>OY757013.1:125915357-127115357 GCA_963580285.1 Lucinisca nassula | reverse complement strand
AGGGAATTTTATAACGTTAACTAGTCAGTGTAAAAGGGCTTTTCATAACGTTTACTAGTCAGTGTAAACGGGCTTTTCATAACGTTAACTAGTCAGTGTAGTTAACTAGTCAGTGTAAAAGGGTACTTCATAACGTTAACGAGTCAGTGTAAAAGGGCTTTTCATAACGTCAACTAGTCAGTGTAAAAGGGTATTTCATCACGTTAACTAGTCAGTGTAAAAGGGCTTTTCATAACGTTAACTAGTCAGTGTAAAAGGGCATTTCATAATGTTAACTAGTCAGTGTAAAAGGGCATTTTATAACATCAACTAGTCAGTGTAAAAGGGCTTTTCATATCGTTAACTAGTCAGTGTAAAAGGGCATTTCATAATGTTAACTAGTCAGTGTAAAAGGGCTTTTCAGAACGTTAACTAGTCAGTGTAAAAGGGCTCAAAGTTTCATAATGTTAACTAGTCTGTGTAATGAAAAACCCTGTACACCCCGTTTATAAAGATTACAAGAGAAAATTAGAGACTGCAGGAATAAACATTACTTTTCTTATTTCTGCTCCAACATATAGGTTGTGGGTACCCGTTAGAACCGCCTCGATGAGGCGGTTCTAACGTGATGCCACAACCTATATTTGGGGTATAAACGGGGAAATATGTCAGTTTTTATATCAGAAAAATAAGCGTTCTGGGACCAGTTGTTCAAAACTAACGATGTCGTTAGTTAACATATTGTTAAAACTTTGATCACTTAATTTGGCAAATATGCTTATATTTTTGCTGAAAAAAAAGTGAGTAGCTTTTGCGTATGCAAAAGCTACTCACATTTTATCAGCAAAAATAACACAATTTTAGATATTGTACTTGCTAGAACAGTTAACAATCTGACCACTAACGAGCTCGTTAAGCTAACGATACTTTGAACAACTGGGCCCTGGAGATATGACAGATTGCACTATGACACACGGAAGTGTTATCTTGATGTGTTCATCGCGTTCAGTGGTCGCTTATAAACCCTATTGGTTTCATCTGGCGGCAGGGCTTGAGAAGTCATTTCCACAAAATTGGAAGCAGCGGCTTCAAAATGACCTTTACAGTGTTGATGTGGACGTTAAACCTCAAATCAAACAAACAAACAAATTGTACTGTACTTTTTTATTTTCAATTCCTTTATATTAATGAGCCCATATTAGTTTGTCTCAGTGACCAGTAAGGTGCATTTCTCGAATTATTGCACTTAGGCAATAAGCCCACTTTTGGTCAAGTCGTATGGGGCGCCGTTTTACTATTTATTCCCTATTTGTATATATCAATAATTATTTATGGATATCCGTAATTCGAAATAATGATATCCATAATTGGAATTATGGATATCCATAAATCGAATTATGGATATCCATAAATCGAATAAATCGAATTATGGATATCCATAAATCGAATTATGGATATCCATTATTCGATTTATGGATATCTATAATTCAAATTATGGATATCCATTATTCGGCTGATTTTTTGGTGTCGAATTATGCATGTCCATAAACCTAATTGCGGATATCCATAATTCGATTTATGGATATCATTAGTTTACATCGATATATGGATAGCCATAATTCGAATAATGGATAACATTAATTCGAATTATGGATATCCATAATTCCTACCATTTGTAGATATCACTAATTCGATTTATGGATATCCAAAATTCGTCTTTGCAAATAAATACAATAACTGACTGGAACAAAAGGCTTTTGCGGTGAATTATGGACATCCATAATTTGAAAAATGGATATCATTAATTCAGCCAGATTTATAGACATCCATAATTCGAATTATGGATATCCATTATTCGGCTGGTTTATGGATATGCATAAATCTAATTATGGATACATGCATCTATAAATACGGATTAAATAGTAAAACGGCATCCCATAAAGCCGACTTTGAAGAAACATTTAGTAATTGGTCAATTCTACGTTCTTTTGAAAATCTCCGCGGGTCCTGCATAGCCATCACGAAAACACGCCTATATAATTTTGACCCCCTCGAACCCCACTTTTATATAGTGAAACTGGGGTTTACAGTGGTAAACCTTATTTTTCTTATTTCTGCTCTGAAATATAGATTGTGATAAATCTATATTTTGAGCAGAAATAAGAAAATATCACAATTTTTCATCTTAAAATCTTCATTTTTTCGGCGATAAAGGTTACAATTTGTATGCTATAGGCGTGTTTTCGTAATGGCTGCAAAAGGTGCTGGGTTTTCGTGTGTACTTTTTTTACAATAATCTATTTAAAGGCAAAAACACGGGATGCGGGATTATTAACTAACGCAGAATCGACCTTGGAATAGAAAAGATAGCTGTAATTACAATTAACAGCATCCTTTCAAAGTTAGAAATCCTACAAAAGAACTCAAGAATGACTAATTACAACCCACTCAATATAATTGAATTAATGATTGATTAGTTGTGGGCCCCCGGACAGGAATAATATAACAGTATTGACAGAATCAATGAACAGATTAACAAGCTTACGAAACTTTGTCGTTAAAACTGCATGTGCAAGCAACAGTGGTTCATAGAATCTGAGGAACACAACTTCGGCGTGTCGAAGAATGTTTTTAATCGAACAATAAACAAGAGGGCCATGATGGCCCTGGGTCGCTCACCTGATTCATTTTGTACAAATGACATGGTAGGTAATCTATGGCGGAGTAGAGGGTTTAAGCAATTTTGGTTGACGGTGACCAAAGGAATAGTTCTGTGAAATAATTTCAAAATCAGCCTGTCTGTTTCGGAGTAGAAGTCATTTTGAGGCTTGTATATCTTTAGCTCTGGTGGCCATTATGTTCAGTGGAGCAAAATATTTTGAATAGTTTTGGTAGAGGGTCAAACGGAACCCGGGAAGGGACATGAGATTTTTTTAATATGTTGTGCGAACAAGATATTAAGTTTTGCGAATAAGATATTATCTCGTGCGGACAATATAATTTATCTTGTGCGGACAACATATTATCTTTTGCGCACAGGATAATATCTTGTTCGCAAAACTTAATATCTTGTGCGTACAAGATATTATCTTGTTTGCACAACATAGGTCTTTTGAAGTTGTGCGCACAAGATATTATCTTGTGCAGACAAGATATTATCTTGTTTGCACAACATAATATCTTGTGCACACAAGATATATCTTGTGCAGACAAAATAATATCTTGTTTGCACAAAATATTATCTTATCTGTACATGTCCTATGTTGTGCGGACAAGATATTATCTTGTCCGCACATGCTAATATCATGTTCGCACAACATAATATCTTATGCGCACAAGATAAAATCTTGTCTGCACAAGATATTATATTGTGTGCACAACTTATAAAAAGAAAAAATTCATGTCCTTCCCGGGTTCCGTAGTACGATGTCATTATCAATAAAGAAGTTATTTTGGTGATAGAAAATATCTAAAAAAGCGGGTGACGGTAAAACAGTGCATGTCCAGTTCAAATGTCGCCTTCTTTGGTGTCTGATGTGGGGTCTACGCTGTTTGCAAACACTTTAGCTATTTGAAGGAAATACAGCCTGACATCCCTATATTTTGAAATGATCATGTGTTTATTTAGGTAGCCATCACGTGAACAAGTCCGTGAAATAAAGACCCCCCTAAACCCCAGTTTATATAGAGAAAACTGGGGTTTACGGGGGTAAACATTATTTTCCTTATTTCTGCTCCAAGACATAGGTTGTGGGTACTCGTTAGAACCGCCTCGACGAGGCGGTTCTAACGAGCACCCAAAACCTATATTCTGAGTATAAATAAGAAAAATATCACAAATTTTCATCAGAAAAATTACCTTTTTTGAGGTATGAAAAAATGCACTGTATCACACGGATGTGTTATCGTAATGGCAGATTCTATTAGTCAAGCTGCATGATGCTTCCACGCAGAGCTGATTCTGGCCCGCACACTAGTACTGGTAAACCGGTTAGAGGATCAAAGCCTCTCCAGGAACCGCGGTGCGAGGCAGACCATCCATGCTGATAAACCCTATTCGTTTCATTGGGCGACAGGACTTGAGATGTCATTTCATCGCAATGTCGGGTATAAGTCCCACAAAATTGGAAGACACTTCTCCAAAATAACATTTACAGTGTTGACGGGGACGTTAAACCCCAATTCAAACAAAATCCATTAGAAAGTATAGCAGAATTCAATTATATTCGCCCTGGTTTAGAATACACATATTTCATTTTTTTGGTGTTTCTGATCACTAAAGAAGTTATTTTTGTTATTGAAAATATCTGACGAAATAGAAATGGCTAGTGCTTTTTAGGGCACGCGCAATCGAATGAGTAGGATTTAATGCAAACGGTGCCAATGGGGCGTGTTCGGACACTGAAATAATCACCGCCTCCGGGGATCGAACCGGGGGCATCTAGCTAGCATCAGAGGCAAATGCACTAACCACTGAGCCATCACGCTCCGGTTCTAACGAGTACGAACAATCTTTGTTTCGTTTATTTGTTTGACTTGAGGTTTAAACTCACCGTCAAAACTGTAAAGGTCATTTTGGAGACGTTGCTTCCGATTTTATGGGACTTTTACCCGACATTGAGATGAAATGACATCTCAAGCCCAGCAGCCCAATGAAACTAATATGGTTTATAAGCATGGATACACCGACCCGCACCGCTTTGCCCATGCAGGCTTAAATCCTCTAAGCGGTTAACCAATACTCGTGTGCGGGTCGGTTTCAGCTCTGCGTGGTAGCATCATGCAGCCCATCTATTTCTTCAAGCCTCGATGGACGGGGACATAATCTATACCTTTTTAGCAGAAAAAAGAATAATAATGTACATCACTGCAAACCCCAGTTTTACTATACACAGGGGTGAACGTGATAGGCGTATTTTCGTGGTGGTCGGCAAAAACCGCTTTATATATGGTTGCGAATATGAATATGTACGGAATATTGATTTTGTTTGTTTGTACTGGAGTTTAACGGCCCAGTCAACACTATTTATATCATGTTTTGAGCCGGTCAGTTTACCTATCCACACTTTTCCTGGGCAGGTTTATAAGTAAGCGGTTAACCTGTACAGTGCACATTCTTTCGCCAGAAACTGACAACTGCCCTTCTTGAATCAGCGGAAGGGAGAGAATGGCCGTAGAAAAGATTTCATGATCAATTTCCACGAAAGAATGTTGCCGACTCCGGTAGGTATCGAACCCGTGTCCTCCTGATCACCAGTCAGACGCACTTCGGACTGAGCTACCGAGGCCGGCATGAAGTGTTGATACAATTGCGTATCGCTGAAGAAATAAATACCTGTATAATTTAGACTGGCCTTGTCAGATCTATTTTCACATATCAACAAAAACGGTGGATATTTGGTGATAATTGAATGATAATTTTCCTAATTTCTACATAAAAACCTACTTTGTAGGTATTCATTATCACGAAAACATGCCTATATAATTTTGACCCCCTTGAACCCCACTTTAATACAGTAAAACTGATGTTTACAGGGGTAAAGCTTATTTTTCTTATTTCTGCTCTATAATATCGATTGTGGGTACTCGTTAGAACCGCATCATTGAGGCGGTTCTCACGAGTACCCATAATCTATATTTTGAGCAGAAATAAAAAATATAGAGAAAACTAGGTTTTATGGGGGGGGGATATACATTATTTTTCTTATTTCTACTCCAATGCATAGGTCGTGGGTACTTGTTAGAACTGCCTCAATGAGGCCGTTCTAACGAGCACCAACTTATGTTTTGAGCATTGATAAGAAAAACATCATGGATTTTCATCAGCAAAGTTGCCATTTTTGAGATATGAAAAATGCACTAAGACACACGGGAATGTTATCATAATGAAATTAATTCGAAATCCATCCACTGGTTAAGCAGGAGAAGTTATTTAAATTTTTGAAAGTTGATTTTTAAAATCAAGTTTCTATGTCATCTCTTTTCTACTTCCGGTACTGGACCGCGTTACTCCACTTCCGCTGTTCGTTCGCTGCATAAAATAGTCCAAATGAACTCTTGAAAATTAATTTTGCAGGCATGGAACGTCTTTCAAAATATTTCAGTTTTCGGGACTTTATACGGATTGAATATAAATTGGCACAGAAAGACGAATTCTGAAAAGAAAACAGTACTCTGGGACTATATTTTCCTACGCGCTTTCCGATGACATTTATCCCTGAGTTTCTTAACAGAACTCTTCTCGCTTTAAATATATTCTTATAGAAATGGATTTTTGATTAGTTCACTGACATGATGACAAACAGTGTACATGTAGATTCTGGCGAGACGTTCTAGCTACGTGCCGTCTTATCAGGATCTACAAGATTTGCATAGATACAGTGTATTTCTACCTCGGCGTCTGCACCGGTCTACAGGGTTAAAAGGGTTAGCTTATCAGTGACCAACTAAACAACCCTTTACTGACGACCTACAATTCGCCTGCTTTCGAGAGCTCTAATTACAAAACACGTGTTGCAAGCTGTGTTCCGTACTTTAGCAAATAGTGAAGATACCGATCAACATTATGTGGCCTCTAATCTATAATGTCCCAGTATTGAAACAATTGGCATTTATGGGTTAATGTTTTTAGGACCCCGAACAGGTTGGAATAAACGTATTTTATTCGCCTTGGGTAAACGCGGCGTCTGATCAGGGTTATAATGTCTAAATCAAATGGTTTAAAAATGATCTTTTTTTTTGTTAAGTTATTCTCCGTTTATGTCCCGACGCCCGAAGGAACATAGCTTCAAGAGGCTGCACAACGTATGTGCATCGTCGTATCAATGCGACGTTGATGCGACGTTGCAAAGATACCATGTGCCCGCTGTAAGATTATTAGCGGGTACTGAGCTAATTTAGAAATGTATGGTTTGACCACGAAGAAATTGGCAGACACGTTTATCTTTCTTTCTTCCGTTTTTTCTTCGTGGGAGTAGTTGAGTGAGGCAAGCTTGTGTCACTGGGGAGTCCAGCTAATATTGACTTACAGTTGGGCAACACCTGCTGTCCTTGCAGCAGGTAACGGTAGAGTTGGGGCGGTATTGTTATTTCTTCTGTTTCTACGCTTCCATTCATTTTCCTCTTTCTCCTCTGTCCCTCACTTTCATCTCCTCTACAACGCCCCCCGCCCATCGGGGCTTGAAGAAATATATGGGCTGCATGATGCTTCCACGCAGAGCTGAAACCGACCAGCACATGCGTACTGGTAAACTGCTTAGAGGATGTAAGCCTGCCCAGGCAAAGCGGTGCGAGTCGGCCCGTCCATGCTTATAAACCCTATTGGTTTCATTGGGCGGCAGGGCTTGAGAAGTCATTTCATCTCAATGTCGGGTAAAAGTGCCACAAAATTGGAAGCAACGTCTCCAAAATGACCTTTACAGTGTCGACGGGGAAGTTAAACCTCACATCAAACAAACAAACAAATCATCTCCCCTTCTGTCTCTTCTATCTCTTTTCCCCCTTTCTCTTGGAGACGACAAAAATGATCCACTAGGGTTGACCTGTTGTTTATCTCAAAACAATCGATGAATCATTTTTTTCTCTGTCGAGTTTTTTAATCCTCTTGGACCATGTCAAGTCAGAATCAGAGTTGTTACTGGTGACACGTCAAATGACATTCATACACCAGGACCTGTGATATGGGAAGTTAGTAACAAAACATCTAGATAACTGCTTGATCTACGACTAACATTGTTATATAATAATTATTCCTCAGAAATCAACTTGCCTCAGTACTTTCAGTTCTTTGATTTTTTCTATTATTAGCTCTAGCAGCCACCTTTTTCATCCCAGCAGAATTGTTTGAACAATTTTAAGAGAGGGTCACCTATGAAACATTCCTGTGAAATTATATCGAAATCCTTCCACTTGTTAAGGGCCAGAAGTCGTTTAAACTTTGTTTTATTTCTATTTTCAGCCATGGTGGCCGTATTGTTCATCAGCGCAGAGCAGTTTGACGATTTTGGTAGAGGGTCCATCAAGGATTATTCTTGTGCATTTTTTTTTTTTTTTTTCAAAATGCATCCAATAGTTAAGGAAGAGAAGACTTAAAGATTTTTCTATTTTTAGCTCTGGTGGCCATCTTGTTCATCCCAGCGGGACATTTTGAACAATTTTGGTTGAGGGTCACCCAAGGAACATTCCTGTAAAATTATTTTGAAACCCATTCACTGGTTAAGGAGAAGTCATTTAAAGATTTTTCTAGTTTTAGCTCTGGTGGCCATCTTGTTCATCCGAGCATAATTAACGGTTTGAGCAATTTTGGTGGAGGGTCACACAAGGAACCTTCCGGTGAAATTATTTCAAACTCCATGCACTGGTTAAGGAGGAGAAGTCGTTTAAAGGTTTTTCTATTTTGAGCTCTGGCAGCCATCTTGTTCGACCGAGCGGTACGATTTGAGCAATTTTGGTAGAGGGTCACCAAAGGAACATTCCTGTGAAATTATTTTGAAATACATGCACTGGTTAAGAAGGAGAAGTCGTTTAAAGGTTTTTTCTATTTTTAGCTCTGGCGGCCTTTTATTCACCCGAGCGGAAAGATTTGAGCACTTTTGGTAGAGGGTCACCCATAGAACATTCCTGTGAAATTATTTTGAAATACATGCACTGGTTAAGGAGAAGAAGTCGTTTAAAGGTTGTTTTTTATTTTTAGCTCTGGCGGCCATTCTGTTCATCTGAGCGGAATGGTTTGAGCATTTTTGGTAGAGAGTCACCCAAGGAACCATCCTGTGAAATTATTTTAAAATCCATGCAATGGTTAAGGAGGAGAAGTCGTTTTCCGTTGTTTTTTTTTTTTAATTTTCAGCTCTGGCGGCAACCTTGTTCACCCGAGCGAAACAATTTGAGCAATTTTGGTAGAGGGTCAACCAAGGAACATTCTTGAAGAATTATTTTGAAATCCATTCACTGGTAAAGGAGAAGAAGTCGTTTAAAGGTTTTTTGTATTTTAGCTCTGGCGGCCATCTTGTTCATCCGAGCGGAACAGTTTGAGCTTTTTAGGTAGAGAGTCACCGAAGGAACATTCCTGTGAAATTATTTCAAAATCCATGCACTAGTTAAGGAGGAGAAGTCGTCTAAAGGTTTTCTATTTTTAGCTCTGGTGGCCATCTTGTTCACCCGACCGAATCGATTTGAGCAATTTTGGTAGATGGTTCCTGTGAAATTATTTCAAAATCTGTCCAGCAGTTTTGGAGAAGAAGTCGTTTAAAGCAAAAGTTGACAACGAACGGACGGACGCACGAACGGACGACGGACGACGTCCGACGGACAAAGACCGATCACAATAGCTCACCTTCGTGCTCAGGTGAGCTTAAGAATATCACAATTTATCGTCTAAAATTTTCGGTTTTTAGGTGGTAAAATTTACGATGTATTGGTATAGGCGTGTTTTCGTAATGTGAGGGTTCTATTGAGCACCCACAAAAAATTCACATTTTTTTGGAGAACTGACACACATATTCTCCTGTTATCACCTTATCTGTTACTATATTTAATTATGATGACTTCATAGAATCAAATTTATGCATACATTTCATAAATTGTTATACTAGTCAAAATACATATTCATTTGTTGTTTTTACTGAAGCCTTTGTCTGATTTTCGTTAAGTTCCATAGTTGCCTATCAAGTTACTTATAATGATCCTCCTTAGTACAATAGAACGTGTGAAGAGAATCTTATAATTTTGTTTGATTTGAGGTTTAACGTCCCCGTCAACATGTTGCTTCCAATTTTGTGGGACTTTTACCCGATATTGAGATGAAATGACATCTCAAGCCCTGCCGCTCAATGAAACCAATAGGGTTTATAAGCATGGACGGACCGACTCGCACCGCTTTGCCTGGGCATGCTTAGATCCTCTAAGCGGTTTACGAGTACTCGTGTGCGAGTCGGTTTCAGCTCTGCGTGGAAGCATCATGCAGTCCATATATTTCTTCAAGCGCCGGAGAATCCTATAAGGGTGAGAAACTTTTGTGCAGTGATCTTACCAAACACAAAAGCAATCATGTCGTGAACAAGTCCGTGAAACAAACACACCACTAAACCCCACTTTATATCGAGAAAACTGGGATTTACGTGGGTAAACATTTCATTCTTTTTTCTGCTTCAAGACAAAGGTTGTGGGTACTCGTTTGAACCGCCTCAATGAGGCGGTTCTAACGAGTACCCACAGCCTATGTTTGCAGTATAAATAAGAAAAATATCACTGATTTTCACAAGAAAAGTAGCCATTTTGGAGATGTGAAAAATTCACTATATCGAAAGGGTGTGCTATCTTAATGGTACGTTTGCGTCACTCTTTCACAATTAATGAAGGAACTTACAAGGCCGCAAAATGTTCCCAATTTGTCAGGCTTTTCTGCTGTATGTCTGTCTGTTAACTGTCAAATGAAGTATTCTGACATAGCGCGCCTATATAGGCAATGGAAAATAACTGTGTTTCATTCTATAACAAATCACGACAATGAAGAGCGTGACGAGTGGCGTCCTTAAAAACTGCCAATTTATGACGTCTCTGGTCGATTTCCTTAACGTTAGACGGTGTGACGTCATATTCTCGCATCGAAAACGTTAGAAAAGGATATGAATGCATGTGTTTCAGTTGATAATTTAGCGGGATTTCTTCTAACAATGGCGAAAAGTTGTGAGATTTTGAAGGAAACAACAGCATTATTGCCGATTTGCAGCCTATTAGAATCCAAAAAGATCAGCTCTAGTTTGTGATTTGTTGAGCAATAAATCACAGTTAGAGCTGATCTATTTCATAAATAAAGAAATGATGAACAAACTGCCTTGCTGTCAAATCACTTTGTACTGTCGCTATAACAATAGTATATTACCGGTACCACCAAAGACAGACATAAACCAGTGCTTCAGCTGAAGTGCAGGACCCGCCGGATGCTTTTAGCTTTATGAGTGTTACCATATATGGGTATGGCGGTCATTTTGGTCATGTGACCTGGACCTAAAACGGTTCCCCCAGTAAATGGGCCTTATCGTAAGGAGCAAAAAATATATCTTATACTTTAGTACTGTATTCTGAATCGGCCCAACGGTTTCCGAGGAGAAGCAGTTCGAAAATTTTCACATTTTTCGCCTCGGCGAGGCTATACTATATGGTATGTAATATTTTGCAAGTTCATTAGTTAGATCTCATTGATATCTATCAGTATGCCAAAAATTGTTTAAATATTCCAAGCGGTTAAGTCACTATCACCAATTTTCACAAACGGGTTACGGACGGACAGACAGACAGACCATATATGGCTTGGCGGCTATTTTGGTCATGTGACCTGGACCCCATGAGCAAATTTTGGTTTCCCCCATTCCATAGAGGCTCCATATGAAATTCGACTTCAATCGGCCCAACGGTTTCCGAGAAGAAACAGTTCGAAAATTTTCACATTTTTCGCCTCTGCGAGGCTATATTAAATGGAATGTAATATTTCGCAAGTTCATTGGTTAGATCTCATTGATATCTATCAGTATGCCAAAAATTGTTTAAATATTCCAAGCGGTTAAGTCACTATCACCGATTTTCACAAACGGGTTACGGACGGACAGACAGACAGACTGACAGAATGACCGAATGACAGAATGGCACGGTGATTTTAGGGCACTCTTAGAAATCAACCGACTTCAGTCGGGGTCGTGCAATTGAATGAATGCGTCGCATTTTGATGTGAAACAGACAGGCGAGGTTTCCAGGGAAACAAGAAAAATCTCGTACGAGCTCAGATCATCATCTCGAGACAGCGAAAGACCGTCGTGTTAATAGATCCTTGTAATTAACACCCGTCTTAACTCCACTTTGTATAGAAAAAACTGGGATTTACAGGTGTAAACATTATTTTGCCTTATTTCTGCTCTACGATATATAATTAGGCGGTCCTATCGAGTACTCACAACCTTTATTTTGAGGGAAAATAAGACAAATAGCGCAAATGTTCGTCAGAAAAGAAATCATATTGGAGATGTGAAAGAATGCAGTATGCCACACGGGTGTGTTGTCGAAATGCTTAGCGACATTAAGGCACAAGCACAGAAAAAAAAACAAGAGGGCCACAATGGTCCTAAATAGCTCCCCTGATCCTTATTGTACAGATAAAAGTGCATAGTTCGAACAATTTGACATGAGACTGACCTTTATGCAAGGTATAAATTAATCAGTGTTATCGCCTAATACGTCGGCTTTCGTAAACTTCTCGTGACAATTACGGCGTCTCGTGAATTGCGACCCATTTACCGAAATCTATGTATTGAATAGCAATATCGCCATTTTCGGGAGACGGCGAAGATAAATACATGCATTCAGTTGGGTGTGAAATTATATTAATATAGTTCACCAGTCTCAGGTCAATTTGTTCGAACTATACGTAATATAAGTTTGGGACAGTTTGGTTGAGGGTAATCCAAGGAACATTTCTCTGAAATTATATCAAAATCGGTCTACTTGTTTAGTTATTTGGTAGTAGATGTCATTTTAAATATTGTATATTTTTGAGTTTCGGTGGGTGTTATGTTCAGTGGAGCGAAACGATTTTGAGCAATTTTGTCAGAGGGTCACCCATTGAACATCCCTTCCACATTGTTTTCTTCCTGGGGATGAAGTCCTTCAAAAGTTCCCCTCGACAATTTAGAGCTGACTTGTATGTTACTATATTGGCACCTCCTGGATATTGAGGGCCAGGTCCTAGTCACGTGCACGGAGATGAATTTGCTCAGTGTAACTTACAATGCCTCGATGTGACAAGGAGGTGGGGGTTGGCAAGAGTTGGCATTAAATGCTAGACATATGAGTCAGTGGTTCACTTTGACAATACAGAGCTGACTTGTAAGATTTGTGGACATTGATTCAGGTCCTAGTGCACCAGAAGTAGATAAAGCGGCTCAGTCTTGCTTGCAATGTTACATGGTGACAAAGGGAGGGGGTGATATGGGTCAGTGGTTCCCTTTGACAATACAGAGCTGACTTGTATGTCACTGTCTAGGTACCCTGTGGACATTGAGGGACAGGTCCTAGTGCACCAGACAGAGATGAACCGGCTCAGCCCCGGCCAGGTCCAGTGTTGGCCACATGGGGTTATAAAATGGACAATCTCGGTATAGGGCCACTAGATGAAGCTTCAGTCCAAATAACAAAGACTTGGACCTTCTGGTTTCAGACAAGAAGATATTTTAAGATTTTCCCTATATTAGTCAATGTAAAACCGGTGGGCCCTGGGGCAGGGCCATTTTTGACCACAAGGCTATGATTTGGATAGTTTTGGTAGAGGTCCCCCACATAAAGCTTCATGCAAAATATATAAGATTCTGGTCTCGTGGCTTCGGAAAAGGAGATTTTAAAGGATTTCCCCATATAAGTCTATGTAAAACCGATGAGGCCTGGGCGGGGCAACCTTTGGCCCCAGGGCCATAATTTGATAATCATAGTAGAGGTCCACCAGATGAAGCATCATACTAAATATCAAAGACCTGGGCCTTCTGGTTTCAGACAAGAAGATTTTTAAAAGTTTTCCATATATGTCGTAGTAAAACCAGTGGGCCCCGGGACGGGGCCATTTTTGACCCCAGGGCTATACTTTGAATAATCTTGGTAGAGGTCTGCTAGTTGAGACTTCATACCAAATATCAAAGATCTGGTCCTTCTTGTTTCAAACGAGAAGATTTTAATGGGTATCCCTATGCAAGTCTATGTAAAGCCAGTGGGCCCCGGGCGGGGGCTTCATACCAAATATCAAAGACCTGAGCCTTCTGGTTTCCGATTAGAAATTTTTTAAAGATTTCCCCTGTATAAGTCTATGTAAAACCAGCGGGCCCTGGCGCGGGGGCATTTTGGCCCGACAACTAAAATTTGAACAACCTTGGTAGAGGTTCACTAGATGAAGCTTCATAGTAAACATCAAAGGCCGCTGCTTTCTGGCTTCAAACGAGAAGATTTTAACGGATTCCTTATATATGTCTATTAAAAACCAGTGGGCCCTGAGCGGGGCCATTTTTTTGGTCCCAGCGCCATAATATGAACAATCTTGGTAGAGGTACACTGGATGAAGCTTCATACCAAATATCAAAGATCTGGGCCTTTTGGTTTCAGACAAGAAGATTTTTAACGGTTTTCTCTATAAAAGTCTATGTAAAACCGGTTGGCCTAGGGGCGGGGTCATTTTTGGTCCCAGGCCATAATTTGAACATTTTTGGTACAGGTCCACTAGCTGAAGCTTTATGCCAAATATCAAAGACCTGGGCCTTCTGGTTTCAGATAAGAAGATTTTTAAAGGTTTCCCCTATATAAGTCTATATAAAACTGGTGGGCGCCTGCGTGGGGACATTTTTGCCCCCAGGGCTATAATATGAACAATTTTAGTAGAGGTCCACTAGTTACAACTTCATATCAAATATCAAACACCTGGGCCTTCTGCTTTCAGACAATACGATTTCTAAAGGTTTTCCATTTAAGTCTGTGTAAAACTAGTACGCCCCAGTGCGGGGGCATTTTTGACCCCAGGGCCATAGTTTGAACAATCTCGGTAGAGGTCCACTAGACGAAAGTTAATACCAAATATCAAAGACATGATTCTAGCGGTTTCAGAAAAGAAGATATTTTTAAGTTTTTGGTAATAAACATATTTTTGACTCCTGTGACATACATGTGCAGAGGGCCAAAACAATTTGAATAACTTTGAAAGGAGACCACCTAAGGATCATTCCTGTGAAGTTTGGTCAAAATTCGATCAGTGGTTTAGGTGGAGATGTCGTTTGAAGAAATTGTTTACGCACGCACAGACGCACGCACGGACGCACTATGGACGACGGACAAAAAGTGATCCCAAAAGCTCACCTCGCCACTACGTTACAGGTGAGCTAAAAAAAAACATCACGTGCATTAACAATGTTTTATGAAAGGTTTATCATTTGGAAGCAAGGAACACACCAAAGAACTGAAAAGACTGTAGCGGGTCAGACTAGCTAGTTTCGGACAATTATGCACCGTCAGTGACCCTCAGACATTTTCGAAATTCCACAATAAAGTCAGTGATCCCAAAGGACAAGAAAATATAAACTACACTATGATGCAGGGCAGGTAGACATTTTACGGCCGCCACACATTCCCAAACACCAGCTGTAGTGACGTTAAATATGTTCTATAAAAGGTTTATCCCTTGGAAGCAAGTAATACGCACAGAACTTGCAAATACGGAGTGCACATGTTTTCTGCGCCAGACTAACTAGTTTCGGCCAATTAGGCATCATCAGTGACCCTTAGATATTTTCAAAATTCCACAATGGAGTCAATGATCCTAAAGGACAAGAAAATATAAACTACATTATGATGCAGGGCAGGTAGACTTTTTACGGCTGCCACACATTCCCAAACAGCAGCTGTTGTGACGTCAAATATGTTCTATAAAAAGGGGTATCCTTTGGAAGCAAGTAATACACCACAGAACTGCAAAATACTGAGTGTTCCAGACTAGCTATTTTCGCCCAATTAGGCCTCATCAGTGACCCACAGATATTTTCAAAATTCCACAATGGAGTCAATGATCCCAAAGGACAAGAAAATATAAACTCATCACGAAAACATATCTATATAATTTTGACCACTTGAACCCGAGTTTTATACAGAAAACTGGGGTTTACAGGGGTAAACCTTATTTTTTCTTATTTTTGCTCTAAAATATAGATTGTGGGTACTCGTTAGAACCGCCTCGATTAGGCGGTTCTAACGAGAACCCACAATCTATATTTTGAGCAGAAATAAGAAAAATATCACAATTTTTCATTTGAAAATTTTAGTTTTTTTCGGCGGTAAAGTTTACAATATATTTGTATAGGCGTGTTTTCGAAATGTGCAATATTATGAAGGACAGGAAGTCTTTTTACCGCCGCCACACATTCCCTTAACATCAGCTGTAGTGACGTCAAATATGATCTCTGAACGTGCTATCCTTTGGAAATAAGCAATACCCAACATAACTGTACTGTGCGGTTTGTACAAGTTATTGTGGTCTAGACAAGCAAAAGTCGGTATAAAGAATCCCACTGTAAACCACACTTTATCTATAGAAAACTGGTGTTTACGGTGTATATATATATATATTTTTTTATTATTTTTATTTTTTTTTTATTTATTTTTTTTTTTCTTTCTTTTTTTTTTGTGGGGGGTCCGGGGGACGGGGGGGTGCTCATTAGAACCGCATCACTGAAGCGGACCTAACGTGCACCAAATACATTTGTACCTATATTTCAGTGGAGTGTCAATAAGGAAATATAATACTGCCTAGTGATATACAATAGGCACCCTTTATTTCAGAAATAAAACAAGATTTCAGTACTCTGGGTACTTTGTTTCAGTACTCTGCATCACGAAAACACGCTTATCATTACGGTAACTCGTCCGTACGATAAAGTGCATTTTCACATCTCCAAAATGGCTACTTTTCTGATGAAAATCCTTCATGTTTTTCTTATAAACGCTCGAAACATAGGATGTGGGTGCTCGTTAGAACCGCCTCATTGAGGCGGTTCTAACGAGTACCCACAACCTATGTCTTGGAGCAGAAATGAGAAAAATAATGAATACCCCCGTTAACCCAAGTTTTCTCTATATAAAGTGGGGTTTAGGGGGTATTCATTTCACGGACTTGTTCACGTGATGATAAATTTGACCTCATCCAACTCCACTTTTATATAGTAAAACTGGGGTTTGCAGGGGAATACATTATTTTTCTTTTTTCTGCTCAAAAACATAGATTAAAACCGCCTCGTGGCGAAAAGACCCATGGGCGAATCGACTCATCTCATAAGGGCGAATCGACCCACCCCAGAATCAGGGCGAAACGACTCAGGGCGAAACGACCCGGCGAAACGACCCACGGGCGAAACGAGCCGGGTTCCTATGGAGTCCTTGAATATCTATTTGAGGTTACAGGAAACCAATCCACTTCAGCCTATGGAGTCCCTGAATATCTATTTGAGGTTCCAGGACACCAATCTTTTTGGACTTTTGCAGAATTTACAGCATTTAAAAGCTTGTTCCTCTTAAATTTCTGTTTTTATTTTAATAAATAAAGCCCAAGGTTGAATTCTGTGTGTGACTCTGATGAACTATTTCATAATACCTCAAAAGAAAAGAGCCAGGAAACTTCAGGGTCAAAAACCTGGTCTACAGACACAGTCAAAGGGCAGTGGTAGTTCAGTTGTGGCTGCCCAACGCATGTCAGCCCAGGCTAAAGCAATTGACACAGAGTTTATTCAGCTGGCCAGTGATTCTAACAGCCAAGCAGGTAATAGGGACTCCTCACAGCATACCAACCACAGTCCATCTTGAAATAATCTACAGCTTAAAATTTTTGCACAGGTCCTTAGCAATTACGTGAGGGTAGTTCAGTGCAAAGTAGAAGTAAAACAAAGATCAGGAATCGATACAATTAACTTACTCCACCCATCAAAGACACCAAAGGGAAAGAAATACAAACATTAAGCGACCAGACCATAATGGAAACCCAAACAAAGGAAGGCCATAAGGACAGTTACTTTCCCACAAAATGGCCATATGGCCATCCAAAACTAAAAGACACAAGTGATACACACAGTAAGTAACAAACAACAACACAAATCAAAGTACTGAAAGTACTAATAGAAGGTGATGGTAGAAAACTGTTAGTTTTTACACTGGGCCATTTCATTTCATTACCATTTTTAATTTTTAAAACAGTCATGGTTTTATATGATTGTAGTGACGCGAGGAGCAGACAAATGAAATGTCAAAAACCAAATTGAGGATCGAACGCTACATGTTGTGAATCCCTTCTTGTGTCAATGAGAATAATTCTGGAGACAATTACATACACAGACTCTAGCAAACAGACTAGAATACTGTCGATGGCGCGCCATCACAAATCCCTACGCTTTCTACAAAGGGGCCAAGTACCAAAATAACCCTTACCCTGGGCCCTAATTTGACCCCAGGGTCAAAATATTACTACTAATCATGCCCTTCAATTTGATATGCCACATGACTATGTTCCAAAAAAAAAATTGACCCTTTGACCCCTCCCCCAGGGCCCCAATCTGACCCCAGTGTCAAAATTTTACTTGTATTGTATTCTACTAATCACCCCCTTCAATTTGATATTCCATATGACTATATTCGGTAAAATTTGAATTTTGACCCCCTGACCCCCCCCCCCCCCCACCGTCCGACCCCCTGGGCATGACCCAGGGGTCGCAGCCAAAATCTCGTCCAATATGTATTACATATATCATTAATCATTACTTATGCAAAGTTTGGTTTCAAAATCTATGCAATTGACTTTGAAATTGAATTTAATTGATATATGACCTTTTGACCCCTTCCCAAGGCCCCTGGGGGCGGGGCCAAAAATAAATGTGACGTTGTACGCCCTCATCATGTAAGGTAGCTGTGTACCAAATTTGGTTACATTCCGACTAGTGGTTAAGGAGGAGATAGCCGGACGGTAAGACGGACGGACGGAGGCGATAACAATATCCCCACTTTTTCTTCGAAAAAAAAAAAACGTGGGGATAATAATTTACCCAACACTATACGTTCTAGCAAATGGCTTTCTAACACCAATATTCCGGGACACAGACTGGTTTTTATCTGAGGCTTCGATCACAAGTTTAAAAGTTTGTTGGTTGCTATGTTTTGTCAAGTGTTTGAAAGACGTCCGTCGACCCAGTGAAACCTGGATTAAACAAGAGGGGCATAATGGCCCTGGAACGCTCACCTAAACCTTATTGTACAGATAAAGTGGTAGGTAATATAAGATGGAGTGGATGGTTTGAGCCATTTGGGTTGAGATTGACCAAAGGAACATTCCTGTGAAATTATTTCAAAATCAGTCTAGCTATTTAGTACCACATCACGTAAACAGGTCCGTGAAATGAAGAACCCTCTCAACCCCCCTTCATATAGAGCAAACTGGGGTTAGGGGGTGGGGGTTTATACATTATTTTTCATAATTCTGCTCAAAGACATAGGTTGTGGGTACTCGTTAGAACTGCCTCATTAAGGCGGTTCTAACAAGCACCCACAACCTATGTTTTGATCATTGTTAAGAAAAATATCACGGATTTTCATCAGAAAAGTAGCCATTTAGGGGATGTTAAAAATGCACTATTTCGCATGGGTGTGTTATCGTAATTAGAAGTCTGATTGTTTCGTTTGGTGGCTTTTATGTTCAGTGGAGCGAAACTATTATGAGCAACTTTGTCAGAGGGTCACCCATGGAACATTTCTTCCAAAATTATTTTCTTTCTGCATGCGGATGAAGTCTTTTCCAAGTTCCCTTCTAAAGAGCTGACTTATATGTTACTACCTGGACATTTTCCGGACATTGAGGGTCACGTCCTAGTGAATGGAGATTAATTTGCTCAGCATCACGTGAGCAAGTCCGTAAAATGACCCCACCCCCTTTGTATGGAGAAAACTGGGGTTTACGAGGGTATACATTGTTTTTCTTATTTCTGCTCCAAGACATAGGTTGTGGGTACTCGTTAGAAACGCCTTACTGAGGCGGTTCTAACGAGTACCCACAACCTATATTTTGAACATTAGTATAAAAATATCAAGGTTTTTCATCAGAAAACAAGCCGTTTTGGAGATGTGAAAAATGCTCTGTCACACGGGTGAGTTATCGTAAAGGTCTAACTTACAATGCCTATGTGTGACAATTGGCGGGGGGGGGGGGTGGGGGGCAAGAATTGTCGTAAAATGACATTCATTGGTTCCCTTTGACAATACAGAGCTAACTTGTATGTCACTATCTGGACATATTGTGGACATTGTGGGCATCGAGAGTCAGGTCTTAGTGCAACAGAGGGAAATGAATTGGTTTTACTTATACTGTCACATGGTGCCAAAGGGAGGATGGTTATGTGTCAGTGGTTCCCTTTGACAATACAGAGCTGACTTGTATGTCACTGTCCAGGCACCTTGTGGACATTGAGGGTCAGGTCTTAGTGCAGCAGAAGGAGATCAATCGTCTCAGTCTTAACCCTATATAAAACCAGAGGGTAGAGGGCAACTAGAGGATGGTAGAGGGCAACAAGAGGAAGTGTCATTCCAAATATCAAAGACTTGGACCTTCTGGTTTCAGACGAGAAGGTATTTAAAGGTTTTCAGTACGTAAGTCTGTGAAACCAGTGGGCCCTGGGCGGGGCCATTTTTGACTCCAGGGCTTTGATTTGAATAATCTTGGTAGAGGTCATCCGCATGAAACTTCTAGCAAAATATCAAAGACCTGGGCCTTGGGTTTTTTAGAAGAACATTATAAAGGTTTTCCATATATGGCTTTGTTAAACCGGTGGGGCCTGAGGCGGGGCAACCTTTGGTCCAAGGGCTATAATATAACATAGTCATGTTATGCACATGATATTTTGCATAGGCATGTTATCATGTGTATGACTGAAATGTTGTTGGAGGTGTGTAGGAATGATGATATGACTGAATGAGTGTTGAAAAGGCAGTAAACTTCTGTCTCAGTACTATTATGAAAATATTAAGCTTCAATTCTTATTATGAAACAGCTTCATTTTAAAACTCTGAAACATCAATTATATAACTTTGCATAAAATGCAGAGATGCACTTGAATTACACATACATGTACCTTACATGTACCTGGCAGCCATTCAAATCATAATTTCGTAATATCATATGACTCTGACATTTCCTTTTAAAGGTTATTTAAGCAGGTGTTCATGTGAAGTACTTTAGAAACCTGATGAAACTGCATTTTAAAGATCATATTATTGGTGCAGTCATCAAAATCATGACAGATAGCTTATAGTTAGAAGAGATTTTGGCAAGAGTTGTAATAACAAGCATGATGCAATGAGAGAGGGATATTGCGTGAGATTTTTGTAGTGATTATAAATACTGGGATTTCTGACCAAGACTTCAGATGACTTTAGATGTCTACTTGATCAGCTTGCAGACCGTTAGTCTGGTTTAGGAGTTGTGCACTCGTATGAGGTGCCTGCCTAATAAAGCTGCTGAAACTCTCAATATGACTTTAGTTGTATTTTAAAATTATTGAAACACTACACGATCACAGTCAAAGGTGTATAGCTACGCTATATATCTTGCTTTGTTGCCGTGCTGCGGATAAATTAAAAAAAAAAAAAGGAACCTTACGACAGAAAACAGAAGAATGGACACCAAGGTAGGTGACGTTTACTTTTACTTTTTCTGGTTATGTTTGTTGCTTGTTCTGTCACCAATTATCATTCAAAATTATGGTAGAAAATTGATCTAAAACGAAAGCTAAAATGTAGGCCAAAATTAATTTAGATTAATTAATTAATTTATTTATTTATTTATTTATTTTTATTCATTTTTTTCTTCTTTTCAATATGGCTCAACAAGGACAAGCCCAAGCACAGGCTCAGCATCAACAACAGCTTGATCCTGCTGCGCAGGCTTTCGTAAATATACAATTAGAACTTGCCAATGTGTCACAAGCATTAACGACACAGGGGGCCTCAACAAGCGTTATCAAATTTGATGGCAACTCCAAAAACTTTAGGGAATGGATAAAATCCATTGAAAAATACTCAATCCTTGCCGATATACCTGAGGCAAGAAAGAAGTTGATTGCGTATCAATCTTCTGGGGGAGCAGTTAGTGGTTTTATACAAAGGTATAAGGCGGCTAACCCAGACGGTAATTGGCAACAACTTAAAGAACAATTAGCTGTCTGTTTCAGTGATGTTACGGATAGGCAAATGGCGCTGTCATTGTTACGCAGCGTAAAACAAAAAGTAGGGGAAAACATACAGCTTTTCGCTGAAAGAATTCTTTCTTTAGCGGAAGAAGCCTACCAAAACCAAGGAGGCGATGCTGTTGAACGTCAACTTATTGACATTTTTGTTGATGGGTTGACCCAAGACAATTTGAAACTAAAAATATTGAGAGATCAGCCAGATACGTTACAGGGGGCTATTGCAATCGCCACTAATGAGCAGAATCTTAGGGCTAGGGTTCAAATGTCGCATACATTTCACCCTCAAAGAAAAGAAGCACCTATGGATGTTGACCATTCCAGAGGTCAACGGTTTAAATTTAGAAACTTTAATAGGGTTAATAGCACACAGCAAAATAGAAACCCTAGGGTAAAGTGCTGGAATTGTGGTCAAGAAGGTCACATTTCCAGAGATTGCAAAAACAAAGAACATCAAAGTAGACCACCTATGGGTCATGGAAGACCTAGACATCAGAATAGTGTTCAAAATGTAGTACCTGGTCAGGAAAACTGGGACACTCATTGCATACAGGGGTCGATGTAATGAGTAAAGAAAACAATAGACATTTACCTCATCAAAAGTTTAAGATCAATGTTTCAGGCAGTCCAAATTCTTGTTTAGTTAAAATAGGTAAACAAAGGTTTAGAACTCTTGTAGACACTGGAGCTGAATGTTCATTAATGCACCGTAGAATTTATGAGCAGCTTAAGAATAAACCAAGACTCACCCAAAAGAAAGTTTGCTTACAATCTGCAAATGGGAGTGAGCTTAAGTGTGACGGTTGCATTACTGTACAGTTTTGTATCGGTGGTACCGAAATGTCTCAAGACTTCTATGTGATCCAAGATTTAAATAGAAATTTGATACTTGGTTTGGACTGGCTTAAACAGAACAAAGTTAGGATATATTTTGATTTAAAATGTTTAAGAATCAATGGTAAACACTATGTTAATTTAGAGGAGGATATACATATAGCTTCAACGGTTAGGATGAAAAGAACACGTTTAATAAAACCTAATACAGCCATGATATGCTACGGAAAAGTAAGAGAAAATCCAGACTTACCAGTAGGTTCGTCATATGAGGTTTCGCAAATAGATAAAGGATTTTTAACAAATCAACCAGGCTTACAAATTATTAATACTGTTTCTACATTAGCAAAAGACAGATCTTTGCCAGTTTTAATTGTTAACAACACCAACAAATATATTAAAATTTATAGACACGGTTTGTTAGCTAAAATATCAGAGCTTCAAAATAATATTACACATTTAGATTCAGTTATTCAAAATAACAGCTATGAAAATAAATTAGACTTAAAAGACCTTGATGTACCTGAAAAATATAGGTCAAAAATTGAAAGTCTCATCTTGAGAAATAGAGACTTGTTTGCAAATAAAGATTCTGAATTAGGAAAAACGGACACAGTTAAAATGCAAATTGACATAGGTAATCATGAACCAATTAAAATGAAACCTTATAGAACTCCAATTTAAAACAGAGAGGTAATTGATAAAGCAATTAACGAAATGTTAGATGCAAATGTAATTAAAAGGTCAAGATCACCTTGGTCATTTCCTGTTGTGATTGTTGACAAGAAAGATGGCAGTAAAAGGTTCTGTGTTGATTTTCGAAAATTAAATCAAATAACAAAGAAAAATTCCTTTCCTTTACCCTTAATAGATGATATCTTAGCCTTACTTGGTAGAGCAAAATACTTAACATCTTTGGACTTGAAAAGTGGATATTGGCAGGTTGCCATGGATGAGAAGGATAAAGAGAAAACTGCTTTCGCATGCCACAAAGGGTTATTCGAGTTCAATGTGATGCCCTTTGGCCTTTCTAATGCTCCTGCGGTATTTCAAGAACTTATGTCTGTTGTGTTACAAGGTTGCAATGATTTTGCTACGGCATACCTTGATGATATATTGATTTTCAGCTCAACATTGGAAGAACATTTGAGACATCTTAGTTTGATCTTTGATAAATTAAGACAGCATAATTTGAAACTTAAGCTTAAGAAATGTGGTTTTCTTAAATTAGAAACTAATTATCTTGGCTTTGTTATTAGTGAACAAGGAATCAAACCTGATGAAAAGAAGGTTGATGCGATAAGATCTTTACCTGTTCCAACTTGTGTAAAAGAAGTAAGATCATTCATTGGTATGTGTTCTTACTACAGAAGATTTATTCCAAACTTCTCTCAGATAGCTGAACCAATCATTGCTTTGACAAGAAAATATGCACATTACAAGTGGTCAGATGTACATCAAACCGCATTTGAATTCTTGAAAGAAAGTTTAACAGCTGTCCCACTTTTGGCTTATCCAGATCCAAATAAACCATATGTTCTTTATACAGATGCTAGCAACTCGTGTGTTGGTGCATGCCTTACACAAGAGTGTGAAGGTGATGAAAAACCAATTTATTATTTGTCCCACAAACTTAGTAAGTCCCAATGCAAATGGTCTGTGGTAGAAAAAGAAGCATTTGCAATACATTTTGCTCTTCAGAAATTAGATTATTGTCTGCACAATGCTCAGTTTGTCATTAGAACTGATCATAAACCTCTGAAATACTTGCTTTAATCTCCTATGCAAAATAAAAAGATTCAACTTTGGGCTTTGAGTATGTCAGGCTATAATTGTACTATAGAGTACATTGCTGGTACAACAAATACATGCGCTGACCTACTTTCTAGGCATCAAGATAATGTAAACAAAACTGAGGAAAGTACAGTTAGTGAAGACATAGAAGTAGAAAAGGCACTTGATGTCAATGACAACTTATATCAGGTGAATGTGTTAGACTCTAATCAGTTTGATCCAAAAGCGTTTGCTGGTTGTAGTCTTCCAAATGAAGATTCATTTGAAAAGTGTGACTGTTCTGATTTTACAAAAGAAGGCTTTGACATGAAAATTGAACAAACTAGGGATGATGATATTTCAAACATTAGGTCAATGATTTTGAATGGGGGAGAGAGTAAAGATGTTCAAAAACATTATCTCTTGGTAGATGGATTGGTATACTATTTATCAAATGCCAATGACGATCCAAATTTAAGATTGTATATTCCAAAACATCTTAGATCTTTGGTTGTAACTCAGTATCATGACAGTAATGGTCATATGGGGGTACAGAAAACTTTTAATTCTATTCGTCAGAAATACTTTTGGCCAAATTTGTTTAAAGAAATTCACAAGTATGTTTCTGATTGTATGACTTGCAGAACTAGGTCAATGCAGAAAACGAAACATCCGTTACAAGAGACAGATATTCCACCATACCCTATGGCAAAACTCAGTCTTGATCTTTCGGGTCCTTATCCAACAACTTTGTCAGGCAATAAATATATCATTGCATTTGTTGATTGGTATAGGGGTTGGCCTGAAGCTTTTGCAGTTCCTGATAAGACTGCTGAAACAGTAGCTGAATTGATCATTGGACACATTTTCCCACGTTTTGGCTGTCCTTTACAGATCGTGACGGACAATGGAACTGAGAATGTAAATAAGATGGTTAGAGAAACATTTTGACAAGTGTGTATCATCCTCAGAGCAATGCAAAAGTTGAAAGATTCCATAGAACTTTGCATGACATTTTAGCTAAAATGGTAGCTGATAATCAACAGAGCTGGGATTTGTATCTTTGTCAAAGTTTAGCAGCAATTAGATTTAACGTTAGTGAATCTTCTAAATTTTCACCTTATTATTTGCTTTACAACAGAGATGTAGTATTGCCAGTTGACAATATATTACAGCCTAGGAGAAAATATTTAGGTGAAGATTTTCACCAAGTTGCTTTACAAGAACAGCACAGAGCTTTTGTACATGTAAGAAATTACTTACAAAAAGCAAAGAAGCGCCAGGCTAAATATGCAGATAAAAATGTTAAAGAAGTAGAATTAAAAGTAGGAGATCCAGTTTATTATCAAAATAAACAAAGAAAGGGTAAATTAGGACAGAAATGGAAACCATATTATAGAATAATTGAGAAAACTGGACCTGTATCTTTCATAATTAAAAACCAATTAGATGGTACAACAAGTAGAGTATATGCAGGCGATTTAATGTTGGCGAATGTAGAAGATTGGCCAGTTTCCAAAAATGAAAGTAGTAGAAAACTTAGGGACGCAGCATATGTAATTCCACCTCAGGCCTCTGAGTCGGAAACAGAATCTGATTCTGATTCAGAAGAACAAATTCCCTTGGCTAAGCTAGTCAAGAAATACAGACAAGAAAGAGAAACGTCTTCTGATGAAGAAGATATACCTTTAATGGAGTTACAGAAAAGGTTAAAACACAAAGAAGCTAGGCAAAATCAAAGTGAAGAAACTGAGGTCAAGGACATGGAATGTAATGACGATTTATCCTCTGATAATTCCTGTTCTATGCCTTTGGTTGAAAACAATGATTTAGCTAGTGATATGGATGTGAATGTAGTTTATTCACAGCAGCCACTGTCTAATAGTGTAGCCAGCGAGACAGTTAGGCCATTGAAAAAGAGACGAAGGAAGTCTCGAGATAAAGCAGAGAGTTTAAAGCAACTCTTGAGGTTAATGTCTAATATGTTATAAAATGACCTCGTAATGTTAAGTCTTTAATGAGGTAAAGGCCTCATGTATGTTAATGGAGGTGAATTGTAAATAAGTACCTCGTCTAACAGTGTAGTAATGCCCATTTTTATTTAATTTCAGATTAACAATATGATGATCACATTAATCTTAGGATCATTGTTTGTTAGCCAGGCATTCGGACTCTTTACATCCGAAAATGTTGTGTTTCAAAAGACTGGTCTGTAACATTTATTCATGATTTGAGACCGTTTGAAAATCTGATTTTAAAGATTCAAAACGATCTTGTTCGCACTGATGAAATTGTGAAACATATGACAAGCTTTTATCAGAAGTCAAATTTAGCGGGATATGTAGAAACATTCCAAAGTTTACATGTTGAAGTTAACCTTTTAACAGATACATACAAGTCTGTTTATGAAAACTTTGATGAGTACCAGACACTTTCAGTAAACAGTCATGAACACAAAAGGTCATTAATTCCTATAATAGGACAATTAATGAGCACTCTTTTTGGCACTGTATCAGAAAGTGACCTTGAGAACATAGACAGAAATATTAAAACCTTGGCACTTAACCAAAATCAGATAATACATGATCTTGATGTAAGTTTATCTGTACTTAACTTAACAAGAATGCAAGTAGCAGAAAATAGGAGATCAATTATGGATCTCATCATCGTTATTCAGAAGCTTGACCATAAAATAAGATTGCTTGAAAGAACAATAGAACAACAGTTTGTTAGACTTGAACAATTTATTCATACATACTTACAATTCAAAATGATACTTGATGAAATTAGGCTTACCACGCAAGATGCTATATTTTATCTTGAGAGCTTAAAATCTGAACTAAACATGTTGTCAATGCATCATTTATCAACTAATACAATCTCTCCTAAAGATCTGAAGCAATTGTTAATTGAAGTAGAAACAAAACTTCCTAATAACTTTGAGCTTCCTAAAAATCCTCGTAAGGATATTTGGTATTTTTATAAGACATTGACATGTATAACATACCTTGAAAATAATGAAATTAGAATTATCCTTAAGATTCCACTAATTAACACCAAAGAAGAATATGAAGTGTATAAAATACATAACTTACCACTACCGCTACTTTCAAATAATCAGACTGATGTATTATTAAAATACAGTTTAGAAAATGAAATGTTACTGGTCTCAAAGGATAAAACAAAGTTTTCCCTTCTATCTGAAAGTACATTTCAGATGTGTAATAACTATCATTTTCAGTTCTGCAATCCTGAGACAGCATTTTATCAGACCAACGTAAATAAGTTTTGCGTAGTTGCTCTCTTCATGCAAAACCTGCATGACATTAAAAAGTATTGTAAACAAGTAGTTGTGTTGGATGAAAGGTTGCCAACTACGAAGTACTTGTCATTTGGTATTTGGATTGTTGTTACAAATAGACCTCTGACATTTACATTAAATTGTCAGTCATATGAACCGAAGAATGCTGACATTAAAATCACACCACCACTTGGCATTATCCGGTTAAATAACACATGTAAAGCCTCAAACAAATATTTACAGTTACCTGAATATTTTGGCAGACATAGTAACTTTGAAAGGTCAGATCCTTTGCAAGCACTTTTGAAATTACACAATGTTTCAACCTTTTACTTTTGGCTTGATATCAAAACTAAATTAGGATCTAAACCAATGAAGTTGCCACCACATTTGTCAGGTTTGAAAGAGATTCCTTTACAAAATCTACTCCATGAAACAAGAAATTATAAACCTGTAATATTAGGTGAGACTAAATCCAATACTAGTTGGATACATGTTATGTTAATCAGTATTGCATCGACGGTATTATTAATTGCAATTATCTTAATAATCTTACGTAGAAGAAACTTTGTCTATAAGATAATTGGTGTAAGACAGGCTAACACACATGATCTTGAGAAGGTGAATGTGAAACGGTCACCGATCAAAGGTGATGTTATAGAGATGTCCACTCTGATCGAAGAACAAAACGTCGATAACGTTGAGGAAGGACAAAAGCCCTTCAAGTGGACTGACGCAACGGCGGCATGGGCAAAGAAATAAGGAAAATCTGTGCACAGTGTTTTAAAGCAGATTATTTTTGAATACTAGTTATATGAACGTGTTTGTTAACTTATGTCTAAGTTAACAGTATTTAGCTATTGAACAGTATATAGCTATTGTTACATGTTATGAACTATTTGCATAACATATGAACTTTATCGTACGATGTGTTTTCATCATGTATATAGCTCATGTGATCGTAGTAGTACTAATGGTTATAGTACATTGACATTCCAGTGACATTTATTTGTGCCTTGTATAGTCCTGAAGACTATGCATGGACGAAGATTTAGTGATCAGAATTTTAGTGACAATCTATCTATTGTAGATGGATTTGTTTCGTGCAAAATTTATGATAAACGCGATGACTTTGATTTTGAGATTGTAAATTTTCCTTTTTTGGATGGTGATGTTCCTCGTGCGCCATCCTATGGCGTTTATATTTCGCAATTAATTCGATTTGCTAGAGTGTGTAGTCATGTAACTGACTTCAACACTCGTAATAAATTATTAACGGCTAAACTTCTTAATCAGGGTTATCGGTACCATAAACTACGCAAAGCCTTTTCAAAATTTTATAGACGCCATTCTGATTTAATTTCAAAATTCAATATTGGACTTAAATCTCTTCTGCAACAAGGTCTATCGGAACCCGAATTTTATGGTGACTTAGTATATAAATTCAGAAAAATATATTACCGCAATGACTTCAGCACCCAATTTCGTAAAATCATTTTTCGATATAAAAAGATTGGGTACAACATGGATATTATACGACAGACTGCATGCATGGTAGTTAACCCAATCACGGTTGGCAGCTTTGCTTCCCTCTTTAATTGCACGCCGGTGGGTCAGGCCTCAGATTCTATGACGGCTCCAACGTAAAAGGCTTATTGAAAATTAAAGAGATAATGTTGGTTGGTGCCTGATGCTCTGTCTCTGGTCGGGCTCATCGGAGTCTAACTGTTGGTTTTCTTTTGCTCCAGCATTTCAGTGGTTTCTTGCTGTCGAGTCCTCACCGTTGTCTCACCTCTGTGGTTCTTTGATTTCTGTGTTCACGGAGATGTTGCACTGATGAGTTAGGAGGCCTCCATGCGGACTGAACAAATTATTTGTCTAAATCGCGACGGAAGTAAGTGCGAGGATTGTGGCCACGTAAAATCGATTTAAGCCCCCCAGTGGAAATCTTCCACTGACCGTTCCAAGGCGGCTCTTCTGTGGCGATTTATTTATGTTGTTGTTTGTTACTTACTGTGTGTATCACTTGTGTCTTTTAATTTTGGATGGCCATATGGCCATTTTGTGGGAAAGTAACTGTCCATATGGCCTTCCTTTGTTTAGGTTTCCATTATGGTCTGGTCGCTTAATGTTTGTATTTCTTTCCCTTTGGTGTCTTTTATGGATGGAGTAAGTTAATTGTATCAATTCCTGATCTTTGTTTTACTTCTACTTTAAATGATAAAGTCCTGAGTATGCCCCTTAAGGTCATGCTTAGGTGAAGATGTACATGTGACAGTAAACTTTATTTTATTACAGCCAGACGACATTAGTGTTGTACAGGAACACTATGGATATTGTAAAGAACATCCACCACATCCAACTTACCTTATTACTAACCTACACCACCAGCAAATACACAGCTCAGATAACAACGATGGGATACTAACAGCAAATAAAATTTACAGAGTTCCGGTTATACCTATTCCACAACCTCCGACAGTTATAAACTTGAGGGAAGAACAATGTGACTGTGTGAATTCTCGATCCAAAAAGGAATAAAAACTTAGCCTAAAAACAGTGTGTTTAATAAGCCCTTTATTGGTCTTACAGTTTGTAGAAATCCTGGTTACAAGTATATTGCTTATCCTGGTAATTAGGAAGTCTACTAGATTAGAAGGGTTTATTAAAAGAAATGATTAAAAGAAAACATCTTAGACATTTAATTAACAATTAAAATTTGAAACTTCGTTTTAATCCTGGTCTTAATCCTGGTCAAATCCTAGTTAAATGTTTTATTGGATTCTTGTCACATATTAGATTAATTACAATCCTAGTCACGTGAAACATACATGACATTAATTAATTAACTAATCTTGATTGATGATATGTTATTCATCCTGGTTTTCATCCTGATGAGTAATATATGTATCGTATAATCCTGGTCACTTATATATGTGAATGGATCCTTACCATTGACATGTGTTTATGATGTCTTGTTTATGCATGATCCTGGTCACTGACATGTGTTTATGATATATGTTGATAATATCATGTTACTATTTAGATATCATCCTGCTCACTGATATATGTTGGTGATCATCCTGGTCACTGATATATGTTGATGATATCTTGTTTTATTGCATACATCCTGGTCACTGATGTATGTTGATGATATCTTGTTTTATTATATATGAATTGTGTATACAGTATATGTACAAGAGGTTTTGGTCAGAATAATTAGATAAATTAATTAAGGGGTTAATTAAATTAATTAAGGGGTTAATTAATTTACTCAACAGTGGGAGGTATATAACATAGTCATGTTATGCACATGATATTTTGCATAGGCATGTTATCATGTGTATGACTGAAATGTTGTTGAAGGTGTGTAGGAATGATGATATGACTGAATGAGTGTTGAAAAGGCAGTAAGCTTCTGTCTCAGTACTATTATGAAAATATTAAGCTTCAATTCTTATTATGAAACAGCTTCATTTTAAAACTCTGAAACATCAATTATATAACTTTGCATAAAATGCAGAGATGCACTTGAATTACACATACATGTACCTTACATGTACCTGGCAGCCATTCAAATCATAATTTCGTAATATCATATGACTCTGACATTTCCTTTTATAGGTTATTTAAGCAGGTGTTCATGTGAAGTACTTTAGAAACCTGATGAAACTGCATTTTAAAGATCATATTATTGGTGCAGTCATCAAAATCATGACAGATAGCTTATAGTTAGAAGAGATTTTGGCAAGAGTTGTAATAACAAGCATGATGCAATGAGAGAGGGATGTTGCGTGAGATTTTTGTAGTGATTATAAATACTGGGATTTCTGACCAAGACTTCAGATGACTTTAGATGTCTACTTGATCAGCTTGCAGACCGTTAGTCTGGTTTAGGAGTTGTGCACTCGTATGAGGTGCCTGCCTAATAAAGCTGCTGAAACTCTCAATATGACTTTAGTTGTATTTTAAAATTATTGAAACACTATACGATCACAGTCAAAGGTGTATAGCTACGCTATAATAATTTACACAGCATAGTAGAGGACAACCAGCTGAAGCATTATACCAAATATCAAAGACCTGGGCCTTTTAGTTTCAGATAAGAAGCTTTTTAAAGGTTTTCCATATATTATATAAACCAACATAAAACCAGTGGGCCCCAGGGCAGGGCCATTTTTGACCCAAGGGCTATAATTTTAACAATCTTGGTGGAGGTCTGCTAGATAAATCTTCACAAATATCAAAGACCTAGGCCTTGCGTTTACAGAAAAGTTTTAAGATTGTCCTTATATATCCCAATGTAAGAGCAAAGGGCAACGGAGGGGGGGGGGATTTTGGCACAAAGACTATAGTTTGAAAATCTTGATATAGGTTCACAAGACGAAGTTACATACCAAATATCAAATATCTAAGATCTGAGGCTTATAGTTTCAGACAAGAAGATTTGTGAAGATTTTCCCGCGAGATGTCTATGTAAAACCAGTGGGCTACAGGGCGGGGGCATTTTTGGTCAGAGGGCTATAATTCTAACAATCTTGATAGAGGTTCACTAGACGCAGCTTCATATCAAATATCAAACACCTCAGCCTCCTGGTTTCTGACAAGAAGATTTTCAAAGGGTATCCCTGTATAAGTCAGTATAAAACCAAAGGGCCCCGGGGCGGGGGCCTTTTTGGCCCCAGGGCTATAATTTGAAGTCGGAAAGCCATTTGGACTCGCTCATAGTGTGGCAAGGCTTTAAATGCCATTTCAATACAATGTTAGGTAAGAGTCCAACGAAATTCGAAGCACGTCTATACAGTTGTGTTTGTTTGATTTGAGGTTTAACGCCCCGTTAACACTTTATAGGTAATTTTGGAGACATCGCTTCCAATTTTGTCGGACTTTTACCCGACATTGAGATGAAATGGCAACTCAGCCTCTGCCGCACAATGCAACCAATAGAGCTTATATGCATGGTTGGTCCAACACGAACCACTTTTCCTGGACAGGCTTAGAATCTGAAGTTTTAAGGTGTCTACCAGTACTCGTGTACGGTCGATTTCAGCTCTGCGTGGAAGCATCATGCAGCCCAATCTGTTTCCTCAAGCCCCGGTGGGCGGGGCCGTTATACAGTCTTGACGGGGACGTTAAGCGTCAAATCAAACAAATCAAATACACCTAAGTAAAAAAGGGAAATATTCGGATACAGAAGAAGAGGAAACAAAATCTGATATTTTCTGACCTCGGCCCAAAAAAAAAAAAAAAAAAAAAAAAAACACAAGCACCCACCGCCCGGAATAAATGTGTATAATTAAACATTAAGATAAAGGAGTTTAAGTTATAAAGTTATATTTTCCCGATGGTTCACAAATATAGCCATGCAACAGTGAATCGCACCACCCCCCCCCCCCCCCGCTCCCATCGGGGCTTGGAGAAATATATGGGCTGCATGATGCTTCCACACAGAGCTGAATCCGACCCACACACGTGTACTTGTAAACCGCTTAGAGGATCTAAGCCTGTCCAGGCAAAGCGGTATGCACGAATCTGACCGTCCATGCTTATAAACCCTATTGCTTTCATTGGGCGAAAGGCCTGGAGATGTCATTTCATCTCAATGTCGGGTAAAAGTCCCACAAAATTGGAAGCAACGTCTCCAAAATGACCTTTACAGTGTTGATGGGGAAGTTAAACCTCAAATCAGACAAATGCAACAGTGAAGGTAACTTCGCTTTATCCGCCCCCGCCCATAGAGGCTTGAAGAAATATATGGGCTGCATGATGCTTCCACGCAGAGCTGAATCCGGCCCGCGCACTAGTACTGGTAAACCGCTTAGAGGATCTAAGCCTGTTCAGGAACCGCGGTGTGAGGCAGACCCTCCATGCTAATAAACCCTATTGGTTTCATTGGGTGAGAGGGCTTGAGAGGTCATTTCATCTCAATGTCGGGTAAAAGTCCCAAAAAATTGGAAGCAACGTGTCCAAAATGACCTATACAGTGTTGACGGGGACGTTAAACCTCAAACAAACAAACAAAACTTCGCTCTATCTGTAGTATAGCAAGTCGTAGTATTCCATTCATACTGTCAACTCATTCATTGAATTATTAATCCGCGATCTAGATTTTGAGCGAGTTCAGTTGACATACTAGAGTTAACAAGAGTTGACTTGCTCCAAAACGCGCCATGTAGGAATATTGCGACTTATGAGAGATGCAAGCCTTGCCTAGTAACAACGAATACGGTGGAAGGTGGAAAATTGTAAGTTAAATGCAATCCGAAAATCGATTATTTCCAACTTTTTGAAATTTTTGCCACGTGTTGGAAAAATCACGTCCAACTTGAAAACATTTTTATACTTTCGATTTACTCGAGGGCAAACGATGACATTTTGTATTATTCCATTCATACTGTCAACTCGTTCATTGAATTATTAATCCGCGATCTAGATTTTGAGCGAGTTCAGTTGACATACTAGAGTTAACAAGAGTTGACTTGCTCCAAAACGCGCCATGTAGGAATATTGCGACTGCGAGAGTTAGCTTGGTATGAGAGATGGAAGCCTTGCCTAGTAACAACGAATATGGTGGAAGGCGGAAAATTGTAAGTTAAATGCAATCCGAAAATCGATTATTTCCAACGTTTTGAAATTTTGGCCACGTGTTGGAAAAATCACGTCCAACTTGAAAACATTTTTATACTTTCGATTTACTCGAGGGCAAACGATGACATTTTCTTGACGTCAGTAGTGTCATGAATCTGAATCGTTACTGGTGACGCATCAAATGAAATTTGATGCTTTCTGTCGCTTCTAATTGTGGGATCGAAAAGTGGGGCGTGAGGTGATACAGTCATTTTACAATTTTGTACAAGAGTAAGCCTACTGTCTCCCCTACTTTTCTTGAGTTAACTTTAGTTGGTCAACTGAACTCGCTCAAAGCAAACTAGGTCATGACAAAGCTGCGAATCGGGACCAATTTGAACCATAGGGTTAATTTTATGGCAATTTACTCTGAAGTTAGTTGATTATGTAATTGGCTTCCTCAGTTTGACAATCAGCATCATTTTCACTTATCAAATGATACATGCGCGTCTATTGATAAATATATGGAGACTTATTTTTCTTGAAGCATAGGAGTTATTCGTCATCGAGGGGGGGGGGGTGGTGCTCCAGTGTCGATTGACATAAGAAGGTGAGACCTGAAAGGTCATCACCTTCTAATAAGTTTATATTCATTTAATTAACCTACGATTATCCTACTGCCGTCGTGGTTTTGTTCTTGCTAGACAGAACTCCCAAATCCCAAAGCAAGCTTGATTGAACTCAAGTTAACTCTAGTAGTGCGGCACGACCCATAACCCCCGTGTTTTGGTGTAACTATAGTTAACTCTAGAAAGTCAACCGAACTCGCTCTTAATAACTAGGCCAGGTCAGCTGCGAAACGAGACCAATTTCAAATCTAGATCAATTTTATGACATTTAACTCTGAAGTTCATTATTGTGTATTTTGTATCCACAGTTTTTATTTCAATCTGCATATTATTTTCACATATCAAATGATACAAGCGCATCTCTTCACTGATTTGTGGGGACCTATTTTTCTTGAAAAAGGAGTGATGCGGTATTAAGGGAATTCTCTGAGTGTTGCCATAAGAAGGTGAGACCTGAAAGGTCATCACCTTCTAATAAATCGCCACAGAAGAACCGCCTTGGAACGGTCAGTGGAAAGATTTCCACTGGGGGGCTTAAATCGATTTTACGTGGCCACAATCCTCGCCCTTACTTCCGCCGCGATTTAGTCAAATAATTTGTTCAGTCCGCATGAAGGCCTCCTAACTCATCAGTGCAACATCTCCGTGAACACAAAAAAATCAAAGAACCACAGAAATGAAACAACGGTGAGGACTCGACAGCAAGAAACCACTGAAATGCTGGAGCAAAAGAAAACCAACAGTTAGACTCCGATGGACCCGACCAGAGACAGAGCATCAGGCACCAACCATCATTATTAAGAATTAGATCTGAAGCTGAAGTGGACTGGTTCCCTGTAACCTCAAAGAGATATTCAGGGACTCCATAGAAGCCAGGTACCAGTCCTAAAACGATCAAAGTACCCAGAGTGTTGAAACAAAGTACCCAGAGTACTGAAATCTTATTTCATTTCTGAAATAATGGTGGCTATTGAATATCAATAGGCAGTAGTATTTCAAGATGGATAAAATCAAACACAATGAAACAATGCAGTAGATATTATAAATCTTCCTGATTTATTAAACTTAACAAATTAATGTATATATCTATATGCTCAGCTTCCGATTCTTATTTTCTGGGCATAACTTCAGTAATTTCTACTGGCAAAAGGTTGCAGATTAGTGGTTGGAAAAAACCATCAGTACAAAGTGCGGTCTGAATCATCATGTGGCTGTCCACCGCAAAGCACCCTATTGCTTGCTGAACAGCTTAGTATGTACAACAAACTGTTGTTCTTACTCCGCAAAGTATCATACTGTGTACACATGATACCCGCCGAGGTACACCACACCGCCCATCGGGGCTTGAAGACATATATGGACTGCATGATGCTTCGACGCAGAGCTGAAACCGACCCGCACACGAGTACGGGTAAACCGCTTAGAGGATCTAATCCTGCCCAGGCAAAGCGGTGCGAGTCGGCCCGTCCATGCTTACAAACCCTTTTGGTTTCATCGGGCGACAGGGCTTGAGAAGTCATTTCATCTCAATGTCGGGTAAAAGTCCCATACAATTGGAAGTAACGTTTCCAAAATGACCTTTACAGTGTTGATCGGGACGTTAAACCTCAAATCAAACAAACAAAAACACCTCTCTGCAAGGCTTTACTGTCTATACACAAAATGCTTGGGCATATTTTTACAGCTTCGCTAAGTAATTGGTATATACACATTTTTTTATTAGCAATAATGGCCGTTTTGGAGATACGAAAGAATGCACAATGTCGCATGCATGTGTTACCGTTATTATAAACAAATATGAATGACAGCCTTGGGACAGACAGCAAAAATTAAAGAGAAAATAATACTCAGAAAAAGTCAGGATTACAGAATACAGCCGATTCAAGTCACCGAAAGAAAAGAGAGAATTTGTCATAAAGACATCGTACATTTATATGGATTCAATCTAGTGGATTCAATCTATTCAGTTTCTCATTCTGCTTCTGAATCCATAGTAAAAACTGAAAGCATGCAACACAAATGTCTGACAATCGGAGAGGAATGTTACATATTTGAAATTTCAGTATGGTGAGGGCCATGTTTTATTTATTTATTTATTTATTTATTTATTTTTTTTTTTTTTTTGTTTTGTTGTTGTTGATGTTTTCTAGCTTTAATGGTCACATGTCTCCATAGAAGGAGATAAAGTGAGGATAATACCTTTATCGACGAAAAAATGAAAATTTTAAGATGAAAAATCCTTATATTTTTCTTATCCCTGCTCAAAATATAGATTGTAGGTACACGTTAGAACCGCCTCATCGAGGCGGTTCTAACGGGTACCCACAATCTATATTTTAGAGCAGAAATAAGAAAAATAAGGTTTACCCCTGCAAACCCCAGTTTCACTAAATAAATCTGGGGTTCAAGGGGGTCAAAATTATACAGGCATCACGAAAACACGCCTATATAATTTTGACACCCTTGAACCCCACTTTTATATTGTAAAACTGGGGTTTCCGGGGGTATACCTTATTTTTCTTATTTCTGCTCTAAAATATAGATTGTGGGTACTCGTTAGAACCGCCCCGAAGAGGCAGTTCTAACGAGTGCCCACAATCTATATTTTGAGCAGGGATAAGAAAATATCACAATTTTTCATCATAAATTTTATTTTTTCGGCGATAAAGGTGGCAATGTATTTGTATAGGCGGGTTGGCGTAATGCGTGTTTTCGTGATGATATGTGGTGCGTACGTACTTGTTGGAACCTTACAAGAACAGTAAAACCCATATATTAAGACCACGTTTGGGACTGTTAAAAAAGTGGTCTATAAAACCACTTTTTAAAAGCTCAAAAGGTAGTACCTGATCAGAGGACAAATACAAAGAAAGATGAAATGTTCCATTCTAAATTGGCGCTTTGAAGCAGAATTAGTCTCAATTTAAGGTGGTCTTAAAAGAGGAATTTCACTGACCACACACCAAACGTTTAACGTTTTGTACACAAACTAACTCTCGGGTATTTTGTTTGATTTGAGGTTTAACGTCCCCGTCAACACTGTACAGGTTATTTTGGAGACGTTGCTTCCAATTTTGTGGGACTTTTACCCGACATTGAAATGAAATGAAATCTCAAGCCTTGCCGTCCAATGAAACCAATAGGGTTTATAAGCATGGACGGACCGACTTGCACCACTTTGCCTATGCAGGCTTAGATCCTCTAAGCAGTTAACCAGTACTCGTGTGCGGGTCGGTTTCAGCTCTGCGTGGAAGCATAATGCAGCCCATCTATTTCTTCAAGCCTCGATGAACGGGGGTCAAATTTACTCGGGCAATAACATTTCTTGACTTCATAAAGATGCTTTGGGTAACATGCCATCCATATAACGCGCAGCAATGTCTCTAATCAGGCTGCGTGAATAATCTGGGGCTGCTCCGAGTCATCGCTGGGCAAAGATGCTCAAAGACCCGTGTCGCTTTCTACGGCCCAAATTATAGCATTAATTGTTCAAGTTTGGGTTTAACGACACATCAACCCTTGTGGGTCATTTTGTGTCGTCTACAAGACACTACGAAAACACGCCTATTCAAATACATTGTAAATTTTATCGCCATAAAACAATAATTTTCAGATGACAAATTGTAATATTTTTCTTATTTCTGGTCAAAATAAAGATTATGGATACTCGTTAGAACCGCCCCGTCGATGCGGTTCTAACGAGTACCCACAATCTATGTTTTTGAGCAGAAATATGAAAAATAATGTATACCCCTGCAAACCAGTTTTACTATATAAAGTAGATTTAAGGGGGGCAAAATTATATAGGCATGTTTCATGTTTCGTGATATAAAGGGAGAAAAGAGACAGAAGATAGCAGAGGAGCAGAAAGAGGAAAATGAATGGAAGTGTAGAAACAAAAGAAATAACAACATTCCCCTCTACCCTCACTTGCTGCAAGACAGAAGGCCATCTCCAACTGGGAGCCGATATCAGCTGGACACCCCAGTGACGCAAGATGTACACATCACCTTTGCCTCATCCAACCACCCCAACCCCCAAATTATTTTAAAACGTACTTTACGTTTGTATTATGGGTTCCGATTCTCAGCAGCAACGTCAAAAAAACTACAACTCAGTTTATCAGTCGACCCAAAGTTGCTAAGCTTAGGAGCTTTTCAGTGCTGATGTCCACGTGACTATCACTGATTTCTAGGAAATACATGTAACAGATATTTACAGAAAAAAGGTCGCGTGTGAGGTCAGAGTGTTGCGTAAGGGGGTTATTTACAGAATATGAACTGGAGAGGCAAACGGTGTAGTTGTTGTTATATGTCCCTGTCAACACTATTTAGGTCATTTTGGAGACGTTGCTTCCAATTGTGTGGGCCTTTTACCCCGATACTGAGATTAAATGATTTCTCGACCGCGCAAAGAAAACCGCAAGGCAAACAGTGAGGATCCAGATCAGACGCCGCAGAACGCGTCGTCTGATCAGGGTCTACACTGTTTACAGAAAGGATTTTAAGGGCAAAAAGAGGCATTCTATATCCTTGTTTCTTTGTTTGATTTGAGGTTTAACGTCCTTGTCGGCACTATGTAGGTCATATTAGAGACGTTGCTTCCAATTTTGTGGGACGTTTACTCGACATCTCAATCCCTGCCACCCAATGAAACAAATAGGGTTTAAATGCTAAATCACTTTTCCTAGGCAGGCTTAGACATTCTAAGCGGATTACCGGTACTCGTGTGCAAAATCCTCGTTCAGGACAATATCAGAGGCAATTGACCCACCAGTGCTGTCTGTGTTTTCCTTATGAAATGCGAGCAGCTTTGCATTCTGCCAATCTCCACTCTTAGCCTAGCCGCTCACATCTGAGGCGGGGGCATGACAAAGCCACCAGGAACCTGTGCCACCATGGGATTCCGTCCAGTCTCGACAAAGTTTTTGCTTCTCACTGTTCTGATGGCCCAGGTTCTACATAAAAGGTACATGCGAACAGTGCATATATCGCAGGTTAATCTGAGCCTTCACTGGTCTAGCTGGTCTTCATGAAGGTTACCCCATGCCCCGGTCTATTTTTATATTTGACTTGTTTGTGGCTAATATTTGTCAAGTCTAAATCATTCTCGCCCAGCAGGCACTCCTGTTAAAACTTGATAATATGTGTCAAGTATAACTCATTCTCGCCCAGCAGCTGAACGTTGCACGAACGTTGAAACAACGTTGAAAACGTTGTTTCAACGTTGGTTTAACGTTGAGTCATTTTTTGCCTGCAAGGGAGACCCAAGGACCGGTAGGAACAAAGAGTAACACACTGCAATAAAAGAAAAAAGCTGATTTAAGGGGAATGGGAACACCTGGCAGATTTTTCCGCAATTTTTCAAAGGGAGACAACTTTAGGAATTTGCTGATCGCTTTTCTACAAAGACAGCCCCGCTGTAAAAGGGGTTAACTCTTAAAGGAAAGAATTTGCTCCCTAGGAGCAAATTCTTTCCTTTAAGAGTTGACCCTTATTGAAATGGAAGATAAAAGTAATTTTGCAGGAGTTGCCTCCCCTGAAGGGGTATCCATTCTCTCTAACAGGGCATTCCTTATTGCAATCTCAAAGCATAAAGACGATTGTTCGGCACTTTCTTAAGTTTTTTAAGTGTTTGCTGCACACCGATTGGCTAAAATATATAATACTGTAAATGTTTTAACTGACTGTCTGAACATCTTGAAGATATTATACAGATTTTCAGATGCAAAAGAAACTACAATTTTGCATACTATCAGAATATTTACAGATTTCGTGGCTACCAAGCGTGGACTTAATGTTTTTGAAGCGCTATTACTTCCAAGAGAGTAAAAATCGATCCGGCGGTCTTGAAAGAGAAACGACCGCAAAGTCATACAGTGCTGGCTTAAACCATATATTTTTCTCCAATTTGTCCTCATTGTAACAGTCTCCCTTCTAATGTGGTCAGACCACATAAAGATTTAAGGCCAGTCACTAAACTACTCCGTCAGAGATATAGAGATCATCATATGACATTTTTCATATCATACCCAATATCAGCCCGAGACTCTCGTATCAGCTCGAGGTCCGAAGGCCAGAGGCCTGATATGGGTCGATATGGGTCGAGGGCTGATTTAGAGTATGATATGAAAAATGCCATATAATAATCTATTTATCATATGGGCCCCGTCAAGCGATTTTGGTACTTATGGCCTATGCGACCAGCGAAGGTTCTGGCGAGCCTGCGCATCCGCGCAGTCTCCCCAGAACCTTCGCTGCTCGCTCATAGAAGCAGTGAATCAAGAGGAACCTTCAGACAGAAAGCCATATCCCTGGCCCCTCTGAATGGCTGGGAATGCGCAGTTAAAATTTGTCATGACGGAATGCTCGAAGACACAAATTCGCTTGGTGGGACTCATATATTTCCCAACCTTTGTCCTTTTAAAAATTGTTGAATTATTGCTATCCTAACAAAAAAACTGGCAAAGATTTAGGAGAAAAGCAAATAGTTTGTCTTTTTTTCTCTCAATGACACGGCCTTTCCGTCTGTGTGCGTATTTAATCAGAACAACTATAAACAATGTTAATTCCAAAGAGAGAGTAATACATTTAAACGGCACAGGTCAGATTTGATTTTGTTTGTTTTGAGGTTTAACGTCCCCGTTAACATTGTATAGGTCATTTTGGAGACGTTGCTTCCAATTTTGTTGGACTTTTACCCGACATTGAGATGAAATGACATCTCAAGCCCCGCCGCCCAATGAAAACAATAGAGTTTATACGCATGGCCGGTCCGACTCGCACCGCTTAGCCTGGGCAGGCTTAAATTCTCTAAGCGGTTTACCAGTAATAGTGTGTGGGTCGGGTTCAGCTCTGCGTGGAAGCATCATGCAGCCGATCTTTTTCTTCAAGCCCCGATGAGCGGGAGTTTGTTTTGATAAAAAATTTCTTGATGTCAAGAAATTTCCGTCTGTGTACGTATTAACCCATTTAGTACCGGAAACCCCTAAACAGGTACCCTGGCAAACAGTGCAGGCCCAGATCAGACGCCGCAGAATGCGGCGATTGATCAGGGCGTCCACTGTTTGCCAAAAGTTCAGGCATTTTCCAAATCAATTTTGATGAAAACACAACCTGACACCCCTAAATTTTGAAATGAATTCCTGCTATATATAAGGAGGACAATTCCATTTGGTACAAAAAGGGTTAAGTCAGAACAACTATAAACAAAGCTAATTCCAAAGAGAGTGGAATAATACATTTACACGGCACATTTCGGATGCTGTAGAATGTGACATCTGATCAGTACCTTCACTGTTTGCCAAACATTGTGGCGTGATAGGAAGACAGCCGCGTGTTCCGAAGATTGTTTCGGTGGGTGTGTGATATGGGTTTTGGGGTGTTATATGAGCATTTATCATATGGCGTCGCGTCTGAGAATAAAAAACGCCATGTAATAAATTCGATAATCCACTGGTAGATTAAATATGCAAATTAGTTAGATACGCCCATTAACATCACATTGTACGGCGTCCTTTTCGAGGCGTTTTCTAATGGCGGAATATTGACATTTTTGTAAAACAATCGTGAATAAAATGTGTTGTAAATGTCATACGATACATGTAAATAGAATATTGAATTCGTGCTCATGCATTATTGAGTTTATTAAACTCGTTGAGGAAAGGGGGATACAATGCTCGGCGAAGCCTCGAATTTGATCCTTTTCCTCAACTCGTTTAATAAATTCAATAATACATGAACAGTCGTGTAAGATCCTCTTTTTAAATAACGTCACTGTTATTTACTGGATAACACCATGTCATGTCACTGATATAATCACACACGTAATAACATGAGTCGGCGCATGACAAAACCTACAATAAGGCACATGCTATGGTCGAAGTCTCAGTTCATGCGGTTCGTCAGGCCAGCCTGTTCGGAGCATTCTCTTGTTGTCCTATGGCTTGCGAAGAGGCTATAGAAGGCTCCGGCGAACAGACGGGCGGTCGGACGGAGACACGTTATGGGGCAACTGTGGGGTACAATATCGATCCCACAGTGTACATGGCAACACGAAATGTTTGCACCCCATATTGTTTTTGGAAGTGTCCATTTGTTGAAAACAATAGTAATTGTTTCGGTGTGAAGAAGTAAGCTTGGCAGGGATTAAACATGCATGATTTATATTTTCTTCCAAAGACGGGCCATCATTGAGGGGTTCAACCCACAAAATTATGGGCTGGACAGTGTCCAACAATGGACAAATGACTCCATACAAATTCTGGGTTGCACCCATTAAATTTGAAATTTAGTCATTTAAACTTGGTTGCAAGTAAATGCAATACACGCTTTATGGGGTGCAGCCCACCCCACAAGATACCAATTCTATTATGATCACCCCACAATGGAGCTCTGGTTAGAGCGGACGAACCGATGGACGGATGTATGGATAGACGGACGGACCGTCATGGCGGACGGACGGACGGAAGGGCGTTCGATAACAAATGTACTAACGCACGTTCGTACGGAAAGTAAAAGACAGATAAATGAGCCAAAACCAATCTCCAGAACTTTGCCGAGAGGTGCTACAAACTGTGGAAACTAGATTAATCGTAGACATTAATTCTTTTTACGAGGTGAAAGCTCATGTCGAGGTGAGACGGGATTTGACTTTCCTGCAGAAATGGAACAGCTATTCATTTCTCTCTCAGATATTGTAATTTACAAGTTTCCTTTTATAGCAATTTATCATCATGGGAGATCGGCCTTAATACAAGCATGCGACACAATCAATATCTTATCAAAGTATCACTATAGCAAGCGCAGCGTTGAAAGTCTGCAACTACCGTAGGGATCCTATATAATCGCCATAGCAACAGAAAAGCTAAGTATTTTTGTGATAACTGAATGATAGTTTTCCTTATTTCTTCATAAAAACCCATGTTGTGGGTATTCATTATACCACAATACCCACAACATAGGTTTTTATGGAGAACTGACAAAAACTATCCTCCAACTATCACACAATACAAACCTTATCTGTTGCAATGACCGTACAATAATAATTTGTCAATTGTTCCAGTACTCGTATTTCGATCTATCTATATGTGGCATAATGCATTATTTCGTATATCTCCAACACAGATAATTTTCTAGTGAAAATGTGTGGTGTTATTCTTATTTATACACAAAACGTAGGTTGTGGGTGTTCATTAGAACCGTCGTTCTAACGAGTACCCACAGCCTATGTTATGGAGCAGAAAAATGAAAAATAATGTACACCCCTGTAAACCCCAATTTTTATTTATGCAAAGTGGGGTTAACAGGGGTATTCATGACCTGATGCGTACAACAATAATCTGTTGCAGTTCTCCTATTTCAGGGGTTCCCGCCATTTATTTTTTTTTACATTCGACCATTCTAACGGAGACATAGTGTGTGTTTCTATCGGGTCTCTAGGGAACCGGGGAAGGGACATGCATTTTCTTTTCTAACATGTTGTGCGAACAAGATGTTGTTGTGCGAACAAGATATTATCTTGTGCGCACAAGATAATATGTTGTGCGCACAAGATATTATCTTGTACAGAGAACATAAATTATCTTGTGCGGACAACATAATATCCTGTGCGCACAAGATATTATCTTTTTCGAACAACATAGATCTTGTGCAGACAACATAGTATCTTATGCGTCTGATTAAATTGTTCTTAATGTGTACGTTGGAGGGGGTTAGAGGTCGCGGGTGTGTTATTCAAATGCCTTTTCATGTTTGACTTGTTTGAGTGTTGCCCATTACATATTTCACACGTCAATATTTCTCATTGGCGGATATCTCGAATCCGTCTCAAAGTTTGGAAGTCAACAGGGTCAACCAACGTTTTGGTTCATGCGACCGATAATGCTGCTGAATACACGTAGCAGGGGTTCATTTCAAAATTTCGGTTCGTGCCTGGCTCAGGGGATACTTGTGGTAAAAAGCACTGGATCTGGATATCAAACTTATTACATGTAACTAACTTATTGGTCTTATTATAGCATCTTTCGCGGCTCTTAAATGCTTACTTAAGTAAAGTTGGTTTGTACCCGATGCCCTGTCTCTTGTTGGGCCAATTTGGAGTCTAACTGTTGGTTTGCCTTTTCTCCAGCATTTCAGTGGTTTCTTGCTGTCGAGTCCTCACCGTTGTTTCATCTTTGTTGATGTTTGATTTTTGTGTTCTTGGAGATGAGTTAGGAAGCCTTCATGGGGACTGAACAAAATATTTGTCTAAGGGAGAGGATTGCGACCGCGTAAAATCGATTTGAGACCCCCCACCCCCACCCCCTTCCCCCGTTTTAGCCAATCTTCTAGAGGGTCACCTATGCAACATTCCTATCACGTTTGACAACATTCCTTTTAAGTTGGAATGAAATTGGCTCAAGGGTAGAGAAGGAGTTAACGTTTGAAGATGTCTCTACTTTTAGCTGTGGCGGCCATCATGCTTATCAGAGCGGAACTGGTTTAGCTATTTTGGTTGGAGTCACACAGGTAACATTTCTGTGAAGTTTGAATCAAATTGGCTCAAGGGTTTAGGAGGAGTTCCAATTTGAAGCAACTTTGGGTTTTTTTTTTTTTTGTTGCTGTTTTTTTTTTTTTTTCTTTTTTTTTTCTATTTTTAGCTCTGGCGTCCACTTTGCTCATCGCGGGTTAACCGTTTTAGCTATTTTGGTAAGGGTCACCTAAGCAACATATCTATGAAATTTGACTGAAATTTGCCCAAGGGTACAGTTGTCGTTTACAGATTTTTTCTAGTTTTAGCTCAGAGCGGAGCGATTTTAATTTTTTTTCGGTAGGAAGTCACCTAGGTAGCATTCTTGTGAAGTTTGAATCAAAATAGCCTAAGATTTAAGGAAGAGTTGACGTTTGAAGATGTTTTCTACTTTTAAGATCCGGTGGCCACCTTGTTCATCATAACGGAACTGTTTTAGCTATTTTGGTAGGGAGCCACATAGGCAACATTCCTGTGAACAAAGCGTGCAACCGGCTGTTTACAAGGCAGATTACTACCTCGAGGACAGATCAAAGTAAAGCTGGCCAAGAAAGGGTGGATGAGGGTTTTTTGTTTGTATAAATCGGGAAGGCAATCTGTTGGCTTTTGCTTCTAATGGAGAAGATACTGGATGCCTGGAGATACCACAAAGACATTCTGGCCATCATGAAAACACGCCTATATAATTCTGACCCCCTTGAACCCCACTTTTATATAGTAAAACTGGGGTTTCCGGGGGTATACCTTATTTTTCTTATTTCTGCTCTAAAATATAGATAGTTGGTAGTCGTTAGAACCGCCTCAATGAGGCGGTTCTAACGAGTGCCCACAATCTATATATTGAGCAGAAATAAAAAAAATCACAATTTTTCATCATAAAATTTCAATTTTTCGGCGATAAAGGTGGTTATGTACATGCATTTGTATAGGCGTGTTTGCGTAATGTATATTTCAAGCCCAGATAAGGCGTTACCAGCTCGTTGAAAAATATATTTAAAGACAATCGCATTAAAATTTGTTTGCGGCTTTATCTGTACGTTTGAGGAACAAGGTATGTTACATCCACTTGTTCACACAACAACTACAATTATTTAGCAGCAATTCTGCCAAATTAGACCGCACAGATCGGTTAAATAAACCAACCACGCTCCCCTAAAGAAGCCAGGTGTCAAGAAAAATGCTGTCTCTGACCACAGATTATTGTTATTGTGGCTGTCCACCAACACAGATCAGAGAATTTGAAGGCTAACATTCATGACAGATCAGAATTTCGGTCACATCTTCAAGAAAGACGTGTTGATTGCTTTCTAAAAAGCTTTTTTCGCGTCAAACTAATCTGACATTTTTGAAAAATACCATTACCAAAACATTCTATATCCTTTAAATGCTATATACGATTGCTATTTCAGCTGTTAAAGATAATATCTTATTATTATTATGTGACTTTTGTATTCAGCAGCATTATCGGTAACATGGACCAAACCGTTGGATGACCCTGAATCAAACTGATGAGCTTCTCTTTGATGACCCATTAGACAGACTCGAGATATCCGCCAATGAGAAATATTGACCTGTGAAATATGTAATGGGCAACACTCAAAACAAGTCAAATCTGAAAAGGCATTTGAATGACACACCCGCACCTGATTTGAGGTTCAACGTCCCCGTCAACACTGTATAGGTCATTTTTGAGACGTTGCTTCCAGTTTTGTGGGACTTTTACCCGACATTGAGACATAATGACATTTCAAGCCCTGCCGCCCAATGAAACCAATATGGTTTATAAGTATGGACACAGTCTTCACTTATATGTTTTCGAGCAGTATTTTGTTTGTTTGATTTGAGGTTCAACGTCCCCGTCAACACTGTATAGGTCATTTTTGAGACGTTGCTTCCAGTTTTGTGGGACTTTTACCCGACATTGAGACATAATGACATTTCAAGCCCTGCCGCCCAATGAAACCAATATGGTTTATAAGCATGGACGGGCCGACTCGCACCGCTTAGCCTGGGCAGGCTTAGATCCTCTAAGCGATTTACCAGTACTCGTGTGCGGGTCGGTTTCAGCTCTGTGTGGAAGCATCATGCAGCCCATATATTTCTTCAAGCCCCTATGGGCGGGGTTCGGTTTTCGAGCAGTAACAAGACAATCATATAAATTATATATAGCCTCGTAGTGACTACAACCGATTGTTCTTAATGTGTCTCTTGTGTGTGGCTCGAAAACATATAAGTGAAGACTGTGTCCATGCTTATAAACCATATTGGTTTCATTGGGCGGCAGGGCTTGAAATGTCATTATGTCTCAATGTCGGGTAAAAGTCCCACAAAACTGGAAGCAACGTCTCAAAATGACCTATACAGTGTTGACGGGGACGTTGAACCTCAAATCAAACAAACAAAATACTGCTCGAAAACATATCAGTGTAGACTGTGTGCACTCGTACGAACCAAAAACCTTTGTTCTTACAAAACTTGTAGCCAACATGCGGACAACAAAGTCGCCGATCAGACTGCGCGGATGTGCTGGCTGATCTGCGTCTTTGTTATTTGAACATTTCTCACTATGAGATTGTCCTAGTCACTGCTCAAAAGCATACACCACGAAAACACGCCTATATAATTTTGACCCCCTTGAACCCCACTTTTATATAGCAAAACTGGGGTTTCCGGGGGTATCCCTTATTTTTCTTATATCTGCTCTAAAATATAGATTGTGGGTACTCGTTAGAACCGCCTCGATGAGGCGGTTCTAACGAGTGCCCATAATCTATATTTTGAGCAGGAATAAGAAAAATATCACAATTTTTCATCATAAAATGTTTCATTTTTTCGGCGATAAAGGTGGCAATGTATTTGCATAGTCGTGTTTTCGTAATGCAGATGGAATAACGTGTGCACGTTTGGCATTCAATTATTGCTGCGTCTTCATCTTTTTAGCTCATCTGAGCGGAAGTCTCCGGAGGAGCTATTGTGATCGGTCACCGTCTGTCGTCGTCGTTCGTCCGTCCCGTCAACATTTTCTTTAAACAACATCTCATACTGAACCACCGACAGATTTTAACAAAACTTACTTAGCATAAATGATCTTTGGGTGGTCCTCTTTCAAAATTGTTCAAAGAATTCCATTCCAATCAGAACTTTGTTTTCCATGGCATTAAAAAGGGGCAAATAAGCTTTTTGTCTGAAACCAGAAGGCCAAGGTCTTTGAAATTTGATACACAGCTTTATTAAATCGGTCTTTTCCAAGATTGCTAAAACCATAGCCCTGGGGCCAAAGTTTTTCCCGCCCAGGGGTCCACATCTTTTTACATAGACTTATATAACATATAGGGAAAACGTGAAAAAACCTCTTGTCTGAAACCACACGGCCCGGGTCTTTGATATTTGTCATGTAGCTTCATCTAGTGGACATCGACCAAGATTGATACATTTATAGCCCTTGGTCTAAAATGTCCCTGCCGAGGGCCATCATGTTTTACATAAATGTATATAGGAAAAACCTTTTGACACAGAATTATATAGGGAAAACCTTTAAAAATCATCTCTTGTCTGAAACCAAAAGGCCCGGCTATTTATTAAATAGTATGTACATGTAGTTTTATTCAGTGGACATCAACTAGGATTGTTCAAATTATAGCCTTGTAGCCAAAAATGGCCCTGCCGAAGGGCCACATGTTTTTGCACAAAGTTATATAGGGAAACCCGTCTGAAACTAAAAGGTTAAACTCTTTAATAGTTGGTAAACAGCTTCGTCCATTTGACCTCTAGCAAGATTGTTCAAATTAAAGCCAAGTGGCCAAAAATGGGATGCCCAGGGACCCACGTGATTTACATAGATTTATGTAGGGAAAACCTATAAAATATTTTGAATAACCTGGTCTTTGATAGCTGGTTACATTGCTTCATCTAGTTTGTTTGCTTGTTTGAAATGAAGTTTAATGTCCCCGTCAACACAATTTAGGTCATTTTGGAGACTGTGCCTACTATTTTGTGGGTCTTATACCCGACACTCAGATGAAATGACATCTCAAGCCCTGCAGCCAAATGAAAACAAAGGGCTTATAGGCATTGGACGGTCCGACTCACAGCTCTTTGTTTGAACAGGCTTAGTCCTTAATTCTAAGCGGTTTACCAGTACTCGTGTGTTGTCAGTTTCAGCTCTGTGTGGAAACAGCATGTAGCCCAATGCATTTCTCCATGCCCCGATGGGCGGGGGTCGAAACTTCATCTAGTCATCTACTTTACATTAACGTTTATGCTGCTTCAAATTATAGCTCCGGGAACAATAATGGCCCTGCCCTGAGGCTCGCTTGTTTTACACTGACTTACTGTATACTATATATCTAGATAGAGATAAAGATTAGAAGCTCTATATAACGTCGCATGTTAGAATTCTGTAGAGCTTTTATTGCGACAGACAAAGTATCCTTTAAAAATACTACCTGCCTTCATTTATCTTCCTAGGACTGTCCCTGATAATGCGTGCGTCAGTCAATGGAGCTCCTAGTACCATTTTACGCACTTGGTATGACGCGACTGGGAATGAACGCGCGCAACCCCCCGATCCCGAAGCGGACGCTTTACCACTGAGCAATCTGGACAGCCTTTAAAACAGTCTATTTTAAACTTCAAGAGAGCGGTATAGGACCATCATGGTCCTGCAGATTTTTTTTTTTTTTTTTTTTTTTTAAATGCCTTTTCAGATTTGACTTGTTGCATATTTCACAAGTAAATATTTCTTTGGTCGTCTGATTGACCAATATCTTGAGTAGGGACCTGTCCAATGGGTCATCAAACAGCGGCTCCTCTGTTTCAACGTCAACAGGGTCACCCAACAATTTTGGTTAATGCTGTCCATAATGTGGAATTAAAAAAGTCAGATTTAATCATTTCTCAAAGATACATAGCTGAGTTAATAAGTATGTGAAAAAAACATCTTGCTAATAATCAGAGCAGCTGAAATGGCATTCTGGTGTACCAGTTAAAATGCATATCATGTTTTGGTAATTGATAATTGTACAAATACCATTCCTTAGAAACGTCAGATAAATCTAACACGAAAATAACCTTTACATTACGAAAACACGCCTATACAAATACATTGACTATTTTACCGCCGAAAAATCGAAAATTTTATGATGAAAAATTGTGATATTTTTCTTATTTCTGCTGAAAATATAGATTGTGGATACTCGTTAGTTCTTCCCAAATCCAATTTTTAATGTTTTCATTTCTAGACGGCAATCTTGGCCGATTGTTTTTTCATGACGTTAACCTAGAATGTAAAATGAAACTTTAAACTAGAATGCGAAATGAAGAAACCGTAAATGTAGGCATGTAGTACAATTAGTTGTAATTGATAGTGAAAAAAAAAATCGGAAATTTTGTTTTATGTGACATTGGTGATAAGCTTTGGAAATCCTCATTTGATATCTGTGACTTTTTTACACATTGTTGCAACTGGCACATTATAGTTCTACACAAATTAATGCGTGCTTAGCATAGACTCAAGCTTTTTATAAAAGCTAATACTTGTTTTTCGAAATTTCACAAAAAAAAAAAAATATACAAAAAAATTTAAAAAAAACTTTTATCTTCAGAATTTTCAGTATTTTTCCCCAGATAGAACTATTCATTTTGGATGATTTAATGAAGTCAAGTATTAATTGTTTAACATACGCCTGGTTTTTGTGATTTTTCTTCATTTTTCGTATTTTTTTTCTCACCCCCAAAAGTACCCTTTCCCCTCGGATTTTTTTTTTGAGGACTTTTTTTCTATAAATCAGGACACCTTCCTGATACTATAACTGCTGATAACATTTCTCAAGGAATTAGTTGTGGGTCAAGGGTCATTTCAGGCTAAATGTACTGGCCTATAGGCCAGTTTTGTCGTAATACCGAATGTATTGTATTTTATGCAACAAATGTTGTGGTTCGTGCGCTCCTCACAACGTCCTTTGTTTGATTTGAGGTTTAACGTCCCCGTTAACACTGTAAAAGTAATTTTGGAGACGTTGCTTCCAATTTTGTGGGACTTTTACCCGATATTGAGATGAAATGAAATCTCAAGCCCTGTCGCCCAATGAAACCAATAGAGTTTATAAGCATGGACGGACCGACCGCTTTGCATTGCCTGGGCAGGCTTAGATCCTCTAAGCAGTTTACCAGTACTCGTGTGCAGGTCGGTTTCAGCTCTGCGTGGAAGCATCATGCAGCCCATCTATTTCTTCAAGCCCAGAAGGGCGGGGCCTCCTCATATCGTCCTGTGTTTGCTTAAGTTTCGGTACTGCAGCTTCAACAATTTTTGCCGATTGTTTGACTATCGACCCAAAGTTACTAAGCGCAGTAGCTTTTTGACGCTAATGTCCACGCGACTATCACTGACTTGTACGAAATCCAGGTAATGGTTATTTATAGCCGCATAGTTCTTATGGTCATGACGTCAGTGTTGTGCCAAAACAAATGAACCTAGACTGAACGCATGTGTAGCGTAAGGCAAACGGTGTAGACTCTGATCAGACGCCGCTTTAGCGGTGTCTGATCAGGGTCTACACAGTTTGCTTGAAGCGTATGAAGTTTTGTTTGATTGTTTTTTAGTTAAACGGGCCTCTAAACACAGCATATTTAGGTCATTTTTGAGCCGGTCAGTTTACCTATCCACGCTTTTCCTGGGCAGGCTTACGTAAGCGGTTAACCAGCACAGTGCACATTCTTTCGCCAGAAATTGACAACTGCCCTTCTTGTATCATCGGAAGGGAGAGAATAACTATAGAAAAGTGTTTTTTTTTTTTTTTTTTGTTTTGTTTTATGAATAATCTCCACAAAAGAATGTTGCCGATCCCGGCAGGTATCGAACCCGCTACTTGATCACCAGTCAGGCGCGCTTCCAAGACATTTTTTGCAGCCTACACTCAAAAACATTCGACCTTATAATCTGTGTACGAGATACAACACGTAATTTTGATCCCCTTAAACCCCACTTTTATATAGTATAACTGGGGTTTGCAGAGTTATACATTATTTTTTATTATTATTTTGCTTTATAAAAAAGGATGTGGGTACTCGATAAACCCGCCTCACCATGGCATTATGAAAACATGCCAATTCCAATACATGTTTGTTCAAAATTTTATCTCTAAAAATGAACATTTCACTACAAAATTCGGATTTTTGTTTTGCATATTTCTGCTCAAAACATAGATTGTGGGAACATGTTAGAACCACCTCGCCGAGGCGGTTCTAACGAGTTCCCACAATCTATGTTTTGAGCAAAAATAAGAAGTGTACACCCCTGTAGACCCCAGTTTTACTTTATAAAATTGGGGTTTCATTGGAAAAAACTAACAGGCATGTTTTCCTAATGACAAAGGTATATAACCTCGTTCTCAGATATCGTCAGTAACCAATGTTTGTTGCTATAGGCACATGTCAGCTGTCGTGTTGTCAAGGAAATTTGCTGAATAAACCTGTGACATGATATTGAACAGTCTGTTGCATGCGCCTGACATTTATACAATATGTATATATGGTTATTCGATAAACAAACAGTGCATATATTTAAACTCATGAGACAGAAATACAATAAAAATTGACCTACCTCGTGTTTAAAATACCCGTGTAAAGCCAACTTTTTATTTAAAAAAAAACTGGGATTAACAGGGACAGATACTTGACCCCTGTGACAGCTTATTTGGTTTGTTTGTTCGATTTGAGGTGTAACGTTCCCGTCAACACTGTAAAGGTCATTTTGGAGACGTTGCTTCCAATTTTGTGGGGACTTGAGATAAAATGACACCTCAAGCCCTGTCGCCCAATGAAACCAATAGGGCTTAAAACATGGACTCGCACCGCTTTGCCTGGGCAGGCTTAGATACTCTAAGCGGTTTACCAGTACTCGTGTGCGATCAGTCTCAGTTGCGACAGCTGCAACACAAACAAGGGTATCAAAGGTAAACACGTCACAATATCGAAGGTACCAGTATGATAATTCTTTTTTTCCTATAATAGTCTTCCCTATTTCGCGGCGAACGCCAAGACGAAGAGGATTTCAAAGACCGTACAGTATAAGATTGAGATTATAGCGTACCTCTGTTATACAGATTGTAAATAGTTTCAAGGACTCACCCGGTGACATTTTGTTGTTGTTGTTGTTGTTGTTGTTGTTGTTTTCTATTGTTTTTGTGTAGCTAAATTCTAAATTTAGCCACCCATCCAACTGAGGTAATGGCCAAATATGAAATATAGTTGACTCAATATCGATTCAGTATAAGAAGGTAGAAAAGATAGATAGATAGATAGATAGATAGATAGATAGATAGATAGATAGATAGATAGATAGATAGATAGATAGATAGATAGATAGATAGATAGATAGATAGATAGATAGATAGATAGATAGATAGATAGATAGATAGATAGATAGATAGATAGATAGATAGATAGATAGATAGATAGATAGATAGATAGATAGATAGATAGATAGATAGATAGATAGATAGATAGATAGATAGATAGATAGATAGATAGATAGATAGATAGATAGATAGATAGATAGATAGATAGATAGATAGATAGATAGATAGATAGATAGATAGATAGATAGATAGATAGATAGATAGATAGATAGATAGATAGATAGATAGATAGATAGATAGATAGATAGATAGATAGATAGATAGATAGATAGATAGATAGATAGATAGATAGATAGATAGATAGATAGATAGATAGATAGATAGATAGATAGATAGATAGATAGATAGATAGATAGATAGATAGATAGATAGATAGATAGATAGATAGATAGATAGATAGATAGTGAGATAGATAGATAGATAGATAGATAGATGTTCTTCTTATTATTTCGTCTTCAACACATACACTGTGGGTATACTCGTCTGTCTGCCTAACAACCGCTCACTGTGGGTACGCGCCTTTACGACTGTCTAACTTTTGACAAAATGTTTTCAGGGACCATTTGTTTAAAACTAACGATGTCGTTAGTTCACAAAGCATTAAAACTTTGATCATTTAATATGACACATTCCCCAACATTTTTGCTGCAAAAATCTGAGTAGCTTTTGCATTTGGAAAAGCTACTCAAATTTTTGCAGCAAACATTACGATAACACACCCATGTGTCATAATGCATTTTTTTACATCTCCAAAACAGTCAATTTTCTGATGAAAATTTGTGATATAATTCTTATTTATACTCAAAACATAGATTGTGGGTGCTCGTTAGAACCGCCTCAATGAGGCGGTTCTAACGAGTACCCACAACCTAAGTCTATGACCAGAAATAAGGAAAATAATGTATACCCTCTAAAACCCTGTTTTCTCTTTATAAAGTGGGGTGTAAGGGGGTGTTCATTTCACAGACTTGTTAGCGTGATGAATACCAGAGTGTTAGATATTGTACTTGCTAGAACAGTTACATGTAACAATTTGATCACTAACGCGCTCATGGCCCCAGCCCATCGGGGCTTCAAGAAATAGATGGATTGCATGATGCGTCCACGCAGAGCTGAAACCGACCCGCACACGACTGCTGGTACAATGTAAACTGTTTATAGGATCTAAGCCTGCCCAGGCAAAGCGGTGAGTGTCGGACCGCCAATGCTTATAAACCATATTTCTTACATGCCTTTCAATGAAACATAGAGATTTCTCAGTGAAATCGAAAACGATATTGTCACTGTTTCAAACAGTGACTGATATCAATTTTATTTTTCACTGTTTGGGACTACTTTTTTCTCGAAATCTAATTTTGTGGTCAGTTTTTTTCATTGTCAGATGATTGAAAATTAATGAACTGTATTAGAATTGACGCTAAGTCGGTTCACACGTTACGAGGACGTTAATGACGTCATTTTCGATGCTGACGTCACGTATTTTGTCGCGCGACGTTAGATCTGTCTGCACCTTCTTTGGGACACTTATCTCTCAATTATTTCAGTAACCATTCAAAGAAATGCCATCCCAGGCTATTTCTCGGGTGCAAACTATTAGTTTACACCCAATATTATACCCAGTAAATAAGTTGGGCACCACTAAATTGACGCGAAACGACCAGGAACAAAGTTAGTTTTCTCTGAGGGTAAGTGACGCTATTAGTGAAGCTAAATATTGCCGTTTTGAAGCATGTAAGAAGCAGAAAATTTGATTTTTTTTAGTGTAAGATCAAATTTTATTTCACTCATGAACACCAAAACTGGTATTTTCACTCGTGGCTACGCCACTCGTGAAAATACTGGTTTTGGTGTTCATTCGGTGAAATAAAATTCGATCTTATACTGAAAAAATCAAATATCCTCCATTTGTTTCATTGGGCGACAGGGCTTGAGATGTCATTTCATCTCAATGTCGGGTAAAAGTCCCACAAAACTGGAAGCAACGTCTCCAAAATGACCTTTACAGTGTTGACGGGGACGTTAAACCTCAAATCAAACAAACAAACACTAACGCGCTCGTTAAACTAATGATAATTTGCACAACTAGGCCCTGGGCACTAACTCCATCACGAAAACAAGACTATATAAGTTTAACCCCCTTAAACCTCACTTCAATATAGTAAAACTCGGGTGTACATGGGTATACATTATTTGATTTTATTTCCGCTCAAAAACATAGATTGTGGGTACTTGTTAGAATTGCCTCGCCGAGACGGTTCTAACGAGTTCCCAACAATCAATGCTGAAAAATATCAGAAAATTTTATCTGAAAATTCCGACATCTGTGTTAAATAGGTTGATACGGATTTCTTTAAAAATCTGGACATGGCTCGTGCACTGGCACTTTGGTAAACAGTATTGATTCGATCAGACAGACGCCACAGAACGCCGCGTCGGATCTCTACACCATTAGCTTAAAATACTGGCATTTAAGACTTAAACGAAACAGTCTATGTCTCAGTCCAAGACTATTCACCCAGCCTTCACTCCGCCAGTGCTGCCAGTGCTTCAATTAACTATTGAACGGTATTAGTAAGCTATAATATGACTACCATTCTAATGCCTAACTTTAAAAAAGCACTTTTTTATTAGAACGGTGTTGATGACACTTTCCAAGTGTAAAATCAGACAAAACATATATTAGCATAAATATGGATTGGACAAGCCTTTACGCAACTGTGGCTCTCAGAAATAATTTTTAATTATCCAATTCACAAATGATGCTTCCCCCCCCCCACAAGCCCCTCATCCACCCACCCCTCCCCACCCCCAATTTTAACGCTACATGAAACTGCAAACACTAGTTGTCTACTCCTGTTCTCTCTAGACCATTTAGCGAAATCCCTGTAAACACCCTCTTATAAGAAAAAAAAATTGCGTTTGTCACAGAGGCAACCAATATTTCCTTATTTTGCTTAACAAGCTCTAACAAATCTTGGTTTGTAGCAGAAATAAGGAAAACATCTAATCCCATTGCGTATGTATGGACAGTATATTCTGCGACATACTGTCGGAAATCATCTAGGATGCGCAACGAATATTCCCAACCAAGTAAAAATCTGTCTGATCTAGCATGGACATGTTATGAAATATTTACTTAAGAGAAGACTGTTATTTCCCTTCTTGTATTAATCTGTTTTACCTAAAGATTTAGAAGCATTTCAATTCTGCCAATGTTATATAATACATATACTCTAACACACTTCTTCATAGCTCATCTGTTCATAAGCCACACCAGGAGAAAACCCCACAACAGAGTTTACGACATGGTAAGACACAAAACAGCCTGCTCAGCTACTAATACTAGTAAGCGTCTTGAAAGGTAATATTAAGAAACTAGAGATATTTTACTAATCAAGCTGCGAACACAAATGTGCGAATCAGACTCCGCACAACTGTTGTTCGCCATCACGTGAACAAGTCCGTGAAATAAAGACCCCCCCCCCCCCCCCTAAACCCCAATTTATATAGAGCAAACTGGGGTATATGAGGGTAAACATTATTTTCCCTATTTCTGCTCCAAGACATAGGTTGTAGGTACTCGTTAGAACCGCCTCAATGAGGCGGTTCTAACGAGCACCCAAAACCTATGCTTGGAGTAGAAATAAGAAAAATATCACAAATTTTCATCAGAAAATGACCTTTTTGGAAGTTTGAAAAATAAACTGTATCGCACGGATTTGTTATCCTAATGGCTATAGCAAAAGCAGGTTTCTCGTGACGTGACTCATAGGTAATATTTATTTATTTATTCAGCGTGTTTACTTATTTATCTATATATATTGTTTTGTCATATTAAGTCTAAATAGGAGATGACTTCCATATAAACGTATCGCTAATTGTCAAATCCTATATACCCTTGTATGTATGATATACCGGCCCCCGCCCATAGGGTCTTGAAGAAATATATGGGCTGCATGATGCTTCCACACAGAGCTGAATCCGGCCCGCACACTAGTACTGGTAAACCGCTTAGAGGAGCTAAGCCTGTCCAGAAACCGCGGTGCGAGGTGGGCCGTCCATGCTAATAAACCCTATTGGTTTCATTGGGCGACAGGGCTTGAGATGTCATTTCATCTCAATGTCGGGTGAAAGTCCCATAAAATTGGAAGCAACGTCTCCAAAATGACCTTTACAGTGTTGACGGGGACGTTAAACACCTAATCAAACAAAGAAATAAGTGTATGATATACGTTTTTGTATGTTGAAATTCAATAAATATTGCAGAACGTCACGAAAATGATATGATGTCATAAACATATGGCTAGAAGTATAATAATTATACATGCAAATCAGGGGTTTACGGGGGTAAACATTATTTTTCTTATTTCTGCTCCAAGACATAGGTTGTGAGTACTCGTTAGAACCGACTGAGGCGGTTCTAACGAGCACTCTCAACCTACGTTTTGAACATTTATACCAAAAATAACATGGATTTGCATCAGAAAAGTAGCCATTTTGGAGATGCGAAAAATGCCCCATGTCGCACGGGTGCGTTATCGTAATGATTGTCTGGAATAGAATAAATAAAATAAATAAATAAACAAATAAATAATTATCGATTTTAAACGGAAAATAGTTTGGGTCGTCAAGTTTCTTCCTACACGTTGAAGAACCAACGGCAACAACACGAAATAACGTTGGCAAATGTAACACTGGGCGCTATTTTTTTCCAGATTGCTTGTTTCAATTCTTTCAAAATACTCCTGATTTCCTAAACGAAATGATTTTTTACCTTTACGGAATGCTGGTAGATCATATTTGATACCGTTTCAAACGCTTTGTGCGCATTTAGTTACAATCTGCATTCAATATGTTTTAGGCCTACGTTTGATCAGTCGATTCGTGCGCCGACTTTTTACTCCAAATGGACTAGTTTGTTGAACGAGAATGCTAACCAAAGCGAAATATGCACTTGCCTACGAGCAACAGGTTATATGAAAAACATATATAAAAAGTAAACGGGGCGATTTTCTGGGTAAATAATAACAATCGGTTACTGTCGCGTCATCACGCAAACATGCCTATATAATTTTGACCCCCTGAATCCCCACTTTTATATTGTAAAACATGAGTTTACAGGGGCAAACATTGTTCTTCTATTTCTGCTCAAAAACATAGATTGTGGATACTCGTTAGGTTCTAACGAGCGCCCACAGTCTCTGTTTTGAGCAGAAATATGAAGACTATCAGGATTTTTAACTGAAAATTTTCATTTTTTGAAGCAAAGTTTAACCAATATGTTTGAACAGGCATGTTTTCTTTATGCAGAGTAATCATGGACGCCGTTCGTGACAGCCCTAATAATTTCTGCTGAACTTCTGATCTTATTTGTCAATAAAATTTGATTTTAAGTCACTATATGATAAACAGAATCTTATTCTCGTGGTCCTGTCGTATGAAATTCATAAAGCTCACCGCAGGCTCGTTTCCATTACGAAAACAAGCCAATACAAATGCATTGCAAACTTAACCGCCGAAAAATAAGGAAAATTTTAAGATGAAAAATTATGATATTTTTCTTATTTCTGCTCAAAATATAGATTGTGGGTACTCACAATCTATATTTTGGAGCAGAAATAAGAAAAATAAGGTTTACCCCTGTTAACCCCAGTTTTACTATATAAAAGTGGGGTTCAAGGGTGTCAGAATTATATAGGCGTGTTTCGTGATGTTCTCAATTATCGTGGTTATGCCGTATGAAATTCATAAAACTCACCGCAGGCTTGTTTCATAAATATCATATGAAAGAACAATTCGTGTAAGAGCCTCTGTATAATCTATAAAACAAATAAGAAATAAGTTGTAACCAGAATACCTGGATAATAATTACGTCTGTTGCGGCAAATATCCAGTTTTATATTCTCCCAGGTTTATTCCTTATCCTTTATTTCCATTTACGCAACATGTAATTTCAATCTGATACAAGTATTAATCGAATCTGTGCTGGAAAACAGCCGTATCAATAGTTCCAATAGAATTTGATTCCCACATATGGTCATATTGAATTTTTACTATTATTTTGAATTACAAACATACACACACCGATGATTTCAAATGGCAGCGTAGCTGCTAGAGGTTTTGTCGCCATAAGCGATAGATTTAATATCCAATAAACTCTGAAACTGTCTCCACAAGAGAAATGATCGGAAGCATATTCTGGCGTTCTGTTTTGATCACAGCTATAATGCTCTCAACTGATCACAATTTTGTCATAAATCGAAACAGCTATCAGCGTTTGTCGCAGAAGCACAATTGACATTTTATCCCATTGACACGTAACACCGCGTATAACAGGAAACATTGGCATCGGATTAGTAGTCCATAATATGTCATTTAGATCAAATGTCAGTGGTCTTGCCATTACTGACAACACATCGTGTGCTGAAATGTCGTTTTTCCTACCTCCAGAACAAGCCCTTTTCCTACCTCCAGAACAAGCCCTCTTTCTGTATTTTTTAGATGAAATTTTTCATTACGATAAAACATCCATGTGACACAGGATATTCTTTCATACTTCCGAATGTGCCCTGTACTGGTTAAAAGCTTATGTATAGGCCTGTCCAGGAAAATTGTGGATAGGCAAACTGACCGGATCAGAAATGACCTAAAATAGTGTTGACTGGGCCGTTAAACTCCAATACAAACAAACAAATAAAAGCATACTTCCGAAATGGCTACTTTTCGAGGATATTTCTGTTATAATTTTCTTATTTTTACTCCAAACATAGGTTGAAGGTGCTCGTTAAAACCACCTCATTGAGGCGGTTCTAACGAGTACCCACAACCTATGTCTTAGAGCAGAATTAACGAAAATATTGTATACCCCCATAAACCCCGCTTTTCTCTGTATAAAGTGGGTTTAGAGGGGTATTCATTATACCGACGTGTTTATCTGATGGTTAATTTTCCTATTTCTAGTCAACAATACATAGTGGGTGTTCGTTAGAACACGAGTACACGATCCCGGGCCGACCAAAGTCGTTAAAAATGGTACTAGCTGCTTCTTGCTTGGCACTCAGATTTACGGGGTAGAGCTAGGACTGGTCGACCCAGTGTCAGGATAATGTGACTGGGTGTGGTATCATGTAATGTGTCTGGGACATGATACTTCAGTGAGGCAGCACTATAAAAGTGAGCATTGAGCTCCCTGTCGCAACCAGACACCGTCGTGATATGACTGAAAATTGTTGAAAGCGACGTTAAACCCGAATTCACACACACACGAGTACACACAGTCTATGTTTTGGGGCAAAAATAAGAACAATAAATAAAAATCAAAAATGAGTCCCTTTAAGAGCAATGGAAACATTCATAAGAAAGAAGATGGGTCATACTACGTAGTTTCGGCTAAAAAAGCCTCATCAGTGGCCCTGTAATGATCCGGCAAAGAAAGCCAGAGGAAACATACTGCAATTTTGCGAATTTCGAATAGGCAGTCGAGTCAACGACTGATGTAAATCAAAATGGGGTCCAAATAATTAAAAACCTGTCTAAAATATGAGTCTAAACTAACAATTTATTTCCGATTTCTCAGAATATTCACGCTGATCTCAAAGGACAAAGTAAAATATAAACTGCACTATGGTTGATGTACGGGGAGACGTTTTACGACCGCCACACGGCACAACACCAGCTGCAGTGAAGGCAAATAAAAATCAAAAATGAGTCCCTTTAAGAGCAATGGAAACATTCATAAGAAAGAAGATGGGTCATACTACGTAGTTTCGGCTAAAAAAGCCTCATCAGTGACCCTGTAATGATCCGGCAAAGAAAGCCAGAGGAAACATACTGCAATTTTGCGAATTTCGAATAGGCAGTCGAGTCAACGACTGATGTAAATCAAAATGGGGTCCAAATAATTAAAAACCTGTCTAAAATATGAGTCTAAACTAACAATTTATTTCCGATTTCTCAGAATATTCACGCTGATCTCAAAGGACAAAGTAAAATATAAACTGCACTATGGTTTCTCTATATAAAGTGGAGTTCATTACATGGACATTTTTGTTTTGAATTAAGGTTTATCGTCCCCGCCAACGCTATTTAGGTCATTTTGGAGACGTTGCTGCCAATTTATGCATTGGACGGTCTGACTCACCCGCTTTTCCTGGGCAGACTCAATCCGTCTAAGCGGTTTACCAGTGCTCATGTGTGGTCAGTTTCAGCTCTGGCAGCCCAATCTATTCTATTTTTTCAAGCCCCGATGGGCAGGGGCAATCATGGACATAGCAGCTGAGGCCCGTTGTTCAAAACTAACGACGCCATAAGTTAACTTACCGTTACTACTTTGATCATTTAGTATGGAAATGCTAATATTGTTGCTGAAAAAAAAAATGAGAGTAGCGTTTTCAAATGCAATCACTGTAACTTGTTTTAGTATTTTTGTAAAAGAAATCTTCCACAAGTTTCCTACTGATTTGGCTAATTAGGCAAAAGCTGCTCTCATTTTTTTCTTTCTCCAGAAAATATAGCACTATGTTTGATATTGTACGAGTACTTCATCACGTGAACAAGTCCGTGAAATGAAGACCCCGCTAAACCCCACTTTATCTAGAGAAAACTGGGGTTTACGGGGGTAAACATTATTTTCCTTATTTCTGCTCCAAGACATAGGTTGTGGGTACTCGTTAGAACCGCCTCGTCGAGGCGGTTCTAACGAGCACCCACAACCTATGTTTTGAGCATTTTTAAGAAAAATATTACGATTTTTCATCAGATAAGTAGCCATTTTGGAGATGTGAAAAATGCACTATGTCGCACGGGTGTGTTATCGTAATGTTCTACGATAGTTGACAAGCTGACCACTAACGAGCTTGTTAAGCTATAATCCTTTGAACAATTGGGGCCAGATATGCAACAAAGTCTGAAGCTGAGGATGGTGCACAGTTAACGATGCGTTTTCATGTGACGCGTCTCAAAAGGCGGCGTCTGATCTGGGCCTACACCGTTTGCTGAATGTGCATACATCATTGCAAAACTTACAGCAAACAAAAAAACAAACCTGCCACCCCTAAAATTGAAAATGGACCACTCCAAACGTATTCGGTGGTAGATTCCATTATTATAGAGAGGACCCGCGTTATAACGACAGTATTTTTTCCTTATTATTGTGGCGTTATAATCAATTTGCCGTTATAAAGAATCCCAGTTAGGATTATGAAAGGTTATAAAAGGTCTTTTCCACATCATTACTCCAAGAAACAAATGTTATAGACATTTGTTAGAATCGCCTCGATGAGGCGATTCTAACAAATGTCTATCACATTTGCTTCTTGGAGTATTAAATTACAAGAATCTTTCATGACTATGGATTCGATTTGGGCATTTCCAACCCAAGGGCAGCCCAAGCCGCTCGGAATTGAGGCTAAACCATGAACGAAGAATTCATTCCATTAAAATTGTCGTTATAACGAGTTTTGTCGTTATTACGAATGTCGTTATAACGCGGGTACTCTGTATATGGACATAGTCACAGCAAGAACAGGTATGCAGCGCTGTGGCGATGGGCGAGCTGCGACGTTGCAGATGAGAAAACACTGGAAGCTGCAGTTGCGAACCAGCACACAGGCAGCTTGGATCTACATGTATATGGTCGCTATCAGTAAAGACCTTTTTAGGATCGCACTGCTCAGAGGAAGGCGCAAGGAAAGAAGTGTCTGTTTCAAAACCCCTGGCTGATTAACCACGATCAGCGGGGATCCCCATTAGCGGTCGATCAAGAAAGAAGAACATTTGACAATCGGCACATGTAAATGTGCGCACCTTGATGGCCAGTACTGGTTCAGACAGACCACAGCGAAGAACGGTTCTAGTTGGCGGAGAACGCCACCGGTACAAAATCGAGACTGTAGCTCTGAGTGAGTCTCGCCTGGCAAAGGAATGGCTCTAAATATAAGTTGGTGCTGGCTTCACCTTCTTCTGAAGTGGACACAAAAGAGGAAGATCGGCGTGAATCAGGAGTGGGTTTTGCCGTCATATCAAACCTTGACCGCACGCTACCGAGCTCCCGGGACTTCAACAAGGCATAAATGACACCCTGGTGACGTTGAGACTTCCCTTATCTGGTAAGAGGCATGGCACTATCGTAAGTCCCTATGCACTTACAATGAACAGCCAATATGAAGTCAAAGACAAGTTCTATGAAGATCTGGATTCTGTAATTTCTGCAACACCCCGAACAGACAAATTCATCCTCCTAAGGGACTTCAAAGCTAGAGTGGGCATAGACCACCACACCTAAGAAGGAGTGACTGGGACTGAATGAGTATGAAAATGCAATAACAATGGCCTCCCCTTTTGAGGAAAAATGCAGAGCATGAACTGTTGATCACAAACACAGTCAACTCGGCCAACCCGCAACAAGACTCGCTCCAAACACTGGCATCTCATTGATTATGTCATAATCAGAAGAAAGGACAAACAAGATGTCAGAGTGACAAAAACTTGCGTGGCACAGACTGCTGGACTGATCGAAGGTTTGTTGTCAGCAAACGCAACCTGAGAATTCAGCCTGCACGGGAACCACAAGGCAAGAAAGTGCCCTTGACTTGATAGATTTTGTAAGGTAACCGGGCGCTAAAAGCACATAGGGGCTACCCCCATCTCGCTAAATGGGATTAGTTTATGAACTGCTCTTCCCAGGGCCTCCAATGTGCTGGCACTTGTCAATTCGACAGGTGTCAGCTGACCAATGGGAATATACTGAACTCTTAATCGGAGGAAGGCACAAATCGCACCCAAGGTACAGCGTTTGTCCTAAGAAACACAGTTCTATAGCGATTTTAGAATTTTGAGTGCAGGAATCAGACCAAAGACGGGCTCTAGTATGTGATGACGTGTTGCCAATTTCGACTGCCAAATGTGTCAGAGCACAGCCCTGTTTTCGAATGTCTGGCCGAGGAAAAAAGCTAAGAAAGTGCCCAAGAGACTGGATGCCTCTAATACGAGGACTGTTCAAATATGAATGCAACTAAGCACATAAAAATGATTCCGTGATAGATTTCGATGAAAAATTTATTTTGTCCCCTCAAAGTATTCCCCTTTAACAGATATACAAACTTTCAGTCTTCTGAACCATTCATTGAATGCATTTTGGTAGTCTTTTCGAGGTATTCTATGAAGGCACTGCAATATTGCAGAACCGAGGTCTTTGCGCTGTACAACTTTTCGACCAGAAAGGTATTTTTTCAGCCGCGGGAACGAAAACAAAGTGATACGGGCCAAGGTCAGGGGAAAACGGGGGGGGGTGAGGAGTTCAACAACCTTTTCCTGCTTCAGATAGTCTTGCACAATGAACGCCTTGTGCGATGACGCATTGTCATGTAGCAATCTGACAAACCAGTTGCGGGTCTTCGTTCTTTGAAATATTTCTTCAATTTTCGAAGAACTTTATTCTTGTAAAACTTCGCATTTACAGATTTGCCTTTAGGCACAGCAACCTGAATAGCAGGGCCTTGATATGAAAAGAATATGGCATATATTACCTTCTTGACGCTCATGGTCCGCTTTGCAATGCATGGTCTTTTGCAATACTTTGTTGCCCATATTTTGTTTTGAATTCTTCGTTTTGGCTCAAAAAAGTGAACCCATGTCTCGTCACCTGTGACGACATTAGCGAAAGACCGTGTATTGTAATTTGAAAACTTTTAAGCAACTTCTTGGCGCACTGAACGCGTGTCTTTTTCTGCTCATCTGTCAACAGATGGGGAATCCATCTAGCACAGCTCTTTCTCATTTTCAAATCCCGTTTCAGAATTGTATGAGCTGCTCCTAATGAGATGCCAACCATACTAGCTATTTGCCTAGTGGTGTATCATGCATCGGTAGCAACTATTTCTTTCACTCTAGCAACCATCTTGGCAGATGCTGCTCTTTTCGGCCGACGATCATGTGGTGCATCTTCTGTTGAGCCTAGCCCACAGCTGAATTTCTTACACCAACGAGAAACTGTTGGAAAAGACATTTCATTATGCCCATAAACCGAACATATTTCATCAAAAATGTCTTTGCACCGTATACCAAGAATACAACGATTCTTAATAAAGTACCGTATTTCAACGGCGTACTCTGACCTTATTCCAACCATGTTCTGTATTAGTATACAAGAGTAGACAGTGTTTATCGAACGATATGCATGGCTAAAGTGCACGGATTTTAACAGGTTTGGTATCAATGTATAGGTAAAACGTTTTTCTACCCTGTGATATTTATTTCCAAGTGATTTTCGCATTAGTGCATGAGAAAACGTTCTACTTGCATTCATATTTGAACAGTCCCCGAAACAAGACAACAAGAGGCAAGCCTTTATCCATGACATGTGTAGCCGCTTAGACGAAGTGAACTCATTTCAGACGATCCAGAAAGGAACCAACCGGACACCCTTCAGAGATACTATTCACTTTTCAGCAAAGGGTTCCCTAAGACCAGTATCCCGTAAACACCAAGTCTAGCCGGACGAGAATGATGAAGAAAATCTAGGGACTCCTTGAAGAGAAACACTGAAAAACACACATGGCTCCGCTCATTGATACCAGGTCGGTATCTGAAAAGGCCGCCTATTCAAATACAGTAAAATTCCTATATTAAGACCACCTTTGGGACTGTTCAAAAGTGGTCTTTAAGACCACTTTGAACAGTTCCAAAGGTGGTCCCTGACCAGAGGACACTGTGGCCAGGAAACACAAAGGAAGATTAAGTGCACCCTCCAAAATAAGCTTTTAACATCAGAATTAGTCTTAATTTTAGGAGGTCTCAATAGCAAAGTTTCACTGTGTCTGCAAGACACTACAGACTAGTCTCAGAGATGGGCAAGATTCCTGGCTGAGAAGTAAGACTGATAAAATCCAATCAACACATGAAGAAGATCTTAGATATACTAAAGACAGTTTATTGTCTCAGGAATCATCCCACTTCTCAATGCAGATAGAACGGATCTTCTTACTGACAAAGAAGCTTTGGTAGTGTTCTTAATTGGCTATCATCTATCAATGATGCCGCAATCAACAGACTGCCATAGGTGGAATGTAACAGCTGCTTGACGAGTTTTAAACCGTCTCTTAAACCATTACGAAAACACGCCTATATAAATGTATTGTAAACTTTACCGCCAAAAAAAAAAACGAAAATTTTAAGATGAAAAATTGCGATATTTTTCTTATTTCTGCTCAAAATATAGATTGTCGGTACTCGTTAGAACCGCCTCACCGAGGCGGTTCTAACGCGTACCCACAATCTTTATTTTAGAGCAGAAATAAGAAAAAAATCAGGTTTACCCCCGTAAACCCCAGTTTTACTTTATAAAAGTGGGGTTCAAGGGGGTCACAATTATTTAGGCGTGTTTTTATGATGCATGAAAGCAACGGAACTCCTGTCATTCGACAAGATGCAATACCTGCTGAGCTCTGCAGAACAGGATGCACTCCAGCTGCAAAGAAACTGAGTTATTTTACATTACTGGGAGAAAAGAAGCCATCTCTCACGAATTCAAGGATGTTTTAATTATCCACCTATTCAAACGAAACGGAAATCCTCAGGTATATGACAGTCATCGTGGCTTTTCTTTATTGTCAACTCCTGGGAAGGCCAGCTGAATCACCGCCCTGAACAGTTAAGGCTTCTACGAGTAAGCCATTGTGGATTCAGGAAGGACAAATGACCACTTGACATGATGTACAGAGTAAGGCAACTTTAAGAGAAATGCTAGGTATTGAACGTGGAACTCTAAATAACCTTTTGTACCTTAGGGTGGTGAAGTTTGGCTGTCCTACTAAGTACATAGCAATGGTAAGGCAGTTCCACGATGTTATGCTTGCACGTGTCCAAAATGATGACCAATATTCTGATCCATTCCGTTCAAGACTCAAACGCTGTGCGGCATGATGTTTATTTGTTATGCTAACATAAGCTTTCTTGGATGTGGACAAAGGAATAGCCATTAGGTATCGCTTTGATGGGAATCTTTTCAACATAAGAAGGTTGCCAGCCAAATCCAAAGCGCAGACAGAAGTGCTAGACGAGCTTTTCTTTGCTGCTAGACCTACGTTTGATACTTTCAGATGCTGAAAACTAATTTACCATATCACTCAATTTTTTTCTTTCTTTAAAAATCGATTTAAAAAAATGAAAGCATTGGGGAATTTTAATTTTTCAATTTCATAGAAATATTTTATCAGAGCATTTAATTGTTTTGTTATCTTTTGTTGTAAAAAATATCCTTTAATGTGGTGTAAACCATTTTGTCGTAGGCCAGGGTCCAGTTGTTCAAAGCCTCATCATAGTCATAAGGTCTCTCACCGCCGTAGGTTCGAGCCTCGCTCGGGCCACATGTGAGACGCCAAGTTCTGCAACGGAAGGTCAGGTGGTTTTTCTCCGGGTACTCCGGTTTTCGCCCACCTCTGATTAACGATCGGTTCGATATGAGTGAAATAATCTTGAAAGGGCCGTAAAACCCAAAACCAAAAAAAAAAAAAAAGCCTCATCACGAAAACACGCCTATATAATTTTGACACCCTTGAACCCCACTTTTATATAGTAAAACTGGGGTTTCCGGGGGTATACCTTATTTTTCTTATTTCGGCTCTAAAATATAGATTGTGGGTACCCGTTAGAACCGCCTCATCGAGGCGGTTCTAACGAGTTCCCACAATCTATATTTTGAACAGAAATAAGAAAAATATCGCAATTTTTCATCATAAAAATTTTCATTTTTTTCGGCGATAAAGGTGGCAATGTATTTGTATAGGCGTGTTTTTGTTATATGTACCGGGTCAAAATGTTAACTGTTCTAGCAAGTTCAATATCTTAATTTTGTTATTTGTGCTGACAAAAAATGTGAGCAGCTTTTGCTCACATTTTTCTGCAAAAATATAATGGAGGATCTTACACGAGTGGTCATTTCATATGAAATTTATGAAACGAGCCTTCTGGCAAAACTATGGCCCCTGGAGGATGAACAAGGGTTTAAAGAAATTAGACCTTGTGACCTAGTTTTTATTCGACGTGACCCATATTCAAACTAAACCGAGATATCATCAACTCATACATTCTGGAAAGTTTCATGAAGAATGAAGCCAACCTTTGACCTCTAGAAGGTGAACTAGGTTTTAAAGAAATTTGACCCAGTGGCCGACGTATTGATCTGATAAATTCTGCTTGAGTTTCATGTAGATTGAAGCGAAACTGTGGTCTCCAGAATGTGAACAATTTGACCGACCTAGTGACCTAATTATTCATTATGATAAAACACCCGCACGCTGTTATGGCATCTTTCATATCCCTAGATCTAGCTTTTTACGAATGAAAATGTTTGATATTTTTCTTATTTCTCGTCCAAATATAGATTGTTGGTGCTCGTTAAAACCGCCTCATTGAGGCGGTTTTAAAGAGCACCAACAATCTGTTTTTGAGCAAAGATAAGGAAAATCATGGACACCCCGTAAACCCTAGTTTTCTCTATATAAAGTGGTGTTTCTTCTGTCGCGGTTTATTTTTTGTTATGGTTTGTCTTTGGGTGTTTGTGTCGCTTGTGTTATTTTATTTTGGATAGCCTATTGGCCGTTTTGTGTGAAAGAAACTGTCCTTTTGGCTTTCCGCTATTGATGTTTCCATTAGGGTCTAATGTTTCATGCTTGTGTTTCTTTCCCTTTGGTGTCTCTGATGGGAGCTGTGGGTTAATTGTATCGATTCCTGATCATTGCCTCCACTTCTACTTTAGAGGGGTGTTCATTGCACGGACTTGTCAACCTGATGGATCTGATAAAACCCAAATGACTATTTGATCGAAGCATCAGCAAGTCAAAATCCGTGGTAAATATTTCATAAGATTTAAGGGGGTGGTTGGGTGAGGCAAAGGTGACGTCTACCTTGCGTCACTTGGGTGCCAAACTGATATTGGCTAACAGTTGGACAAGGCCTGCTGTCCTTGCAGCAAGTACGAGCAGAGGGGATATGTTGTTGTTTCTCCTTTTTCTAAACACTTCCATTCATTTGCCTCTTTGCCGGCCTCAGTGGCTCAGTCGGATGCACGTCTGACTGGTGATCAGGAGGATGCGGGTTCGACTACCGCCGGGATCGGCAACATTCTTTCGTGGAGATTGATCATGAAATCTTTTCTACGGTCATTCTCTCCCTTCCGCTGATTCAAGAAGGGCAGTCGTCAGTTTCTGGCGAAAGAATTGCACTGTACTGGTTAACCGCTTACGTATAAGCCTGCCCAGGAAAGTGTTGATAGGTAAACTGACCGGCTCAAAAAATGACCTAAATAGTGTTGCCTGGGCCGTTAAACTCCAATACTAACAAACAAAATCATTTGCCTCTTTCTCCTCTTTCCCCCAATATCATCTCATCTACTTTCACTTCTATCTCTTTTCTTCGTTTCTCTGGGAGACGACCCAAAATGACCCATAAAGGTTGATGTGTCGTTAAACGCAAAACAATCAATCAAGCATAAAGATTGAAGCCAATGTGTGGCTTCTAGAGTGTTTAGGAATTTGACCTAGTGACCTATTGTTGATCCGACAAAACTGATCAAGCTATAAAATAGACATATATTCTGGTAAAGATTAATGAAGATTGAAGGAAAGATTTGGCCTCTTTGGGGTGAACAAAGTTTTAAGGGTTTAACAGTGACCTTTTTTGTTGTTGTCGTTGTTTTTTTCATATGAAAGACAATCACGAAAACACACCTATATACTTTTGACCCCCTTGAACCCCACTTTTATATAGTAAAACTGGGGTGTACAGGGGTAAACCATATTTGTCTTATTCCTGCTCTAAATATAGATTGTAGGTATTCGTTAGAACCGCCTCGGTGAGGCGGTTCTAACGAGTACCCACAATCTATATTTTAGAGCAGAAATACCGAGGCGGTTCTACCGAGTACTTACAATCTATATTTTAGAGCAGAGAAAAGAAAAATATCACAATTTTTCATCTGAAAGTGTTCGTTTTTTTCGGCGAAAATATTTACACTGTATTAGTATAGGCATGTTTTCGTAATGCTAATACTCCAACTCAAACAAGATATCATCAAGTCAAACATTCTGGTATATATTCATGAAGATTAAAGTACATGTACAACTGTGGCCGCTACGATGGACACAATGTTTCAAAATTTGACCTGCTGGTCTCGTTTTGATACGACATGACCCATATTTACACCTGTGGACACAAAAGCGTTCAAACTTTGATGAGCTTCATTTCATTTTGACTTGAAACATCATTCAATATATCCTAACATCCTATCAGTCAACTGCCATACAGAAATAAATTCAAAATTCAAAGTGGTGTACATTTCATTGCTGACTCCTGCACTGTCCAATCAAAATACATCTCAAATATCAATCAGAAAGTGTTTTCCAATATGAGACCAATCAATTGTTTGACCTAGTTTTGGAATTCTTTGATGAATGACATTAGCTTGTCAAACTAACTTGATGCAAAGAGATTCATTGAAAGTTATTTCATAGGAGTTTGAACGCTTTTGTGTCCACAGGTGTAATATTGACTGAGATCTTATCAAGTCAAACAGTCTTGCAAAGTTTCTTGAAGACTGAAGTAACACTGTGGCCTCTATGGTGCATACAGGGTTTTAACGAAACATGACCTGGTGACCTAGCTTTTGACTCGATATGGCCTATATTCGATTTTGACCGCGATATTATCCAGACAAACATTCGGGTAAAGTTTCATGCAGATAAGTTTAAAACTGTGACCTCTATAGATTGCACAAGGTAAATGTTGACGACGGACGACGGACGTACGACGGACAAATGGTGATCACAACAGTTCACGTTAAAGACTTTGTGCTCAGGTGAGCTAGTAAGGGATTCACTTTAAGTTGTTTCTGTGCCTACTTCTTATGTTTCTGCTTAAATTGAAGGAAAGTGGTTTTATGGTGAATATCAATTTCTCTTGACAACTGTTGCGGTTTGAAGCATCCTATCAATTTGCCTTCACGAAAGCATGCCTATATAATTTTGACCCCTCAAACCCAACTTTTATACAGAAAAACTGGTTTACAATGGTACACATTCCTTATTTCTGCCCAAAACATAGATTGTGGGTATTCGTTAGAACCGCCTAGCCGAGGCGGTTCTAACGAGTACACACAATCTATATTTTTCGCAGAAATATGAAGAATATCAGAATTTTTATCCCCGCCCATCGGGGCTTGAAGAAACAGGTGGGGTGCATGATGCTTCCACGCAGAGCTGAAACCGACCGCACACGAGTACTGGTAAACCGCATAGAGGATCTAAGCCTGCCCAGGCAATGCGGTGCGAGTCGGTCCGTCCATGCTTTTAAACCTTTGGTTTCATTGGATGGCAGGACTTGAGATGTCATTCATCTCAATGTCGGGTAAAAGTCACATAAAATTGGAAGAAACGTCTCCAAAATGATCTTTACAGTGTTGACGGGGACGTTAAACCTCCAATCAATAAAACAAACAAACATTGACATTCCGCTATAAAGACCAGCTAAAATTTGTAATGACACTGTTTTTAAAATCAAATTCTAAAATAGTTATTCTTTCTTTGTGTTCCTCTAGAAAGATATCACCTTCGGTACTGTTCAAAAGTGGTCTCAAGGACCACTTTTGAACTGTTCCAAAGATGTAAGATTGTTACTGTATTGCGTGTTATTTCTCACACTCTACCAAAGACAAACCACAGCTTTGTGTCAGAATTTTGTTTGAATTCCGAAAATGAATATAGAGGACTACAATCACAGAATTACAGAATGATTGCAGCATTAAAAATTCGCGCTAAGAAATGGAAGGTATGCAAGAAAAAGAATCCTATATGGTTGTGAGAGGTGGATGGAAAAAATCCGCCCCGAGGGTCACTGTCTTGCATCACGAGGCTTGCCGAGTGATGCCGGACAGTGATCCCGAGGGACGGATTTTTCTATCCAACCCTCACAACCATATAGGATTCTTTTTCTTGCATACCTTCCATTTCTTAGCGCGAATTTTTAATGCTGCAGTCATTTGGGTTACGAACGTCCGCCATATTGTGTTGACACTGCAGGAACCTTAACGACGGCGCATACGAGGTCGTAATCAATCAGTGCATTTATCAAACACGCGATAATATTCGATTTTGGGTCGGAACACCAGGGTCAAAACATAAATTTCTATCCCAGGGTAAAATCACGGATTTTCTTGTCTGGTGTGCAAGAAAATACGTTCGATAGTCCCCAAAGGAAGCAAAAATATAAAATGCGCAATGCTAAATATAAAAAAAGGTTATCCTTTGATAGCAAGCATTACGATAGCATATCCTTGTGACATAATGGTGGCTTTCATTGGTCCAGAGCTTAAATTAATTTTTCAGTGGAAAATTTCTTATTTTCTCATTTCTGCACCAAATAAAGAATGTGGGTGCTCGTTAGAACCGCCTCTCTGAGGCGGTTCTAACGAGTACCCACAATCTATGTGTGTGAGCAAACGTATGATAATTTATACCCCTGTAAACCCCACTTTTCTCCATATAAAATTTGGGTTTACATGAATGTTCATTTCACGGACTTGTGAACGTGATGAGAACAAGATTCTTGTTCAGAAGACTAAACAATTTTCCCTCAACAGAACTATGATGAAGACAGGGCAACTCAGACGATGTTCTCCTCCTACCATACAGTACAAAACATCGGTTCATCACGTGAACTAGTCCATGAAATGAAGACCCCCCTATACCCCACTTTATATAGAGAAAACGGGGGTTTACGGGGGTATACATTATTTTTCTTATTTTTACTCCAAGACATAGGTTGTGGGTACTCGTTAGAACCGCCTCATTGAGGCGGTTCTACCGAGCACCCACGACCTATTTTTGCTGTATTTATAAGAAAACTGTCAGGGATTTTCAACAGAAAAGTAGCCATTTTGGAGATGAGAAAAGTGCACAATGTCGCACGGGTGTGTTATCGTAATGAAATGAAATATTTTTTTAAGTTAGAAGTTTTGCATAAAGAGAACACTTTACATTCTCGACGCAGTAGTGCACTATAAAATATTATAGGGACGAAATGAAATTTTACACTTAAAGCACTCATGTATTATTGACTTTATTAAACGGGTTGAGGAAAAGGGATAAAATGCGAGGCTTTGCCGAGCATTTTATCCCTTTTCCTCAACAAGTTTAATAAATTCAATTATACATGAGCACGAATGCAAGATTCTATTTGTCATATGACATTTAAAACGCATTTTATTCACGATTGTTTACATATATATCAATATTCCGCCATTAGTAAACGCGACGTCGTTAAGGACGCCGTACATGTAACGTTACGGGATGTATCTAGCTAATTTACATATCTAATCCACCAGTGGATTATCGAAAATATTACATGGCGTTATTACACTCTCAGACGCGACGTCATATGATAAAAAGGTATAGAAATCCATTAAATTTAAAACGAAACTGATTAAAGGAATCGAAGGGCGAAAACCGCATCAAATTATCTTAATTAGTTTTCAAGATATTACAATTTGAAGTGTGAACTATTTCATGGAAACTGAGCAATTTCAGACTGCCTCATTAATATGCATGAGGTATTCTATGATGTCATAGATGCAAATTAATTTTCTTAAACTTTTTAAATATGGATACCTTGTGTTCTATAGTACTCAGGAACTGTATAATCACCTATTTGAATTATTGAAACTGATCTTATCTGATATGCTAAACCATTTTTCTCCTATTTTCAATTGCAAACCTTTAAATTCAAACTTTAAATATTTTTTTAAATAATTTAAATTCCAGTTTCTGTATTTATAAGTTGATGAAATAACGTACAGAACTAACTGTTCTGTTTAAAAGGTATATAAAATACCAACATTAACTGGTCTAAATCAAATTTTGAGTAAAATGGTACTTTTAAACATTTTAAAAAAATTTAAAATGTAAATTTAAGTTTGAATTTCTAAATCAAACTTCTCATTTCTATCTTAAATTATGAACAATCTACATGTACACAATAATCAAAGGGCATGAGAAAACTGCATAAGGCAACTGCAAAATGGAAAATATGGTAGCGGTTTAAAATTATTTTTAAAAAGTTTAAAGCCACTATGGCACCGCAGACTATTGCATTGTGGGTTATAATCAAAGAAAATTCAAGGGAGGCTACTCTTAGATGAAATAAGGTGTGAATAAAATACAAATGTGCATAACTTTAGTACGAATGGGAATTTTTCTTGCGGTTTTCAATAAAAATTACCATCTTTGTGTCTGCTTTCACCCGGCTTCATAGTAAAAAAAATAAATAAAATGTCTTTTTAATTGCTCTTTAAATATTTGCATTCTTAGTTCATTTAGAGAAAAAATCCGTGACACCCTTTTTTATAACTGAGGTTTAACGTTCCCGTCCATACTATTTAGATCATTTTGGAGACATCGCTTCCTATTTTATGGGACTTTTACCTGACGGAGATGAAATGACATCTCAAGTTCTGCCGCCCAATACCAGTTTTCGCCCGCCTCTGATTAACGATCGGTTCGATTCTTGAAAGGGTCGTAAAACCAAAACCAAAAATAAAAAAAAAGAAGAAAACTGCCGCCCAATGAAACCAATAAGGGTTATATGCACTTGCGCTTTTTACCTGTACAGACTTGGGACTTCTAAGCGGTTTACCAGTATTCATGTGCGTTCGGTTTCAGCATCATGCAGCCGATTCTACACTCAGTGGCCATAAATGAGTTCCCAAAACTGTTTGACGTCGTGATGTCTGTAAATCTGTAACTACATTTCCAGATCAAATTACTTAAAAGTAAAATATTTAATGCATGTTATGTTTACTACATGGTATTGTTTATTCATTACCAATAACAAATATAGCAATTTTTCTTAGAAATCTTGCCATGCATAGCTCTTGTATATTTTTCATTTAGAGTACCGTGGTTTCAAAAATGACTTCAAAACTCTGCGCTGGCTCACAGATTTCTTCTTATTCTGAATGATTAAGATTTTCGCCTATAATCTATATAATTTTGGCTACTCTGATGTCTTCTATGTATGGTTGACAGCCGAGAAACCAAATATATTTACATTTTCCCAATTGAATTAAAACATTATTAGAAGTGGATGGGGTAATTCTACCTCTGACAGAAAAATAGTTGCTACTACAGACATTAAGTTTTGTTTTTTGTTTGATTTGAGGTTTAACGTCCCCGTCAACACTGTAAAGGTCATTTTGGAGACGTTGCTTCCAATTTTGTGGGACTTTTACCCGACATTGAGATGAAATGACATCTCAAGCCCTGTCGCCCAATGAAACCAATAGGGTTTATTAGCATGGACGGTCTGCCTCGCACCACGGTTCCTGGACAGGCTTAGATCATTTAAGCGGTTTACCAGTACTAGTGTGCGGGCCGGATTCAGCTCTGCGTGGAAGCATCATGCAGCCCATATATTTCTTCAAGCCCCTATCACAGACATTAAGTAAGAAGGCTGCATAGTTTCTATCTAAATAACTGGCACACTCTCCAATGTTTTAGTAACAATCATTGAAAAAAGTATCTTTCTTTCATATAGGAAATGTAGCTATTAGCAGTGGATAAACGTCTAGATGGGTGTTAGTCTTTATGGGGGTACCCATAGAGATTGACAAATTTATTTGACACTGTTATACAAAAAATGAAGTCTTTTGTAAAAAATATTGTCTAAAATGGTGCTTTCAATGAACAATATTTTTTACAAAATTTTACAACATATTTTTATCTTGTTTTATGGAGCGCAAAGAGTGTATGGCTGTTCAAATAAAGCCCAGTGTTTCCTGGATCTCCTTGCTGCTTCAATCCCCTAAGATATAATCAAACCAACAGTTTTTGTAGAAACATTGATTCAATATCTCTCACATCACATATAAAACAGAGTCCATTTTCTGTCTGTTTTCTTAGTGTCTATCACCATGATTTTTACGAATTTATGTTCCATCCGAAATCATGTGAGATTGCCCATAATATATTGTCTCTAGGTAATATTATACACAATCAGATTGTTTTCCAGTATTTTGCCAGCATTGCTACCAATTTATATACAAAAAGATAAGAAATTGATAATTTTATAACTCTTTTAGTACCCTGATTTTTTTCAAAAGAAAGGTATTAATCTGTATGCTGTCTGACGTTGCCATGGCAACTGATGACATCCTCATTGTACAAGGTGCTGATGTAAACCTATTTCCTTAATAATTATATGGGCAAATAAGCATTCGAGTGTGATTTATAATTAGGTAGAAAATTGTAATTCTTTCAGACAATATTTTCCCCAATTTCTTGTCAACCATTTTGGGAACTCATTTTTGTCCACTGAGTGTATTTCTCAAAGCAAATGCCAACACTTTAATTACGCGGACGCACATCATCATTAATCAATCCATTTTGTACCAGGTAATTGGCAAACAGTACAGTCCCAAATCAGGTTCTGCGGCGTCTGATCAGGGCCCACACAGTTTGCAAAAATTCAACCCTTTTTCAAATGGAATATGAAGAAAACACAACCTGACACCCCTAAATTTTGAAATGGACTCCTGTTATATATAAGGTGGAAGATTCCATTCAGTACAAAATGGATTAAGTGACGTAAAAAATAAATCATGATTCTCTAATATAGGACGAATGCGACCCTGTTCCGCTGTTAATAAGAAAACTGTGAGCAATTGTTTTCAGGTTTTATTGTAAGCCCTCAAACAAGATTTTATTCCTGAAACAAGGTATGGAAAGTAATATAAATATACGTTCATCACGAAAAAGTCCGTGAAATGAACGCCACCTAAACCCCACATTACATGTATATAGAGCGGAAAACTGAGGGTTAAGGGGGTATACATTATTGTTCTTATTTCTGCTCCAAAACATAGGCTGTGGGTACTCGTTAGAACCGCCTCAACGAGGCGGTTCTAACGAGCACCCACAACCTATGTTTGCAGTATAGATAAGAAAATTAACACGGATTTTCATCAGATAAGTAGCTATTTTGGAGGTATAACAGTTTGCACTTTGTCGCATGGGTATGTTACACACTTCAATGAACACATGTCAATGAACGTTAGTTTGTTAGTTTGTTTGTTTGTTTCTTTGTTTGAGGTTTAACGTCACCTTCAACACTGTAAAGGTCATTTTGGAGACGTTGCTTCCAATTTTGTGGGACTTTTACCGGATAGTGAGATGAAATGACTTTTCAAGCCCTGCCGCCCAATGAAACCAACAGGGTTTATAAGCAATGCTTTGCCTGGGCAGGCTTAGATCCTCTAAGCGGTTTACCAGTACTCGTTTGTGGGTCGGTTTCAGCTCTGCGTGGAAGCATCATGCAGCCCATATATTTCTTCAAGCCCCAATTGGCGGGGCCGATGAACGTTATTATACGCTAATATCTGAAAACTATATATATTGACTCACGCGGCGTCTATTAATCATGAAGTGACGTCAAATTAAACCATCATTTTCTGCAATATGATTGAACGTCCGCGACATTGTTTCGCTTCTCAATTGCCGGCTTCGGTGGCTCACTCGGATGCGCGTCTGACTGGTGAGCAGGAGGACGCAAGTTCGATACCTGCCGGGGTCGGCAACACTATTTCGTGGAGATTGATCATGAATTTTTTTCTCGGCCATTCTCTCTCTCTCTCTCTCTCTCTCTCTCTCTCTCTCTCTCTCTTCCGCTGATTCAAGATGGGCAGTTTTCAGTATGTGCATTTTACTGGTTAACCGCTTATGTTTAAGCCTGTCCAGGGAAAGTGCGGATAGGTAAACTGACCGGCTCAAAAATGACATGAATAGTGTTGACTGGGCCGTTAAACTCCAAAACAAACAATCAAACGCTTCTCTTAGAAATTCGTTACAGCCAATTAAATATTCTATGTATTTCGGAAGCGTATGTGATGTCTGAAAACAACTTTTTAGACCCACGATATGTCGATTTACATGTATCAAGTTTAAGTGAATCATGTAATCGTTCTTATAGTCGACTTGGGCTAACTCGCCTTTGAAAAGAAAGCTGTTATTCGCTTCCGTAATGTTCCGTAGTATATCCGTTACAACGTTTAAAGTATACGTATGTTCTATGTGTTGATGCTATGTCAGAAATGCTGTGGACATCATCCGTCAAAACCAATAACTTCATATAGAGACATTTTGGGTTTAGGGGTGTAACGACACGTCATCCCTTGTCCTTTGGGATCATTGATTCCATTATGGAATTTTGAAAATATTTGAGGGTCACTGATGAGGCCTAATTGGCCGAAACTAGCTCGTCTGGCCCAGGAAAACTTATATACAGCATACTTTTCAGTTCCGTAATGTATTTCTTGCTTCCAAAGGATATCTTTTTCATAGAACTTGATAACGTGATTACATAGATTTAGTGTACGCGTTAGAATAGCCTCATTTTATCGCATCAGGAAAACACACCTATATAATTATGACCCCCTTGAACCCTACTTTTATATATTACGACTGGGGTTTACAGGGTTAAATCTTATTTTTCTGCTTTAAAATATAGATTATGGGTACTCGTTAGAACCGCCTCGATGAGGCGGTTCTAAGGAGTACCCACAATCTATATTTTGAGCAGAAAGAAGCAAAATATCACAATTTTCATCCGAAAATTGTTGTTTTTTGGCGATAAAATTTACAATGTATTTGAAAAGGCGTGTTTGCGTAATGGATTCTTACGTGACTGACGCAGAAATAAGGAAAACATCAAGTTAACAAGTCAAGGAAATAAACTCCCACGTAAACCAAACTTTATTTAGAAAAAAGTTGCAGTGTACAGGGATATACATCTACAGTAAAACCTGTCATAGTGGCCACCTCTATGAAGCAAACAACCTGTTTTAGCAAGCAGCCATTTGGTTCCCGAAAAAGGAAAATGCATTAAAATTCACCTATGTTAAGCAAGTACCTGTCTTAGGCAAGCACATTTTGATCATCCCTTAGGTGCTTGCTTAATACAGGTTAGACTGTATTTTCTTATTTCCGCACCAAGACGTTGTGCGTATTCGTTAGAAGTGTCTTAATGAGGCGGTTCTATCGAGTACCTACAACCTATGTTTTGATGGCGAAAATGATCCGAAATTTAATTAACCGTTATGGAGATGTGAAAGACTGCACAGTGTCGCATGGGTGCGTTTTCTTATTAAGTTCTATGCTGGACGCAGAAATAAAAAATAATCACAAGTGAAAAAAACTTTGACAGACATGACACATGTAATTATCTCACATGAGGGTGCTATCTTTAATGAGAGCCTGAACAAGGGTTCAGGTGGATATCCCTTCACAGAAGAATTATTGGTAGCCAAAGCAAAGTTAGCGACAAGACGGCAATAATTGTAATAGTGCAAGTGATATTTTCTCTGACAATTATTTTATCCAAATTGCTTTTAAGTGTCTTACTGCTACATTGGAGAGGCATGTGGAGACTCATAAAGATATCCTGTCATGGCGCAATTGGTTTGCCTCACAGATGTATACTAACCCTTTTTGTACCAAATGGAATCGTCCACCTTATATATGGCAGAAGTCCATTTCGAAATTTAGGGGTTTTAGGTTTGTTTCCTAGAAATGGCTTAACTTTTTGCAAACATTGTAGGCCCTGATCAGACGCCGCGTTCTGCGGCGACTGATCTTGGTCTGCACTGTTTGCCAAGTACACCTTTTGGGGTTTCCGGTACTAAATGGGTTATAAACTGCTATCAGAAAATGGAAATTTTAGACGCTTTGTCGTCAGGCTTCGTCTTATTTTAATGCACTGGATACTCCCAGAATGCGCTCCCTCCAAAGACTGTCTTATTTATGACTGCAGGCTCCCACTAAAAATGCACAACCACTAAGAAATGTACTGGGCAGGTAGCATCAAATCTAGAAACTTCAGGGTATCACCTTTTAGCTTGATGGGATGTAAACTGTAGGCGGAATTAGCTGGAAATTATGTGCAAGGGGAATAACTCTACAATATTTGGTGGATTGTAACCTCAAAATGGTATGTGCTGCTCTACAACATAGTGTAACTTTTAACAATGTTTCGGCTTGATCTAATGTAAACTAATGGAAGTGTTGGCTTACAAACTTTTCAAACGGCCATTACGATTGATATTTGGTGGGCTGTAACCTGTAACTATAAATCAAGAAGTTTCAGTTTGATTAGATGTAACATGTAGGAGGACTTAACCCTTCTCTTCATGAATATTCATTTAAGCCACTCCAATTTCTGTTTATCAACCAATAAAATTACTTGATGTAATCTATTGCTACAAATTCATTAACTGAAAGCCAAACAGTATAGATCCTGATCGGATGGCCTCTTCAGAAGCCATCTGATCTGGATTTACACTGTTTGCAAAGACAGGGGTTGTAGTGAACAGCAAGATAAGGGTTAACTGAAAACGAAAAGTTTACGGAAGTTTTCAAAGGAGCATAAACATGTTCTTATTTAGAGTTTTCAAAGGAGCATAAACATGTTAATATTTGGTAAATTGCGTACTTGAAATGATATGTGCTACTTTACACGTTGGTCTAACTATAAATCAAGCTTCAGCTTGATTGGATGGATTTAAACTGTAGGAGGTGGTTAGCGTAAAACGAAACATTTACATCAATTTTCAAATGGGCATAACTCTGGGCATAACTCTGCTACTATTTGGTGGACTGTAACTTGGAAATAATATTCAGCGCTCTACATCATGGTGCCAGTATTTATAAAGCACCAGCTTAGTCTGATGGTTACTATACGAGGAATTAGCCAGAAGCAAAACAATAAGCGAAATTTTCAAAGGGGCATAATTCTGCTAAAAATCGATGGACCGGAACCTCGAAACAATATGCGCTGCCCATCATGGTCTAACTATATGTCAAGTTTCAGCTTGATTGAATGTAACCCGGAAACGGAATATTTACAGACTTTTTAAAGGGGCATAACTTTGTTAACATTTGGTGGACTGCAACCTCGAAATAATATGCGCTGCTCCACATCATGGTCTAACTATATGTTAAGTTTCAGCTTGATTGAATGTTACCAGGAAACGGAATATTTACAAAATTTTAAAGGGGTATAACTATGTTAACATTCGGTGGACTGCAACCTCGAAATAATATGTACTGCTCCACAACATGGTCTAACTATATATCAAGTATCAGCTTGATTGGATCTAAGGAGGACTAAGCCGGAAACTAAATGTTTACGGAATTATTTTTAAGGAGCATTACTCTATAAGTATTCAGTGAACCGTAAACTCGAAACAATATGCGCTGCTAAACATTACGGTGTAACTATATGTCAAGTGTCAGCTTGATCAAATGTTAACTGTAGGAGTAGTTAGCCAGAAACAAAATGTTTATAACAATTTTCAAAGGGGCATAATTCTATCAGTAAATAGTTGACCATAACGTCGAAATAATATGCGCTGCTCCATATCATGATCTTACTATATATCAAGTTTTAGCTAGTTAGGGTTTAAATTGCAAGCTGAGTTAGACAGAAACCAAAAATTTTTACAGAAATTTTAAAGGCGCATAACTCTTTAAATATCTTGTGGGCAGCCACCTCGACACAATATGCACTGTTCCACATCATGGTCTAACTATATATCAAGTTTCAGCTTGATCGGATGTAAAATATAGGCGATGATATCCGGAAACGAAATGATTACAGAAATTTTCAGAGGGCATATCTCTACAATGTATTAAATTTGGTGGAGCGTAACCTTGAAATAACATGCGCTGCTCCACATCATTGTCTAAGTCAAACTATATATGAAGATTCAGCTTGATCGAATCTTAAAGGCATTTATTCTTGTAAGGTAGGACACACCGTGTGCTCATAATTGTTTTATTGCCACCTGTGATATACTCTCTGTAGCAGATCAAAGGCAGCCCCTAATATGGTGATTAGTAGCTCTTGGTGAATCCCTGACTGAGGCACGTAAGGGAAAAATCAATAAGGTACACTTTAGTCAACAGTAAGTAAACTATTGATTTTTCCCCAAGAGGCCCCGTACCTGTTGAAGACAGAGGACTTCTCTCAGCCAGCACTGAGGGCTATATAATATTATGTAATGCAATGATGGTCCTCAATAAACGAGAATAAATGCCTTTAATTGTACGAGGAGTTAGCCAGAAACAAAATGTTTACAGAAATATTCAAAGGGACATAACCCTATAAATATTTGTTGGACCGTAACCTCGAAGCAATATGCGTTGCTCCACATCATGATCTAACTATATATCAAGTTTCAGCTTGATCTGTATAAACATAATCGAGTCAAAGGGTACATGATTGACCTGGAAAGCAGATGAGGAGGGAGTGTCCACAATGTAGGAATTATCCGGAAACGAAACATATACAGACGGGCAGACAGACGGACGGACGGACGGACGGACGCCGAGGGGGGTATAATATAAAACGACCATTGTTTTTCAAAAGGGCGTATAATAAGTGACGTATTAGGTGACACATAAACACCACTGACTAAACACATTACAGCACCCGCCCATCTGGGCTTGAAAAAATAGATGGGCTGCATGATGCTTCAATCGACGCCACACGAGTACTGGTAAACGTAAACCGCTTAGAGGATCTAAGCCTGCCCAGCGGTGTGAGTCGGACCGTCCATGCTTATAAACCTTATTGATGTCATTGGGCGACGGGGCTTGAGAAGTCATTTTATCTCAGTGTCGAGTAAAAGTCGAACAAGTTGGAAGTAACGTCTCCCAAATGACCTATACAGTGTTGACGTGTTGACGGGGACGTTAAACCTCAAATCAAACAAACAAACAAACATCTAAACACAATGTGTTAGCTAGACACATGCTATACTGACATACCGAGGTACCTCACACTATTCACGCACCAATGAAAGCTGCAGTGACAGACCTTTGTTTTTGTACTTTCATAATAAAGCAAGATAAGATTCTCATACGAACACTCACAAAGCAGTAGTGTACAAGCGAGTTCACATGCTCTTGTAACCCATTACCTTTTAATTAACGTGAACTTTCAGATAAGATCAACAGAAGTTCATATTGGAAATCACATTATTGGTAGCCGCATCGTCAGATGCAACAACAACATATTTACATTTTATCGGTTACACAGCTTTTCATGCATTCCTACTGTTATTTAGGAGGAGATATGTCAGCTATAGCAGTGAATGATCGGTCAAATCACTCGCGCTACGCGCTCGTAAATTAGATACCGCCAAACTGTAGTTTATTACTCAACAAATCCATGAGGTTAACAAGTCCGTGAAATGAGGACCTCTTTCCCCTCTTTATAATGAGAAAACTGGGGTTTAAGGGGGTAAACGTTTTTCTTAGCGGTCTACCATTTCTCATGTGCGGTCAGTTTTAGCTCTGCGTGGTAGCATCATGCAGCCCATCTATTTCTTCAAGCCCCGATAGGCGGGAGCCGTCAGTTAAAGTTGAGCCAGAGAGATTAGACTAGATAAACTTTCATATACTGTTCATTTTAAAGCAAAAGATTATCTTAATTCCATATTATTCACTTTAAAGCCTAGTGGCTAGGCTAGTTAGAGACCTTATGATTAAGTGTCAACGTTCTTATCACTAGGCCACGGAGGCCCGTGCCTGGGCAGGCTTAGACCCTCAAAACGATTTACCATTACTCATGTATGGTAGGTTTCAGTTCTGCGTGGAAGCCCAATATATTGCTTTTAAGTCCTGATAGGCGGGGGTCGGGCGGGCTATGATTTTGTTAACTATGGATGGAAGAGCGGATGTCGGTGTGTGCCTGCAAGTCTGTGATGAGGGTACAAATGCAATGGGTTCATAAATGTCATGACAACTCTTCAAGTTATGGTTGTACATTATATATAAACGACTTTTTTTTTTCAGAAGAATGCGAAAAAACACACAAACACACTGAAGCCAAATACCTAAGTATAATCTTTAAAACTTCGATGGCTCGAACACCGACATCTCTCTTACCACGACTGTTTTGAACTCGTAATTGGGTCCCTAGGAAAAATCCCTTAACTGCAGATTTCTTTCTACAGCTGATCAATTTCGATTCTAACACACTAAAGGTCGACGAAAATGCTATTCGTTTCTTCAGATTTTCCCTATTTTCTGCCATTGTTTAAAAGAATCCCGCCAATATAAATGACTGTTTCACATGCGTTTACCTGTTTTGACAACACATCTTATATAACAAAACGACGTTAGACCATCTTTTATCATAAAACGTTGCGTCTGAGAGTGTAATAACGCCATGTATTATTTTCGATAATACACTAGTGGATTAAATATGCAAATTAGCTAGGTACATCCCGTAACGTTACATGTACGACGTCCTTAACGACGTCGCGTTTACTAATAATATTGACATTTTTGTAAATAATCGTGAATAAATTGCGTTTTAAATGTCATATGATAAATAGAATCTTGCATTCGTGCTCATGTTTTATTGAATTTATTAAACTCGTTGAGGAAAACGGATAAAATGCTCGGCAAAGCCTCGCATTTTATCCCTTTTCCTCAACTCGTTTAATAAATTCTATACATGAGCACTCATATAAGATCCTCTATATGTCAAGGTGTCATGAAACGGGTAATAAGGTGGCTCTTCGCGTCGCGCTCTTCCGCCCAGTGATTTATCACGCAATAAATCAGTAGATTTTACTACTGGCTATATAGGCGTGCTGTGTTAGAATTTGGTTTTACGGCCCTTTCAAGATTATTTCACTTATATCGAGCCGATAGTTAACCAGATTTGGGCACATAGACTTTTGTCTGATGAAAAGTCAAAACCATGTTTTTTTTCAGAAACTGTTGCAGTTTGTGATCTGGAGATTGGTAGAAACAATTAGCTTAAGGAGTAAATAAATCTGCACGAACATTCAAGGTCAAGGCCGTTATTTGACCTTGGTCAAAGGTCATTGACATATGAAAATTAAAACTTTTTTTCACAGAAACAACTGGGCCATTTGTAATCACATTCCATCTTAAAGCCTTCAGGATTAACAAGGAAATCTAAATTAAAATTAATATGAGTTTGGTCACATGACCGATATGGCCACCACCTCATATAAGGTACAACAAACCTTCAGAAATCTATTTCTCGAGAATTAGATGGTTGATTTTCCTGAAACTTAGTATGTAGCATTCGGGACTCGGGCTAATCATAGATTGTTCAAATGATGATCCCTGGATGACCGTGACCTATTTTAGGCCAAATTTGGTTACATAGGCTTTTATATGGGAAAAAAATCAGAACTGTGTATTTTTCGCAAAGCAATTTTTGGTAGATGAAGGTACCTAAATGAGATAATGAAACTACATAAGTATTCAAGGTAAAGGTCATCAAGATGTGAAAATAAAAACAAAATGTTTTATCAGAAAGCACTGGTTCATTTGTGATCAAATTTCATAGGAAAGTTTTAATGAACAAGGAGATTGAAATCAATGAATATAAGTTGTCTAATGATAAATATGGCGGCCATGCCAATTTTTTCTTTTCTTTTTTTTTTTTTTTTTTTTTTAAACAGCTCGTATCTAGGCCAAATTTACATATAAAGCCTTTTAGGGATGAAGGAACGAAAAATGGTTAAAATGGTTTAGGCAACCAAATTGCTCCATTAATGCACAACACTCAGGTGAGCGGGTCAGGACCATTGGTCCTCTTGTTTGATTTTGTAAGCATTACAAGTAAGTAAAGTCTTTATATTTAACGATGGTTTTAAATAAGTTAAGTCTTTATTTAGCAATGGTTCCGTCTTTATCAGGGTTCAACATGCTATGGACAAACATAACCTGTAACGCATTACCGGAGCTGGATTCGAGCTCTCATCTGGGTATATATTTAAATGAGGGCCTATTTCATAGTCCAGTGATTTTGCCGTATATCTTGAAGATTTTTCAATGTATGAATATCAAACTTCTGTATTATAAAATAGTATGACCCGATATTTGACGTCAAAATAAATGTAGGTCACCATGACCTATATTTCATGCTCCAGTGAGTCCTACTGACTCATAATTCTGGAGTATGGTTTACATATATCAAAAAGTCAAAAATATTTTGATATCTAGCCCAGTCCCGGGACATCAAGCCTGGGGTCAGGAGCCATGTCATGAAAGCCGGCCCTCCAGAGTACAGGTGATCCAAATATGAATGCTTTCTTATGAGTGGCAGTCGACATATGAAATTTTGAAAACAAAAAGTAGCACCTTGAAGAGGAATATGTTCTAAGTTAAAATGACATGGTGATCGATAAGCGTTGGGATAGCACATATTATGGACAGCCGCGACGCTTTGTATCCATGTGAACAACAAGCGTTACGACTGCAACGCTTAGTGTTCACGTTGGACAATAAGCGTTGCGATTGCAACGCTTATTGTCCAACGAGAACAATAAGCATTGCAGTCGTAACTTTAATGTTCACATGGACACTAAGCGTTGTATGGACACTAAGCGTTGTAACAATGCGTTAGAACCGCCTTAATGAGGAGGCTCAAACGAGCACCCACAATCCATTCTATACTAGGAATAAGAAAACATATCAAACATTTAAATTTGAAAATGGTGATGCATAGGACATAGGACGGTCTTGAACGCCTTTGTTTTTTTTATGACGTATATGACCGCCAATCGCGGGACTTGGAGAAATAGACTGGGCTACAAGGTGCTTCCGCGCAGAGCAGGAACCGACCGAACATCTGAGTACTGGTAAATCGCTTAGAAAGTTTAGGCCTGCCGAGGCAAAGTGGTGTAAGTTGGACCGCCCCTGCTTATAAACCCTAGCGGACTCTTTGGACGGTAGGACTTGTGATATCATTTCCTCCCAATGTTGGATAAAAATCGCACAAAATCGGAAACAACGTCTCCAAAATGAAGTAAATAGTGTTGACGGGGACGTAAAACCTTAACAGCACTCCAACAACAACAACAACAACAACAATTTAATGGTACGAGTAATTATACTTACATGTAAGTAGTTATAGCTATAACACAATTTGACATTGTGTAGTGGTTACGCTACCCGCCTTGTAAACCCGGGGTCGCAGGATCGATACCGGGCTTCTCCAGACTTTCGGATGAGTCTTTAAACCGAGGTCCTGTCTCCGTATGACATTAGCTGTTGGTGAGACGTAAAACTCAAACACTCACTCACTCACTCACTTCACATGAGACTGGCGACCTCTATTACCATAATTTCACACCTGACTGAATGCATATATTTATCTTCACCGTTTTCCGGTTATTCAATAGAGGTCGGTAAATTGGTCACATTTCACCGGCTCTGCCCAACGGGGCTTGAAGAAATAGATGCGCTGCATGATGCTTCCACGCAGAGCTAAAAAAAAAACGCGAACGAGTACTGGTAAACCGCTTAGATGTTCTAAGCCTGCCCAGGCAAAGCGGTGCGTGTCGGACTGTCCATGCTCATAAACCCTATTGGTTACATTGGGCGACATGGTCATTTCATCTCAATGTCGGGTAAAGGTTCCACAATTTTGGAAGCGACGTCTCCAAAATGGCCTATACAGTGTTGACGGGGACGTTAAACCTCAAACAAACAAACAAACAAACAATGGTCACATTTAACGAGATGCCGAAATTAACGAAACGTTTACGAGGTGATAACATTGATTACTTTATTTTTTGTATTAAGGCGACATTTGATCTGACCTGCATTGTTTGCCAATTACCCGTTTTCGCATCACGAAAACATGCCTATATAATGTTGACCCCCTTGAACCCCACTTTTATTGCATGACCCGCAGAAAAAGCGACCGACTGAAGTCGGTTGATTTTCTAAGAGTGCCCTAACATCACCGTGTCATTCTGTCAGTCTGTCAGTCTGTCCGTCCGTCCGTTTCCCGTTTGTGAAAATTGGTGATAGTGACTTAACAGCTTGGAATATTTAAACAATTTTTGGCATACTGATAGATATCAATGAGATCTAACCAATGAACTTGCGAAATATAATATTCCATTTAGTATAGCCTCGCCGAGGCGAAAAATGTGAAAATTTTCGACTGCTTCTCCTCGGAAACCGTCGGGCCGATTGAAGTCAAATTTCATATGGAGCCCCTAGGGGATGGGGGAAACCAAAATTTGCTCATGGGGTCCAGGTCACATGACCAAAATGGCCGCCAAGCCATATATGGTCTGTCTGTCTGTCCGTCCGTAACCCGTTTGTGAAAATTGGTGATAGTGACTTAACCGCTTGGAACATTTAAACAATTTTTGGCATACTGATAGATATCAATGAGATCTAACCAATGAACTTGCGAAATATTACATTCCATTTAGTATAGCCTGCCGAGGCAAAAAAAAATGTGAAAATTTTCGAACTGCTTCTCCTCGGAAACCGTTGGGCCGATTGAGGTCAAATTTCATATGGAGCCTTTATGGGATGGGGGAAACCAAAATTTGCTCATGGGGTCCAGGTCACATGACCAAAATGGCCGCCAAGCCATATATGGTAAAAACACTTCAAAAATAGTCTTCTCCAGAACCACTGGGCAGATTTCCACGAAACTTGATAAATAGCATCTGGGACGTAGGCCCATCACAAATTGCTAAAATGGTGACCCTGGGTTGACCTTGACCATCTTTGTGCCTAGGTCAAACTTTTACACATATGCTTTTGTATTGGAAAAGTGAGAATGCATTTTATCCTGCAAACGATTCAGAATACAGTACTAAAGTATAAGATATATTTTTGCTCCTCGCGATAAGGCGCATTTATTGGGGGAACCGTTTTAGGTCCAGGTCACATGACCAAAATGGCCGCCATACCCATACATGGTAACACTCATAAAGCTAAAAGCATCCGGCGGGTCGTGCACATCAGCTGAAGCACTGGTATATAGTAAAACTGGGGTTTACAGGGGTGAACCTTATCTTTCTTATTTCTGCTCTAAATTATAAATTTGGGGAACTCGTTAGAACCGCCTCGATGAGAGGGTTATAACGAGTATCCAAAATTTATGTTTTAGAGCAGAAATAAGAAATTCTTTTCTTATTTCTGCTCAAAATTTAGATTATGGGTACTCGTTAGAACCGCCTCGAGCAGAAATAAGAAAAATATCACAATTTTTCATCTTAAAATTTTCATTTTTTCGACGATAAAGTTTACAATGTATTTGTATAGGCGTGTTTTCGTAATGGGTACAAAATGGGCATTTCGCAGTAGGCCAAATTCACTCTTCTAGTCACTATGGGACTAGTTACTAGTTTGATAATAAAAGTCTGATCATGTTTGGTATTTTTATTATATAAAAAAAATGTATTACTTTGTTGGTAATGGCAAGTCTATTTGGTAGAGTCTCCTAGCTTAGAATTATTGAGTCAGAGAGACTAGACTAGCTAAACTTTGATACATTGTTTAATGCAAAGGGTGATTTTAATTCCATATAATTCATTTCAACGCCTTGTAGCTAGGCTATAATCGCTATATGGGGCGATAATGGTTATTTTTCTAATTGAAACCTCCAAAGTTTAGGTTGCGGTCGCTCGTTAGAACGAGTACCAACAACCTATGTGTCTTCGAGCAGAAATAACAATAAAGTATATACCATTGTAAAACTCAGTTCTTTATAAAGCTGGGTTTACGTGCATTTCGTCACACGGACATGTTAACACGAGATCAGGTGTGGAGATGTTGTCAAATAGTGCCTTCCAGTCAGTAGGAAAATAGCTTTCGTGTTTGGAAAATGTAATTGGTGTCTGAGAAAATTCGAATGTCTCGTTTGGATAATTCTACTATAGCTATTTCCCAGGACACATGTTTATAATTGCCCCGCCAAGCGTCATTATCTATGTTTCTATGGGAGTGGCTTCTCGCACGAGTACGTATTTTAACCTTTACCACTCTCTAGGCGAATTCAGCAGACGACAAATTCATGATATTTTTCTTATTTTACCCTGAAAACAGGTTTTGACATTACAATGGAAATCAAAGGCTGGAGAAGCCTCAAAGTCGGTGAATTACAGGGTAACTGATTGGGATCTACACTATTTGCCAGTGTCCAACATTTGTATGTGAAGTAACACTATTATATAGCGCTTAACATATAACATTTGAAATAATTATCTGATTTTCGTCTAAGATGTCTCTTTGACAAAATAGTTGCAGGAATGATTCTGGACTGTTACATGTATTTCTGCGTCTAGCATGCATGTACATAATAGACGCAATCTATTGCAGCTCAAACAATGAGGTTTTCCTGGTGATATTTTTATATCTGCTTCAAACATCGATTGTATATCTGTAGGTGCCCATTAGAACGATTTCCAGACACTTCGGCCCCACTACCACCTCGGCCACCTTTCATACCTATAAACCATATTGGTTTCTTTGGGCTGCAGGGCTTGAGATGTCATTTCATCTCAATGTCGGGTAAAATTCCCACAAAATTGGAAGCAACGCATCCTAAATAACCGAGACAGTGTTGATAGGGGCGTTAAACGTCAAATCTAACAAACAAAACATCATGTTAACAAACCCGTGTAATGAACAGCCCATCTAAACTCCAGTTTATATGGGGAAAACTGGGGCTAATAGGGGCAATTATTATTAACATCACGAAGACACGCCTTTATAATTTTGACCACCTTGAACCCCACTTTTATACAGTAAAACTGGTGTTTACAGGGGTAAACCTTATTTTCTAATTTCTGCTCTAAAATATGAATTATGGGTACCCGTTAGAAACGCCTCGATGAGGCGGTACTAACGAGTACCCACAATCTATATTTTGAGCAGAAATAATACAGAATAGTGATGTAGTTTTGTTAATTTCATTTTGTAGGGACTTAATTATGGGGCTAATCTGAAATACTTTAAATCATTCAATGATAGCCTACATAGATTTTGTCATGTGGTGCTGCAAAATATAAGTACAGTATCATATTTTAGCTGGCCTGCAAGTTCAGCAGATTTATTTTAGACCGTGAGAACTTGGCTGTAAGGTATTTTGGTCTAAGTAGGAATTTGGGCTTTCTATTTTTAGTGGCCCTGGTAAATATAGTTGCTAAGGTATATTTAGCAAGATGTTGCTGGGTATATTTTTGTAACTAGAGGAATTTGCTCCTTTATAAATACATGTCTAATAATAAACCAGGGTATTATTAGCACTAGTCTCAGAATAGTTTTATGGGAAAGTTTTATCATCTATTTAAAACTGTACTGTAAGCTATTTTTAGGTCATAAGGGGGTATAAAACCAGTGCCCAGGAAGGCCATGGTTTTTTTCCGGTTGGGTTCTGTTGTGGAGTTTTTGTTATGTGTCTGAAAGAAAGAGAGAGGCTTTCTGCTTTGCTTTGCTTAGAAATAACCAACAAATAAACAACTGGAAAATACAGTCTTGGATTTAAGTGGTTCTTTGCATGTTTTAGAATATTGCTGCATAGCAGTCAGTGAGATAATTTCCTCGTGCGGAGTAGAGTCTGATCAGCCGGCCCTACTTGTGTCACAAGGCTACATACATTAAACAGTTTTAATAAATTCCTGATAAAATTCCCGAGTGCCTTTAGCCTTGTGGGCAAACAGAAATATAAGAAGGGAATTTTACACTGGTGGCAGCTACTGGGATCTGGACTTTAACATGTTTTCTGAAGAGTGACTAACATAATTAGTGATTTACGTGGTTTTTAAAAATTGTTTGTGAATAATAAGATTAACTAATTCATGGCTTCCCTCCGTGAGGAAATTTCTGATATTAAAATAACTCTCTCTCAGATTGAAGAAGAATGCAAAAATTTGTTGAAGCACCTTCAAATTCAAGAGGAAAATTATTCAGTAACCTTGAAAAATTATGAAAATAAGTTGGATCAGCTTTTGAAACAAAAAGACGAGGAAATTGATAAATTATTGCGAGGAAAGTGTCGTTTAGAGGCTACAATTCTTGGTGAAGAAGCTCCTGTATTACAATACAAGTTTTAGGTTGCTAATCTTTATTGTGTTTTATGAAGTTATAATTGTGTTTCATATTTCTGGGTTTCTTTAACCGCAATGGGACCAAAACGAGCAACTAATATGGAAAAGGACAAAGATCAAGCTATTGCGGACATTGTTAGTGTTGAAAATGAAAATGAGGATGAGCGATTACGGCAACAAGTTCTTCAGTTACAAGAAAAATTGAAAATCGTGACACTTGAGAAAAATAGAGAGAAAGACAGAGCTAATGCAAGGGAGAAAGAAATGGATGCACTGTCAAATACACTTAGACGTCAAGAACAATCTGCAGCATTAGAACGTGATAATCTTGTCAGGGATTATCAGGGCAGGATTAATACTTTAGTAAATGGCAGGTTAATGGATGGAGCGGCGTCTTCAGAAATAGAGTCTGTTCCTGTTCAGAATTCTCTGGCTCATGGGCAGCCGGCCTCACAAATGAATGTTCAGAGTAATGGACAAGAGACTGATGTGCAGGGCACTAGGGGTGGACAGGGAAGGCGCTACAACACACACGCAAATTATGAGGTGCCCATGCCACGTCAGGCACTGTTTGATGGGAAAACAACCTGGGAAAGTTTTTTCTAACCATTCGAAGCTTTGGCACAGGCTTGTCAGTGGGATAACAATAAAAAATTGTTCAGGCTTACCAGCTGTTTGAGGGGCGAGGCAGCTGAATATGCATTTGGGCAGTTACCGCCTGAGGCTTTGCGGGATTTCACTCCGCTTGAAAAAGCCTTGGAAGCTCGTTACAAGGAAAAACGTACAAGCTCATCATATTTAGCTGAGCTGGAAAATCGACGGTTGCAGCCCAAAGAAAAGCTGGCAGATTACGTCGCTGACATAAAGAAATTGGTGATAAAGGGGTATCCAACTGCTGATGCCCAAACAAGGGAAAAGATAAATGTGCGACATTTTCTGAAAGGGCTAACTGACCAACAAATGGGGGTTTCTGTTGGTATGAGGGAGCCAGCATCTATCGATGAGGCATGTCAGATATTGGAGATGTATAACAGCCTCCGGGATGAGGTTAAAAATACACGAGTTCGAGCTGTTCAACCTGCAAATGATAGTGATCAGTTTGTTTCAGAAAAGAGGCTTCGAGAATTTGGAGCTGAGCTTAAATCCAGTGTTGGAAAGAAAATTGATGCTTTGGCTCAAAAGCTGGATGGGTCTTACAAAGCCAGGGCATCCGGTATCCCTTCAGGATCTACTGATCAGAATCCTGGGGGTAATTCTGGAGGTGCTGCGCAACCAAAGAAAAGACAGAATCTTCGTTGTTTTTCCTGTAATGGAGAAAATCACATTGCTCGCAACTGTCCCAATAAGGCTGAGCGAGGTGACAATAACAACAATAATTCCCAGGGAAACTAGTGTGTCCCACTACTGACGGCCTGGTAGTGGGTAGACTAGGGAACTTAAGGGGCATCTCAAAAGTGAATGTGTGTGCAGTTAACCATGGAGTGTCCATATCACTCCCTGTTTCCATAGGTAATTTAACTTCAAATTTTGTCTTAGATACTGGAGCATGTGTCAGCTTAATTTCGACTGGATTGTTTAATAGAATTCCACCTGAAAGTAGGCCTGTGTTGCAGTCTGTAGATAAATCACTAAGACTGGAAGTAGCAGATGACAATTTGTTATCCATTGAAGGAGTTGTTTCCTTAGAGTTTAAAGTCAACCGGGACATCTTTTCATGGAATATGTTAGTTGCCCCTATAAGAGAGGATGGATTGATTGGTTTAGATTTTCTGCAGTTTCATGAGTATGTGTTAAGTGCAAAATCAGGATTGAGGTTAAATAATAGAAAGTATACGACGATAACTGAAAGTGTTCCATTTAGGGCTGTACGGGTGACATGTAAGGAAGAAGTCACAGTGCCTGCAAATTCTGAGTTTATTCTAGCAGGGGAAGGGAACTCCTTATTGCTGGGGTCAGAGTTTGGTCTGATAAGCCCATATGAAGATACAGGCATTGAAGGCTTACTTGTAGGAAACTCTTTAGTGGAATCAAATAAAAGTGACACAGACCTACCTGTGAGGGTGGCTAATATTTCTTGTGAGGATCTTCTTATCAAAAGGGAACTACTCTAGGATACTTACAGAGTGTGGATGGGTGCGATGTTTTAACAGAAAACTCTACAACAGAATCCCCTGGGAAGACCACAAGAATCAACCAGATATCAGCTAACCAGGACGTTGATATTAATCGTTGGGCTGAGCCCTTGCAAGAATTGTATAACCGTTCATGTGCGGAGCTAAATGATGAACAAAAGTTGAGCCTGAGGCAATTACTCGATAAATATAAAAACACGTTCTTCACCTCACCTATGGACTTGGGCAGAACGGATGTTTTGGAACATTCTATTCCTACAGGAAATGCACGTCCAATAAAGCTTCCGCCCAGGCGAACACCTAGGGCATTTGTTGATCAAGAAGACAAAATTATTCAGGAGCAGTTAGACGCTGGTATTATTAGGGAAAGCTGTAGCCCATGGAGTGCCCCTTTAGTTTTTGTAAAGAAAAAGGATGGTTCTACACGCCCATGTGTTGATTATAGGCATCTAAATAATGTGACAACAAAAGATGCATACCCACTCCCACGAGTGTCAGACTGTTTGGATAGCCTTGAGGGAGCAAGATATTTCTGTTCCGTCGATATGACTCAGGGGTTCTATCAAATCCGGGTCAGGAAAAACGATGTCGAGAAAACTGCTGATGGTATATCACCCCAGGCCGACAAAATTGAGTGTATAAAGTCAATCCCAGAACCACAAAATCTGACAGAGGTACGTTCGTTTTTGGGATTTCTGGGATATTACAGGAGGTTTATTAAGCAATTTTCGGCACGAGCTGCTCCTCTGAATCGACTGATGGAGGCCGGTCAGTCATTCATTTGGACAGATGAATGCAGGAAGTCTTTCCTGGATTTAAAAGCTGCACTTGTTGGGGATGAGGTTATGGCATTTCCTAGATTTGATGAGAAGGGTGGAATTTTTATATTGGACACTGACAGTAGTGACTATGGGATAGGAGGGTGTTTGTCGCAGATGCAGTGGTGTGACAAAGCTGAGGCAGAAGTTGAGAAGCCTATAGCTTTTGCGAGCAAATCTTTAGACAAAAGTCAGAAACAGTATTGCACCACGAGGAAGGAGTTGTTGGCAGTGCTTACTTTTGTCCAGCAGTTTCGACACTATTTGTTAGGACGGCAGTTCTTAATAAGAACTGATCATTCTAGTTTGAGATGGCTTATGTCTTTTAAATCACCGACAGATCAAATGGCGAGATGGCTAGAAGTTTTGTCTCAGTATGACTTCAAGATTGTCCACCGTGCCGGCAGACTACATATAAACGCTGATTTCCTCTCGAGGATTTGTGATCCCCATGAATGTGACTGTTATAATAAGGACACGATCTTGGAAAATCTTCCTTGTGGTGGATGTAAGGTGTGTCATAAGCGTCATGAGCAGTGGTCTGTTCTTCAGGATGTTGACGACGTTGTGCCCCTTTTTGCAAGGAATGTGTCATATTCAGGGTCTAACGAGTTGGGGACTGCTAGCAGCAAGTGGCTACAAAATGGCATTCTTGGAATTTTCTGTGCCTTGTTCTCAGTGATAATTAATGGAATTGTAAGCGGTGTCTCCAGATTGAGGCACTACCTATTCCTGTTTTGTCTGTGTGTTGCCAGAGGCATGAGATTTCTGGTGCCTAGGCCTGTTAGACGCCTACGGCCCAGGGAGGATGTTCTGACACATGGGACAATTGTGGAAGAAATAGTCCCGGGAGAGCAAACAGGCCTAAATAAGGATACATCATCATCATCAGTGATCGGGCCTGATCTGAGTGACAAATTGCCCCCAGATGACAATATGTTACAACATGACCAGGCTCGCGCTGAACTTAGGAGATCATCCCTGGCATGTTACCAGCCTGAATTAGTCAGGGTTCTACAGATGAATGATCCGGAGATAGGCAAGGTGATAAGTTGGAAAATTAGGTCCAACGTCAGGCCAGAAAGAGACCTTGTAGCAGGAGAATCGCCTTTTGTGAGACATTTGTGGCTTATATGGGATCAGTTGACAGTCCTAGATGGAGTTCTGTTTAAGCAGTGGATATCTTGTAAAGGTACGCAATCATACCTGCAGTTAGTACTACCCTCTATATTGAAGCAGCAAGTTTTAGAGTCAGCACATTCGGCAGTGTCTTCAGGACATTTAGGTGTTAACAAAACAAGTTCAAAACTACAGCAGTCATTTTATTGGTATCACTTGAAGGAAAGTGTTAAAGATTTTATTCAAAACTGTGTCACGTGTGGCTCCAGGAAAAGGCCTGGGAAGTCCCCTAAAAGTCCTATGGTTGAGGACACTGTATCTTATCCAATGGATCGTATTTGCACTGACATTCTTGGACCTTTACCAGTGTGTGAATCGTCGTCTTCCAAATATATTTTGTGCTGTCAGGTTTCATATACAAAATTTGTGGAATGCTACGCTATTCCTGACCAGTGCAGTAATACTATAGCCGACAAAATAGTGTTTGAATTTTTGTCACGATATGGTTGTTGCCTTGACATCCATAGTGACAGGGGTTCTAACTATCAGTCTGAGCTCTTCAGAGAAGTGTGTAGGCTCTTAGAAATTAAGCAAACAAGGACTTCCGGTTTCAGACCAATGGTGAACGGAATGATTGAGAAGTTCAACTCTTCGCTCCTTAACATGATTTCTGCCTACGTAGATCAGAACCAAAGGAACTGGGATCGTTATTTGCCATTACTGACAATGGCGTACCGTGCCACTGTCCATTCATCTACGGGATTTACACCTAACAAACTAATGTTTGGCCGTGAGTGTATCTTACCTGTTCAGTTACAGATTGGCTGTATTCCTCCTAGTTCTACCTGTGAAACTTACAATAAGTATGTGCATGATTTACAAATAAAGCAGGAACAAATATTTCAGTTAGTCAGAGAAAACCTTAAGAAGTCTGTTTCCAGAATGAAACGTGATTATGACACTAGAATAAGCCAAAATAATTATAATGTTGGTGACCTGGTTTATTGTTTGGACAAAACGAAAATAAAGGGCCGGTGCAAGAAAATTGACCCACAACTATGGCAAGGGCCTTTTATTATAACAAAGAAACTTAGTGGCCTCCTATTTGAAATCCAGGGCAAGCCTGGAACAAGGTCAAAAATTGTTCATCATGATAGAATTAAGAAGTTCTATTCAAAGTCACTTCCAGAATGGATTGTGAGTAAATCTGGCCCTTTCCCACAAGCCTCTGAGTCCAGGGGAAAGGACAGGAAATCAGTTGTTTCATCCCCAGGGCAAGCCCCTGCCCAAAGGAGTTTGAAGACACCTAAGAAAAAGGGAATAATTGATTCTGTGCCTCAAAGTAGCCCACAAAAAGGGAGATTGATGGATGAGCATAGTAAGAACCCTTTTCCTTTGAGAAGGGGTCTTAGACAAAGAAAGCAAACAGAATTTTTCAGAAAGTAAGTAAATGTGAGAAAAAAAATATATGTAACTTCTTAATTGAAATATTTACACCACTTTAAATTTCTGTGACCAAAAACCAGAGGCAGAAAATTAGTTGTCAGTTACAGACTTTCATCATGTTAGAGATCTGAAGCCAACCTATAACTTTTGCTTTTTAATCTTACTCACTTTACATACTTGTGACAGCTTTAAATGTTTATCTCAAGTTTTCTCACAATAAAACTTGATGGAAGTTTAGCTGGGGTGGGGACAAAGACTGAAGAGGTCATATATAAGAGCTGATTTCAAACTTCTGGGACACTTCCTCCTAGACCATGGCATCAACACCAGTTCAAGATGAAAACTGTGTGCTGAGAGGATTCTCTCCCGTTTCCAACTGGGGAGATTTTGATTACACCAGTACCCCCTTGCAGACAGGAACAGAGCAGTCTAGTGAGGATCGGGTGATTCAGAAGCTTGAATCATTGGAGGTCCTTATTAAGGAGTCCCATGTGTCGACCCGGGATCACATGGCAAAGGGCCTCTGTGAGCTACTCAGTTATGAGAAGGCCCTCATCAACAAAGTGTTAAAGAATTTGGAAGAAGTGAACACAGGCATGAAGGAGGTGCAGTCTCGCCACCAGGCTGACCCAGCCTTGGTGGGCAGCATTGTCGCAATGGTAAATCAAAGTATTAAGTATTTACAAGACACGGCACCCAAGGTCCTAACCAGCAGTCAGGAGAGCAGCAGCCAGGGAGAAGGGAGCCAGTAAGCCATCTGGACGGAATAAAAAAAACGTTTAAGTCGCTCTATATAGCTAAGCTTATAATGTGCGCGAGTGTTTAGTTAAAGTGTAAATATGGAAGAATATATATGCTTCATTCTGTTATTTGGAATATAGAAAAATAAATTTTCATTTCTTTTGGAATTTATGTGCTCCAAAATGTGTTGGTTCTCTGTGTAAGATGTAATATTTGGAAATTGTGTGGCGGTGCCTTAAATGGTGAAATTAATTGGAAGTTTTGGGATATGTTAATCTTATGTATTAATTTTGAATATTAATCTTCGGTTCTGGAAGTAATGGTGGATTCTTTGGGTTAAAATTATTCACGTGTTGGAAAAAAAAATGTGTAAGAAAGTTTTATGAAGGATTTAGTGCCTGCAACAACAGATCACCGGAGATAACAAATCGAAGTAAATTCTACGTAGATTTGGAGTAACACAAGCGAGCGATGGGGAGTCTATCGGGGTTGACATTTTTCAAGTATCAACAGATGAGAATCATGTATTGAGCTTTTTCTAATCTCTGGAACATTACAAAAAGGAGAATAAATGGCTTTTAGGATGTTTTAAAAGGGACTTGAGAACGAGAAATTACAAAGAAAACTATAAGAGACTAATCTTCTCAACATTTTGGTCTTAGTGGACTAACCAAAAGATCAGACACTAATTTGCTGGATTCTTTAGAACATTTACATTTGAGAGAGCTATGGAGTAAATCTGACCTTGGAATTCACTTGTATAAACAAGACCTTAATAGAGTCCTACAAGATGGCTCTAATGTCTAAGTGTAAAATTTACACATTGTTTTTAGTTAGAATACCATCTTTCAAGGATATTTATGATACAATGCAGTATCCAAGGAACTTTGCTGGGATATGGTACGTTTGCCGGGCATGTTTCCGAAACTTTCGGGGTCCAGTTTCGGTGACACTTTTCTACGGTTAGACAACTTCAGGATTGTAACGGACTCATCCTTGAGGAAGAAAAGTGCCAAAAATATAATGCTTACGCTCTTAATTTAAATTTCTGTCAATTTTAAATTTGTGAAAATCTTAAATGGCACAAAGTGACTTGGACATTAAGTTCACAATGATTAAAGTTGGATTAAATTGTGCATGTTATGTTGTGGGCTGAATGTTGATGTGAGCTAGAAGACATTACAAGAAGGACATTAGTGTGTGAGGATGTCAAATACAATTTTAGACTCTTAATGTTCTTAAAGTTGAAAAGGACTGGATTAAAATTCTTGATCAGGTAAAATTTCATGTCTTAATATTAATTGCAGCCTAATTGCAATCCTGAATTTACCAGTAACTCAGTTAATTTTTTACCTGGTAGATATGGTTATGCTAAAAATGAGAAGTCATGTCTATTAATGTTCTGCTAAGCTAAATTTAGATTTGGGAATTTTCTAATTTTAGTTGCAGTCTTCATTTCCACAGTTTTTAAGTTAAGCATTTGAAGAAATTTGTTAAGAGTAATGCCATTTTTGCATGTTTAAGTAAATCCAGTCATTGCAAGTTTTAAGTTGTCGAATTCAACGGGAACTTGAATTCTAGGAGGGGAGAGTGATGTAGTTTTGTTAATTTCATTTTGTAGGGACTTAATTATGGGGCTAATCTGAAATACTTTAAATCATTCAATGATAGCCTACATAGATTTTGTCATGTGGTGCTGCAAAATATAAGTACAGTATCATATTTTAGCTGGCCTGCAAGTTCAGCAGTTTTATTTTAGACCGTGAGAACTTGGCTGTAAGGTATTTTGGTCTAAGTAGGAATTTGGGCTTTCTATTTTTAGTGGCCCTGGTAAATATAGTTGCTAAGGTATATTTAGCAAGATGTTGCTGGGTATATTTTTGTAACTAGAGGAATTGGCTCCTTTATAAATACATGTCTAATAATAAACCAGGGTATTATTAGCACTAGTCTCAGAATAGTTTTATGGGAAAGTTTTATCATCTATTTAAAACTGTACTGTAAGCTATTTTTAGGTCATAAGGGGGTATAAAACCAGTGCCCAGGAAGGCTCTGGGTTTTTTCCCCGTTGGGTTCTGTTGTGGAGTTTTTGTTATGTGTCTGAAAGAAAGAGAGAGGCTTTCTGCTTTGCTTTGCTTAGAAATAACCAACAAATAAACAACTGGAAAATACAGTCTTGGATTTAAGTGGTTCTTTGCATGTTTTAGAATATTGCTGCATAGCAGTCAGTGAGATAATTTCCTCGTGCGGAGTAGAGTCTGATCAGCCGGCCCTACTTGTGTCACAAGGCTACATACATTAAACAGTTTTAATAAATTCCTGATAAAATTCCCGAGTGCCTTTAGCCTTGTGGGCAAACAGAAATATAAGAAGGGAATTTTACAATATCACATTTTTTTCTCTTCTAATGTTCGTTTTTTTTCTGCGGTAAAGTTTACAATGCATTTATATAGGCGTGTTTTCGTAATTCTTATTTCTGCTCCAACATACAGGTTATGTGTACTGGTCAGAACCGTCTCAATGAGCAGGACTGGTCAGAATGCGTCTGTGACAACCTTTAATCACAATTAGTTTAATATTAATATATGTTGATGCAAACAAGTCATTGCTTAGATCCCTTTCATATAAGTTAACAGGTCTATGAGATAAACCATCTGCTTGAGAACGATTGAACCAATATCAAAGATCTATGTTTTCGAGCAGAAGTAAGAAATATAATTTTTATCAACTTTTCGTTACATAATTTTGCTTTCACGGAATCTTCTATTAAGTTGTTAGGAAATAAGATCAAATTATCGTATTGCTATTCTTACTTTATATTCAAAAAATAACCAATGAAACGTTTATAATAAAAATAACAACGCATACACGACAGTTTCAGGTTAACTTAGACTATTACAACAAGAAGACACTCTGGCACACTTATACAGAATACACATGAGCAGCTTTGTCATTTGAAATTCCAATCATGACTACACAAATTAATGTGCTAAGCGTAGAGTCAAGCTTTTTGTAAAAGCTAATACTGTAGCAATATACAGTACGCAGTCGTTTTGGTATAATTGTTTGAAAATTCAATATTGCAACTGGGTTGGGGCCACACGTTCTCACAACCATTAGTTACGACCCTTCCCATACAACATGAACATCAATAATTAAAACAAACTCACATAATGATAACTACTAGAGCAGATATTAACACACACCAGACACTAGTATGTTTGAAGAAACAATGAATACGATATAAATCATAAGATCATAGGAGAGAGAGAGAGAGAGAGAGAGAGAGAGAGAGAGAGAGAGAGAGAGAGAGAGAGAGAGAGAGAGAGAGAGACGTTGGTCGCCAAATAAGAGTTTATCTAAATTCCGACAGGTATCGAACCAGCGTCCTCCTGATCACCAGTGAGACCCGCATCCGACTGAGCTACAGATGCCGGCATAGTATGTGTTGTTAAATCCAGGTAACACCACGAGACAAGTCCGTGACTACCTCTCTAAGCCCCTCTTTATAAATACGGGTGCAAACATTATGTTGCTTATTTCTGCTACAAGACATAGGTTGTTGGTAAATGTACTTTTTAAGGCGGTTCTAACGAGCACCAAAACCTATGTTTTGCTGTGTAAATAAGGTCTGAAAAAAGGCTGTGTTTCCGCTAACACGACTGATACTGATTTTTTGTTCCGACCCTGAAAATTTTATTACCATCCATAAAATTAAAAGGTTTTCTTCCCTACCGACCTTAATATTTTCTAGCACTTTTGAAAGAAATTCATAAAACTGTCAAAAAAGCTAAACTAATACTTGAAACCATGTTGATTTGCTTCCTTGATGCTTTTAACCCATATATGCCTAGTGGCCCTTTTTTGGGACGTTGGCAAACAGTGTAGACCCAGATCAGACGCCGCATAACGCGGCGTCTGATCTGGGTCTACACTGTTTGATCAAAGAACATACATTTTTGTACAACTTACATTAAACAAAACAAATCTGACACCCCTATAATTGAAAATGGACAACTCCAAATTTATATGATGGAAGATTCCATTGTCATATATGGGTTAACGTCGTTATTCGAATGTTTTCAGGTGATATAGTTAAACTTTAGCCGTTTTGATGGTGTTTTTTTTCCATCGAATATGCCTACAATTTTGACAAATAAATAAAAAAAATTACGACCTACCGAGCCATACCCGTTCTCGGTATGTAAGTGGAAAGACATCTCTCTTTTTTTTTTTTTTTTTTTTTTTTTTGCCTAACAACAAAATTTCATCAGAACATCACGAAAACATGCCTATATAATGTTGACCCCCTCCAACCCCGCTTTTATATAGTAAAACTGGAGTTTACAGGGGTAAACCTTATTTTCCTCATTTCTACAGTAAAGCAGAAATAAGGAAATAAGGAAAATATCACAATTTTTCATCTTAAAATTTTCATTTTTTCGGCGATAAAGGTGACAATATATTTGTGTAGGCGTGTTTTCATAATGTGCACTATATCACAGGGGTGTGTGATCGTAATGAGATACTGCAGCAGAAGTTCCGTCAGACGCGGTGCTTCCGTAATCAAATGGCTTTCAATATACAAAGCACGCCACATGTCTCTCTAGGGACGTTTCGAGACAAAAACATTGCATTAATGGTAAATTATTAGAACCCACTTAAGGAACAATAAATAAAGAGGAGAATCAAACATCATGTTATCAGTGCTCTTCACAGAAATAGATGTATAGTTGGTTTGCTACGAGATCATGTTCTGTCCGATTTCTAAATGATTTCCCCCGGTATTTTGTTTAACGTCTCCTGGGCCAACCCCTAAAAGCCAATCGCATCAATTGTCGCCTAGTTTGTCGTCTGCTGGTAACTTTAAAAGTCGTTTTTGCACAAAGCGTGAACCCAGACCAGACTGCTCTTCCTCTAGAAGCAGTCTTATCAGGAACCACACTCTTTGTCTGTTTGCAAAAATATGTTTTAAAAGTTTGCAAGAAGATGCAGCAGAACACAAAAGCAGACGACATTTTCAGGTGCATTTTTTTCATGGCATCTTAAGGGCTAATTTATTTTGTAGCATCACGCAAACATGCCTATATAGTTTTGACACCCTTGAACCCCACTTTTATATAGTAAAACTAGGGTTTGCAGGGGTAAACCTTCTTATTCTTATTTCTGCTCTAAAATATAGATTGAGGGTACTCGTTAGAACCGCCTTGATAAAATATAGATTTTGGGCACTCGTTAGAACCGCCTCATCGAGGTGGCTCTAATGAGTAACCACAATCTATATTTTGAGCAGAAATAAGAAAAATATAATTTCTTAAATTTACCTTTTTGTCGGCAATAGAGGTAACAATGTATTTATATAGGCGTGTTTTCATAATGGTCTGAAGCCGTTAAAGCCTATTTTATCAATTTTATTATGACGCTCTGCATGATGGGTATTCAAGTTTTTTCAGCAGTCGACATTTGAAATATTTTTCTTATTTTCCCCAGAAAAACAGGACTTGACATCTCAGGAAAGCTGTCTTCTACTGAGAAAATCTGCATAAGATGTCAAGCTTTTTTTTGTTGTTGAAAAAAATAAGAAAAAATATCAGCAATTTGTCATCAGCTAAATTAGCCCTGAGAGTGGCAAAGATTAATTTATTCAATCTATTTGCAAAGACATATTTTACCCGCAAAAAGGATAACATGGTTTTAAATGCCATTCCTTAAATTTTAAGGAAACCTTAAGTTCATCGCGTCATCACGTGAACACGGGCGTTATAGACAAAACTGACGAGCACTCTATGTTTGCAGTATAAATAAGAAAATATCATGAACTTTTCATCAGAAAAGTAGCCACTTTGGAGATGTGAAAATGCAAAACGTCGCACGGGTGTTATAAATTCCGTGGGATGGAGACCTCTGTATACCAACTTTATTATTACATAGGTGTAAACCATTTTCAAATACTTTGCTCACAATATCACGGGGGTAATACCATTTTCTATACCTGTGTTGTCGACCGAGCCGGTACTGTGTAAAGCTGCTGTCGACCGAGAAATACGGCTTTCGACCGAGCAGTACGGATGTCTTCGATTTTGATGCACTTGGAGAGGCGAAAACGTTAGTTTAAACATTTACAAACGATGTCGGTGTTTTAAAGAGACAAGCTGTTAATTGTCTGTTCACTTATAGAGAGTCGTGAGTCTGAAAAACACTATAAAATACCGGTTCTTTCGAAAAAAATCAGTTTTCACAGAATTTCATTAATCTAATGCTTTATGAAAAGTAGGAAAGCAATAAAACACCATATATATTTTATCCACCATTTACACTTCGACAACAACGTGGGTTTGACAAAATTCATGCACTCTGGGAGTTTTTATAGACCTTTGAAAAATGTCGGGATACGGATGTCGATTATTAGAAATACGACCCTCGATGGTATCCTAGTCTGATTGATACGACTGTCGACGAAATATACAAACTACATTGCATGTACTGCTGTTAAAAAACTTGATTTATTCTATGATTTTTAGTAAAATCTGCACTATAAGGCAGATTTCACTGGGAGCCATGAAGAAAAATGTATGTTTTGTGCGAACTGGTGTCTTAAAGTCGCAACAATCACCAAGAATAACTCCATCCTTAACTCTCCCATATTCAGTTTACACAACGGGCTACAAGGCTGGTCACTGATGTAAATACTTGAACATGTAAATGCCAAATCAGATTGAAATTAAACTGCAAAAAAATGTTGTAAACCTGTGCAAATGCTCTTGAAGAATAATGTCGGAAAGATCACAGGCGCTTGAAGTTTAAATGCTTAAACATTTCAAATTTGTTTGAAAGGACATAACGAAATTGAATATTGACTACAATATTAACATTCATGTTTATTTTATTTTTTTTTAGGGGGGGGGGGGGGTGGGGGGGGGGGGGGTTGCGGCCCTTTCAAGATTATTTCACTCATATCGAGCCGATCGTTAATCAGAGGTGGGCGAAAACCGGAGTACCCGGAGAAAAACCACCTGACCTTCCGTTGCAGAACTTGGCGTCTCACATGTGACCCGAGCGAGGATCGAACCACACCGGTGAGAGACCTAATGATCAAGAGTCAGCGCTCTTAACCACTAGGCCACGGAGGCCCGTTGTTTAGGTTTTGAGCTCAGAACTTCAAGCGCATGTGCAGAGATGAATATTTCTCAACAAATGCCATGACAAACAGTAGGGTTGATCAGCAGACTTTACGCAAACGTGCCTATTAAAATAAATTGAAAATTTTACCCTAAAAACAATCAAAGCACTGAGAGTACTGGTGGGTCGATTGTCTCTGGGTGTAGTTAGGAAAAATGGGCCTGAGCGTGGACTGTTTCGTTTAACCCTTAAACTCCTTTACTGAAAGCAAACCGTTTAGACCATGATCAGACGCTGCGTTTTTCTGCGCCTGACCCTTAAATTCCTATACTCTAAGCAAACAGCGAAGACCCTGATCAGACGCCGCGTTCTGTGGCGTCTGATCTGGGTCTACACTGTTTGCCTACCCCAACCCATGATTCCAGCCCAGATTTTACAGTTAACCTTTTCACGTAAACATGCTGACCTCACTGCGATAAAATTCTATAAATAATCAGCGTGGTTCCTACAAATCAGTGATAGTCACGTGGTCTCCAGCACTAATGGAGGTTTTGTCCTTTATATCTTTAGGTCGATTGATAAACAATCGACCAAAAAATGAAAAATTTCAGAAAAAAAAAAATATCTGATACTTTTTATATTTCTGCTCAAAAATAGATTGTGTGAATGCGCGGTTCTAACAAATATACCCAGAATCTGTGTATATGGGCAGAAATATGAAAAATAAGGTTTACCCCTGTAAACCCCGGTTTCACTATATAAAAGTGGGGTTCAAGGGGGTCAAAATTATATAGGCGTGTTTTCGTGAAGAGCTCCTTTTCCGACTACCCAAAATTCCTAAGCAGAAAAGCTCTTCAGTCCACGTGACTATCACAGACTTGTCCGAATTACTTTTTTTATAGAAAACAGCCGCAGTGACTGAGGTCAGAGTATTGTGTAAGAGGGTTATCTTGGAATCATAGGTTGGGCTTGACAAACAGTGAAGACCCAGACCAGACGCCACAGAATGCGGCGTCTGATCAAGATTTGCACTATATACTTAAAAATCGGATTTCAAGGGTAAATTAAGCAGTTTAAATCACAGTCCAGGACTTTTTCCGACCTATAGTCAGCAACAATAGACCAACCAGTACTCTTAGTGCTTTGATTTTGCGTTTGTTATGTGTGCGAAAGTGCATATTTAAGTAAAGGGGGTATAAATGGTTAACGCTGAGCAGAAATCGACCGTACATGAGTAGTGGTAAACCGCTTAGTGGGTCTTAGCCTGCCCAGGCAAAGTGGTGCGAGTTGGACCGTCCGTGCGTATAATGACATTTTATCTCAATGTCGGGTAAAAGTCCCACAATATTGAAAGCAGCGTCTCCAAAATGACCCAAATAGTGTTGACGGGAACGTTAAACCTCCCTCAAACAAACAAACATAACCACATAACTGTGCTGACATTTTAATAGTTTATCAGTTGTCTATGTTGATATTAGAACAGACTTTTTGTCATTCCTAACGGGGATTCACTGGGCAGTGTCTTGACATGTCCCGTGCTAAGCTGTATTTGAAACAAACGTCACCTATCAGCGGTAATATGGTTTCTAATAAGTTGTTTGGAATTGTGGGTATACAAATGCTCACGGTTGGTCAATTTTAATATGGTCGTCGTGATTTCCTCACCAGATGCAGTTTTGCAGCCAGTGTCGGACCCTGGATAACACAACGCAGAACTGTTCAAGACCGCTGTATCCTATAACTTGTCTACGGAAGGCTTTCTAAGATTTTTTAAAAAGCTACACGTGTATATTTAAACGAAATTTAGTAATCGGCATAATATGATTTAATAGAGAAGAAGAAGAAGAAGAAGAAGAAGAAGAAGAAGAAGAAGAAGAAGAAGACAGTATAGATGAGTTTAGGCTGATTAACTTCCTTGGTAACGCTGCGCATGCGCAGTCTTGTGTGGCAAAAAGTAATCAGTCAAGCGTGCGTGTGTACAGTAAACTAAGGACAAATAAGATTTTTTAAGCATAGTGTTTGTCATTTCATCCACAACATTCATAGACTTTTATACTGCAGTTCAGTGCCCCCCCCCCGCCCATCAGGGCTTGAAGAAATACATGGGCTGCATGATGCTTCCGCGCAGAGCTGAAACCGACCCGCACACGACTACTGGTAAACCGCTTAGAGGATCTAAGCCTGTCCAGGCAACGCGGTGCGAGTCGGCCCGTCCATGCTTATAAACCATATTGGTTTCATTGGGCGGCAAGGCTTGAGATGTCATTTAATCTCATTGTCGGTTAAAAGTCCCACGAAATTGGAAGCAACGTCTCCAAAATGACCTTTACAGTGTTGACGGGGTCGTTAAACCTAAAATCAAACTTCACAATCTTTTGAATCACAACAGTACTTGGCAGATATGTCCGAATTTCCGAATTCTCTTTTTACTATTCCATTATACATGTACATGCTATTTGTTGTTCACCGCCGCTGCCTTTTGCTGTATGTTTTAAATGGATGCTTGTTTAATGCTCATACTCTGAGTAACGGTGCCCTGAATAAATCTTTGACCTGATTTGCCAGAAAAAAATGAGCAGTTAAGGCAGAGTTTTCGAAGCGATACTTTGAAAAATCTGAACATGAAAGTCCCATAGCCAGACTGGATAGAACTTAGGTTTTCGGGACGAATCTCATTAGGCGGGGGTGGGGGATGTAAAAGGTCGAAGATGTGGCCCGGTATCTCAGTCGGTAGAGTGTTTCAACTGTATACGAGAGGTCCTGGGTTCGCAGAGCTAAAACTGACCGCACATGAGTACTGGTAAAACCGCTATAAATTCTCGCCCCCCCCGCCCATAGGGACTTGGAGCAATAGATTGGCTGCATGCTGCATCCACGCAGAGCTGAAACTGACCACACATGAGTACTGGTAAACCGCTTAGAAGGACTAAGCCTGCCCAGGTAAAGCGGTGTGAGTCAGACCGCCTACTGCATATACGACTTTTGGTTTCATTGGGGGCAGGGCTTGAGATGTCATTTCATCTCAATGTCGGGTAAAAGTCCAACAAAATTGGAAGCAGCGTCTCCAAAATGACCTAAATAGTGTTGACGGGGACGTTAAACCTCAGTTCAAACAAAACCGCTATAAACATGATAAACTACATTTTTTTATTTGGTGGCAGGGCTTGAGATGTTATTTAATCTCAATTTGGGTATAGGAAGCAACGTCTAAAAATGACGCAAATGGTGTTGGCGTGGACGGTAATTCGTTTGTTGTTTCTTTGTTTTAGTTGAGATTTAAAGTCCCCGTCACTATATAGGTCATTTTGGAGACGTTGCTGGCTAACTGGTTTACCAGGTTTACCAGAACATGTGTGCGTTGGTTTCAGCTATGCGTGGAAGCATCATGTAGCCCATCTATTTCTTCAAGCCTCGATGGGCGAGGGTCGCGGGGCCGGTGAATTTCCATATTCAAACAACCCGGCTACTGGTTGTAAACGACTGATCTTTTTCATCCACACGTTGAACCCGTCTGGGTGTTAATCCTTCCTTGCGGTTAGCGCAATATGACGCGACCATTGTCAGTCAATTTTTCGATTATTAATTGTTTTGGGTTTAACGACACGTCAACCCCTGTGGGTAATTTTGTCTCATCTCCCAGAGAAAGGAAGAAAAAATTTAGAAGAGATCGTAGGTTAAAGTAATAACCGAGGATAAAGAGGAAAATGAATGGAGTGTACAAACAGAAGGAATAAGAGCACTCCCCTCTACTATTACCTGCTGCAAGGATAGCGGGTCTTACCCAACTGTCAGCCAATATCAGGTGGACGCCCCAGTGACGCAAGACATACGTCACCTTTACCTTACGCTATATTTAAAATTGTCATATTCAAAGAAATTAATGACTGCTATCGGAGCAGTCTGAACAATGGTTATATTTTTTCCCACACAAAACTGTGCATGCGCAAAAATACGGAACCGTGGGAAAGTATTTCCTAAGCGACCGCTGGCGTCCTAGACTCATCTAAACCTTGCCACACACCTGCGTTACTGCCACCAACAACACTTCCAATATGTCTAGGAATGGCTTTGTTGAACCGTAAATTTCTCATTTCCTAAATTTCCACCCAAATTTACATATGGTCAATTTCGAAAAATTTTGATGTCTGAATTTTCTGACTTATAAAGAATTTGTAAGTATTCGTCACACCTGTGAAAAACTAGTGCGACTTTTTATAGGGTGTGAAGAATTGGTATCAATTCCTCACACGTGAAGATTTCGTTGACAATGTCTGATGTGTAAAGAAATGGTAAGTAATCGTCACACCTGTGACCTGTGTTTATGGGGTGTGGAGAATTTGTACCAATTACTATTACACCTGTCTTACATGTATCGAACTGGTACCGATTCCTCACACATGAGGAGAATTGGTACCAATTTCTCACACAAGAGTCTATTTGATACCAATACTTCACACATGTGAGGAATCGGTACCAAATCCACACAGACGCCTCCGTGGTGTAGTGGTTACGCTACTCGCCTTGTAAACTAGGGGTCGCAGGATCGATCCCTGGCTTCTCCGAACATTCGGATAAGTCTTTAAACCGAGGTGCCGTCTCCATTATGACCTTAGTTGTTGGTGGGACGAAAAACTCAAACACTCACTCACCAAATCCACACACATGTGAAGAATCTCAATTAGTTGCCTACCAACTTTCACTGGCTGTAATAGTTTCTGAAAAATTAATTATTTTAATTTTTCCTATAGAAAAGGACAGGTTGTAAAATTTGACCGTGTCTGGAGATAAGTTCGGGGTAATCCTAAGATCATCATTTTAACAAATTATGATGTGCTGGAGTCCTATCTGTTACATACAAAGTTTCTTGACTGGTCCTAGAGAAGCGTTTCAATGGTTTAACCATATATGGGTGTGATGGCCATCTTGGTCATGTGACCCAGATGTCGCGAACAAACTAGCGTTCCCCCTACCCAAAGAGGTTCAAAACATGTTGGCTTTGATTGGCCAATCGGTTTTCAGACATTACGAAAACACGTATGGGGCACCGTTTTACTATTTAATCCGTATTTATAGATATCCATAAATCAGCGGAATAATGGATATCTATAATTCGATTTATGGATATCCATAATTCAGATCGATTTATGGATATCCATAATTCGAATTATGGATATCCACAAATCACCGCCAAAGCTTTTGGTGTAATGATATCTCCCTAAAACACGTGATTGTTTATTGTAAAAATCTTCAAAATCTTCAAGGCCTTCATCATCGCTGGAAGATGATGGCCGGTCAAAGGGACCTATCTGCCGTTCAGCCTTTTCAGCCCGTAAGGCTTCCAAAGCAACGGACGGCATACGCTGAACGCCCGCCATGTGTGCAGTTAAATATCGGAACCAGCCGTAAGATCTGGAAATTCCGGTCAACGCATCCGGTCCCTCTGGAATCACCTCTATGAGGACTGCGCACCTAATCGGACGAAATATTATAATGATCCAAACCGGCAATCCGCGCATGTTTTCTGGAGAAAAATGCACACGGTCGTGATATATAGTATCCATATAACACTCTTTTTGACGGCCCCTGCCCATCGGGGCTTGAAGAAATAGATGGGCTGCATGATGCTTCCTCGCAGAACTGAAACCGACCCGCACACGAGTACTGGTAAACCGCTTAAAGGATCTAAGCCTGCCCAGGCAAAGCGGTACAAGTCGGTCCGTCCATGTTAAAAAACCCTATTGGTTCATTGGGCGACAGGGCTTGAGATGTCATTTCATCTCAAGGTCGGGTAAAAGTCCCACAAAATTGGAAGCAACGTCTCCAAAATGACATTTACAGAGTTTACGGGGACGTTAAACCTCAAATCAAACAAACAAATCCCCTTCTTGAGATGTATGGAGTACCAAGCAGATTCAGATATATCTCCTGACCCCCGCCCATTGGGGCTTGGAGAAATAGATTTGGCTGCATGAGCTGAGAGTACTGTTAAATCGTTTAGAAGGTCTAAGTCTGTCCAGTGGGCGACAGGGATTGAGATGTTTGTTTGTATTTGAATTTAACAGCACAGTCAACACTAATTTAGGTCATTTTTGAGCCGGTCAGTTGACCTATCTACACTTTTCCTGGGCAGGCTTATACGTAAGCAGTTAACCAGTACAGTGCACATCCTTTCGGCAGAAACTGACAACTGCCCTGCTTGAATCAGCGGAAGGGAGAGAATGACTATAGAAAATATTTCATGATCAATCTCCACGAAAGAATGTTGCTGACCCCGGCAGGTATCGAACCTGCTTCCTCCTGATCACCAGTCAGAGCTACCGAAGCCGGCGAGATTGAGATGTCATTTAATCTCAATGAAGGCTTAATGACCAACTTGAAGCAACGTCTCCAAAATGCCCTAAATAACATTGAAGGGGACGTTAAACCTCAAATCAAAAAAACATATCTCTCCCACACCATAGGCCACCACTAAGCCTACCCGACATTTTCTCCCCCTCCATCCCGACTTTTATTACACACCTAAATCGGAAATCTGACGCAAATAGTCGAGTTTTTTTTTTTTGTTTTGTTTTTTTTTTTGCAAAGGGAGCAGTCATTATTCATTAGGTTTATATGCAGAGGAGAATTATGGATATCCATAATTCGATTTATGGATATCCATAAATCAGCCGAATAATGGATATCCATAATTCGAATAAAGGATATCCATAATTCGAATAATGGATATCCATATTTCGATCTAAATTAATGATATCCATAAAACGATTAATGGATATCCATAATTCGATTTATGGATATCCATAATTTGATTTATGGATATCCATAAATCAGCCGAATAATGGATATCCCTAATTCGATTTATGGATATCAATAAATCGAATAATGGATATCCATTATTCGATTAATGTATATCATTAATTCACATCGATTTATGGATATCGATAATTCGAATTATGGATATCCATAAATACGGAATAAATAGTAAAACGGCGCCCCAGAAACACGCCTCTCAATATGAAACTTTTCGCACTGAATTTTGCTTATTTCTGCTCTAAACATAGATTGAAGCCACTCGTTAGAATAGCCTCGACGAGGCAGTTCTAACGAATACCCACAATCTGTTTTTGCTGAAATTAGAAAAATAATATATACGCCTATAAACCCCAGTGTAACTATATAAAAGTGGGGTTTACGGGGGTCAATATTACATAGGCGTGTTTTCGTGATGGATGAGATGTTTGCAGAATGCGAACGGACGACGACGGATGCCGGGGCATGAGTATACTCACTTGCTGAGCTTGCGGCTAGGTGAGCTAAAAACCTAATGACCAATCTCATTGTTGATGGGCCTCCGTGGCCTAGTGGTTAAGAGCGTTGACTCGTTAAGAGCGTTGACTCTTGATCATTAGGTCTCTCACCGCTGTGGTTCGAGCCTCGCTCGGGTCACAAGTGAGATGCCAAATTCTGCAACGGAAGGTCAGGTGGTTTTTCTCCGGGTACTCAGGTTTTCGCCCACAAAGTTGGAAGAAACGTCTCCAAAATGACCTTTACAGTCTTGACGGGGACGTTAAACCTCAAATCAAACAAACAAAACAAAGCAACGATAGTTCATTATCAATCAGCCATTTCAAACAAACAAACAAAGCCTGACGAAGAATGCAAAAGTATTTCATTGTTTAACTGGGGTTAATTTCCAGTAAATCTGTCCCTTACACTCTCGTTGAATCATCGACATCCGTACCCAGTAACGTCGACAACTGTACCCCGCAAACTTTCAGTTCATCGACAGCCGTATCGATGAAACTATAAACCGTTCCACAGATGCATATAAGGACATGTTGACACACAAATAAAAGGTTATCGCGTATGTTAATGATGTATCTGCATCATTTCGTCCTCGATATTCCATGACACTGAATAAGAACCACGCATTTCCCCGGAAGTACTTATTTTATATATTGTCCCGTTTAATTCCGCTAAGCGTCAAAACAGGCTATCAGTTAGACTTCCAAAACACTTGAAACAAAAGCAAACTATTTCACAAACGATTTGACACCACAAAAATGGACAGACATACACAAAAAAAAAACACATTTACAGCGAATTTATCTACTACCCTCCTCTGTCGACATCCGTACTGCTCGGTCGACAACCGTATTTCTCGGTCGACAGCAGCTTTACACAGTACCGGCTCGGTCGACAACACAGGTATAGAAAATGGTATTACCCCCGTGATATAGAATGTGGGCACTCGTTAGAACACCCTCAATGAGGCGGTACTAACGAGCACAAGCAAACTACGCTTGAAGCGGAAATAAAAAATATACAGTCGAACTTCAATAGCTCGAACACCTTTGGGACCTCGAAAAACTGTTCGAGACAGAGGGAGTTCGAGCCACTGAGGGTTACTGGTAGGAGGCATAACGATTTTTGTTTGTTTGATTTGAGGTTTAACGTCCCCGTCAACACTGTAAAGGTCATTTTTGAGACGTTGCTTCCAATTTTGTGGGACTTTTACCCGACATTGAGATGAAATGACATCTCAAGCCCTGTCGCCCAATGAAACCAATAGGGTTTATTAGCATGGGCGGTCCGCCTCGCACCGCGGTTCCTGGACAGGCTTAGATCCTCTAAGCGGTTTACCAGTACTAGTGTGCGGGCCGGATTCAGCTCTGCGTGGAAGCATCATGCAGCCCATATATTTCTTCAAGCCCCTATGGGCGGGGGCAGGGAGGCATAACGAAATACTTTAAAACATCTTTTCGGTATTCCATAATGAATATGGATGCTGTGTGTACTCATTAGAACCGCCTCATCGAGGCGATTCTATTGAGTACACACAGCATACATTTGTAAGATAAAAGACTAAAATCTCCTTAATTATCCCCCACTAGTTCTTATGTAGGGGATTTCGGTAGGGGCTCAAGAATGGGTTCGAATCATCCATGGTAAACAAGCCATCGGTGTTCGAGCCATCGAAGTTCTACTGTACGACAGAATCTCAGAAGAAAAATGTCATTTTCACAAGTAAGAAAGAAATCATTAAACTACATGCGTTATCCTAATCCTAACCCTTAAGGCGCCAGGAAAAACTTATTCTGAAAATGTTGTTTGTTTGCGTCATCCGCTGCAAACCTCTTTTATTTATTCTAGCTTAGAGGCAAACAGTCTGGTGGACGTCTGATTAGGATCCACATTCTTTGCAACAATGACTTTTGAAGTAACAGCAGGCTACAATGCTAAGTGGACCCTGATCATATCATTACGAAAACACGCCTATACCAATACATTGCATATATTACCGCTGAAAAACGACAATTTTAAGATGACAAATTGTGATATTTTTCTTATTTCTGCACAAACTATAGATTGTGGGTACACGTTATAACCGCCTCATCGAGGCGGTTCTAACGAGTACCCACATCCTACATTTTTGAGCAGAAATAAGGAAAATAAGGTTTACCCATGTAAACTCCAGTTATACTATATAAAAGTGGGGTTCAAGGGGTTCAAAATTTAATACGCTTGTTTTCGTGATGTCATACATATACATATAGGGCCAGATGTTCAAAACATCGTCAGCTTAACGAGCTCGTTAGTGGTCAAATTGTTAACTGTTCTAGCAAGAACAATATGGAAAATTTTGGTATTTTTGCTGAAAAAATGTGAGCAGCTTTTGCAAATGCAAAAGCTGCTCACACTTTTTCAGAAAAAAATTATAGCATATTTGCCATATTTAATGATCAAAGTTTTAACGATACGTTAACTAACAACGTCGTTAGTTTTGAACAACTGGCCCATAGTCGCGTTTCTGTAGATCACAGTTAGTTGAAGTTATTTAACAACATAGATTGGAACAGGTATCACTAACAAGTCCGTGAAATATCCACCAATGTAAATTCCACTTTGTACAGAGGCCAGTTGTTCAAAACTAACGACGTATACTGAATGTCCATTTCAATATGTTGACATACTGACTGTCCATTTCAATATGTTGACATACTGAATGTTCATTTCAACATGTTGGCATACTGGATGTCCATTTCAATATCAACGAAATATCAGTGCAGCATACATTAAAACGAAAACAAAACAAATCAAAGCACTGAGAGTACTGGTAGATCGATTGTCTTCAAGCGTAAAAAGGGCAAATAATCATGAACTGAGGGTTAAATTGTGTCATTAAAATCTTTTATTCTTGTTTTGAAGCAAAATTTCACAGTGAAGAGCTTGATCAGACGCTGCATTCAACAGCTTGGGATCTAGGTCTTCACTGTTTGCCAAGTCCACTCTATGATTCAATAATAACCATCTTTAGTCTTACACAACACTCTGACAATACTGCGGCTATTTTCTATATAAAAATTATTCCGACAAGTCAGTTACAGTCACGTGATCTTCAGCACTGAACGGTTTTTATCCTTTGAAACTTTGAAGTCGATTGACAAATAATCGATTTAAACTTATTAAACCGCGTTACTTGCACGTCTATAAAGCCACATTACGAAAACATACCTATACAAATACATTGCACATTTGTAAAGACGCAAACAGTAACATTTTAAATGAAAAATTGTGATTTTTTTTCAGCTCAAAACATAGATTATGGGTGCTCGTAAGGCGGTTCCTGCGAATATCCGCAATCTATGTTTTCGAACAAAAATGTGACAGATAATGTTAAACCCCCTAAACCCCAGTTTGCTCTATATAAAGTGGGGTTTAGAGTGGTCTTCGATTCACGGACAATGTTTACCATGATCAGATGCCGCAATCAGGGTCTATACTTACTGTTTGCAGTTACACGAAACAGTCTAAGTACCAGATCGTTTCTATGTGTGCTGTCAGTGCTTTGATTTATTTAATCTCAAAACATTTTCTGGAATGCACTCTTCCAACTCAAGTCGGGCACGTCCATTCTGCTAAATTGGTGTCTAGATAAATGCCAAGCGATTTATATAGAAAACACTGGTTGCATGGCTCCACTGACCAGGGTTGAAAGGGATGACCTTTCCGCAAGAAGATGTGTGATCGAGACATGACCTTGAAGTTAAAAAAAGTCTTTCATTCTCTTTTTTTCTAGCCGTAGGTCCTACAGCAGTCTGGTTAAATTGACAGTACTTTACTTAAACACCAGCACTATCATAATCAAACAATGACAGCTGAGCAGACAACGCTTTCCGATCTGGGTATTCAGTGTATGATAAACCTGTCCAGATTCTATAGATAGTCATCTTGCGCAATACTCTGACCTACAATTGTCACTTCGATAAAAATAGAATGGCTATTTTCTATTAATAAATATAACAGTGGGTTTTCCAAATCAGTGATGGTCACGTGGACAATTGCAGGAATGGAAATTGTGTGGTATGTAACTTAAGATCGATTGTCGATAACAATCGATCTAAAAACAAAGTTACACTGCAATGTACATTTTTCCTATATTAAGCAATGACTGACATACTGAGACATCTAATAAGCCCTAGGCCGTTGTTATATTTACGAAGAACAACAATAATGGCTGGTGGAAGAAGCATCATTTATTTAGTGGAACAGACGATTGTAAAGCGTTTACCTGCTCATATGATATGGTCATATTTATGTAACGAACTCCTTGTAAAGCGTTAGGTATTATGACTCAAATAGAATATCTAAATATATGACATCCTTTCCCTTAAGCTAGATAATATATTTCTGAATTTAAAAGAAAACTCATTATGATGGAAAGCATGCATTACACCTTATCAAGTCTTGGTATTGATGCACTAAATACTTAAATTGAACATTATCAAGTCTTGAGATTGATGCACTTTTAAATTAAACATTATCAAGTCTTAAGATTGATGCACTTTTAAATTAAACATTATCAAGTCTTAAGATTGATGCACTTTTAATTCTCAAAATTTGAGAAATCACTTTAGAATATGTCTGTTGGTATTACACTGAACTACTTATCAGCAACTTCCAGTTTATATAATACATATGGTATTTATATGGAAAGAAACTAACTATAGATATATATAGGAGTCTGACTAGATACAATTGTCTGACTAGATGTAACCGAACTTTCACATTAAGGTGTTTTCCAAATTCATGAATCTCTGAACATTTTGTATTTTATGTATATTCCAATGATGACTGAATATAGTAAATAATGCATATATACTCCAATTTTCTGAATAGTGAATATGACACATATACTCCAATTTTCTGAATAGTGAATATGACACATATACTCCAATTTTCTGAATAGTGAATATGACATATACTCCAATTTTCTGAATAGTGAATATGACACATATACTCCAATTTTCTGAATTAAACACCACTGATTTTACGTGTGTATTTCACATGCAAGTGCTTAACATTTACATGGGTAATAGATTTCACGCATGTAACTGTTCAACATTTACACGGGTAATGGATTTTACACATGTAAAACTACCTTACATTTTATTTCACATAATCTTTGTATTTAAGTGGGGTTTTGATAAATCTGCCTGATCGTGTTGTTCTTTCAGTGTTGCATGTCGTTGATGGCTCTACGTTGTTCGGTTGTATGTTGTTTTGCTGTGGTGACGCCAATGTGTTTGACGCCGGACTTCCCTGATTTTCTCGAGAGTTTATATCGACCAATTGGGGAGGTTCCTCATTATCAGGCATAGATATAGGCCAAGATGACTTATTCGGCCTAAGATGTTTTCTGTTCCTTCTGTATCTCTTACCATTGTTAGTTTTAACAATGTAAGATCTGGGGTTATAGTGTTTTTCACTGACTTCAGCCGGAAGCCATTCTTTCCCTTTTTGCATGATTACCTTTTCGCCTTCACCGAGAGGTCTCAGCTGGTTTCCAGCATGTTTATCATAATAGAACTTATATCTGTCTTTGCGGAATTTCATACGTGACATTATATCACTTTTCTGGTTTGCTGATTTCAATAATGGCGAAGTCATAGGTAAGTCAGTTTTTAGTCTTCTGCCTAAAAACAGTTGTGCAGGTGACATTCCAAGGTCCTCGATTTTAGTATTTCTGTAGTTCATTATGGATTTATACGGATCTTCAGCTTTCTTAACAAGGTTCTTAATAGTCTGTACTGCTCTTTCAGCTTGACCGTTACTTTGGGGAAAGTGAGGGCTTGACGTTTCATGAACAAATCCATAATCTTTGACAAACTTCTGAAACTGTTCACTTGAAAATTGTGGCCCATTGTCAGTGATCAGTTTCTCCATAATTCCATACCTTGAGCACTGACTTTTCAGATACTGTATAGTATTACTACTGCTCATATTGTCCAATTTAGCTAACTCGGGCCATTTGCTGAAGTGGTCCACTGATACTAAGTACTGTTTCCCTTTATATTCAAATATGTCTGCTGATACAATTTGCCATGGTCTTTCTGGCATTTCGGTTTGTATCAAAGGTTCTTTAGGATTTGAATGTGTGTGTTTTGCACAGATTGAACATTTCGCAACAGTGTCCTCAATACTGGCTGCCATTCAAGGCCAGTATAAGCTTTCTCGACCTCTACTCTTACACTTAACTATTCCTAAGTGTGAGGAATGTATTATTTTCAGCATGGCTGTCCTAAGTGCTGAAGGTACTATAAGTTTATGGCTTTTAAATAATAGTCCATCTACACATGATATTTCATCACGAAATGGCCAGTATACTCTAAGTCTTTGAGATACTTCGTATTTGTTTTCTGGCCAACCTGCAATTACTATTTTCCTGAGTTCTTGTAATTCTTCATCTTCGCATGTAGCTTTTTTGAACTTTTCATACTGTTCTGGTGATATTGGTAGGTAGCTTATCAAATTTATTTCATTAACTGAAATGTCTGGGGTTAAGTCCTCATTCGTCTCCTTTAGAAAAGAGCGACTTAGATGGTCAGAGATAAACATTTCCTTTCCAGGTTTAAACGTTACGTCAATGTCATATTTCAACAATGACAACATGAGTCTTTGCAACCTTGGTGGTGCTTGATGGAGTGGTTTCTTGAAAATACTCTGAAGAGGTTTGTGATCACTTTCTACCAGTACATGTCTACCAAACACATATTGGTTAAACTTTGTACACCCGAACAGTATGGCTAAAGTCTCCTTTTCAATTTGTGCATAGTTCATTTGGCATTTTGTTAATACTCTTGATGCATATGCTATAGGTTGTCCTCCCTGTATTAAGACGGCTCCTAGCCCTTTAGAGCTGGCATCTACTGATAGTGTTAATTCTTTCTTTGGGTCATAGTATCTTAATACTGGAGCTTCAGTTATTAACCGTTTTAGCTTATTAAAACTTTGCTGCTGTTCAGCTTCCCAGTGCCATAAAATATCTTTTTCCTGTAGCTCTCTTAATGGCGCGGTGACCTCAGAAAGATTAGGTATGAACTTTCCTAAATATTGTACCATTCCCATAAATGTTTGTAATTCACTGATGTCCTTGGGTTTTTCCATTTCTATAATTGCTCTACATTTCTCTGGGTCTGGTTTCACACCTTTGTCTGACAATATATGTCCAACATAAGTTACAGAACTTTTCCTGAATTCTGATTTTTCTTCATTCAATTTCAGATTGTTCATTCGGCACCTCTCAAAAACTTTTTTTAAAGTTGCATCATGTTCTTCCATATTTCTTCCCCATATTAGGATGTCGTCGACTATAGTATCGCACCCTGGGATATCGGCCATTATTTCTGATATTGCCCTTTGATAAACTTCACTTGCAGATTTTATTCCAAAAGGTAGACGGGAGAATGAGTATCTACCATACGGCGTATTAAATGTACACAGCTTTTTGGATTCCTCGTCGAGGCGAATCTGCCAAAATCCAGAGGTTGCATCGAGTTTTGTGAATATTTTTGCTTCAGGGATCTCTAAGATTACATCTTCTATGGTTTTCAAAGGATAATGTTCTCTGAGTATGGCTCTGTTCAAATGTTGCGGATCGATACACAATCTCATTTTACCATTCGACTTTAACGCTGTGGCCATATCGCTTACCCAAGGAGTCGGTTCAGTTTGTTTTTCTATTACACCTATTTTTTCCATGCGTTCAAGCTCTGATTTCACTTTGTCTCTAATAGCTAAAGGTATACGTTTAGGTGGGTTTACTACAGGGTTCACTTCTGGGTCTACTTTTATTTTATGTTTTCCTGGTAAACAACCTAGACCTTCGAATATGTCAGCATACTCTTTTTTGATGTCATCTGGTAACTTCGATTTCATTCTCACTTGGTGAATTCTTTCAACAAGTCCTAATGCTTTACAACTTGTAGCCCCTAGTATCGGTTTCACATTTTTGTCAACTACTTGAAATTCTAAGTCATAACTTTGATCTTTATATGAACATGGCAGAGTAACTACTCCTTTTGGCTGAATTGTGTGTCCAGAATATGATCTTAATGGAACTTTGGCTTTTCTGAGATAATCAGTTTTGTTGATATTTTGTAGTGTCTCATAGTTAAGAACATTACACATGGCACCAGTGTCTAACTGGAAATCTATTTGTGTGTCACTTACGTTTATTGTTTCTGTCCATTCTTGATCTACAGAATTTATTTCTAATTCCAAACATCCTACAAATAACCCATTGTCACTGTCACTGGACTCATTTTGTTCAACAAAATGTACGCCTTTTTTCTTTGTGTGACACATTTTAGCAAAGTGATTTCGGCCTGAACATTTTTTACAGTATTTTCCAAGTGCAGGACACTTTTGATGACTGTGTGAAAGACCACACCTACCACATTGGGTTTTATATTGTTCTGGGGGTAATTTTACTGTGTTTGCTTGGTGTGGTTGTTTGTAACTAGGTGCTTTAGACTGATACTTCCAGGGTTTCTTTTTTCCAAGAGCATTCACCTTATGATCTTCGCCAGACATACTTTTAGCTTGTGATTCTGACAATTCATGCACTCTAGCTATTTCCATGGCTTTCGCAAGAGTCAATTCTGAGCCAACTTTGATTAATTTCTCTCTTATCAACTGGTTTCTGATGCCAATTACTATTCTGTCCCTCACCATTTTGTCTGCCTCTGGGTACATACAATCTTTGATCAATACTTGTAGTTGTGTGGCAAATTGTTCAAATGTCTCTCCTTCCTCCTGAACCCGTGTTTGAAATTTATATCGGTTATAAATTTCATTTGATCTAGGCTTCACATAGGCCTCAAATTTTTCGTAATAATTGGCCAACAGTTTTCGGTCATTAACATCAAAATTCCAAGTTTGGAACATATTTCTCCCTTTCTCACCAGTCCAAAGCATCAAGTATGAACATTTCTCTTCCTCTATTTTATCCTTTAAGGGACCAGAGAACATGAATTCGACATGCTGTTTGAAGGACTTCCAGGCGACTTCAAGATCATGGGCTTGCCAATCCATACACGGAGTTGACCCTGCCAATCCTTCCATTTCTGTTTAAATTGTATATTTTCTCCGCTCAAAATGTTAATCAAATATCAAGTGCCCTTTTTACAGGTTTGACAATTGTTGTTGGCTGTCACAGACGTGGATTTTTTCCGATTCTGACACCATGTTATATTTACGAAGAACAACAATAATGGCTGGTGGAAGAAGCATCATTTATTTAGTGGAACAGACGATTGTAAAGCGATTACCTGCTCATATGATATGGTCATATTTATGTAACGAACTCCTTGTAAAGCGTTAGGTATTATGACTCAAATAGAATATCTAAATATATGACAGCCGGGTAACAAAGAAGTCTCACACTGACATGTGTGAGAAATCATCGCCTCACACAACCTGCCCAATCTTTTCGAGATAAAATCGAATGAACTACCCTTACCATCCCTAAATACAATAAAACTTTGAGGGCTCGAACACCGATGGCTCGTTCACATGTACCAGAGTTGATTCAAACTTATACTTGATTCCATAGTAAATGCTTTACGTAGGTACAGTACATGTATTTAGGTATGATTTAGGAAGATATTTATGAAAAGGTATACTGTGTGTATTCATTAGAATCGCCTCGTATTTTATATAAGCGTTATATCTCCTGACAAAGCTGTATCAATAACCCTCAGTTGCTCGAACTACCCGTCTTGAACAAAATTTCATGGTTCCAAAGCCCATTACGCAAACACGCCTATACAAATACATTTTCACCTTTATCGCCGAAAAAATGAAAGTTTTAAGATGAAAAATTGTGATATTTTTCTTATTTCTGCTCAAAATATAGATTGTGGGCACTCGTTAGAACCGCCTCATCAAGGCGGTTCTAACGAGTACCCACAGTCTACAGTTTAGACCAGAAATAGGAAAAATAAGGTATACCCCAGGAAACCCCAGTTTTTCTATATAAAAGTAGGGTTCAAGGGGGTCAAAATTATATAGGCGTGTTTTCGTGATGAAATGTTTTCCGTAGGTACAGTATTTAGGTATGATTAAGGAAGAAAAGGTATGCTGTGAACTATGAAAAGGTATACTGTGTGTATTCATTAGAATCGCCACGTATTTTATATAAGCGTTAGCTGTATCAAAAACCCTCAGTTGCTCGAACTACCAGTCTTGAACAAAATTTCATGGTTCCAAAGCCCATTACGCAAACACGCCTATACAAATACATTGTCACCTTTATCGCTGAAAAACTGACAATTTTAAGATGAAAAATTGCGATATTTTTCTTATTTCTGCCCAAAATATAGATTGTTGGCATCGAGGCGGTTCTAACGAGTACCCACAATCTATAGTTTAGAGCAGAAATAAGAAAAATAAGGTTTACCCATGTAAACCTCAGTTTGACTGTATAAAATTGGAGTTGAAGGGGATCAGAATTAAATAGGCGTGTTTTCGTGATGCATTGAAGTTTCATTGAAATTCATTATAACACGCCTGTGCGACATAGTGAAATCTGATATTTTGTTTGTTTAATTTGAGGTTTAACGTCCCCGTCAACACTGTATACGTCATTTTGGAGACGTTGCTTCCAATTTTGTGGGAATTTTACCCGACTATGAGATGAAATGACATCTCAAGCCCTGCCGCCCAATGAAACCAATAGGATTTATAAGCATAGACGTTCCGACTCGCACCGCTTTGCCTAGGCAGACTTAGATCCTCTAAGTGGTTTACCAGCACTCGTGTGCGGTCGTTTTCAGCACTGCGTGAAAGTATCATGCAGCCCATCTATTTCTTCAAGCCCCGATGGTCGGGGGCTCTAAATCTGATATTTTACTTATTTTACTGCAAACATAGGTTGTGTGTGCTCGTTAGAACTGCCTCATTAACGCGGTTCTAACGAGTACTCACAACATATCTTGGAGCAGATATTAGGAAAATAATGTTTACCCCTGTAAACCCTAGTTTTCCCTAGAGGGGGGTTCATTTCACGGCCTGCTTAACATGATTGTTACCGGGAGCTTTTTGTTAAAAATCCTTGAAGGTACGTACAAGAGAGTGTTTAGTTGGTCGAAGTAAACGAGATATTGATGTTTGAATTATAGAAGTCCTACTGTTTTGCTGTACATCAGGTACCAAAATAAATAAATAAATTCATCATATGACGTCGCGTCTGAGAGTGTAATAACGCCATGTAATATTTTCGAGAATCCACTAGTGGATTAAATATGCAAATTAGCTAGATACGTCCGTAACGTTACATGTACGACGCCCTAAATGACGTCGCGTTTACTAATGGCGGAAATTTGAAAATTTTGTAAACAATCGTGAATAAAATGCGTTTTAAATGTGATATGATAAATAGAATCTTGCATTCGTGCTCATGTGTTATTGCATTTATTTAACTCGTTGAAGAAAAGGGATCACATGCTCGGCGAAGCCTCGCATTTTATCCCTTTTCCTCAACTCGTTTAATAAAGTCAATAACACATGAGCACTCATGTAAGATCCTCTATAAACAACACCTGTCAAACCTAGACTTCCCGTTTAAGGCGAATTAATTTAATCCTGTATGTGGAATACAAGCTTTTATCTCGACTTAAGCGTATTCGAACACATAATTACTGAAAGTCAAATGTGTTATTTTTGTCACATCAAAACGCTCCTAATTAGCAGTTTCCATAGAAACAGGAACTAATTCAAAGTAAGAAAGAAAGTTAATCTTGTTTCGAAACTGCTGGCATTTATGTTTAGGATGAAAAGACATTTAAAAGCCGTTTACAATGCAGTGTTCCTGCATCATGCCACAGCAACAAGTCCGGGAAATGAACACCCCTCTAAACACCAAATTATATAGGGAAAACTCGGGTTTGCGAGGGTACACATTTTTTATTATTTCTGCTCCAAGACATAGGTGCCGGCCTCGGTAGATCAGTCAGATGCGCGCCTGAGTGTTGATCAGGACGTCGCGGGTTCGATTACTGCCGGGGTTGGTAACATTCTTTCGTGGAGATTGATCATGAAAATCTTTTCTACGGTCATTCTCTCCCTTCCGCTGATCCAAGAAGGGTAGTTGTCAGTTTCTGGCGAAACAATGTGCACTGTACTGGTTAACCGCTTACGTATAAGCCTGCCCAGGAAAAGTGTGGATAGGTAAACTGACCGGCTCAAAAATCACCTAAATAGTGTTGATTGGGCCTTAAACTCTAATACAAACAAACAAACAAATCCAAGACATAGGTTGTGGGTACTCGTTAGAATCGCCTCATTTAGGCGGTTGTAACGAGCACCTACAACGTATGTTTGCAGTATAAAAATCAGTTCGATGTTTGATTTGATTTTTAACGTCCCCGTCAACACTGTAAAGCTCATTTTGGAGACGTTGCTTCCAATTTTGTGGGACTTTTACTCGACATTGAGATGTAATGACATCTCAGGCCCTGTCGCCCAATAAAAACAATAGGGTTTATAAGCATGGACGGTCCGACACTCGCACCGCTTTGCCTGTGCAGGCTTAGATCCTCTAAGCGGTTTACCAGTACTCGTGTGTGGGTCGGTTTCAGCTCTGGGTGGAAGCATCATGCAGCCCATCTATTTCTTCAAGCCTCGATGGGCGGGGGCTACATAAAAATCGGTATTAAAAAAATCTTGCATTCGTGCTCACGTATTACTGAATTTATCAAACTCGTTGTTTGTTTGTTTGATTTGAGGTTTAACGTCCCCGTCAACACTGTAAAGGTCATTTTGGAGACGTTGCTTCCAATTTTGTGGGACTTTTACCCGACATTGAGATGAAATGACATCTCAAGCCCTGTCGCCCAATGAAACCAATAGGGTTTATTAGCATGGCCGGTCCGCCTCGCACCGCGGTTCCTGGATAGGCTTAGATCCTCTAAGCGGTTTACCAGTACTAGTACCAGGCCGGATTCAGCTCTGCGTGGATCAAACTCGTTGAGGAAAAGGAATAAAATGCTTTGGCATTTTATACATTTTCTTCAACTTGTTCAATAAATTCAATAATACATGAGCACTCATGTAAGATTCTCTGACTTCTGAACCCATTTGTTATCGGAGACCCCAAAAGGGGTAATTGGCAAATAGTGCAGGCCCAGATCAGACGCCGCACAACGCGGCGTCTGATCAGGGCCTACACTGTTTGCTAAAAGTTAAGCCGTTTTACAAATAAATTTAAAGAACCCACTTGAGGGACAAATAGTTTTGGAATAGACTCCTGCTATATATATGGAGGAAGATTCCGTTTGGTACCAAAAGGGTTAAACAAACGTAACGCAAACAATATGCAGTTAAACTTCAATGGCTCGAACACCTTTCGGATTATGGGCATTTATTCCAGTTAGGGGTAGTCCAAACAACCTAGGGTTCTCATACGTAGAGCCTGTTTGTTTGTTTGATTTCAGGTTTAACGTCCCCGTAAACACTGTATAGGGCATTTTGGAGACGCTGCTTCCAATTTTGTGTTTGTTTTTTTTTTTTTTCGACATTTAGATGACATCTCAAGCCCTGTCGCCCAATGAAACCAATAGGGTTTATAAGCACTGACGGACCGACTCGCACCGCTTTGCCTGGGCAAGTTTAGATCCTCTAAGTTGTTTACCAGTACTCGTATGCGGTCGGTTTCAGCTCAGCTAGGAAGCATCATGCAGCCCATCTATTTCTTCAAGCCCCAATGGGCGGGGGCCGTGTGGTTTACAGGAGTATACATTATTCTTAATTATTTCTGCCTCAAAGTAAAGATTTAGGGTACCCGTAAGAACAGCCTCAACGAGGCGGTTCTATCAAGCAGCCACAGCCATCTTTGGAGTGTCGCACGGATGTGTCATCGTGTCGTTCGATTACGCAAACACTCCTATACAAATACATTGCCACCTTTATTGCCGAAAAATGAAAATTTTAAGATGAAAAATTGTGATATTTTTTCTTATTTCTGTTAAAAATATAGATTGTGGGCACTCGTTATAACCGCCTCATCGAGGCGGTTCTAACGAGTACCCACAATCTATATTTTAGAGCAGAAATAAGAAAAATCAGGTATACAACCCGGAAACCCCAGTTTTACTATATAAAAGTGGGGTTCAAGGGGGTCAAAATACTATAGGCGTGTTTTCGTTATGCTTTACGATAAAGGTATGATGTGTGTACTCTTCAGAATCGCTCATCGAGGTGATTCTGGTGAGTATACACAGCATCTATTATTTCATGATAAAAAGGGGAAAATCTCCCTTAATTATTGCTAAATAGCATCGTTAAATTCCATGAGTAGTTTAGAACTAGTTCGAACCCAGTCCTGGTAAACGAGTCATCGATGTTCGAGCCATTGTACTTTTACAGTATTGAAAGCATTCTAAGCAAGTTCTCTCTTGTTTGTTGAGCACGTTTCAAAATATTATAGCGCATTACAAGCAAGTACATGTTCTCTCAAGTTTGTTGAGCACGTTTCAGAATGTTATTGCGTACAGTATTAACAGCATTCTAAGCAAGTACTTTCAAGTTTGTTGAACACTTTTAGAATATTATTGCGTGCAGTATTGACAACACTCTAAGCGAATACTTTCAAGTGTAATAAGCACGTTTCAGAATATTATTGCGTACAATATTAACAACATTCTAAGCAAGTACTTTCAAGTTTGTTGAGCACTTTTAGAATATTATTGCGTACAGTATTGCCAACACTCTATGCGAATACTTTCACCTGTGTTGAGCATGTTTTAGAATATTGTTATGAAATGAACAGAACCCATTGCATTATTTTTGGGAATGCTATGGTAATAATCAAAGAACATACTTTGAGGTTGAAGATCATTACTTTGTGCAGAAATGTTACTTTTTCTAATTAATGCATGAAATTTGGCATTTTAAGGTGCATGATCAGTAATCAAGATCAGGGCTCATCATTAACTGTCTATGATAAGTAATCATGAGGCAGGGCTCATGTTCAGTGATTGTGATAGGGGCTCATGATCATTGATCACGATTGCGGATCGTGATCAATGATTATGATAGAATAGCATGATCAACAATCATGAGTCCTGATCCATTTTACTCATATATAAGGCAGTGTGAGAGAGCAGTGAGGGTCTTTTTGGGTGATAAGTTCTGGAGTGAGATAGAGTTTTGGACCTGTTTAGGGAAATAGTACCATCTTGTTTTTGTAAAAATTATAGTTGTATATGCTAGAAAAAAAATATACATTAAATAAGTCAAAATTCTACAATCTTAGTTATTAATGGGATATTAAACTCGGCCACAGAAAATTATAATTATTTTCCATCAAACTGGTGGTAGACAGTAGATTCTTCCTGCTGAGTACTGACCAAGTTGGAAATTAATTTATGAGACCCAAGAAATATTATAAGAAAAAGTTTTTGTAACACTGGTGAGCAAGCGGTGGGATGGTACTTATACATGCCATTGAAGTGTAATTATTTGTGATGTGGTAAAATTACCTGTTTTAATTGAATGCTGTAATTGGTTAGAGTGGTTGTTTCGAAAATGTCTCTTGAGACTGAAATTTCAGAGTTAAAGAAAACATTGGGTTTACTGGATGAGGAGAAAAAGAATTTGATCACCCATTTTGAGTTACAAGTTCGGGATGAACTTTCGGCTTTAAAAAGTACAGTAGATTTGTTAGAAGAGGAAAAGAACTTAGTTTCACAGATGAAAGTCCAAGAAGAAAATTATGTTGCTACAATCAAGTCTTACATAGAAAAAAGAGAAATGCTGGAAAAACAAAAAAATGAGCAAATTGATAAATTATTAAAGGAAAAATGTTCACTGGAGGCAAAAATTCTTGGTGAGGACCAAGAGGCATCAGTTTTGCAATACAAGTGGTAGGGTTTATATTGTCTTGTGTGTTTTTGTTGTGTTTCTAGTGCTTAAAGTGTTTCAATATGGGCCCAAAGAAAGTGCTTAGTAAAGATGACAGTGCTCTGGGCACAACCGGTGATAGATTAGAGGAAGTGCGTGATAAATTATTGGAAGCTTATAGTAAAGCAGAAGATGTTAGACGCAGAAATGCTCACCTTGAAATTGAGAATAGTAATCTGCAGTCAGTTTTAAGAGAAAAAGATGTTGAGTTAAAATATCTGAGTGACAGAATGGATACAGAGTTACAGAGTGTAATTCGTGATAGAGATGTCACAATTCAAAGGATTCAGGATGAGCTGGAAACAGCGCAGATAAAGCTTGCAGAAGCCTGTTCGGCTCGTGATGTAAATCAGGTTCAACAGAGAGGAAATTCAGATGTTCACAGGAATACCCCGAATGTTACGGCAGGGCCGGCACAACATGCCGCAGGTGGACATTTGGACATACCCCTGCCCAGGCAAATGATTTATGATGGGAAAACACCATATGAGTTGTTCATCAGGTCATTTTTAGCATTAGCAGACACATGTGGTTGGGATGACAAGGAAAGGGCATTTCGTATACTGAATAGCCTACGTGGAGAGGCTGCTGATTTCGTTTTTACACAGGTCGATCCAAGGGTTCAGCAGTCATTTTATGCACTTGAACATGCACTCGAAGGACGATTTAAAGAGAGACGATCAGAAACATCATTTTTGGCAGAACTGGAGAATAGGAAATTGGATCCAAAGGAGAAAGTATCTGAGTTTGTGGCAGATATTAAGCGATTAGTTCGAAGGGGTTACCCTACTGCAGATGAGCGTACCTTCAATAAAATTGCTTTGAGGCATTTCATTCGTGGCTTGTGTGATCAGCAGATGGTATTGGCAGTGGGAATGAAAGATCCAAAAACTGTCGAGGATGCGCAGAATATTTTGGAGACTTACACAAGTTTACGGGATGAATCAAAACCAAGTGGGGCAGTGCGTGCAAAGGCTGTGAGGCCTAATAAAACTGAGTTCAGATTCATCACAGAGTCCCGGCTGAATGACCGACTTTCAGAAATGGAGGGCAAAATTACGAAAATTGTCGATCAGAAAATGGAGGAGGTTGTTGCTTTGATAAAACAACAAAATACGAAGGCAGATGAAAGCAGGGCAACAAAACGTAGGGACATGTCCACAGTAGAATGTTTTAAATGTCATGGAATGGGACACTATGCAAGATTCTGTGAAGCGCAAGCTGGGAATGGAAATGTTCAGGACAATACTGTCGCCATTGAGGAAAACTGGGATTGACTGGGGCAAACGGCCCTGCCTCAGTCATAACAAACAGAAAAGAAAACTGTTCTGTGACACTTCCTTGTGACGAAGTTAGTTATGGTGTATCTATTTTATTACCAGTTAGTGTTAGCAATATAGAATATAAGTTAGTGCTGGACACTGGTAGTGCAGTGACCATATTATCTTCAAATGTATATAATAAAATTCCTTTGGATGTGAGACCCCCCTTGAAAAAAGTGAGTTCAGCGGTAAAACTTGAAGTTGCAAATGATGGACTTTTATCGGTTTTAGGAGAAGTGTCCTTAAAATTTAAGATTCAAAAAGACACTTTTGAATGGGATGTTTTTGTTGCACCAATACGGGAAGATGGATTACTTGGGCTGGATTTTCTGCAAGCACACAACTACTCCCTAAGTTCAGAGTCTGGATTGAAACTGAACAAGAGAAAGTACAAGACTATTATTGAGAAAGTACACCTACGTGCTGTGCGAGTAATTTGCAAGGATACTGTTGTTCTCCCTGCAAATTGTGAGATGGTTATATCAGGGGTGTGCGCAGAAACCAAGCTTAAGACAAAACAGGCAATGGTGACTCCTGCTTGTGACAATGACGACAGAGACTATATGGTTGGCCATACATTAGTGGACCCAAGTAGGTCAGATATAGGCATTCCAGTGCGAATTATGAATCCGACGAACAGTGATATAACAATTAACAGTAAAACGGTCATTGGTGTTATGCAGGAGGTTGAGGAAGTAAAACCATTCTCATGTTCATCTGACACACCATGTTTGCAGACAGTGAAGAGTGAGCAAAAATTACCTGACCATCTTCAGGATCTTTTTAAGCGTTCTTGTAAAAACTTAACAAGTAGCCAGTCACAGGAGTTAAAGCAGCTTTTAATAAAACATGAAGGGGTATTTGCAAAATCTGCAAATGACTTGGGTAGAACTTCAGTGGTAAAGCACAAAATCTATGTAGGGGACAACCAACCTATTAGGCAGAGGCCTAGAAGAGCACCAAGAGCGTTTGCGAGTGAAGAAGACAAAATTATTGAGGAACAGCTCAGATCAGGAGTGATAAGGGAAAGCACTAGTCCCTGGGCAAGCCCTCTTGTTTATGTGAGAAAGAAAGATGGGGGTACTCGACCATGTGTTGACTATAGAAAACTCAATGAATTAGGAAAGAATAAAATGGAAGCATATCCGATACCAAGAATGGATGAGTGCTTAGAGTCCCTAGGTGGGGCCATGTTGTTTTCGAATATCGATCTCCAGTGTGGTTACTGGCAGATTGAGGTCGATGAAGCCGATAAACCAAAAACTGCTTTTGTATGTCGTAAGGGGCTGTACGAATACAATACTATGCCATTTGGCCTCTCATGGGGTCCAGCAACGTTTCAGCGCTGTATGGAACTAGTTATGCGAGGTCTACAGTGGTCAGTTGTTATAATATACTTGGATGACTTGATCATTCATGCAAAGTCATTTTCTGATCATCTGCAGCGGTTGGATCAAGTGTTTTCCAGGCTTTCAATAGCAGGGCTGAAGCTTAAAAGTAGTAAATGCAACTTATTTCAACGGGAAGTTGTATTTTTAGGCCATGTTATTACGGAAAATGGTATAAAACCTGACATAAATAAAGTCAAGTGCATTAAGGAATGGCCCATTCCAAAGAATGTACATGATATAAGGAGTTTTTGTGGATTTTGTTCTTACTATAGGAAGTTTATTCGAAACTTTTCGCAGCGGGCTGCCCCAATCAATAAGTTGTTAGAGGCCGGACAACCATTTGTTTGGACAGAGCAATGCCAGAAAAGTTTCGAAGATCTAAAATCAGCCCTGACTGGAAATGAGGTAATGGCGTTTCCACAAGATGATGGATTATTCATTGTTGACTGTGATGCAAGTGATACAGGGATAGGTGGAGTTCTGTCACAAATGCAGTGGTGTGAGAGAACACAAAAATGTGAAGAACGCCCTATAGCATATGCCAGTAAATCACTTACAAAGCCTCAGCGAAATTACTGTACCACGCGGAAAGAGTTACTGGCAGTGGTTACTTTTGTTCAGACATTTAAACAGTATTTGCTGGGACGTCAGTTCACAATAAGATCTGATCATAGTTCACTGAGATGGTTGATTTCATTTAAAAATCCAGAGGGTCAAATAGCACGGTGGATTGAGGTTCTGTCTCATTTTGATTACAAGCTTGAACATCGAAATGGAGCCCATCACAGGAATGCTGACGGTCTTAGTAGAATTGCCTGTGATCCTGAGGCTTGTCAGTGTTATGACGGCATAACTGTTTTGGAGAATCTGCCATGTGGAGGTTGTGTCAGCTGCAGGAAGAAACATGAAGAGTGGTCAATTCTTGCAGACATTGATGATGTGAAACCTCTTATGACCAAGAGGGTGGACATAAAGAGTGCAGTTTGTGCATTCAGATTATTGTTTTTCCACTTTCTGTGTTTAGCCAATGTTTGTGGAGAAAAGTGTGCGAAAGCCTGCAGCGTGACTTTTCTTGCCATATATGGAGCTGTGACTAACATGTTAAGTTGGAGTTACAGACAGATGAGTTGTTTTTATTCATCTGGTGACCAGAAGAGGAAACATATTGGTAGAATATGTTTCAGCCGGGTCATGGAGTCGCTTAGTTATCGTCTCAGAGCCCAAGGGAATGTTGATTCAACAGGTGAGCCTGTGAAGCTTGGCGAGGAAGTGTTGACAAAAGATTTCGGTATTGGGACACATGCTGGTGGCCTTTTTCCTGAAGGGAGTGAACAGATGCAGTCACAAAACAGTGAAGTTGTTTACAACTTTTCAAATTGGGTGGGGTCATATTCTGCTATTGAGTTGGCAAAAATGCAGTCAGCAGACCCTGATATTGGAACAGTCCTTAGCTGGAAGCTTCAGAGCCAAATTAGGCCTTCTAGGGATAAAGTGGCAGCGGAGAGTCCTGCTATTCGCAACCTATGGTTACAGTGGCAGCAATTGTTCATCCACAATGGGCTTTTATTTAGAAAATGGGTATCAGCAGACAATACCTCTAGTTACGATCAGTTTGTGCTTCCTTCTATATTAAGAAGGGAAGTATTAAGGTCCTTGCATAATGACATCACTTCCGCACATTTAGGGGTGCATAAAACTGTGTCAAAAGTTAAGCAAAATTTCTACTGGTACAAAATGAATGAATCAGTGAGGCTATGGATTAAACAGTGTTCATTCTGTGAGGCCCGCAAGAGGCCTGCCAAAAGAGCCAAAGCACCTCTGAAAGAATACAGCGTTGGGTTTCCCCTAGACCGTGTATCTATAGATATCTTAGGGCCTTTTCCTGTGTCGAGAGCTGGTTCTCGGTATATCCTGGTTGTGCAGGATAACTTTACAAAGTTTGTTGAAGCCTATGCCATAGCTGACCAATCAGCTGAAACAGTAGCAAATAAACTGGTTTTAGAATTCTTTTCCAGGTATGGATTGGCATTAGATGTGCATAGTGATCAAGCTAAAAATTTTCAGTCTGAGTTGTTTAGGCAAGTTTGTTGTTTGTTGGAAATCAATCAAACAAAGTCAACGAGTTATCGACCTTGCTCTAACGGAATGGTAGAACGTTTCAACCAGACACTCGTTAACATGATAACGACGTACGTTAACAAAGAGCAAAATAACTGGGACGTTTATCTTCCCATTGTGACATCAGCATATCGAAGTTCAGCTCATGAGACAACAGGATATTCACCAAATTACTTGATGTTTGGGAGACATTTTAACCTTCCCATCCATTTTTTGGTAGGTTTACCAACACAATCAGAACAAGATTTTAAATCATACACTGATTATGTAGTCAATCTTAACGAGAAGTTCACAAACATTTATGATCTGGTACGTAAAAATTTAAAAGCAAATGCAGTACGTCAAAAACGGGATTATGACTCAAGAATTGCTTTCCATGCCTATTCAGTAGGAGATATCGTGTACATTTTGGATAGCAGCAGAATCATTGGAAAAAGCCCTAAGCTTAAGCGTGAAGTATGGAAGGGACCGTTGGTTGTGATCAGAAAGTTAAGTGACATCCTTTATGAGCTGAAGGGGCAACCAAAATCAAAGCCTAAAATCATTCATCATGATCGGATCCGGTCCTTTAAAAGCAGTTCTATACCTCAGTGGGTCTTGTCACTACAACAAGATCTGAAAGCTGGAAATACCTTCGTTGACAGTGCCACCAAAAAGGTATGTAGTGGGCAAAGGCCAAGAGATAAGCCCTTAAATAAACATAACAAAGTAGACCACAAACCTAAGATTTCCATGGAATCCAAACTTTCTCACGGCAAAAGAACCAGAAAACCACCTGAAAGGTTACAATTATAACCTTTGTAAATTCTTGAATTGTTACTTAATTAAGATAAAAGCCAACTAAAATAATAATTCAGGGTTGTTATCACTTCTTGAAAACTTACTGTCACCTCTAGTTAACTCAGTCTGATTGTGAGTAAAATTTGGGGCATATATCGTATAAGGGTGGACATACTAAATGTAACCATTTTCTGTTATGCCATCAGTAAGGAAGTATTCATGTGATCAATGTAAGAAGAAATATACAACAAGACAAAATTTGAGGCGCCACAGTTTGGATAAACATAATTGCTGTAGTTTGGATACTTTAGAAATCAAGTGTACTAAGTGCAAAAAGACTTTTATAACTGTAGAATCTTTCAAAAATCACCTAAATATGCAGGCTGGGCAAGAAACATTGAATACAGACAATGTGGGAACTCCATTACAAGATGAGGTCCCAGCAAGTGAGTCAGGTGACATTATCACACCTTGGACTGCTTTGCAGCCAGGGCCAAGTGGAACCTCAACAGCTGAGACAATGGGCAACAGCATCTCAACAATAACAGTCAGTGTTCCTCCTGGAGAGTCATTATACACAGATCTCCAGGATTATGTGGAAAAAGAGGTCTTCTCACCAATAACTGATGACGAGTCATTACCAAATCCAGAACCTTTGGTGAAAAGAAGGAAAACCGCCCCTGCTGCTGTGCCTAAGACCAGGTCATCGGAGTCGGTAATTGACAGACTTAACCAATTGGAAGAGAAAATGAATGGTAGGTTCAATCAGTTGGAAGGATCATTACAAAGGATCGAGGGTCAGGTTTGCCAGGCAGTCCAGGAAAACTCCAGTAGGCAACAACATTATGTACGGTCATTAATTGCTGTGCTTCATAAAGACATGAAGGCTGTAAAAGAGGGTGTGCAGCGACTAGGTTCGATAAAAAGTCAACTGCCACAGGAAGTAATTCAGTCAATAGTGGACTTAAATGGATCACTCCTTCAGCATATCAGGAAGAATGATTAGAAAACTTTTCATCCTGTTGTTCAGTGTAAGTGGATATAAATATTCAAAGCATTGTCATCATAATCATCATCATTATTGGAAAGGTGTGTGTTATAAAAATATTCATTCAGTTCATGTCTGTTTGAGGAAGTATCACAAAATTCATGTTGTTTACATTGTTTCCCTTGGATGTAAATTTTCATATTTATCATCTTCTTCATAATTTGTATGAAAGACAAGTTTGAATGTGTGGCTTAATTTAAGTGTTTTTTTACAGTTTCCAATTATGTATAATATACATAATAATATTGGATTATATTTTCCTTGGATTATATTTTCCCTGTGATGGATTAAGTGAAAATATGAAATTATGAATGACACTGGAATATAGCAAATTCTCTGGAATTAACAGGTTGTTACAGTGCGATGTTACCCCGCACTGAGGATACACAGCTTAATCAGTGTATTAAATCACAAGTGTGATGTTACCCCACACTTGAAGGGCGTCTCCCTCACATGGAAAATAGTCTCCGTTTTGCTGGGTACTAATAATCTCACAAGTGTGATGTTACCCCACACTTGTTTAGGATGTCGTATTTGAGGACACAGTCAGAACTCTAAAAACCAGGGACACTTACAAGTGTGGTGTTACCCCACACTTGTTGGGAACGTCAGGAACAGTCTATCAGATGGAGCTTTCTGACCAATTTTCATTGACAGTTTGGAAGTATTTGTGTAAAGCTAATACTTTTCTTTTGTTTACAATTTTTAGACATTCCATAGTAACTCAATTCAAGGTTATGTGTGTATCATGAATGGACTCAGTGGGAGAGTGTGAGAAAAATGACCTAAAAATAAACTGAGTGAAAAAAGGTTGTATGTATATACTTGACAATAAGAATCATCAGGAGATGATTCAGCCCAAAAAGGGGGCAGTGTTATGAAATGAACAGAACTCATTGCATTATTTTTGGGAATGCTATGGTAATAATCAAAGAACATACTTTGAGGTTGAAGATCATTACTTTGTGCAGAAATGTTACTTTTTCTAATTAATGCATGAAATTTGGCATTTTAAGGTGCATGATCAGTAATCAAGATCAGGGCTCATCATTAACTGTCTATGATAAGTAATCATGAGGCAGGGCTCATGTTCAGTGATTGTGATAGGGGCTCATGATCATTGATCACGATTGCGGATCGTGATCAATGACTATGATAGAATAGCATGATCAACAATCATGAGTCCTGATCCATTTTACTCATATATAAGGCAGTGTGAGAGAGCAGTGAGGGTCTTTTTGGGTGATAAGTTCTGGAGTGAGATAGAGTTTTGGACCTGTTTAGGGAAATAGTACCATCTTGTTTTTGTAAAAATTATAGTTGTATATGCTAGAAAAAAAAATATATACATTAAATAAGTCAAAATTCTACAATCTTAGTTATTAATGGGATATTAAACTCGGCCACAGAAAATTATAATTATTTTCCATCAAACTGGTGGTAGACAGTAGATTCTTCCTGCTGAGTACTGACCAAGTTGGAAATTAATTTATGAGACCCAAGAAATATTATAAGAAAAAGTTTTTGTAACAATATTATTGCGCACAGTATTAACAGCATTCTAAGCAAGTACTTTCAAGTTTGTTGAGCTTTTAGAATATTATTGCGTACAGTATTACAACACTCTAAGCGAATTCTTTCAATTGTGTTAAGCACGTTTCAGAATATTATTGCGTACAGGATTGATATCATACTAAGGATGTACTCTCAAGTTTGTTGAGAACGTTTCAGAATATTTGCGTACAGTATTGACACCAATCTTACAAGTACTCTCAAGTTTGTTAAGCATTTTATAGAATATTATTGCGTACAGTATTGACAACATTCCAAGTAAGTACTCTGTAGTTAGTTGATCACGTTTCAGAATATTATTGCGTACATTATTGACAACATTCTAAGGAATTTCTCTCAAGTGTGTTGAGCACGTTTATGAATGTTATTGCGTACAGTATTGACGACACTCTAAGCGAATGCTTTCAGCTGTGTTGATCACGTTTCAGAATACTATTGCGTACAGTATCAACAGCTTTCTAAGCAAGTACTCTCTAGTTTGTTGAGCACGTTTTAGAATAGTATTGCGTACAGTATTGACAACACCCTAAGCGAATATTTTCAATTGTGTAGAGCACGTTTCAGAATATTATTGCGTACAGTATTGACAACACTCTAAGCAAATACTTACATGTGTGTTTATTACGTTTCAGAATATTATTCCGTACAGTATTAATATTAACAACATTGTTAGCAAGTACTCTCAATTTTGTTGAGCACGTTTCAGAATATTCTTGCGTACAGTATTAACAACATTCTTACGTTAGTTAAGCATGTTTTAGAATATTATTGCGTACAGTATTAACAACATTCTAGGCAAAAACTCTCAAGTTTGCTGAACACGTATTGGATTATTATTGTATTTTTACTTATTTTGATAACGCACCCCTGCAACAAAGGGCATTCTTTTATTTCCAAAAACTGGCATTTTGTTCGCATCACGTCAATAAGTCCGTGTTATGAATACCCTGGATATATCGAAAATTTTACTAAGTACTTTAGGACCAGTTAGACCTAGCCATTGTAAACAAACCATCGGTGTTAAAGCAATTGAAACTGTACAGTATTGACAGCATTTTAAGACATTATTCTCTAGTTATTTTTTTCACGTTTCAGAATATTATCGAGTACAGTATTTACAACATTCTAAGTTTGTTAAGCATGTTTTAGAATATTATTGCCGACAGAATTGACAACATTCTGAGCAAGTACTCTCAAGTTTGTTGAGCATGTTTTAGAATATTATTGCTGATAGTATTGACAACATTCTGAGCAAGTACTTTCAAGTTTGTTAAGCATGTTTCAGAATATTATTGCCGATAGTATTGACAACATTCTGAGCAAGTACTCTCAAGTTTGTTAAGCATGTTTCAGAATATTATTGCCGACAGTATTGACAACATTCTAAGCAAGTTCTCTCAAAGTAGAAGTAAAACAAAGATCAGGAATTGATACAATTAACTTACTCCACCCATAAAAGACACCAAAGGGAAAGAAATACAAACATTAAGCGACCAGACCATAATGGAAACCTAAACAAAGGAAGGCCATAAGGACAGTTACTTTCCCACAAAATGGCCATATGGTCATCCAAAATTAAAAGACACAAGTGATACACACACTAAGCAACAAACAACAACATAAACAAATCGCCACAGAAGAGCCGCCTTGGAACGGTCAGTGGAAGATTTCCACTGGGGGGCTTAAATCGATTTTACGTGGCCACAATCCTCGCCCTTACTTCCGTCGCGATTTAGACAAATAATTTGTTCAGTCCGCATGAAGGCCTCCTAACTCATCAGTGCAACATCTCCGTGAACACAAAAATCAAAGAACCACAGAGGTGAAACAACGGTGAGGACTCGACAGCAAGAAACCACTGAAATGCTGGAGCAAAAGAAAACCAACAGTTAGACTCCGATGGGCCCGACCAGAGACAGAGCATCAGGCACCAACCAACATTACCTTGAATTAGATCTCTCTAATTCTCAATAAGCCTTTACGTTGGAGCCGTCATAGAATCTGAGGCCTGACCCACCGGCGTGCAATTAAAGAGGGAAGCAAAGTTGCCAACCGTGATTGGGTTAACTACCATGCATGCAGTCTGTCGTATAATATCCATGTTGTACCCAATCTTTTTATATCGAAGAATGATTTTACGAAATTGGGTGCTGAAGTCATTGCGGTTATATATTTTTCTGAATTTATATACTAAGTCACCATAAAATTCGGGTTCCGATAGACCTTGTTGCAGAAGAGATTTAAGTCCAATATTGAATTTTGAAATTAAATCAGAATGGCGTCTATAAAATTTTGAAAAGGCTTTGCGTAGTTTATGGTACCGATAACCCTGATTAAGGAGTTTAGCCGTCAATAATTTATTACGAGTGTTGAAGTCAGTTACATGACTACACACTCTAGCAAATCGAATTAATTGCGAAATATAAACGCCATAGGATGGCGCACGAGGAACATCACCATCCAAAAAAGGAAAATTTACAATCTCAAAATCAAAGTCATCGCGTTTATCATAAATTTTGCACGAAACAAATCCATCTACAATAGATAGATGTAAATCCAAAAACGGGGCCTCAGTATCAGAAGAATTTGCTTTATTTAACTGAAGTTCTAGGGGGTAAATCTGACTGATCAAACCATCAAAATAGGTATTATCAATATTTAATAAATCATCTAAATATCTAGAAGTGGAGCTAAAAGCTTCAATAATTTCAGATTGGTTATCAATGGAAAGCGACAAAATGAAGTCTCTTTCATAACAATACAAGAACAGATCAGCCACAAGAGGTGCGCAATTAGTACCCATCGGAATACCCACAATTTGTCTGAATAACTTAGTACCGAATCTAATATAAATATTGTCAAGTAGAAAGGTGAGGGCATCACACACTTTCTGACATGACCAAAGTGTATAATTCTTATGCTCTTTAGAAGTGAATAATGCATTTCTGACATTACATGCAAGATAGAGAGAATCTTCTCTGTGAAAAGCCCATTCAATTAAATCATTAAGCTTTTCTTTTATAAGATTATGAGGAAGTGTAGTGTAAAGAGTGGAAAAATCGTAAGTAGACAGACTAGAAGCACGAAAATGTCTGGATTTCAATTTATTTAAAACCTCATTCGAATTTTTTATAGACCAAAACAGATTTCTTCCTGATCTTTCAAAGACTTTATCACAATATTTAATTACATGCGTTTTAATAGCAGTAAGACAGGAAGTTAATAATTTAGAAAGTTCAGTGGTAGTGCAAGAGCTAGAATTTGCAATAAACCGTGCTTTGTAAGGTCTTTTATGAAGTTTTGGTAACCAGTATAGCGTAGGAAGCTTGTCTTGGCCTTCGTTAACACACACAGCAAACTTGGTGGCTGAAAGACAAACATGTTTATCTACTATAGCTCTCTCTTCAGCTAAAGGCTGAAGTTCATAGGCCTTAGTACCACCAAGCTCCTGCTTAAGCGTGTTAACATAGTGGAGTCGTCACACAACGACGACGTTGTTAGCGGCCTTGTCTGCAGGGGCCAAAACAAACTTCTTATGAAATTCTTGAATACCTAGTTTAAGATGACGTAAAGACGTCTTGGGCTTAGGAGGTAATAAGTTAGTATTTTGAGAATAGAAAGAAATGCGTTTATTCACTAGTTTTAAAATGCTAAGTTTCCAGTCCTTAAGGGCTTTATGCTCAACATACTCTCGCTTACACCATCGATTACCGAATTCATTCAAGGAAGCAGCGATTTCATCTCTACATTTACTGAAATCAATTTTAGAAGGAAACCGATATTTCGGTCCTTTAGAAATTATATTCCTTATCCTAGAATCAGGAATAATTTTCAAATTGCCAGTAATTACATGACCAGCAGCAGGATAGCAATACTTTGAGGTTTTACAATCACATGAATCAGGAGTATTAGTATCAATATCAAGATCTGAAACAAGTTTATTGAAATTAAAAATGATAGATCTAACAGGTTTGTTATATTTATAGCAAATTATAGGTGTTTCAGTATTTTGAAAATAAGCAGGAATGGAAGAAAGCACCGATCTCTCACGGAAGATACTGGGCAAATCTATAAAATCCATACCCTTATTAATGAAGGATATTTTGAAGAAATGGCGTTTATGATTAATTTCAGAATCAATGTAAGGACGGAGAGTATGCTGAGTATAGCCTCTAGTTAAGAGAACCGCATCATATAACTGATGAGAACTATCGTAGAATTTATTCGCCTCGGTGTCCAGAAGACGTAAAACAGAAACGGGTAATGAACTTAAAAATGAAAGCATAGAGTGGCGTCCATGATTTAATAATATAATTGACAGTCACTTCAGTCTAGTATTGTTTCGTTTAAACGCACGTGATTTACGCTTAAAGTTACCATTTTTCCTGGTGCCGTGAGATCTAGTTCTGCGTTTTCGACATTCCAGGAGTGAGAAAATATCAAAGTCCGGCATTCTGGAAATATTACCCTCATGATAAATGTTGTCATTAAATCCCAGTGGAAAAGGGGTCTGTAAAAATTTAATCCATTTTAGTTCAGCTTCATGTCTTTTGATTATTTTAAATCTAGATGTAGAATTTGCATCGTAATAAAGTTTTTCCACTGGTTGTATAACAATGTTATTTACAGAATGACCTGTACGTCGAAAGTGACGGTACAAGAAAGTGTCAGTTTTCTTAGGCTTACTCATTCTACGATAATGCTCGTTCAATCTAGTTTTAAGCATGCGGTTAGTTTGACCGACGTACTGCATATTGCAGTTTGCAGCACGTCAAGTAATTAGATAAATTAAATCTGTAGACTGTCATGTCAAATCAGACATGTTAACTACAGAGAAGCGTCTACCGTTTACAGATGAAGTAACAGTAGACGCAGTGCTTAAATGCGAACAACATCTGCACCTCTTGGCATTGCACTTAGAAATACTAGGATACATTCCACTTCTTTTCCACGGATTAGTATATTTTCGAAGGATGGGCGATTTTAGAGGAGATAGTCTTATACGAAGACTACTCCCAAAAACATTGGTATTGCCTGCTCCTTTGAGATTAACTGAAGTTACAGAAGACAAATTTAAGGGTCTAACCAATACCGAAGGCAACATAGTATTAAAGTTCTTAATAGAATGGGGAATCCGTACCGAAGAAGCAGAGTGTAACCTAAGGGGTGATATTGATATTTTAAATGTATTTGTGATACTCATCGTTTGTTAAGCATGTTTCAGAATATTATTGCCGACAGTATTGACAACATTCTAAGCAAGTACTCTCAAGTTTGTTAAGCATGTTTCAGAATATTATTGCCGACAGTATTGACAGCATTCTGAGCAAGTACTCTCAAGTTTGTTAAGCATGTTTCAGAATATTATTGCCGACAGAATTGACAACATTCTGAGCAAGTCCTCTCTAGTTTGTTAAGCATGTTTCAGAATATTATTGCCGACAGCATTGACAACATTCTAAGCAAGTACTCTCAAGTTAGTTAAGCATGTTTCAGAATATTATTGCGTGCAGTACTGACAACATTCTAAGCAAGTACTCTCAAATGTGCTAAGCACGTTTCAGATTTTTTTTTTGCGTTTTTACTCATTTTGATAACGCAACCGTGTAACAAAGGACATTTTTCAGATTTCCAAAACAGGCATTTTTCTCCTCACGCCAATAAGTCCATGTAATGAATACCATTGTAAACCCCACTTTAAATAGAGAAACGTGAGTTAAACTAGGGTATTCACTATTTTCCTTTCTTGACTAGAAAGCATAGACTGTAGGTACCATAGCCTAAGATAAAAATAATAATTAGATAGGTCATTTTGGAGACGTTGCTTCAAATTTCACTACTTTTCGGATGATAAGAGCACCTTATCTGGAGCTATTAGGTACACGTTAGAACCGACCGCCTAAATGAGGCTTGAAGAAATAGATGGCCCGTTGCATGATGCTTCCACGCAGAGTTGATACCCATCGCACTGGGCGACAAGGCTTGAGATATCATTTCATCTCAGTGTCGGGAAAAACTCCAACAAAATTGGAAGTAACGTCTCCAACATCACCTATTCAGTGTTGACGGGGACGTTAAACCTCAAATTATAAAACAAATAAATGCGTCTTTACTCGACATTGAGATGAGAACAAAAGTTTATAAAATTGGTCTTGACCACATGACCAAGATGGTCCCCATGCCCTTATGTGGCGAAACCTTTTAAAAATAATCTCCACGAGAACCGTTAGTCAGATGACCTTAAAACTTGTCAGACAGCAACAAATATTTTAGCCTTATTAAAGTAATATAGGTGACCCTGGGTTGACCTGGACCTGGTTTATGACAATGTCAAATTTGGAACCTTAGGCTTTTGAATGGAAAAATGATATAGCAGTTCGTCTATCCAAGACAATTGTAGTTTATAAAAATGAAAAACGTCTCATATGATATGAATCTCTGTGAATGTTGAAAGTCGAGGTCATTTAGTGACACTGACACACGGTCACTAGCATTGGGTTTCCAATGGGTCTGGCAAATACGCTATTATTATTGCTGAAAAAAAAAATGTGAGTAGCTTTTACAAAATTCAAAAAAGCTACACCATCACGAAAACACGCCTATATAATTTTGACCCCCTTGAACCCCACTTTTATATACACTGGGGTTTCCGGGGATTTACCTTATTTTTCTTATTTCTGCTCTAAAATATAGATTGTGGGTACTCGTTAGAACCGCCTCGACGAGGCGGTTCTAACGAGTGCCCACAATCTATATTTGGAGCAGAAATAAGAAAAATATCACAATTTTTCATCATAGAATTTTTATGTTTTCGGCGATAAAGGTGGCAATGTATTTGTATAGGCGTGTTTGCGTAATGTCTTACAAAATGCAAAAGCTACACACATCAAAACTGCCAGAGTATTAGATATTGTACTTGCTAGAACAATTAACAATTTGACCACTAATTGAGACCCGCCAAGCGAATTTGTGTCTTCGAGCATTCCGTCATGACAAATTTTAACTGCGCATGCCCAGCCATTCAGAGGGGCTATGGATATGGCTTTCTGTCTGAAGGTTCCTCTTGATTCACTGCTTGTATGAGCGAGCAGCGAAGGTTCTGGCGAGGCTGCGCGGATGCGCAGGCTCGCCAGAACCTTCGCTGCTCGCATAGGCGATAAGTACCAAAATCGCTTGACGGGGCCCAATTATAAGCTGACGATGCTTTGAACAACTGGGCCCTGATGAAAATAGTTGGGCACAATAAATCCTACTATAAGACTTGTGTGACCAGCAAATACTCGGATGAGCATGCACACTCACATAATGTGTAAGAGGTTCCGCATTTATCATATGACGTCGCCTCTGAGAGTGTATTAAAACCATGTAATACTTTCCATAATCCACTAGTGGATTAAATAAGTAAATTAGCTAGATACGTCCCGTAACGTTACATGTACAACGTCCTTAACGACGTCACGTTTACTAACGGCGGAATATTGACATTGTAAACAATCGTGAATAAAATGCGTTTTAAATGTCATACGAGGACTGTTCAAATATGAATGCAAGTAGAACGCTTTCTCATGCGCTAATGCGAAAATCACCTGGAAATAAATATCACAGCGTAGAAAAACATTTTACCTATGCATTGATACCAAACCTGTTAAAATCCGTCCACTTTAGCCATGTATATCGTTCGATAAACACTGTCTACTCTTGTATACTAATACAAAACATGGTTGGAAGAATCGGGCCACGTGTGAGACGCCAAGTTCTGCAACGGAAGGTCAGGTGGTTTTTCTCCGGGTACTCCGGTTTTCGCCCACCTCTGATTAACGATCGGCTCGATATGAGTGAAATAATCTTGAAAGGGCCGTAAAACCCAAACCAAAAAAAAAAATGGTTGGAAGAAGGTCAGATTACGCCGTTGAAATACGGTCCTATATTAAGAACCGTTGTATTCTTGGTATACGGTGCAAAGACATTTTTGATGAAATATGTTCGGTTTATGGGCATAATGAAATGTCTTTCCGACAATTTTTAGTTGGTGTAAGAAATTCAGCTGTGGGCTAGGCTCAACAGAAGATGCACCACATGATCGTCGGCCGAAAAGAGCAACATCTGCCAAAATGGTTGCTAGAGTGAAAGAAATAGTTGCTACCGATGCGCGATACACCACTAGGCAAATAGCTAGTATGGTTGGCATTTCATTAGGAGCAGCTCATACAATTCTGAAACGGGATTTGAAAATGAGAAAGATCTGTGCTAGATGGATTCCCCATCTTTTGACAGATGAGCAGAAAAAGACACGCGTTCAGTGCGCCAAGAAGTTGCTTAAAAGTTTCCAAATTACAATGCACGGTCTTCCGCTAATGTCGTCACAGGTGACGAGACATGGGTTCACTTTTTTTAGCCAAAACGAAAGATTTAGAACAAAATATGGGCAACAAAGTATTGCAAAAGACCATGCATTGCAAAGCGGACCATGAGCGTCAAGAAGGTAATGTATGCCATATTCTTTTCAAATCAGGGCCCTGCTATTCAGGTTGCTGTGCCTAAAGGAAAATCTGTAAATGCGAAGTTTTACAAGAATAAAGTTCTTCGAACATTGAAGAAATATTTCCTCAACTCGTTAAAAAAATTCAATAATACACGAACACTCATGTAAGATCCTTTATATCTCTCTTCGGGTCGCTCAAAGGCTGCAAAAGGCTTATGTAAGAAGTAAAGTCTCTGATCAGACTGAGCGAATGCATCACGAAAACACGCATATATAATTTGACCCAATGAAACTCCATTCATACACAGTAAAGCTGGGGTTTTAAGGGGCATTCATTATTTTTCTTACTTCTGCTCTAAACTGTAGATTGTTTGTACACGTTAGAAACGCCTTGATGTGGCGGTTCTAACATGTTCTCCGAATCTATAAAAATATAAATTGTGGTTACTCGTCAGGAGCGCTTCGACGAGGCGGTTTTAACGTGTACCCAGAATCTATATTTTGAGCAGAGATAAGAAATTTTCGTGTGTGTGTTTCTTTTTTTTTTTTGTGTGTGTGTGTTTTCGGGGGTAAAATTTTCAATTAATTTGTACATGTATTTACGTATTTTCGTAATAATTGCAAGACTTTTCGCTTTTTTTTCTCTTGGGGTGCCGGAGGCTGCAAAAGGCCTATTTAAAATCCGATTGAGCGGATGCAAAAGGCAAATCTGAGTCTTCACGGCTCGCAAAGTAGGTTGTAGGTTTTGTCGTGCGCTGGTGTTAGTCTTCAGGAAAACATGCCTATATAATTTTGACCCACTTAAAGCCCACTTACATATAGTAATACTGGGATTTACAGGGGTAAATAGTATTTTCTTGTGCTCTAAAATATAGATTGTGGATAGTCGTTGGAGGCGGTTCTAACATGTACCAAGAATCTATAAAAATATAGATTGTGGATACTCGTTAGACCCGAATGGATGAGGCGGTTCTAACGTGTACCCAGAATCTATATTTTGAGCAGAAATAAGAAGTTTTCGGTTTTGTTTTCGGCCGTAAAATTTACAATTTATTTGTATAGGCGTGTTTTCGTAATGATGGCAAGACTTTTCGCAAGTCTCTTTTTGGGTCGCCGGAAGCTTCAAAAAGGCTCTTGTGACAAGCAAAGTCTCTGATCAAACTGAGCGCATGAAAGGCCTCCTTCTAGGTTTTGTCGCGCGCTGGTGTCAGTCATCACTAAAACGTGCCCATATAATATTGACCCCCTTATACCCCACTTGTATAGCTTAAATCTGTGGTTCACAGGGGTATACATTATTTTTTTCTTATTTCTGCTCTAAAATATAGATTTTCGGTATTCATTGGAACCGTCAAGATGAGGTGGTTCTAACATGTACCCAGAATCATATCTTGAGCAGAAATAAGAAATTTTCGTGTTTGTTTTCTTTATTATTATTATTATTATTTGTTTATTTATTTTTTGCCGGTTAAATTTACAGTGTATTGTATAGGCGTGTTTTCGTAATGATGGCAACCCTTTTAGCAAATCTCTCTTTGGGTCGCAAGAGGCTGCAAAATGCCTGTGTAAAACGCAAAGTCTGTTAGCAGACTGAGTGGATGAAAAGACCGATCCGAGACTTCTCTGGTCGCAAAGGTTCTCTTGTAGGGTTTGGTGTGCGCTGGTGTAAGTCGTCACGAAAACATGCCTCAAAATATCCTCAACATGCCATTTCCACTTTAAATAGGGGGTGTAGGTGTGAAAATAGCCATAAAAATGAGTATTGGTCCTATTTAGGCATAATTCTGTGCATTTTAGGATTGAATTGTTTCAAAGACACTGGAGAAGAACCACTGATGCAAGCTGGTGTCTGGGTTCCATTCAAGAAAGAGATAAACTTTTGCGCTAAAACTATGGTTTGTTCGGCTTTCATTGTTGAATCTGAAAGCGATAACTTTTTCGCAAACTTGAAAGATTCTGTGTGACTGAACTTTTATTATGCATGACTAAATTATTACATATGACCTAAATTTCTATTTGGCAATTCTTTTGATGCAACATAAAGAAAATAAGGGTTTGGTATAGGCAGCATTACACTAAATACTGGGAGGTGCCGGGTTTTACCACTTTGGGATAGGGCTTTTAGTTGCGTTCTAAATACCAGACTTGCTTCCATTGGATATATATCCCATGTTTTATTTCAATGTGAGAAAATGATAGATATAAGGGACTCAAATGGTGCATGTTTTATAAATATATCTGCAAGCTCAAAGAAATTTTTGCTGATTTTATATGGTCACCCCACCTTTAAAAATGTAGGTTTTATTTACTCCGTTCTAGCAGGTAAACAAACATGGTTGACTGTAACTTGAAAATGAGCCGATCAACATGTGGATTTTTTCTCATTAACTTGTTGGGCTAGGATGGCTCTATAAACATGTAAGGTTTGAAAAGTTTTGTATGTGTAGTTTTTGTGGGAGCAGGTAAAATGTTACTATTGTCGCCTATGGAAACAGTTAGTGGAAAGGTCCCATATGGAAATGCGATACCAATTACCCGACCTTTATATAGTATTAGTCGGGAAGGTGGGGGGGGGTTATTTCTCTAATAGAAAACACAGCAAGTTATTTTTTTTTATTTTATTTTTCTTTTTTTTTGTGGCGGTAAAGTTTACAATGCATTTGTACAGGGATAAGTAAAATTTTACTTCGCTCTGCCCTAAAATGTCCGTTAAGATCTGATGTTTGATCTCCATATCATGAGCACTAAGTCCAGAACGAATAAAAATCCTTGAGTAATCGAACATAGAATTTAAAAAGAAATTTTGTCAAAAAATAAAAAAAAACTTCCAAACTGAGGGTACTAGTTGGAAAATATTAAGGGGATAACTGTAGTCAAAATTGTCATTTGGGGAGGTAAACCAATCACGTGAACAAGTCCGTGATTTAAAGACCCCCCCTAAACGCCACTTTATATGGAGAAAACTGGGGTTTACAGTGGTAAACATTATTGTCCTTGTTTGGAGTATAAATAAGAAAAAAATATCACAAACCTCATCAGAAAAATTACCCTTTTTGAGGTTTGAAAAATGCACTATATCACACGTTATCGTAATGCGGCGGTTTCATGGTCAAAATATATTCCCTTATTTATACTGCAAACATAGGTTGTGGATACTCGTTAGAACCCACAGTCTATAGCTTGTAGCAGAAATAAGAAAATTAACGTTAACCCCTGTCAACCCCAGTTTTACCTATATAAAGTAGGGTTTAGGGGGTGTTCAGTTCACGGACGTGTTCATGTGGTGGATAATTTGGGCTCAGCAGCAGATATGGTGTTTGTTTGTTTGATTTGACGATAAACGTCCCCGTGAACACTATTTAGGTCTTTTTGGAGATGTTCCTTTCAATTTTGTGGGACTTTTACTCGACATTTAGATGAAATGACATCTCAACCCCTGCCGCCAAATGAAACCAATAGGGTTTATATGCATGGACGGTCAGACTCGCAGCACTTTACCTGGGCAGGCTTAGACCTTCTAAGCGGTTTACCAGTATTAGTGTGAGGTCAGTTTTTGCTGTGCCTTGAAGCACCGTGCAGTCCAACCTATTTCTCCAAGCCCCGATGGGCGCGGACCCGAGATAAGGTGTACATGTAATTATCTACTTCTCGGACTGACCACATTCTGATGTCATTGTTTTTTTGTTTTTTTGTTGTTTTTTTTTGTTTTTTTTTTGGTTTTTCGGTCCTTTCAAGATTATTTCACTCATAACGGTCCAATCGTTAATCAGAGGTGGGCTAAAACCGGTAAACCCGGAGAAAACACACCTGACTTTTCGTTTTCTGGTGTCATTGAGCAGAACATTCCTGGTCTTTATCCATCTGGTGCTGTTACAAGGGGTATTGCACGTAATGCCAAGCAAACTGATGGGCAACAGGATATTGATCTGACTGATAACTTTATGGGCCAGTATTTTCATCACGAAATAACAATGTCTCAGGCAGAATTTCATAAGAATCACTCGTCATCTTTTGATCAAAATGTCATGACGAAAAGGTCACAAACTACTATGTAACAACATAAGGGCTCTGCAATTTGCCTTTAACTGAAAGAGCTTAAGATGAACAGGAAATAGCTCAAGTCCAAGTCTGTTTTTTTTGTCAAAAATGGCCTTTTGATAAAGACATTGTATCTACTTAATCTCTCAGCAAAAGCCTAATGGGCTATTGCTTCTCCGGAATTATCGCACCGACATATTAAACATTGTCAGCCCATTTGGGTAAAAGCAAAACCTTATCACAATATTCTTAACCATTTTATTGGCTTGGGTTAGATTCTGATGTGTCGAAACATTGTCAGACTATACCTTAGGCTCATTTGCAGTGGATAACAGCATTCGACTACCCTTTAGCAAAATGAGTGTACATTGTGCAGGTCTCGTTCCCAGAACTAGGTCTGGTTGTGAGTACCTTTTGACAACTGTGTGTACCCGAAGCCACTCCACTTAGAAATTTAATATCAAAACTAATGTAATTGTAAAGGCTTCGTTAAGTTGTTTTACACTAGTTGGACTTCCAAAGTCTAGCTAGTCTGACCGAGGTTCAAATATTTCATGTCTTAACTTTTTCAACAAGCTTTGTGTGAACTAGCCATGTTCAATATAAGCGATTACCAAATCAGGTGCCCTGAAACGAAAACATAAAGCGTTGAATCTTATTGCTTTGACAATGGAAAGGGTTGGGATGAAGAGCTTTTGTTTCATGTTAGATAATCTGTGCAAGAATCTCTGGGCTTTGGTCCATTTGAAAATCTCCATGCTTTTCGTGGACCTTTAATTTTCTGAAACAGAAATTTCATTCAGATGTTGAAATTGCCTTAAATTTACTTCTGTATGTGTCTGATTTCAAAATCATACTTTGAAACTTGTGAAGCTGCTTGGACAAATAATAATCGAAGCACTGAGTGTACTGGTGTCTCGGAGTCTAGGTTGGGAAAATAGTACTGAACTGAGAATCTAACTGTTCGTTTAACCCTTAAATTCCAGTATTTTAAGCAAGCACAGTAGCCCTGATCAGACAGTTACGCGGCGTCTGATTAGGTATACACTGTTTGTCAATGCCCAAGTGCACGATCACAGTCCTGAATTTACTTTTTACGCAGCGCTCTGACGTCTTAGGGAGGCGACAATCGGCTCTATAAACTAGATTTCGTTCAGGGTCAGCGGCAGTCAGATGGTCAGTGATAGTCACGCGGACAATAGCACGCTTTATAACGTAGACTGTGGGTACCTTTTAAAACGCTTCATTTTATATGAGAAAAGTATTCAGTACAATTTTTGTCTGAAAAAATATGGTCAAAGTTATCCAAATTATTTACTTGTCACATGACAATGTGTTTAATGTTTTCCTTTCTGTATACACGTATATTACACCAGCACAACGGATTCATCTTTTTGAATTTACAATATTTCATTGAGAATGCTTAACCTCATACGCAACACATTCTGTGCTGAAAAAGTTACTACATGTATAGCATTTTATCCAGCTGCCAACAGTGCAGATCCATTGATGGCTTCTGATCAGAACCTACAATGTTTGTCATAGTTTCAACTCTTTTATCTTCTCCTCGCTCAGTCCCACCACAGCATCCCAGCTCCTGAATAACAGTGATCAGCAACAGAGCCCCTTCAGTGATATGCTTAAAACAATTCATTCTACCTGTTGATGCAGGCCCGCACACAGAGTGGGGAGGGGTGCAAACACACCCATCCCACCCATGATTTAGAAAATTCTCAAACTCATATAGTTTTTCACCCTCTGGAAAATACCTGAAATTCGCAACCCTCTGCCCTTTTTCAGAGTCTGCGTACGGCCTAAATTATGTTCAAAACGTACATATATATATACATGTAGAAAATCAAAAAAGTCCGATATTGCCACACAATTCTTTATTATTCAGTAGACTTCTACCGCGGTTTCACTGTTTTAACAGATTTTCAAGAAGACATTAAATGGTAACGTAGCAACATTTACAGTAGAACATTTGTAAATCTAATAAATAAATAAATAAACAGAATAAAATGGCCGCCGTCCGTAGGTTAAAAAAAGAACCGAAAATGATAGGGTCGCCTATGGCGGTAAATGAAAGGTCTCTAAATAGCGCTAATGACGTTAAAGGTTTATAAATGTTAAAATTGGCGTACAATGTCGGAAGGCCGCGGTGGTGTAATGGTTAGCACGTCTGCCCGGAATGCAGGAGATCCGTGGTTCGAGTCCCGGTTGCGGTGCGACCGATTTTTGTGCGCTAATTCATTTGTCTATTTAATTGCCTGTATCGTGCTTTACTTTGATTTTCATATACTTACTCCGATACAGTAGAACATTTGTAAATCTAATAAATAAATAAATAAACAGAATAAAATGGCCGCCGTCCGTAGGTTAAAAAAAGAACCGAAAATGATAGGGTCGCCTATGGCGGTAAATGAAAGGTCTCTAAATAGCGCTAATGACGTTAAAGGTTTATAAATGTTAAAATTGGCGTACAATGTCGGAAGGCCGCGGTGGTGTAATGGTTAGCACGTCTGCCCGGAATGCAGGAGATCCGTGGTTCGAGTCCCGGTTGCGGTGCGACCGATTTTTGTGCGCTAATTCATTTGTCTATATATATATATATATATATATATATATATATATATATATATATATGGCGAACAACAGTGTCGACCCTGATCAGAAGGAATGTACTGTCTATCTGATGTGGGTCGATAACGATACCACCTTTAAACGGTTGCTCGTAAACACATTCATAGCAGAAGTGCAAAATGTTGTACAATCGGCTCTATCTAACAGTTTTATGAATGGAATGTTCCGAAAGTCGTCACTTGATAGCGTGGCCTAGATTACGATATTGTTATTGTTTTTTTTTCTTTTTTTTTTCTTTTTTTTTTTTGTTTTCTTTCATTAAGCCAGCAACCTGGTATTCTTATACCATTTCATTTAACCCTCAAATGCCACTATTTAAGCAAAAAACAGCGTAGTCCCTGTGCAACCGGCTGAGCAGGCTCCACATTCCGCGGCGTCTGAGGTAGGTTTTCCCAAATCAGTGATGGTCATTTGGACAACAGCATGATTTCGGATTTTGCCATTTAGTAAATTAGGCAATCGACCCAAAAATTGAAACAGTGGCATGATATAATGACAAACAAAAAGAACCAGGTTATAATTATAAACAAGTTTTATCCGTATCCTAGGTGGTCTTTTCAAGCCATGTATAATGATTTATGGCCATAATAAGGATGCATTATTAACACTCCTGGGAGGCAAAAACCAGAAGAGCTTTATCATATTAATCCATATATGGCAATGGAACCTTCCATCCAGTAAGTTTGGAGATGTCCATTTCCAACTGTAGGGTGTCGGGTTTGTTTTTGATTGTGGAAAATTTTATTAAAATGAATGTTCTTTGAGCAAACAGTGTAGACCCAGATCAGACGCCGCAGAACGCGGAGTCTGATCTGGGTCTACACTATTTGCCAATGTCCCCAAAAAACGGATCGCAAGGCATATATGGGTTAAAATGCTTTGGAAGTAAATAGAAGTGATGGCAATAACTATTGTTGAACAGTCGCTGCGTTATGTGCGTCTGATCTGGGTCAGAATTCTTTTTCTTGCACACCAGACAAGGAAATCCGTGATTTTACCCTTGGATAGAAATATATGTTCTGACCCTGGTGTTCCGGCCCAAAATCGAATATAATCGATAAATGAACTGGTTGATTACAACCTCATGCGTGACGTCACTAAACATTCCTGTCGTGTCATCACAAAATGGCGGACGTCGGTAACCGAAGTGACAGCAGCATTAAAATTCGCAATAGAAAAGGAAGGTATGCAAGAAAAAGAAACCAATATGGGTGTGAGGGGTGGATAGAAAAACCGTCCCTCGGGATCACTGTCCGGCATCACTCGGCAAGCCTCGTGATGCCGGACAGTGTCCCTCGGGACGGATTTTTCAATCCACCCATCACACCCATATAAGATTCTTATAGTCAATGTCCCAGCAAGTACACCGAGTCAATGTTTTACAACAAGTGTTTCTATCACACAGCCCATTGACGTCACAGCGACAAGAATATAAGGCTCTTTTCTATAAATAACTATTAACTGGATTTCCTACAAATTAATGATGGTCACATGGACATCAGCCTAACTAGGCGAGGTACTTTAATTTTTATGGTCCAACTAATTCCTTGAGAAATTCTTTTAACACCAAAACACAGGGCAATGTTATATTAATTACCAAAAAAAAGTCCTCAAAAAATAACCGTGCCAGTTCTGAGAAAATTAGGATTTAATCCGCAGAAAAAGCAATAAATAAGTAATGGCCAAATAACAGCACCATACACTGTTTTACCGGCTGTAAGGCTCCTCACGCGCAAACAAATGACGTCATCAAAAACAAACTATACGTCAGAAATTGATAAAGTGCAGTCTTTCTTCATTCTATTTGTTTTTTTAATTCATGCCATTTATATTTTCCTTGTATGCTATTGATAAACAAGATCTATGTTCAAGTTGTAAGAATAAACTTTTTTTTTTTGGGGGGGGGGGGGGGGGGATCGGAAAATACATTTGTCAATGTCTCATGACAAATTTTTTATGTATGAAAGCACATTTGTGCCATCAGAATCAAATGAATTAATATCGTAAATATGTGCATAGGGCCTACGGTGTATTCCGGTAGCATGGCGCACGTAAGATTTTGATAGCTTTGTGTGACTTTGTGGAAGCAACCACTCAAAAATCACAATCAGAACAATTGCAACACTGTCCTATCTACTTACTGCAATAGAAATTGGCCGCTGACTTTTTAACAGGCAGGAAAAATAATAGGGGTGTACCCCCTTGAAATTGATTTACAAATTGTGTCTCCCAACATTGCGCACAATAACTGTTTTGAGCTGACTGAACACAAAGGTTGACTCAAACAACCTTAAAAGGAGCAAAATCCGGATGAGGAAAATATCTTTCAGCTAATTTGCCATGAGGAATCCATATATGAAATTTCAAAACCCTGGCATACAAGGTTCTAAAGTTTTGCTATGCATCACAGAGCATAGGCCTACAATGTACCCAACGTGACAAAGGGCCATTAGCCACAAAGTATTTTTCGGAATTTAGTCAAAAGTTTATCAGGACATCAACTCGTCACCAACTTACAAGGCTCTAGCTCCAATGGATTTTGAGATATTTTGCTGACAAGATTTTATAAAAAAAAATTCAAAGGGCAACAACTTTTGAAAGGGGCATAATCCGGATAAGAAAAAAAAATACGTGTTAGCTAATTTTCCATGAAGAATCGATATATGAAATTTCTAAACCCTAGCATGCACGTTTCTTGTGTTATGCTATGCATCAAAGGCGTAACGGCAACTCGAATTGACGAACCAGAAGCAATATGCCCCTCCAACTTTTTTAAAGTTGGGGTCATATAAAACATAACGAAAACACGCATATTCAAATCTATTGGAAGATTTGATCACCCCCAAAAAATCCAGATAAAAATTCTGACGTTTTTCTTATTCATCACGAAAACGAGACGTTGCTTCCAAGTTTGTGGGACTTTTACCTGACATTGAGATGAAATGACATCTCAATCCCTGCCGCCCAATGAATTCAAAAGGGTTTACATGCATGGACAGGCTGACTCGCAGCAACTTTTCTGGATATTCTCAGTGGTTAGCAGTACTCATATGGGGTCGGTATCAGTTTTGTGCGGAAGCATTAGCAGCCCAATCTATTACTCCAAGCCCAGATGGGGGGGGGGGGTCAAAAACACGCCTATATAATTTTGACCCCTGGAACTCCACGTTTATATAGTACAGGGATAAATATTAAATTTCTAATATCAGCTCAAAAACATAGATTGTGGGTACTCGGTAGAACCGCCAAGTTCAGGCGGTTCCGTCGAGCTCCGCAATCTATGTTTTGAGCAGAAATAAGAAAAACCTCATTTTTTATCTTAAAATTCCATTTTTGGGCTGAACAATTGACAATGTTTTTGTTTAGGCGTGTTTTGTAATGTCTGCTCAAAAGCATAGATTTTGTGTACTCGATAGAAACCCCCTTCTACTGGAGTTTTAGTTTATACTAATTTATTTTAGTTCGATTTCGATGAAAGCCTTAAGCCTAATTAATCGCTCTCGAACACTTATTCCGGATGTTTTCACGCGAACGAGGGAGAGGCAGTTGACTTTTACACCACTGCTACCCATTTACACCTAGGTGGGTGGGGCAGTGGGGAGTTTTAGGGGGTGTACATGTACATTATTTTTCCTATTTCTGCTAAAAGAAGCCTCCATGGTGTAGTGGATAAGCTACTAGCCTCATAAACTAGGAGTCGTTGGTTCGATCCAAATGCTTTGCCAGACTCTCAGATGAGTCTTTAAACCGAGGTCCGGTCTCCGTATGCAGGGGTTTCATCAATAGACGGGTAGTGGGGATTTTCACGTTTACTTAGACATTATTCCCCTGCTACGCTTGATAAATTTGTAAGGGCTTTATTCAGATAACATTGAAAATCACACTCTTATCTTTCTTTGAAATCTAGATGCCGAAATGTTTTTGAAACCACTGCATATGACATTTGCTGTTGATGGGATGTAAACCTCACGCCCACGGGTGTAGACAATCTTAATGATAGCTTTTGCTCCGGAAGCATTTAATGAAAGGTCATGACTAGTATTCTGTTGACTGGTTCTCCTTTTCATTTTCCATCTGGTTACCCCAAGACACCCCAACTCTGGTCATACTGGAACGCCCACTTGCATATTGAAACCCAGCAATTACCTGAAAGCTGCCTAAAGTTTATCACATGGATATGCACGATTGCTCTAACGCTTGCAAAATTAACATATATTTGCCCTTATCTAGTTCTTCCCACATCCAATTCTTTATGTTTTCATTTCTAGACGCCAATCTTGGCAGATTGTTTTTTTTTTTTTTTTTTTTTTGTTTTTTTTTTCATGACGTTAACCTAGAATGTAAAATGAAAGTTTAAACAAGAATGCGAAATGAAGAAACCGTAAATGTAGGCATGTAGTACAATTAGTTGTAATTGATAGTGAAAAAAAAATCGGAAATTTTGTTTAACGTGACATTGATGATAAGATTTGGAAAGCCTCATTTGATATGTGACTTTTTTACACTTTGTGGTAACTGGCACATTTTAGTTCTACACAAATTAATGTGTGCTTAGCATAGACTCAAGCTTTTTATAAAAGCTAATACTTGTTTTTAGAATTTTCACACATGAAAAAATATACAAAAAAAAAAAAAAATAAATAAATAAAAGAAAAGTTTTATCTTCAGAATTTTTAGTATTTTTCCCCAAGATAGAAATATTCATTTTGGATTATTTAATGAAGTCAAGTATTAATTGTTTTACATACGCCTGGTTTTTGTGATTTTTCTTCATTTTTCGTATTTTTTTCACCCCCCAAAAATACCCTTTCCCCTCGGATTTTTTTTTTGAGGACTTTTTTTCTATAAATCAGGACACCTTCCTGATACTAAAACTGCTGATAACATTTCTCAAGGAATTATTTGTGGGTCAAGGGTCATTTCCGGCTAAATGTACTGGCCTAAACATGATTAGAATTAGATCAGGCTCTAAGCTGTTGGCTTAAAGAATATAAAGTAGCACTTCGATGGCTCGAACATCGATGGCTCGCATACCATGGCTGAGTCGAACCCGTTTTTGAGTCCCTAGGAAATTCCTCTAAACAAGAAATAATGGGGGATAATTTAGGAGATTTTCGTCTTTTATCTTGCAAATGTATGCTGTGTGTACTCATTAGAATCGCCTCATTGAGGCGATTCTAATGAGTAAACACAGCATATATTTTCATTATAGAGCATCGAAAAGATGCCCAAAAGTATCTCGGTTATGCCTCCTGGCAGTAACCCTCAGTGGCTCGCACTACCCCTGTCTCGAACAGATTTTCATGGCCCCAAAGGTGTTCGAGCCATTGAAGTTCGACTGTATAAGGGATGAACAAAACAGCTCAATTCTCCGTTCAGGACCACTTTCCAAGCTCAGAAACAATGGCCAGAACTCCGTCCGTCCGCTCATCGCTTCCAATAGATAACGAGTATTGTTATTTACTCATGGATTTTCTCTAAATTTCGTGTACACATTTGCACTTGGGTTATGTTGTTTCGGAGTGAGGGAGTGAGTGTTTGAGTTTCACGTCCCACCAACAGCAAAGGTCATACGGAAATGGTACCTCGGTTTAAAGACTCATCCGAAAGTCTGGAGAAGCCGGATCGATCCTGCGACCCCTGGTTTATCAAGCGAGTAGCATAACTCTGCACCACAGAGGCTTCTAACAATGAAAAATAAACCGCCCGTCCGAAAGATAACGAGTAATGTTATCTATTCATGGATTTTCTCTTAATTTCGTGTACGCATTTGCACGGGGGTTATGTAGTTTATGATCGGTGATGGGCAAAATCCGTTAATTTTTTTACATGGTTAGTGTACTTTTCAGTTGTCGATAAACAGGTTAAGTCTGTTTTTATACCATCGGTAATCAACAAACAAGAGATAGATGTCCGATAAACCCCACTTAGGGAAAAGTTGGGGGGAGGAACGGGGGTGGGGTGCTTAAAAATTATCAACGTTTTTTTTTTTTTTTTTTTTACAGTTCTTCTCAGTACTACCATAAGATTGTGAGTACATCACTCAGGTAAATTTATATTAAAACAAGAGCACCGCATGCGGCTACCAACGCTCGGCTGCAAAACTTCTAAGTCGAAAAAGGGGCATAACTCTGCCAAAATTATTTTGAGGGATACCTCACTTATTGGTATGAGTTCCCCTTTTCATAATGAACATATAGTCCGAGTTCAAAGTAAATATGTTCAGAAATGACAGAGATATTACAAAATGTCCAAGTTTTTGCATGACGACGACGACGCAGACAACGCCTGAGCTACGACAATACCTCGTTGTTTTCTTCGAAAACAGCCGAGCTAAAAATGACGTAATACATGTAATAGCGAGCACAGCGAGCGACGCGCGCCTCATGGACGAAGTGAGCTCTACGGTAGAGAATCTGGCCAAGAAAAATAGCACATAATGATACATACTTTCAGCTGACTTCTTTCAGACACAAAATGTTCGAAATATCTTTCCGGAAGCTGTTAACTGGGACAAAACCGGAAGTTGACTGACTGGTGCATCGTGTTTCAAGAAAGTTCGGACGATATTGAGAGCTTTATTTTCGAAGTCAAGTCTAACATATGACAGCAAAGGAATGGAAACGGACATAATCAACAGAAAGGACTTGCAAAAAGAAGAAAAGTCCCTAAGTGCTTATTTTTTATTATTTCTCTGGTCTTTAAATATTTAGTCCAGCTGGATACCGCCATATTGGAACTACTTTTATTGTACTATAATTGAAATATTGTGCACAATGCGGTGTGCCTAAAACGAGCAGCTACCAGGTTGTACTTACACAAGTACATGAACAGAATAGGATAGAATAGAGCTTACAATATCTAACTTTGGTAACAAAATGGCAAAATGTGATTGACACAGGATAGATAGATAGATAGATAGATAGATAGATAGATAGATAGATAGATAGATAGATAGATAGATAGATAGATAGATGGATAGATAGATAGATACATAGATAGATACATAGATAGATAGATAGATAGATAGATAGATAGATAGATAGATAGATAGATAGATAGATAGATAGATAGATAGATAGATAGATAGATACAATAATGCTAATTATTATTGAACATAGATAGATAGATAATACCTACAATAATGCTAATTATTATTGAACCGACTATCTATCTATCTATCTATCTATCTATCTATCTATCTATCTATCTATCTATCTATCTATCTATCTATCTATCTATTTATTTATATATCTATCTATCTATCTATCTATCTATCTATCTATCTATCTATCTATCTATCTATCTATCTATCTATCTATCTACCCTGTGTCAATCACATTTGGCCATTTTGTTACCACACTTAGATATCAATGTGATTGACACAGGATAGATAGATAGATAGATAGATAGATAGATAGATAGATAGATAGATAGATAGATAGATAGATAGATAGATAGATAGATAGATAGATAGATAGATAGATAGATAATACCTATAATAATGCTAATTATTATTGAAACGACTATCTATCTATCTATCTATCTATCTATCTATCTATCTATCTATCTATCTATCTATCTATCTACCTACCTACCTACTTACCTACCTACCTATCTATCTATCTATCTATCTATCTATCTAGCTAGCTAGCTAGCTAGCTAGCTAGCTATCTATCTATCTATCTATCTATCTATCTATCTATCAATCTATCTATCTATCTATCTATCATCACTGAATTTAATCAACATGCAGGTACAGGGGGAACACCCACTTCCAGATAGCTTGCTTGCTGCACGCATGGCAGATCTCACACCCAAATAGAAGTGAAGGCAATGATCAGGAATCGACACAATTAACCCACAGCTCCCACAGCTCAGAGACGCCAAAGGGAAAGAAACAAATACATGAAACAACAGACCCTAATGGAAACATCAACAGTGGAAAGTCAAAAGGACAGTTACTTTCCCACAAAATGGCCAACTGGCTAACCAAAACCAAATACTATAAGTGATACAAATAAACATCAAAAAAGAGATCCTTTAAGAGCAATGAAAACATTCATAAGAAAGAAGATGGGTCATACTGCGCAGTTTCGGCTAATAAAGCCTCATCAGTGACCCTGTAATGATCCGGCAAAGGAAGCCGGAGGAAACATACTGCAATTATGCGAATTCCGAATAGGCAGTCGATTCAAAGACTGACATAAATCAAAATGGGGTCCAAATAATTAAAAACCTGTCTAGAATAAGAGTCTAAACCAATAATTTGTTTCTTATTTCTCAGAATATTCACGCTGATCTCAAAGGACCAAAAGTAAAATATAAACTGCACTATGGTTGATGTACGGGGAGACGTTTTACGGCCGCCACACGGCACAACACCAGCTGCAGTGAAGGCAAATAAAAATCAAAAATGAGATCCTTTAAGAGCAATGAAAACATTCATAAGAAAGAAGATGGGTCATACTGCGCAGTTTAACACTCAAAGACAAACCATAACAAAATAAACCGTGACAGAAGAACCGCCTTGGAACGGATAGTGAAACGAATTCAACTGGGGAGCTTAAAGCGATTTTATGTGGCCATAATCCTCGCCATTACTTCCGTCCCGATTCAGACAAATAATTTGTTCAGTCCGCATGATGGCCTCCTTACTCATCAGTGCAACATCTCCGTGAACACAAAAATTCAAACAGACACAGAGATGAAACAACGGTGAGGACTCGACAGCAAGAAACCACTGAAATGCAGGAGAAAACCAACAATTAGACTCCGACGGGCCCAACCAGAGACAGAGCATCAGGGCAAGTCTCCAGGTTTGTTTATGATGAGGGACGATAGCAGAGCTTCCACTCTCTGCAATCTGCAATCTCTCTGTCAGCTGCTTCCATGTCACCTTTGGCCTCCAAGGCCCTTGCTTTCCATCTACGTGTATGTGACAGGCAGTCACGAATGCATCTTTGGCGTGTTCCACATGTCCACGTTACTCCTCTCCTTCAGGGTAACGTCCAAGTCCGTTGCTGAGAGCATGTCACCTAGGTAGCAAAATGAAGCTAACCCACCTCAAGCTTGTGAGGTCGGACCAAAAAAAAAAAAACCTACAAATTTTAGCATACCTGTTTTAACCTTTTTCTGCCTATAATTATTGTATTTGGTAACAAAAGAGCTTTAAACAGTTCCTAACAGTATAGCTCTGTAATAACTATAAAGCCATTGAATTGTTGTACAGCAAAGAAAATAAAAACACAATTAAAACAGCTTCTTATATGCGTGATATAATATGTCAAAAATACGCATAATTAAGCATCTTAAGCCCCCCCCCCCCCCCCCCCCCCCCCCGCAAAAAGCTTGAAGATATTTGATAGTCCCAAAGAATGTTCATGTTTAGAAGTGACCGCAAATAAATCCGCTAAATGACCAGACCCATAAAAATACCAGCTTTTTTTTTCAAAAAAAAAAAAAAAAAAACAGAAATCTATTAAAATTAAAAATTTTGAACCCCAGAAAATAGTCCCGGCCTATGTAGCAGGCAAAGTTCAGAGTACCTCACTGGGTCTGTCGTCTAAGGGGCGTGCAGTTCCTTAGCGATGTGTACGCCTATGATCAGTGTTCTCTGACAAGCGCATGAGCCTACTGCATTTCTCGTGCTCCCAGAACGTGCAGCCATTACAAAATATACTGTTTCTGCAAACTCCAGTGCGGCATACAGTACATGTGAACTCACCTGAATTCTGCAGGGGGTCTAGGCCAGTACCACATATCATGATTTTCCTATTTCAGGCATTATCTCTCAGCCCTTTCTCTTTAGAAGCCTCAGTGGTGTAGTGGTTATGCTTCTCGCCTTGTAAACCAGGGATCGCAGGATCGATCCCGGGCTTCTCCAGACTTTCGGATGAGTCTTTAAATCGAGGTCTCGTCTCCGTATGACCTTAGCTGTTGGTGAGACGTAAAACTCAAACACTCACTCACTCAGCCCTTTTTCCTCCATTGCTTCTTACCAAGTAAAGAGCCTCCTGACACATTCCTCATGTGATTCAGCTATGATGACAAGGCCATCAGCACACATGTCCTCCCAGGGGAATCCAGAGCGGAACTCGAGTGACAAGGCTTCAAGCACAATGATGAAAAGCAGTGGAATGAGAACAGAGCCTTGATGAAAACCAACCTTTGAACTCTTCACTTTTACCGTCACCATCACGGACACGGCTTCCAACAATAGCGTACAATTACATCCACTGGACCAGTTGCCTAATCCTCTCGCCCACTCCCAGTTTTTAGTGTCAACCAGATGACTTGATTAAACGCCTTCTTCAGGTCTGTGAAAGACATGAAGGGTGTCTTGTTGGCACATTATTGGCGTTGGGAAACTTTACTGAGGAGACAGTGCGATTTGTGTCTTCCAAAGCAAAGAAATACTAAAAATCAGCACATTTTTTCACATCCCAGTATCAAATATATGATTGTTTGTTTTTTGTTTTGTTTTGTTTTCTTTTCTTTCAGAAAATACATTTGAGAACAAAGCATTTGAAAAAAATATGCAGGAGAGACATTTGCGCTCCTTCCAGTCTGTAACGGATTAGAAACAATGATCCAAAAGATTCCATACTTGTTTAGCTACCACAGCAGATTGAACGTAGATCAGAATTAAGAATATCAGGAAGCCAAAACCTCAAAGACAGCGTCTCTCAGATTTTTGTAGTTCTGCTGTAACATTAAGCATCTGCGGTGTTACCGGCTTAGATGGCTCAGTGGTGGAGTGTCCGCTTTGGGATCAGGTCACAGGTTTCGATCCCCGGCGGCCATGGCAAAGAGCTTATGTTACTTGTTTCTGATAGATGTGATAAGTTATTAAAATAAAGCTTCGATCTTTATCTTTTATCTTTGTGAGCTACTACGCTTTGTTATTTCAGCATCAGTGTCACGGAATAATGAATCCTGTATGCTATGCTGTGCTAACCCTTAATGCTATAAAGCCTATTAACATATTATTATTATTATTATTATTATTTTTATTTTATTATTATTATTATTATTATTATTATTATTATTATTATTATTATCATAGACTTACGTTTAAGATTCTTGGAAAGTAAATACAAACAGTAAATATCGTTTCCCAGATGGGGGTAGGGGTTCTGTTTCCCAGTTCCGAGGAATATTTTCCCTGTAACTGCGCCTACTTTGAAACACATTTGTAGCTTTATGATGTATAAAATAGCAATTTCAATGTAGAGATGTCCGGCTTAACACTAATAGTCTACTGTTTTTTTTTTTTTTTTTTTTTTTTTTTTTCTGGTTATCTGCATATTTACTGTTGACATCCCATAGAAATTTCAACACGAAACGCAACTATAAATATGTTATGGCGCCAAATCACGGCCGCCATTTTCAAAACACATGTAGTGCTCCATAAAACTCATGTAAACAGAAAAAATGAGCTAAAATCAGAATATTGTCCTGCTGAGTTGTCAAGGGTTAACCATAACTGCAAATTCAGTTATGGTCAGACACGCTTGGCTGAGATTACAGCGTTTCTGCTGGTCAGTAGTCTTAAAAACTGTAGGCCACTGTGTATGACTTTGAGGTAAAAATAATGAATATTAAATTGAGAAGTTTTATGGGATGCAGATTAAGAATTTTTATTCATTCATTTCTCAAAAATACTTACCTTATCTGTTGCTATGGATAGGAACTTCGGCTTAGCTGCTCAATCATCCTTTTGGTTGGAAATATCTATATCGAATCCATACTGTGTGTGTGTGTGTGTGTGTGGGTGTGTGTGTGTGTGTGTGAATTCGGGTTTAACGTCGCTTTCAACAAGTTTTCAGTCATATCACGACGGTGTCTGTTTGCGACAGGGAGCTCAATGCTCACTTTTATAGTGCTGCCTCACTGAAGTATCATGTCCCAGACACATTACATGATAGCACAATCAGTCACATTATCCTGACACTGGGTCGACCAGTCCTAGCTCTACCCCGTAAATCTGAGTGCCAAGCGAGGAGCAGCTAGTTCCATTCTTAACGACTTTGGTATGTCGCGGCCCGGGATCGAACCCGTGACCTCCCGTTCCCCGGAGCGGACACTCTACCAATTGAGCTATCGGGGCCAGTTGATCCATACTGAATGATTCTTATATGTTAATTGTAGCAAACTATAACCACATGACCGAATGTAAACAAGTAAAATGTTGTAGGCTAATTCTGCGCACTTTAAACTTGGAGATTTTGTTTCATCCATTCTAGGGAGCCAAAACCTGTTTTTCAGCAGTATGTTATGAAATTTCTAAGCTTGTTATAATATAACAAGCTTAGAAATTTCATAACATACTGCTGAAACCAATAAGACAATAGAAATCATTAATATCTCTGGTGTCATTTTGCTGTTGTCTGTCTTTGAAAAGACACCCCCATGTTAAGACGCCGTCAATTTTGTCTGCTAATTCCGCGCACCCATTACGCAAACACGCCTATACAAATACATGTACATTGCCACTTTTATCGCCGAAAAAAATGAAAATTTTAAGATGAAAAAATGGGATATTTTTCTTATTTCTGCTCAAAATATAGCCTGTGGGCACTCGTTAGAACCGCCTCATCGAGGCGGTTCTAACGAGTACCCACAATCTATATTTTAGAGCAGAAATAAGAAAAATAAGGTATACCCCCTGAAACCCCAGTTTTACTGTATAAAAGTGGGGTTGAAGGGGGTCAAAATTATAAAGGCGTGTTTTCCTGATGCCCGAATAATAGAATCACGCCAAGATACTATATTTAAGACAAGATAAAGAGTTTTGTTGGTATACTTGTTTGGTCATGTGTTCTTTAAATGCTGATGGTCCAGTTGGTTGAAATAAATTACCGATAGTAACATATTTCAAAATTAAATAAGGGTCTGTGGTGCTTGCTAAGGCCAAAAACGAAACTATCATTAAAATGGGTTTCATTCGCCCATTTTTCCGTCCAACTCTCATCCAAAATTATATATGAAGCTTTGTTAGATTCCTGCCAAAGGCAAATTAAAACATTTAATCTGGTTCACTGAATTTTGAATTAATCCCAATGCGCAGTATTGGCAGGGCGTGGGGGGGGGGGGGGGTGGTTACGGCCCTTTCAAGATTATTTCACTCATATCGAGCCAATCGTTAATAAAAGGTGGGCGAAAACCGGTGTACCCCGAGAAAAACCACCTGAACTCCCGTTGCAGAACTTGGCGTCTCACATGTGACCCGAGCGAGGCTCGAACCCATAGCAGTGAGAGACCTAATGATTAAGATTCAGCGCTCTTATCCACTAGGCCACGGAGGCCCGTGCAGAATTGGCAGATGCGTACAATTAGCCTACACAACTGTATATGGTGGTTGGATATTTTTAAGTAAATGCGCAAAGAAAATCCAGAAACTAACCAGAGTGAGTGGGTGTGTTTGAGTTTTGCGTCTCATTAAGAGTTAAGGAGACGGGACCTCGGTTTAAAGACACGGCCGAAAGTCTGTAGAAGCCCGGGATCGAACCTACGTCCCCTGGTTTATGAGGCGAGTAGCCTATCCACTACACCACGGAGTTGGGACCTCGGTTTAAAGACTCGTCCGAAAGTCTAGAGAAGCCCGGGATCGGACCTACGACCCCTGGTTTATGAGGCGAGTAGCCTATCCACTACACCATGGAGGCTTCTAATCGAACCAGATCTCAAATATGTTCTATGAAAGGATTCTCCATTGGACGCTCGGACTACATCACAGAACTGATAAGTATGGGCTGTACAAGTTTTGTTTTCTTGGCCAAACGAAAGCCAATCCCAAACATCAAAGGGAAAAATGGACTAACACGTCTTTACAAACAACAAAATCACAGGCGAGAAGCCGAGTAACTCAGACAACTCAGTCACCTTTACTGAACTAAATAATATGGACACACAGAAGTGCTAAAATCAAAACATTTCGATTGAACACCGAACAAAAGGCAAATGAAACCGTAACAAAAGCACGAGGGCGAGTCAATAAAAAAAAACCAGCGTGACTTATTTCTGGGTGAGATCGATATCTTCTGTTTCGATGTAATTGCCCTCAAGAATGATATACTTGGACCAACGCTGTTGCAGTGATATCAGCCAAGAACTGAAGTCTCCGACCTACTCCTCAACTGCCGATAAGACTTCTTCGTTGGACCGGAAATTACGTCCACGGATATCCTTTTTCATGTTTGGGAATAGGAAATAGTTACTAGGAGCTAAGTCCGGAGAATAGGCGGGGTGCGGTATTAGCTCTTCAAATTCCGCTTAAGAGTATCCATTGCCATTTTGCAAGTGTGGACTCTTGCAGTGTCCTTTTAGAGCAGAATCCCTTTAGAGAGTTTATCTCGGCGTTTTTAACGGATCGCAGTTATCAGTTGGTCAAGCAAATATGCAGTATACGTTTTTGTGCTAGAAAGTCCAACATAATAACAATTTGTGCGCCACAAAATACAGTTTTCATCACCTTGCCAGCAGAGGGTTGCGTTTTGAACTTTTTTGGCCTCGGTGACCCCGGTCCTACCCACTAGCGACTTGAATTTTATTATCTGGCTCATAATAATGGACCCAGGTCTCATCTACAGTCACCAGGCGTGTACGAAAATCATCGACCTTTGACCTAAACCGCTTCAACAATGCGCTGCAAGCTGGTGCTCTGGTTGCCATTTGCTCGTCGCTAAGGGATTTTGGGCCGTTAGCATGCGCATACCAAAGCGATAATGTAAAATTGTTGAAACGCTACCATGTGAAATGTGTAATGCATTCGTTTTTCTTCCACCTAATTCGCCTATCAGAGTACAGCAGATTCCGTACTTTTTAAACATTTCTTCAAAGGTGGCATCTGATGAGCGTCAAGAACTGGTATCGTCTTCTAAAGACGTTCTACCGCGTTTGAATTCCCCAAAACAGAACTTAGCCTGTGCCTACGTTGGTGCAGAAGATCCATAAACATTTGTCAACTCGCATTGTATTTCCTAACCTGTTTTCCACGGTATTCAATTTTGACGAAAAGCTTGTTTTTGCATCGCTAGCCATATTTGACGTTCAATATCTTATGAGTGAATGACACGATAAAGGTGCAATTTGGCCGTCATGCCTAAAACATGTATTGAAACAAGGCACGGAAATCTTGGTTGTCTCCATCAATTGGAAACGGGATAGGCAGTTTATATTAACCAGTAATATTAACCAGGGGATTTAAACCGGTTTGATTGGGCCCCAACAATCACCCTCATCTTCCGCCGCGATTTACACAATTCAGTTGGCTGTTTCGTTCGCATGGAGGTCTAGCTCACCTTCAAGTTGGTTTCCCCAGGGGCAGCAATTAAAATCAACGAAGCAAATGAGAGGTCTCGACAGTTACAAGCCGGTAAGACACCTGGAGATCAACACAGCAGGAAAAAGACAAGTGTCCAGCCCCAACCAGCCAAATATTTTGCCTAAGGTTGGAGCTATGATAGAGACTGAGCCCCTACCAACCAGTGTGCAATTAACCCATATATGACAATGGAATCTTCCACCCAGTTAGTTTGGAGTGGTCCATTTCCAATTATAGGGGTGTCATGTTTGGTTTTCTTTGTGGCAAATTTTACAAAAACGAATGTTCCTTAAGCAAACAGTGTAGATCCAGATCAGACGCCGCGTTCTGCGGCGTCTGATCTGGATCTACACTGTTTGCCAATGTCCCAGAAAAGGGCCACTAGGCATATATGGGTTAAAGAGGACAGCAAAGATGTTAATCACAATTGGGTTAACCAACAAGCATGATAACTGTCGTATCATAGCTACAATCTACAATATATTCAATGCGTTTCTTTCTTCTTTTTGTGTGTGTGCTGTTGTTTTACGGCTCTTTCAAGAGTATTACACATTTTTCGAGCCGTTCGTTAATCAGAGGTTGGAGAAAAAAAAGGAGAAAAACACATGACCTTCCTTTGCAGCACTATGCGTCCAGTGCGTTTTTATAGAATTATTTGTTCTTGGGTGGGTCAGAATAGTCTGTTGTCCCAACGATTTTTCGAAATGTATACAGTCGAATTTCGATGGGTCGAACTCGGTAGGCTCGAACACCACGTTTGGGTCGAACTGACTTTTCAGTCCCGGCAAAATCTCTATTCATTTTAACTAAACATGCCACCCTTGGCTCGAACCACGATGGCTCGAACCCTCGAACTCTACCGGAAGTCACCAAAATCGCCGCAGCTATGATAAAAATCATAGTACACAAATATAGATCTTGCCGAGTTGGACTCCAATGGCTCGAACTACCGATGGCTCGAACTTTTTTCGGCGGTCCCGGCGAGTTCGAGCCATCGAAGTTCGACTGTATAGTACATAGTTACCGTAAAATTAAGGTTACGACAAGGCTTCTTACAAAAGTGTATTTACTCCGGTATTATATACTAAAATTCCTATATTAAGACCACCTTTGGGACTGTTCAAAAGTGGTCTTTTAAGACCACTTTTGAACAGTCCCAAAGGTGGTCCCTGACATTGTAGGCAGAAAATACAAAGAAAAATTAAGTGAACCCTTCAATATAAGCTTTTTATAGCAGTATTAGTCCTAATTTTAGGTGGTCTTAATAGCGGAATTTCACTGTATTAAGAAATCAATTCAAAGTGTCGTCGATAATTTAGAAAAAGCTCTTTGCAGTTTTATGTTACCGATAACCTGAAGTCAACAGAATTCTAATGCTTTTATTTCTGAAGGCTATTTGGCTACTTATTATGCTTGAATCAGTGTTTGGACAAAGGGTTAGAAAAAGGACATATGGCCTGGGTCATGCCCCGGACCTCTAACCTACTGCGCAAGTTCTCTGCCAACTGTCCTGTCAAGCCATACGCTAAACCTATTACATTTTAATATTCAAAAGGCTCAAAAGTTCTGCGTCTAAACAGTGTAAATCCATAACAGTACGGGTTTAAAAAGCAATGGACAGTACAAAATATCCACGACACGACAAATATGCAACAAGATACAATATACGAGGAAAGCGTTGATTATATAAAATAAAGTATTTTACCTTCTCTATCATTTACTGAGAACGGAGTGATCCGTACCAAAGACAATGCCTGCGCCCCGCTCAGAAAAATCAATTTTATTTAGAGTCGAATTTGAAGAGCCGGTCAAAGAAAACTCTGAAATTTCAAATCGGTTGATAATTCTAATTGTTAGACGTGTTCAGCACTTTTTTTTTTGGGGGGGGGGGGGGTTCTGTGATTATATGTTTCAAAATAAAGTCATCTGATACAACCCACCTATCCGCTCCATTTAAAAAATGGATGAGCATATAAGAATGAATTTGTCAGTGCCAAACTGATTAACATGAAATCACGTATGGCCTGGACATAACTATCTCTACACTATACACAAATGCAGGACCCGCAAAATAGAAGAAAAGGATGGTCAGAAATCGTTGCAATTCCCCCACACCTCCCATCAGAGACATTACGAAAACACACCTATACAAATACATTGCCAATTTTTTGACCAAAAAAAGTAGAAATTTTAAGATGAAAAATTGTAATATTTTTCTTATTTCTGCTCAAAACATAGATTGCGGGGCTCGATAGAACCGCCTCGACGAGGCGGTTCTATCGAGTACCCACAATCTATGTTTTTGAGCAGAAATAAGAAAAATAAGGTATACCCCCTTAAACCCCAGTTTTACTATATAAAAGTGGGGTTCAATGGGTTCAAATTTATATTGGCGTGTTTTCGTGATGCACAAAAGGGACAGAAACACGAACATGAAAAAGGACAATACTGTCTCACAAAATGGCCAAATGGCTATCCAAATTAAAAAGATTTAGGCAATGCACACATGACGATACAAGACGAACTATAACAATACTAAACCGCCTTGGGGTGAGGGGAGGATTGTGGCCACGTAAAATCGATTTAACCCCCCCACCCCCCCCCCACCCCCCCCCCCCCAGTTGAATTCGTTTCTGCTGACCGTTCCAAGGCGGTTCTTCTGTCGCGGTTTTTTTTTTGTTGTTGTTGTTGTTGTTGTTATGTTTTGTCTTTGGGTGTTTGTGTCGCTTATTTTATTTTGGATAGCCTATTGGCCATTTTATTGGAAAGTAACTGTCCTTTTTGCTTTCCGCTGTTGGTGTTTCCATTAGCGTCTGTTGTGTCATTTTTGCGCGTCTTTCCCTTTGGTGTCTCTGATGGGAGCTGTTGGTTGATTACTGATCATTGCCTCCCCCTTCTATTTTGGAACGGTTAGTAAATTGTGTTTCACCAAGCACGCGTGTGTGGGGGAAAGGGGGGGGGGGGCTCATATCGATTTACGTGACAACAATCCTCGCCTTTGGTTCTTTCGTGATTTAGACAAACACTTCGGTCAGTCCGCGTGAAGGCTTTCTAACTCATCCGTGCTACCTCTCCGAGAACATAAAAATAAAACAACCACAGAGATGAAACGACGATGAGGATACCACGGCATGAAATAAAAAATAAAAAAAGTTAGACTCCGGTGGACCCGACCAGAGTCTTTGACCTGTTTGATCGACTTTTTTTCCGAACCAGCCCGACACTTCCAGGTTTTGTGACTACTTTGCTACTCCGGTGGTTTTACCATCGGAGTCCAACTGTTTGTTTTCTTTTGCTCCTTCGTGCTGCCGGGTCTTCATCATTGTTTCGTCTCTGTGTTCGTTTGATTTGTTTCACTGATGAGTTAGAAACCCTTCATGAGGACTAAGGCTGACACGATTAATCTTATAATCGATTAATCGATCGATAAATTCCACAAGAATGATTATCATTTCTGATTTGTTTTTAATCGATTACTTGATAGGCACTATTTACTACCCAAAGTTATGCCTAAAATAGCTGAATGAGTGGCAAACAGTGGAGACCCTGATGAGACGCCGCATTATGCGGCGTCTCATCTGGGTCTCCACTGTTTACACAGGCCTGTCTGTTCAAATATACATATGGTCAAGTGCAACATATGGTAAGAGTCATGCTCAGACAGAAAGCCAGACCGGTAAAATTATGACAGAAACCTTAGCGACTATTAATCGATTATCGATCGCAATGGTAAGACTGATAATCGATTACCTTTTCAGCTCCGATTAGCCAGCCCTAATGAGGACTGAACAAATTATTTGTCTAAACTACGACAAAACGAAGGGCGATGATTGTGGCAAGGTAAACCAGTTTAATGGAAGTGAAGGCAATGGTCAGGAATCGACACAACCAGCCCACAGCCCACATCGGAGACACCAAAGGGAAAGAAACACAAACATGAAACAACCAGATCCGAACGGAAACATCAATAGCGGAAGCGAAGGGACAGTTACTTTCCCACAAAATAGCCAGTTAGCTATCAAAATAAAAAAAAATATAAGCGATTAACACACTCAAAAACAAACCATGACAAAAATAAACCGCGACAGAAGAACCGCCCTGGAACGGTCAGTGAAACGAATTCCATTGGGGGGGGGGGCTCAAATCGATCCCACGCGGACACAGTCCTCCGTCGCAACCTAGACAAACAGTCTGCCCAGCCCGCATGTAGGCCTCCTATCTCATCAGTGCAACATCCCCGTGAAGACATAAATTAAGCAACCACAGAGATAAAACAACGATGAGGACTCGACAGCAAGAAACCATCGTAATGCTGGAGCAAAAGAAAACCAACAGCCAGACCCCGATGGACCCGACCAGAGACAGAGCATCAGGCACCAACCAACATTACATAAAATTAGATACTCTTTAATTCTCAGTAACCCTTTACGCTGGAACCGTCATAGAATCTGAGGCCTTACCCACCGGCGTGCAATTAAAGAGGGAAGCAAAGTTGTCAACCGTGATTGTGTTAACTACCATGCATGCAGTCTGTCGTATACCATATATGTTGTTACCTATCTTTTGATATCGAAGAATGATGCTGTAGTCATTGCATTTATCTATTGGTTCTGAATTTATATACTACTTCACCATAAAATTCGGGATCCGATAGACCTTGTTGCAGAAGAGATTTAAGACCAACATTGAATCTCCCGTCCCTGTAAAAAAAGACTTTTTGCTGATCGTTCCAAGGCGGTTCTTCTATTGCTGTTATTATTGCTATAGTTCGTCACTACATGTATGTATGGCTAATATCTTTGATTTTTGAACAACCGTTTGACCATTTTGTTGGAAAGTAACTGTATTGGATTTCCTCTTGTGATGTTTATATTATAGTGAAATTGTTTTATGTTTGTGTTTCTTTCCCTTAGTTGTTATTGATGGGACGTGTGAGGTAATTCTATCGATTACTGACCATTGCCTTTACTTCTGTTTATCATATGACGTCTCGTCTGAGACTGCAATAACGACATGTAATAAATTCGGTAATAAGTATGCAAATGAGTTAGATACTCCCCGTAACGTTATCAGGCCTGACGTCCTTAGCGATGTTGCGTTTATTAATAGCGGAATTCTAAAATTTTTACAGAAATCTTAAATAAAATGCGTTTTAAATGTCAGATAAAATGAATGTCAATCTTGCGTTCGTGCTCATTTATTGAATTTATTAAACACGTTGAGGAAAATGGATAAAATGCGCGGCAAAGCTTTGCATTTTATCCCTTTTTCCTCAACGAGATTAATAAATTCAATAATACATGGAAACTCATGTTCCTCTAGTTTCAAAACTTCTTACACTTGCAAAAGGATCATAATCGTACGCATAGCTGCATAAATAAGAGTAATTATGATAATTTTGGGATAACATATGATAAAAGAAGGAGCCAAAAGCACGACATCAAGACTCTGTTAAGGCACAGCGATTTAATAGTGGATTAATGGTACAGTGTTTTTTCATGCAGATGAGCTACAAAGGCACTAACCAAGACAATGTCAATGTCTTTTTACCAATTAAAAATCTAAAATGAGTTCCTTTAAGAGCAATGAAAACATTCATAAAAAAGGAGATGGGTCAAACTACGTAGTTTCGGCTAATAAAGCCTCATCAGTGACCCTGTAATGATCCGGCAAAGAAAGCCAGGGGAAACATACTGCAATTTTCCGAATTTCGAACAGGCAGTCGATTCAAAGACTGATATAAATCAAAATGGGGTCAAAATAATTAAAAACCTGTCTAGAATATGAGTCTAAACCAATAATATATTTCTGATTTCTCAGAATATTCACGCTGATCTCAAAGGACCAAAAGTAAAATATAAACTGCACTATGGTTGTTGTACGGAGAGACGTTTTACGGCCGCCACACGGCACAACACCAGCTGCAGTGAAGGCAAATAAAAATCTAAAATGAGTGCCTTTAAGAGCAATGAAAACATTCATAAGAAAGAAGATGGGTCAAACTACGTAGTTTCAGCTAATAAAGCCTCATCAGTGACCCTGTAATGATCCGGCAAAGAAAGCCAGGGGAAACATACTGCAATTTTCCGAATTTCGAACAGGCAATCGATTCAAAGACTGATATAAATCAAAATGGGGTCAAAATAATTAAAAACCTGTCTAGAATATGAGTCTAAACCAATAATATATTTCTGATTTCTCAGAATATTCACGGTGATCTCAAAGGACCAAAAGTAAAATATAAACTGCACTATGGTTGTTGTACGGGGAGACGTTTTACGGCCGCCACACGGCACAACACAAGCTGCAGTTAAGGCAAATAAAAATATAAAATGAGTTCCTTTAAGAGCAATGAAAACATTCATAAGAAAGAAGATGGGTCCAACTACGTAGTTTCGGCTAATAAAGCATCATCAGTGACCCTGTAAAGATCCGGCAAAGAAAGCCAGGGGAAACATACTGCACTTTTCCTAATTTCGAACAGGCAGTCGATTCAAAGACTGATATAAATCAAAATGGGGTCCAAATAATTAAAAACCTGTCTAGAATATTAGTCTAAACCAATAACCAGTGCTTCAACTGAAGTGCACGACCCGCCGGATGCTTTTAGCTTTATGAGTGTTACAATATATGGGTATGGCGGCCATTTTGGCCATGTGACCTGGGCCTAAAACGGTTCCCCAAATAAATGCGCCTTATCGTAAGGAGCAAAAATATATCTTATACTTTAGTACTGTATTCTGAATCGTTTGCAGGATAAAATGCATTCTCACTTTTCCAATACAAAAGCATATGTGTCAAAGTTTGACCTAGGCACAAAGAAGGTCAAGGTCAACCCAGGGTCACCATTTTAGCAATTTATGATGGGCCCACGTCCAAGATGCTATTTATCAAGATGCGTGAAAATCTGCCTAGTGGTTCTGGATAAGACTATTTTTGAAGGGTTTTTACCATATATGACTTGGCGGCCATTTTGGTCAGGTGACCTGGACCCCATGAGCAAATTTTGATTTCCCCCATCCCATAGTGGCTCCATATGAAATGTGACTTCAATCGGCCCAACGGTTTCCGAGGAGAAGCAGTTCGAAAATTTTCACATTTTTCGCCTCGGCGAGGCTATACTAAATGGAATGTAATATTTCGCAAGTTCATTGGTTAGATCTCATTGATATCTATCAGTATGCCAAAATTATTTAAATATTCCAAGCGGTTTAGTCATTATCACCAATTTTCACGAACGGGTTACGGACGGACAGACAGACAGACTATATATGGCTTGGCGGCCATTTTGGTCATGTGACCTGGACCCCATTAGCAAATTGTGGTTTCTTCCATCCCATAGAGGCTCCATATGAAATTTGACTTCAATCGGCCAAACGGTTTTCGAGGAGAAGCAGTTCGAAAATTTTTACATTTTTTCGCCTCGGCGAGACTATACTAAATGGAATGTAATATTTCTCAAGTTCATAGGTGAGATCTCATTGATATCTATCGGTATGCCAAAAAAATTTCAAATATTCCAAGCGGTTAAGTCACTATCACCAATTTTCACAAACGGGTTACGGACGGACAGACAGACTGACAGAATGACAGAATGACACGGTGATTTTAGGGCACTCTTAGAAAATCAACCGACTTCAGTCGGTCACTTTTTCTGCGGGTCGTGCAATATATTTCTGATTTCTCAGAATATTCACGCTGATCTCTAAGGACCAAAAGTAAAATATAAACTGCACTATGGTTGTTGTACGGGGAGACGTTTTACGGCCGCCACACGGCACAACACCAGCTGCAGTGAAGGCAAATAAAATTCTAAAATGAGTTCCATTAAGAGCAGTGAAAACATTCATAAGAAAGAAGATGGGTCAAACTTCTATTATCAAGTTAGTTTGACCAAAATTTAACCGAAATCTTATCAAGGCATTTTTATTTACAGTATAATGGCAGTTATGACAGCGTTTAGGTCATGCCAAGATTTCGGGAAGGAAAGGCTTTGTGCAATAATTAAATATTATATATGTTTGGAAAAAGAACCACAGATTTTATTACCTTAACTCTAAACCCAATACAATGATGATAAGCTTAAAGGCAGTAGGCAGGCCATACTGGTGTTGATTATTACACAAAAACACATGTTTTGACCTTAAATTGCATTATTGTGGTGAAGAGGTTTGCAGTTCGTCACTTTATTCATGTTTAATAAGAAATATGTATTTCTTACAGTGCATTATTTCTGACTAACTTCGCGGTTTTGGAGAACATATGGCGAAAATTAAGTTTCAATGATTTAGCTAGAGTAAATTAATATTCGCACCTGCCCGACACCCTCGTGCATTAACTCAGGTTAATTTATCGGTAAGCAAACATATTTCGATTTTAATATGATGAAGAAAGAAAATGACACATTATTACAGCATTTTTCAATTGACTATTTTGCAACGTATCACTAAAACACGCCTATATAATTTTGATCCCTTTGAACCCCCATTTTATATAGAAAAACTGTGGTTTACGGGGTACACCTTATTTTTCTTATTTCTGCTCTAAACTATAGGTTGTTGGTACCCGTTAGAACCGATGAGGCGGTTCTAACGTGTACCCACAATCTATATTTTGAGCAGAAATAAGAAAAATATCATTTTTTTTTTTCAACTCAAAATTATCATTTTTCCGGCGATAAAGGTTACCGTGTATTTGTATAGGCGTGTTTTCGTAATGGGATTTCCACAGAAGTAAAATTTCATGAAATAAGTTTTTTTGAACGCACCGTATAAGTAACTTGATTTCTCACTCATTTTCGTACGATGGCGTTTCCATTAGGTTAATTAGGGAAAACACGGTACCTTCAAGTTTGAATTGGTAATTAAAATTAAATGAAATTAGATGAAACAATAAAAATGTCTAATGGCATAATTGACGGGTTTTAGTGCAGTTTTCTGGCTCCAAAGTTGTACTGAAAAAATGTATAGACTTAGCTACTAAAGCTACAACCTGACGATGTAACAATCCACTGGTTAATGTAGAAGTATAGCACTTTGGAAACATGTTAACAAAAAGCTTAACTTGTAATTTTGCATTTGTGTACAAAAAAAAATGCTATTTCAAAACCACATTTTTGGTAACTGATGGCGTCACAGGTATGTATACTAAAGGAGTACATTTCACGGGACAACAGGAAAATAAAGAAGCATCTATTGAAGAATAAAGAAGACAAAGCACTTAGAAGCGAGTTGTCAGAAGACAGCAGTTCTCGTCTCTGGGCTTAAGTTAGTTAAAGACAAACTTTCAACTGCGGAGTTGTTTCCCAAATCTGACATCTTTTTTTTTGTAAAAGAGCCTAACAGACTGCAGCAATTAAAACAGACTATAAACCACTGGACAAGAAATCTCGTTCTAAGTGCATTTATTTAAAAAATTCAATTCGACGAACAATAAATTCTACAGACTTGCAGGTAATAATAAATATTTATGTGTTTTAAGAAGAAAAGAATAAATATAATAAGTTTATGCATATACTCGTATTTATTTACAATTATTCAAACCGAAGCTCAGAACGAAACTGAGGGAACTCCTTCAACTATCAAAGAGGCATGCAGACACCTAGTTAAATGCAGTTTGTGGTCTAGGTTTTAACAAGCGTAATACTATTGAAATAATTGGACTTGACGTTGGATTGTTGAAACCTAGACCACACACTGCAGTTAATTTAGGGGTGTCGATCTCTTTCGTCAAGCCCCGACGGGCGGGTAAGAATACATGTAAAATATCACTTTGAAAGAAAAGGTTAACCAAAATATGAACATCGGTGGCCGCCCGCCCGATGGCCTCCCGCCCGCCCGGACATCATTTATTTAAAGGACGTTCTTTTTTTTTTTAAGTCCAAAAATGTAGCTGTCGTACAGTTTCTTAACAATCATTCAACATAAAATCGTTATGTTAGAATCTTTACTACATTTTATAGTTTAATTTCAGCAAGCTTAATTAGACAGAGTGTCCAGTAGGGCACATTTACCACCGGCCAATGCCATCACTACTGAAAATGGCAATGTCTGTATCGTTGACTTTTTCTATATACAGTCCATTGATCATGTGGAAATGACTACTGAATTTTAACATAGTATATTTCATATCCTGTCCAAAGATAATACTGCTTGTGTTTGCTGAATAATGAACATGTATCAAAGTTTTTGTCTTTATAATGACAATCTGGTACAATTTTACCTGAAAACAACATAGATAAATCGACTGCCACAGAACAGCAAAGCTTAAAGTAGCTGTAGCATATCATGTAAAAAGTATTCATGTTTCATTAGTGTTTGCACTTGTGCCCCGTCAAGCGATTTTGGTACTTATCACATATGCGAGCAGCGAAGGTTCGCTCATACAAGGGAACCTTCAGACAGAAAGCCATATCCCTGGCCCTTCTGAGTGGCTGGGCATGCGCAGTTAAAATTTGTCATGACGGATTGCTCGAAGACACAAATTCGCTTGGCGGGGCTCACTTATTATTGTTTGCATTCCAAGAAGAAACATGTAAAATTAAAAAGCTCTAGCAACTATAGTTGGTAAGATCACAATTGCCAACGTATAATCCGACAAAGTAAATGGAGCTTGAATATACCCCCGATGTCACTGGGTCAATGTGTATACAGTTTCAATGTTCTAATAACTATATTTCCTGAGATCGAAAGGGGTATGGTATCTGACAAAGTCAATAAAGCATGGATATATAGGTCTAGGTCACTTGGTAAATGTGCGTGCTCAGTCGGCATGTCAAGAAGAAAATATTAGGTCAGTTCTGAAAATTCTACCATCAGCTAGTTGCTCGGATCGCAAGGGTCATGGTGTAATGTGACAGTCAACATATGAAAATGAAACATTATGTGAAGTTTGACAGTTTTAGTCACTAAAATGCCGAGATACCAGTGGTTAAGTTATGATCTGACTAAGTCAATGAAGTATGAAGTATAGGTCACGGTCACTGGGTCAATGTGTATGCTGAGTCCGCATGTCAAGAAGAAAATGGTTCTAGAAATGTCACGGGTTATGCTCTATTATTTTTAATTTCAATAGAATTGATTCTGATCTTGATATTGACACTAACACTCTTGATACCTGTGATTATAAAAAGTCAATGTATTGCTATCTGATGCTGCTCATATTATTACTGGCAATTTAAAAATTATTCCTGATTCTAGGAAACGAAATATAATTTCTACAGGACCGTTATATCGATTTCCTTCTAAAACTGATTTCAATAAGTGTAGAGGTGAAATCGCTGCTGCCTTGAATGAATTTGGTAATCGATTGTGTTAACGAGAGTATGTTGAGCATAAAGCTCTTTAGCATTCTGAAAGTAGTGAACAAACGCATTTCTTTCAACTCTAGAAAAAGCGAACTCGTTGCCTCTTAAACCTAAGACGTAAATACGTTACCTTAAAGTAGGTATTCAAGAATTTCATAAGAAGATTATTTTGGCTCCAGCAGACAAGGCCGCTACCAATGTGGTCGTTTTTTACTGCTCCACTATGTTAACGCTCTTCAGCAAGAGCTACATGGTACTAAGGCCTATGAACTACAGCATTGGGCTGTAGAGAGGGCTGTAGTTGATGATCACATTTGTCATTCATCGCCCAGTTTACTGTCTGTGTTACAGATGGCCAAGACAAGCTTCCTGCCTTATATTGGTTAAAGCAAGTTTTATTGCAAATTCAAGCTCTTGTACAACCACTTATCTTTCGAAATTATTAACTTTATGTTTTACTGCCATCAATAATGTGATTAAATATTGCGACAAAGTCTTTGAAAGATCAGGGGGAAATCTGTTTTGGTCTATAAAAAATTCTTATGAAGTTTAAATAAATTGAAATCCAGATGTTTTCGTGCTTGAAGTTATGATTTTCCCACCTTTACCCTACACTTCCAAATAATCTTATAAAAGAAAAACATAATGATGTAACTGAATGGACATTTCATCGGGTAGATTCCCTCTATCTTGCATGTAAAATAAGAAATGCTTTTTTTCACGTCTGAAGAACATAAAAAAATATACTTTATGGTCAAGTCAGAAAGTGTGTGAAGCTCTCACCTTTCTACTTGACAATATTTACATAAGATTTGCGACTAAGCTATTTAGACAAATTGTGGGTATTCTGATCTGTACGAATTGCGCACCCCTTGTGCCTGGTCCATTCTTGTTCTGTTATGAAAGATACTTCATGATGTCGCTTTCCGTTGAAAAACCAATCTGAAATCATTGAAGCATTTAACTCGACTTCTAGATATTTGGATGATTTATTAAATATTGATAATAACTGTTTTGATAGTTTGATCAGTCAAATTTACCCCCACCCCTCTCCCAGAATTTCAGTTAAATAAAGCAAGTTCTTCTGGTACCGAGGCTCCGGTTTTGGATTTACATCTATCTATTGTAGATGATTTTTTTTCCTGCAAAATTTATAATAATCGCGATGATTTTGATTTTGAGATTGTAAACTTCCTTTCTTGGATGTGACGTTTTGCGGCCGCCAAACGGCACAAAACCGGCTGCAGTGAAGGCAAATAAAAATCAAAAATGAGTTCCTTTAAGAGCAATGAAAACATTCATAAGAAAGAAGATGGGCCTTTTCATAATTGTATTGACGTCATTCCAATGTTTGACTTCAATCTCAACTGCAACAAGGTCTATCGGAACCCGAATTTTATGGTGACTTAATAGTATCGGTTCCTGATCTTTGTTTTATTCTACTTAGTATATAGATCCAGAAAAATATATACTTGCAAAGACTTCAGCACCCAATTTCGTAAAATCTTTCTTCGATATGAAAAAGATTTGGTACAACATGAATGTTATACGACAGACTGCATGGATGGTAGTTAACCTAATCACGGTTGACAGCTGTGCTTCCCTCTTTAATTGCACCGGCCCCGCTCATCGGGGCTCGAAGAAATATATGGGCTGCATGATGCTTCCACGCAGAGCTTAATCTGACCCGCACACGAATACTGGTAAACCGCATAGAGGACCTTAGCCTGCACAGGCAAAGCGGGGCGCACGAGTCGGACCATCCATGCTTATAAAGTAGAAGTGGAGGCAATGATCAGGAATCGATACAATTAACCCACAGCTCCCATCAGAGACACAAAAGGGAAAGAAACACAAACATGAAACAACAGACCCTAATGGAAACATAAATAGCGGCAAGCCAAAAGGACAGTTACTTTCCCACAAAATGGCCAATAGGCTATCCAAAATAAAATAATATAATCGACACAAACACCCAAAGACAAAGCAAAACAAAAATAAACCACGATAGAAGAACCGCAATGGAACGGTCAGTGGAAACGAATATATATAGCAAAAGAAAACCAACAGTTAGACTCCGATGGGCCCGACCAGAGACAGAGCATCAGGTACCAACCAGCATAAGCATTTACGTTTGAACCGTCATAGAATCTGAGACCTGACCCACCGGCGTGCAATTAAAGAGGGAAGCAAAGTTGTCAACCGTGATTGGGTTAACTACCATGCATGCAGTCTGTCGTATAGCATTTATGTTGTACCCAACCTTATTGGTTTCATTGGGCGCCAGGGCTTGAGATGTCATTTCATCTCAATGTCGGGTAAAGGTCCCAAAAAATTGGAAGCAGCATCTCCAAAATGACCTTTACAGTGTTGACGGGGACGTTAAACCTCAAATCAAACAAAACAAAAATCTTTAATTGCACGCTAGTTGGTCAGGACGGTTCCAGCGTAAAGGATTACTGAGAATGAGAGAGAGTTGAATTTTATGTAATGTTGTTTGGTGCCTGATGCTCTGTGTCTAGTTGGGACCATCGAAGTCTAACTGTTGGTTTTCTTTTGCTTCAGCATTTCAGTGGTTTCTTGCTGTCGAGTCCTCACCGTTGTTTCCTCTCTGTTGTTGTGTGATTTTTGTGTTCTCGGAGATGTTGCACTGATGTGTTAGGAGGCCTTCATGCGGACTGAACAAATTATTTGTCTAAATCGCGACGGAAGTAAGGGCGAGGATTGCGGCCGCGTAAAATCGAATTAAGCCCCACAGTGGAATTTGTTTCACTGACCGTTCCGAGGCGGTTCTTCTGTTGCGGTTTATTTTTGTTATGGTTTCTTTTTGAGTGCGTGTGTATCGCCTGTATTTTTTCTTTTGGTTAGCGGATTGGCCATTTTGTGGGAAAGTAGCTGTATTTTTGGCTTTCCGCTATTGATGTTTCCATTAGGGTCTAGTTAATTCATGTTTGTGATGTCTCTGATGGGAGCTGTGGGTTAATTGTATCGATTTCTGATCATTGCCTTCACTTCTATTATGGTATAATCTGACAAATTCAATGGTAGCAATTATAGTTGCTGGGATCTCAGGGATTATGGTATAATCTGACAAAGTCAGTGGAGCATAAAATATAGGACATTGCTACTGGGTCAAGGTTTATGCTGATTTAGCATGTCAAAAAGAAACATTATGCAGCATTCTCTGTGGTTCTTTGATTTTTTTGTGTTCTCGCAGATGTTGCACTGATGAGTTAGGAGGCCTTCATGCGGACTGAACAAATTATTTGTCTAAATCGCGACGGAGGAAAGGGCGAGGATTGTGGCCACATAAAATCGATTTCAGCCCCCCAGTGGAAATCTTTCCACTGAACGTTCCAAAGCAGTTCTTCTTTGGCGATTTATTTATGTTGTTGTTTGTTACTTACTGTGTATATCACTTGTGTCTTTTAATTTTGGATGGCCATATGGCCATTTTGTGGGAAAGTAACTGTCATTATGGCCTTCCTTTGTTTAAGTTTCCATTATGGTCTGGTCGCTTAATGTTTGTATTTCTTTCCCTTTGGTGTCTTTGATGGGTGGAGTAAGTTAATTGTATCGATTCCTGATCTTTGTTTTACTTCTACTTTCTAAGTTTCTATCAACTGTAGCTGCTGGGATCATAAGGGTTAGAGAATGATCTGTCAAAATCAATGGAGTGTGAAATATATGTCAAGGTCACTGGGTCAATGTGTACGCTAAGTCAGCGTGTCAAGAAGAAATATTAAGTCTTTATGCAGCTGGTGTTGTGCCTCGTGGCGGCCGTAAAACGTCTCCCCGTACATCAACCATAGTGTAGTTTATATTTTACTTTTGGTCCTTTGAGATCAGCGTGAATATTCTGAGAATTCAGAAATAAATTATTGGTTTAGACTCATATTCTAGACAGGTTTTTAATTTTTTGGACCCCAATTTGATTTATATCAGTCTTTGTATCGACTGCCTTTTCGAAATTTGCAAAATTGCAGTATGTTTCCTCTGGCTTTCTTTGCCGGATCATTACAGGGTCACTGATGAGGCTTTATTAGCCGAAACTACGTAGTATGGCCCATCTTCTTTCTTATGAATGTTTTCATTGCTCTTGAAGGAACTCATTTTTGATTTTTATTTGCCTTCACTGCAGCTGGTGTTGTGCCGTGTGGCGGCCGTAAAACGTCTCCCCGTACATCAACCATAGTGTAGTTTATATTTTACTTTTGGTCCTTTGAGATCAGCGTGAATATTCTGAGAATTCAGAAATAAATTATTGGTTTAGACTCATATTCTAGACAGGTTTTTAATTTTTTGGACCCCAATTTGATTTATATCAGTCTTTGTATCGACTGCCTTTTCGAAATTTGCAAAATTGCAGTATGTTTCCTCTGGCTTTCTTTGCCGGATCATTACAGGGTCACTGATGAGGCTTTATTAGCCGAAACTACGTAGTATGGCCCATCTTCTTTCTTATGAATGTTTTCATTGCTCTTGAAGGAACTCATTTTTGATTTTTATTTGCCTTCACTGCAGCTGGTGTTGTGCCGTGTGGCGGCCGTAAAACGTCTCCCCGTACATCAACCATAGTGTAGTTTATATTTTACTTTTGGTCCTTTGAGATCAGCGTGAATATTCTGAGAATTCAGAAATAAATTATTGGTTTAGACTCATATTCTAGACAGGTTTTTAATTTTTTGGACCCCAATTTGATTTATATCAGTCTTTGTATCGACTGCCTTTTCGAAATTTGCAAAATTGCAGTATGTTTCCTCTGGCTTTCTTTGCCGGATCATTACAGGGTCACTGATGAGGCTTTATTAGCCGAAACTACGTAGTATGGCCCATCTTCTTTCTTATGAATGTTTTCATTGCTCTTGAAGGAACTCATTTTTGATTTTTATTTAAAGGTTCTAATAATTACATATACCGATATCGCAAGCACAAAAAAGAATCTCAAGGTATTATGAAAGTTCTATGTCTGTGACCTTGACCTCTAGGTCACGCCACCCAACAGGGGTGGTGTTAATTAAAACCTCAGACCAATATCTACCACCATGCCAAATATTAATGAAATCCATAAAAGAGTCTTTAAATACATGTAATAAGGTCTTATAAACTTTTTCGCAAAACCTTTGACCCTACTTCAATGAACGTGGAGGAAAGACAAACGAACCAACGTACGTACGAACGAACGAATGAAGCAACGAATGAAAAGTCGAAAACTATTTACCCCTCGGCATAGCGTATAATTAACAATTTCGGAAATTGTAAAAGGATATATGTTTGAAGCTTTTTCAGTTTTCAGTCAGCAAACCTAAACAGAGTCAAACTGGAAAAGAATTTTAAGCCATGGTTGTATTGAATATAAACAAAAAATAGAACATCATGTTTATTTTTAATTTATTCATTTATTTATTTTATTTTATTTTATTTTATTTTTTATTATTATTATTTTTTTTTTTTTTTTTTGGCTCAGTTTACCTCAAGCATGCAACTAAAAGAAGAAATCTCTTGAACTTGCATCAATTTCACAAATTCAGGTGTTAATATAAAAAATCCATTATTTAAAATTAATTGTCTCTCGCTCGGGCATGAGAAAGTGTCTGTCAAAGAACATTTAGCTTCAAAATTATCCAATGAGAGCAAACTGTGTCAGGACTCGGTGTTAATGTGTTAGCAAAATGGTCAGGACTCGGTTATCTGTCAAAGGTGAAGTTAACCAATGCGCTACTGGATTACTATTTAAAGAAATAACGTCGACCATGACACTGTCAAGGCACTACTATATTAACTTAGTCCTCAATATTACCAAAAGAACATCAACGTGCTTTTGTTTGTTTGAGTTGAGGTTTAATGTCCCGTCAACACTGTAAAGGTCATTTTGGAGACGTTGCTTCCAACTTTGTGGGACTTTTACCTGGCATTGAGATGAAATGCGATCTCAAGCCCTGTCGCCCAATGAACCAATAGGGTTTATAAGCATGGACGGGCCGACTCGCACCGCTTTGCCTTGGTAGGCTTAGATCCTCTAAACAGTTACCAGTACTCGTGTGTGGGTCGGTTTCAGCTCTGCGTGGAAACATCATGCAGCCCATATATTTCTTTAAGCCCCGATGGGCGGATGCCGACATCAATGTGCAATTGAATCACCTCTCCATGAACAAAGAAAACCAAGCCACTATTTTTTTTGTTTTGTTGTTGTTTGTTTAACGTCCCCCATCAACGCTAGTTATATCATTTTTGTGACGCCGCCGACAGTTTTGTGGGCTTTTACCCGACCATGTCAAGCCCAACGCAAAAGGCTTAAATGCATTAGACGGTCTGACTCACACCACTTTGCCTGGGCAGGCTTGGGCCTTCTAAGCAGGTTACCAGTACTCATGTGTGGTCAGTTTCAGCTCTGCGTGGAAGCATCTTGCAGCCCAATCTATTTCTCCAAGCCCCGATGGGAGGGGCAGACAAGCCACTATTAAGGTAATTTTGATAAATGACTTGCAACTGCTTTGATTAGTGTTTCCGGCCAGTTTATACCCGCAAACACAGTTGCATTATTTATTTAATAGATACAATATGTTCTGGAATCGCCACAAAGCTCATTTATCATATGACGTCGCTCTAAGAATGTAATAACGCCATATATTACATGCATTACAGAGAAATACCATGATTTCTACCAGACATAAACTTGGTATTTTCCTTTTTGCTAAGAAGAAATATTTCCTCTTAGCCGGGGAAATAAATCCCTTCAGCTGGAACTACTTTATGTACAAGATACGAGATACCGCTTTGCAGTGAAATTGTTCTATTCAAACGCGGGAAAGTTTCAATCACGTCGACGTTATTCATGACGTCATTGTAATGGCGTCTAAGAAATATCAACAGACGTTCAGAATGCGTGACGTTTGAGTCGGATGCAACGCTGAAACAAAAGAAAACATGGATATGACCATTGATTAGGATGTAAGTTTTGCTTTATTTAATCTAACGTTTTACTTGTTTTATCACTGAAACACTTTGTTTCTTCTAGTTTTGTTCAAAACTGTAGAAAGCGCTTTCAAAATGGCGCCCATCCAGTTGTTCTTCCACCCAGATTCTGTAACACTTCGCTGATTGAACCGTGTAAACAGTCAACTGAACGGGCATTCAGATCCAAAATTCAAGATCCAAACGCTCCTAAAAGTCTATGGAAGTGCATGTAATATACAGATTATACATTTCTCCTATTTGAAATATGGGATTTATAAACCTCGGGAGGTAAAACAACCCGTTAAAGAAACTCGTGCTTCGCACTCGTTTCTTTATCGGATTGTTTTACCTCCCTCGGTTTATAAATCCCATATTTCAACTAGGAGAATGAATAATCTATATGTAATAAATTCGATAATCCATTAGTGGATTAAATATGCAAAATAATTAAGATACGCCCCTTAACGTTACCCATACAATGTCCTTAACGACTTTGCATTAATGGCGCAATACTGACATTTTTGTACAAAAATCGTGAATGGGTTTTAAATGTCATATGATAAATAGAATCTTGCAGTCGTGCTCATATATTATTTTGTTAAACTCGTTGGGGAAAAGGGATATAATGCTCGGCGAAGCCTCGCATTTTATTTCTTCCCCTCAACTTGTTTAATAAATTCATTAATACATGGACACTCATCTAAGATCCTCTATTTAATCACAGGAGCTTGGAGTTCTGTCCATAAGTAGTTCATAAGGTTCAAAATCAAAAGTGACACTTACCCATTTCCTCAGAAATGGCCAGGAGTGAAACGGCTTTTGCTGCACCTTTGAAATGCTTCAGCGACAGATTTTCGGTAAGTAACGACTGTGTACCGTGAAAATACGCATCAAATTATAATTCGAGGAATGGATAACTTTTTCTGACACATTACGCTGACGCAATAAACAACGATTAAAATGTTGTCAAAATTGACGACAGCCATACCGAGTCCAGTTTCCGGTACACCCGGGTAGAAAAATCTCTTCGTAGGGCTTTGGCAAAATCAATTTTAACATATTTTAAGCTGATTAGATAAATAAAACAGGTCATTTTTATGTGTTCGTCGGATTATTTAAATGCAATCCTTACCAAAGTATTATCCGGGAACATGTTTTGAAAAAAATGAAATTCAAAACACAAAACGGTTTTCCTGAGTCGTTGTTTACCAGTGCACCGGCTTCATCATAATGACCTTTTACACAATGATGACGTTTGTAAACCACCGTGCACAACCTTTACTTATGCGATACCGGAGTCTTTTGCTCCAGCAGTTTAGTTATTTCAGCGAGTCCTCGCCGTTGTTTCATCTCCGTAATCGTTTGATTTTTGTGCTAACGGAGATGTAGCGACATGCTCAACAAGCTAGGATGGCCGTCCCTAGAGTCCCGTCGTGAACAGACTTCTTACTTTTCTTTCTTTCTTTCTTTCTTTCTTTATATACTGCCATACGCTGACATGCTAGGAAAGTGTGTATATTACATATACTCCAGGTTTGCAGGATGATAGCCTACACAATAGTAGGGTTCTTTAACATGCACAGGGGATGGTTCTCCCTGCACAGGGGGCCTCCAGTTAACGTCTCGATACGAATGATTGTGCACTTTATGACATTCATCCCTGCTAATGATGCCAATGGAGCGTATTCGGACACCAAAATTTTATCGCCGCTGCCGGGAATCGAACCCGGGACCTCTAGTATCAGAGGCCATTGCACTAGCCACTGAGCTATTACGCTATAAGATACACTCTGTAATAGTGGCTATTAGGCGTACAAAATAACTGTGATTCTACTGACATGCTGAAAAATGTCGGTAGGTAGGAGAAACTTTTTTATTATTTTATTTTAAAAACAAATAGGGTTGGGCTTGTCTTTTTGTATTTTTTTTTTTTTTTGTACATGTGCTTGTCGTGTCGGACTTGCACAGTATATCATAATTCATTTTAGATGCTCAAAAAGTCAGCTCTGTACATTGGAATATACTAAATGCCAAAAACTACAAAAATGTACTTAAAACGCGAACTTACTTTGGAAAAGGCAAAGACGATACTTGGTAGGGTCGGAAATCGAAAATGGTAGGATCCGTGAAATTTCGTAAACTGCCGGGTTGAAGCCCCCACCCCCCCCCCCCCACACACACACGCATACACACCCCCCCCCCCAATCCCCCCATCCCCAGTAGTCTGTCCCAAGGCGGTCGTTCCTTTGTAGTCGTATTTGTTATTTGGTTTTGTGCCGTTGGTTCATGTTTGCTCTGTTTTTGTGTGTGCCTCCGTGTCACTTTCTATAGGTGACTTGAGACGGCTGTAGTGATGCCATGAACAACTATTTCTTCTCTAGAACGATTCCTCCTTCAAAAAGCACTCTCTCTTCTGTGGTAGATGTCAATACTGCAGAGGAGTCCAATGCCCATATGGCATAGATATTGGCTCGGGGGAATGCGTTTTAGCTTTATGATCTCAACCAGAGATTTTTGTGCGTTAAATTCTAAATTTATCGGCCCGCCTAACATGGGTAATGGGTCAATAAAACCGGCTCAGTATAAGTGAATAGATAGATCAGAAGGGGAAAAATGTCTTCGCAAATAGGTTTCAATGCACAAATACACAAGACAAAATCGGTTCATATTTTGTAACTAATGCCGCTAACTGATATTCGGCATGCATTGTGTGTCGCCTATAATGCACTGTACGATTATACATCGTGATACCATTGACGTCATAATTAGATCATAGATGCACACTATTAAGATTCCTATCACGTATGTTTTATTCGGAATTCGGATGAACCGTGATACCGTTTTTCAAGCAATCGGATGCAACGCGGTCCTTCCTGGAGAAGGATTGTCTACGGACGTGTCACCAGTAAACACAATTCTGATAATATAAACACTTTATAACAGTTTCACTTTATTATTAGGTGAGGGTTGTGGGGACGTTGTGCGAGTTTAGTAGCTCCCCTTTCTCGTGTTTTTCTGTCTCTGCTTCACCCCCATTTGCCAAAGTTTGGAGCATTTTAGTGCATTAGGCCTATCACATTACCCTCTTAGTATATGCAACACCCCCCCCCCCCCCGCCCACCGCCCATGGGGACTTGAAAAAATAGATTGGGTTCAAGATGCTTCAACGCAGAGCTGAAACGACCGCACATGAGTAGGCCTACTGATATAAACCGCTTTGAGGTTCTAAGCCTGCCCAGGCAAAGGGTTGCCAGTCGGACCGTCCATGCTCATAAACCCTATAGGTTTAATTGGACGGCAGCCCTTGAGATGTCAGTTCATCTCAATGACGGGTAAAAGTCACACAAAATTGGGGGCAACGTCTCCAAAATGACCTATATAGTGTTGAGGGGGACCTTAAACCTCAAATCAAACAAAACAAAACTGTCAGTCAGAATGGCCGGATAAATTGCAAGGTGCTTTAAGACACTTTACCGTAAGATAAGCCACCTCGACGAGTGAAAACCTGGAAAGTGGCAACTTGAATTTTGGTATCAGGATATTAAAAGCTGTTTCCCATTACAAAACGTGCAAAGACACGTAGGTTTTGTCTCATCAGTCCTAGTTATGAGCCTTTCTGCTTGACAGCCGTCCATTTTCATTTTACGTCAAGTTTACATCGAATATTTTGACGTTCATGTGTGTGTGTGTGTGTGTGTGTGTGTGTGTGTGTGTGTGTGTGTGTGTGTGTGTGTTCGGGTTTAACGTCGCTTCCAACAATTTTTCAGTCATATCACGACGGTGTCTGGTTGCGACAGGGAGCTCAATGCTCACTTTTATAGTGCTGCCTCACTGAAGTATCATGTACCAGACACATTACATGATACAACACCCAGTCACATTATCCTGACACTGGATCGACCAGTCCTAGCTCTTCCACGTAAATCTGAGTGCCAAGCGAGGAGCAGCTATAGTACCATTTTAACGACTTTGGTATGTCGCGGCCCGGGATCGAACCCTTGACCTCCCGTTCCCCGGAGCGGACACTCTACCAACTGAGCTATCGGGGCCGGTTTTGACGTTCATGACGTTGCCGTGCAACATTCGCTGCGGCGTTGCCGAAGTCAGGCTCGGTATGGCTCATACACGGTCGTTTCACTCCTGGCAATTTCTTACGAAATGGCTTTGTCAAAGTTAGTGTCACTTTTGATTTTGAATTTTATGAATTACTTATGGACATAACTTCAAGCTCCTGTGATATATGATAAATAGAATCTTGCAGTCGTGCTCATATATTATTAAATTTGTTAAACTCGTTGGGGAAAAGGGATATAATGCTCGGCGAAGCCTTGCATTTTATTTCTTCTACTCAACTTGTTTAATAAATTCATTAATACATGAACACTCATCTAAGATCCTCTATTTAACTAATGACTTGCAATTGCTTTGATGAGTGTTTCCGGCCCGTTTATACCCGCAAACACATTTGCATTATTTATTAAATAGATAAAATACGAGGTTAGGCTGTAAAGTTCTGAGCCTGACCGAGATCCAATGGTTTGTCCATGCTGAAAGTGCCTTATTTTTCTACATAGTCTCCCTTCTTGTCCACACACTTCCTCCAGCGATGCTGGAGTCCTTGGATCCCGGTGGTATAGAAGGTCTCATCTTGGTCCCTGAAAAAACTCCTCCACAGCAGCTTTCACCTCCTCGTGTGACCGATAATGCTGCCTAGCCAAGTGCTTTTTCATGTTTGGAAACAGGAAATAATCTGATGGAGCTAGATCAGGTGAACACGGAGGGTAATCGACAAGTGTGAAGCCACAGTCATGCACAGCAGCCATTGCGACAACGATTTATGAGCAGGCGCATTGCCCTGATGGAACAAGACCCCTTTTGTCAATTTTCAGGGTCGTTTAGCCTTAATTGCTTTTCGCAATTGTTTTAGCAGATCTGCATAATACTCCCCATGAATTGTTCTGCCCTTTTGAAGGTAATCTATGAATATTATACCCTTGGCATCCAAGAACACTGATACCTACACCTTCCCTGCAGAGGTTTGGAGGGGGTGAGCCAGGGTGCTTCCATTGCATGAATTGTCTTTTGGTCTCTGACTCAAAGTGATGAACCCAACACTCATCCTGTGTGACAAAACGGTCAAGAAAACCATCTTGGTCTGCTTCAAAAATAGCCAAGTTGGCTTGTGACAGGTTCAGTCTGGTCAACTTTTGGTTAGGCGTCAAAAGTCGTGGCACCCATCTGGCGGAAACCTTCGACATTCCTAATTAACTGTGTAGAATGTTCTCTACTCGTTCACGGGAGATGCCAACAGTGCTAGCTAACTGATTCACAGTTAAAAGCCTGTCATCCATCACGACCCTGTGCACTTGGCTAATGGTTTCCTCAGTTGTTGCCGTTGTGGGTCGTCCACACCGGTCATCATCTACAAGCCTGTCATTGCCCATCTTAAAATGTGCTGCTCACCTTTTCACGGTTGCATACGAAGGAGCATCATCCCCTAATGTAGCAACCATATCGGCATGTCCTTTGGTTTTGGTGCTCATATTATGCAGTTTTATGTCCTCCGTTCAGCGTAATTCCTGCATCTGTGGAAAGCTTTTGAACCTGCTACACGTATGTCAGGCCTATTAGCTGTTCGTTTTTGTTTCCTGATTTGTCGTTTTATTATTGACGTATGATGTTTGTACTTTTATTTTCCGATTTGCTGTACACCCGCGAGCTTTTAAATGATAGCATTGTGTAAATATTTTGCATATGTACTTAGATCATTTTTTTTACGAAAACGCTACCAAAATTTAAAAGAGAAACGATCAGGAACTGATACAATCAGATCCCAAATTCTTCCCACATTATCACCAAGGAAAAAAGTCGAAACATGGAGTGACGACAGTATAGGAAACGGACAACAGGTAAACCGAGTCAGCAACTCTTTCCCAAACAGGTGGTGTCTCAGAATATCTAAACCTAACTAAAATGGAGCTATACCTAATGGGAGAAATCAGAATCACCAACATGACAAACATTAAACTGGAGGGACAAACGTAACTAAAAATGAACAACCAAAAAAGGGAGAATTATCAGAATCATGAACGTAACAACATATATGATTAGGTAAATAATAAGAACAACCTAAACAAAACACGAATGAACCACTGCAAAAGCACTGACTTGGAACGGTCAGTAAATTAATGCTGGGTTTAAGTTAACTTTACGGGATCCCAACCCTCACTTTCACTGTAATTCAACCAAGTATCTGTTTGGTCCGCGTGAAAGTTTTCTAACTCATCAGTGAATCAAAGAAATCACAGTTAAAGCCAAGCTGACACAAGGATGAGGACTCGACAGTAAAACGCACTGAGCAATCCGGTGCAACGCCACAGAAACATTGGGGCATAAGCAAATCAACAGTTGAACCCAATTGCAGATATAATTTTTTCACGTAACAGGTTTTCTTTTCCTTTCCAAAACTATACATGAAGAGTAATAACGATATAGTTCAAAGTTTTTAAATTAAAGTACACCATTGTTGCAATTTGAGTATTTGTAAAGATTCTGATTTCATCAGTTCCTGAAGTAGCTTTACTCATTCAGTTTACCATTTATTTACTATAACAATATACATGTACTTGTGTTCGTGTTTGCTACATTATGCCTTGATGCCATGTATCACGATGCGTAATTATTTTGTCTGCAGCATGAGCAGCGAAAAACTCTTCTTGAAGATCTGAAACACATACCCTAGGAGAAACATAACCAAGAAGATGGGTGACTAAGGTCTTGAGATAGTAGTTGTGCCAACCAGTGCACAAAATCAAGGTTTCATATTAGATGGATTCGAATGTTTTCTTAAATGTTGTGATAAGGTAGACCTCTTGCTCGCTGTGTATAACTAATACCATTTATCATGACACTGACCTCTGTTACCATGATCTCACACTCGACTGAGTGCATATATTTATCTTCAGTACATAGAGATCGGTAACTGGGCCGCGGCCTTGAGCAGGCGTATCGTATCGTACAGACTGCTATTGATTAATGTTGCCCTTTATAGCAATATTTGAGCATAATATTGGTGGTCTGGGATTTGTCTCAGAGATCGTTCCGTTGCATGTCATTGTTCAATAATTACACAAACGTATTATATGAAGCGCGTGGTTCAGTGGATAGCGCACTGATTTCCAGGTAGTGATATTTTGCCTTGTGAACCACGGGTTCGAGCCCGGGTAATCCTATTATTTATTTATCCATTTCATCCTTTTTCCCTTTCAAATGTGTCCCTTTTTGGTTAAATGAGGGTTTTGATTTCTGCTTTAGATTATATTTACATTTATTCTTTTGTTTTGTTTGATTTCATTTTTTAAATTGTATTTTTTATTTATTCTTTTATCAATTTGTATAAAAATTGCAACTCATTAAGCATGGCGATTCACAGCATCAAAACAAGTAAAAGCATCTTTAGCAAACATTGGTTCGTTTCGTGTTTCTCCAAATAAGTGAATAAAATTTACATTTCCTTCATAATAAAATATCCACTTACCTAGGGCTCGAACTAACATTTTCTTACCCGCTGGTTTGCAGATAGTCCGCCGATAGCCATTCGGCCACGACACGCTAAAACCGTCGAGTGAAACATATTATAAAGTACCTGTGAGTGGGTTCCATAAATGCCAAAAGATGTCGAAAATTTACGAAAACCGATCTATTATGCATTTATTCTTTGCATCAGTCGCATGCCAAATTGCAACAGCTATAACAGAACCAGTGCTTCAGCTGAAGTGCACGACCCGCCGGATGCTTTTAGCTTTATGAGTGTTACAATATACGGGTATGGCAGCCATTTTGGTCATGTGACCTGGACCTAAAACTGTTCCCCCAATAAATGCACCTTATCGTAAGAAGCAAAAATATATTATACTTTAGTACTGTATTCTGAATCGTTTGCAGGATAAAATGCATTCTCACTTTTCCAATACAAAAGCATATGTGTCAAAGTTTGACCTAGGCACAAAGAAGGTCAAGGTCAACCAAGGGTCACCATTTTAGCAATTTATGATGGGCCTACGTCCCAGATGCTATTTATCAAGTTTCGTGGAAATCTGCCAAGTGGTTCTGGAGAAGACTATTTTTGAAGGGTTTTTACCATATATGGCTTGGCGGCCATTTTGGTCATGTGACCTTGACCCATGAGCAAATTTTGGTTTCCCCCATCCTATAGAGGCTCCATATGAAATTTGACTTCAATCGGCCCAACGGTTTTCGAGAAGAAGCAGTTCGAAAATTTTCACATTTTTCGCCTCGGCGAGGCTATACTAAACAGAATGTAATATTTCGCAAGTTCATTGGTTAGATCTCATTGATATCTATCAGTTTGCCAAAAATTGTATAAATATTCCAAGCTGTTAAGTCACTATCACCAATTTTCACAAACGGGATACGGACGGACAGGCAGACAGACCATATATGGCTTGGCGGCCATTTTGGTCATGTGACCTGGACCCCATGAGCAAATTTTGGTTTCCCCCATCCCATAGAGGCTCCATATGAAATTTGACTTCAATCGGTCCAACGGTTTCCGCGGAGAAGCAGTTCGAAAATTTTCACATTTTTCGCCTCGGCGAGGCTATACTAAATGGAATGTAATATTTCGCAAGTCTGTTGGTTAGATCTCATTGATATCTATCAGTATGCCAAAAATTGTTTAAATATTCCAAGCTGTTAAGTCACTATCACCAATTTTCACAAACGGGTTACGGACGGACAGACTGACAGACTGACAGAATGACACGGTGATTTTAGGGCACTCTTAGAAAATCAACCGACTTCAGTTGGTCGCTTTTTCTGCGGGTCGTGCAATTACGTTTCGGCTAATATACTTAAGAACTTTAAAAACGCTAAACTGTACAACATGTCATTTTACTCAAGATAAACAATTATGAATAAGTTTGAGCATCAGTACAAGTGTTCAGGATAGAATATTTCAAGTCTGCAAATGCTTAAAGTGGATGTGCAGCCATGCGCGAAATTTTCGAGAACAATGATACTTTGTTATCTTTTTGCATAAAAATTTAATGAGTTTATATTATGCCGTATTTTAACATTTATGCTTCTGAATGAAGGCTGCATAGTGTTAAATCAACGCAAAAATGTCAAAGACTCTTGAAAACGTGATGAAGTAAGGAAAATCAACCAATTTATGCAAACCAATTTTAACCCTTATCTTGCTGTTCACGACAACCCCTATCTTTGCAAACAGTGGAGATCCAGATCAGATGGCTTCTAAATCATCTGATCAGGATCTGCACTGTTTGGTGTTCAGTTTATGAATCTGTAGCTATAAATTATATCAAGTAATTTGATTGGCTGGTAGACAGAAATGGGATTGGCTTAAATGAATATTCAGCAAGTGAAGAGTTAATGGATGTTTTAAGCGGCTCTAACAAGTACAGATGGCCCTCGCTTTAACGACAGTATTTGTGCCTTAACAATTTGCAGTTCTAGCGAATTTGCCGCTACCAATAAGGAATTGTATAATAGGTAATAAAGGACATTCTTGCTTAATTACTCGAAGCAGCAAACGCTGTGAACATTTGGTAGAATCGCCTCGCCGAGTATTAAATAAGTGCAATACAGTCCAACCTGTGTTAAGCAAGCACCTCAGGGATTATCAAAATGTGCTTGCTTAAGACAGGTGCTTGCTTAATGCAGGTAGATTTTGATGGTTTTTTGCCCTTTTCGGGAACTCAATGCATGCTTGCTTAAGGCAGGTTGCTTGCTTGATAGAGGTGGCCACTATAACAGGTTTGACTGTATTCTTGAATATATCCATTTAACGTCTCATCCTTAGCTAATCACCACTGAAATCGTCGATAAAACAATTTAGATTTGTCGTTATATCGAATGTGGGTATAAACGTGCCTTAAACTTTATTTTAATTGCTTCATTGACGTGTATATACAACAGACAAATACATATTTTCAAGGATTTGACACTGAGCCAAAGAACTTGGTTGACTGTACCCACAACCTAAGTCTTTGAGCAGAAAGAAGAATACAATGTATATGTTTTTCCACATTAAGGGGAATTGGAAGACCTTCAAGGGAGACAACTCCTGCAAAAGTATTTTGTCTACCATGTAGGGGTCAACTCTTAAAGGAAAGAATTTGCTCCTGAGGAGCAAATTCTTTCCTTTAAGAGTAGACCCCTTTTCGGTGGGACAGGGCTTGTAGATAAGTGAACAGGAAGTCAAGAAAGTTTTCTCCCTTTGAAAAATGGTGGAAATATGTGCCAAGTGTTCCCATTCCCCTTAAGTGTGATTTACAGGGTCGTTAATCACATAGACTTGTCAGTCTGACGGGCTTCAGCTTCTCAACAGTTGCAACGTTGAAAATCGGCTGACCATGCGGTTCTGCTTGCTCTGCAGGGCTACAATGTATACTAAATTCATCACGAAAACACGCCTATATAATTTTGACCCCCTTAAACCCCACTTTTATATAGTAAAACTGGGGTTTACAGGGGTAAACCTTATTTCTTTTATTACTGGTGTAACATATAGATTGTGGGTATTTGTTAGAACCGCCTCGATTTTGAGCAGAAATAAGAAAATTATCGTAATTTTTCATCTTAAATTTTTTGGTTTTTCGGCGGTAAAGTTTACAATGTATTTGTATAGGCATGTTTTCGTAATGTATTTTAGGCCATAACGTCGTCAGGGTATTGACGCGAGTAGTACATGTAGAAGGCGTGTACTTTTGTAACATCTGAAAAGAAAAGGCGAGCATCGAATTTTCATTTTGTGTCGGCACCATGCTAGAGCGCAGTCATTAACGCTCTACATGCTCGGTATTTTTTGCAGCAAACGACATTTTAAAATATTTTCCTAACTTTTTGAGAAAACAAGATTTGACATCTCAAATTGAGACAATTTGCATGAGAAACAATTTTCATGAGATACCAAGTCCTTGTTTCTGGAAAACATAAGAAAAAAATATCAACAATTTTTCGCCTGCTGAATTAGCCTACAGAGTGTTAGAGGCTAAAAGTTAATCCTCTATTAAGGAAACGTACATGCGAGTTTGAAGCAAAATCAATCACAAAACGTTAACAGGTCAGATACAGCTAGAAATGCAGCGACAGTGCTATGTAAAAAAATGGAAGGGACATATTTCAAAGCCGACGTTCCATTTCATGTTTCTCTAAATTCAACTTGGGTTTCGGATTAAAAATCAAAGTAAAAATCTGAGCCAGACATCAGATTAGCAACTTTATGTTTTAAAAACAACGCCCGCTGAGAAGACAGTTTCGTTTTTCTCGCATTACAGAAGCATAAGTGCGAACAGATACTTCATTGATTCTGTTGTCATAGCAACGTTTAATTACAAAATATAATCTGTCAAAGTCAAGCTGTTTTTATCGTGGAAATGTTTTAGTTATTATGCCTTTTGGCAGAAAATAGAACATTGTAGAATAGGAAACATTTCAGCAACAGGAACCACACCAGTAAAATGACACGGAGAGACAATTAATGGTCGGTCTTATGCACTTTTCCACATTTCTATGCGACAGCGGTATGCAAAACACAAAGACATGCTTGATGCAACTACTGCTTGATGAAGCAAAGACTACGACCACGCATCTTGTAATTATTCAAGAAATTCTCGACCATTTTTTTTTCCTGCGGAACTTGAAAATTCTAGACGAATTAACTGCCTTAAGTGGGGCATTTCGTTTTTCAAGTGCAGGAAGATGGTTTTACTTTCTATCTATCTATCTTCTTATACTGAGTCGGTCATATTTGGCCATTACCTCAGTTGGGTGCGTAGCTAAATTTAGAATTTAGCTGAAAAAAAAAAAAAAAAAAAAAAGAGAAGTCACTGGATGAGTCCTTAAAACTATTTACAATCTGAATAACAGAGGTATACTAAAACGCATACCTCTGAGTCTCAATCTTACACTGTATGGGCTTTGAACTCCTCTGCAGTCTTAGCATTCACCACAGAAGAGGGAAGACTATTCCACTGGGGAATAGTCCTAGGGAAGAAGGAATTTTTCAGGGCATCACTGTAGGACTGGTACCTGTGATACTGTGAGTTGTTTACTTTTGATGCCCTTGTTCGAGTTGAAACTGTCACAGGGGTCAAGTATTTATCTTTATTAACGGCCACTGTACCTGAATGTATCTTATAGAAGAAGGTTAAAGAGGACTGCTCACGACGGGCCTCTAGGGACGGCCATTCTAGCTCGTTAAGCATGTCACCGACGCTGCTTCTATTGCGCCATCGTCGGCAGGTCCATCGAGCAGCTGTCCTCTGCACCTTCTCCACCTGCTGAATCTGAGTTTTAACATAGGGATGCCAAATGGGTGATGCATATTCTAGCTGAGGGCGAACCAATGTTTTATATGCAACATCCTTTGTCTGCCTAGGTGCAAAAGCCAAGTTTCGTCTAAGAAATCCTAAAGTCCTAGTTGCTTTTGATGTAATTTCAGAAACGTGTTGACCCCAATCAAGATCATCAGTGATGGTGATACCAAGATATTTGGCGGATTGAACCTGCTCCAAGATTTGCTGGTGTAGTTTATAGTCAAACTTAATTTGTTTGTCAGGAGGGTGTCGCGACACCCTCATTGAATGACATTTGGCCACATTGAACTTCATCTGCCAATCGGCCTCCCACTGTGCTAGTTGATTCAGGTCATCTTGTAGAATAAGACAGTCAGAAGAAGAATATATATTCCTATAAAGGACACAATCATCAGCAAACAAACGGACAGATGACCTGATGTTATCAGGGAGATCATTAATGAATACCAAGAAAAGGACCGGTCCAAGGACCGAACCTTGGGGGACACCAGATAAAACAGGGACTGGATCAGACGCTTGGCCATCAAGTACAACTTGTTGTGAGCGCCCTGAGAGCCATGAGCTAATCCACCTGTGTGTGGATCCTCTTATCCCATAGTAATCCAATTTATACAATAGCCTCCTGTGAGGTACCTTGTCAAAGGCCTTAGCGAAGTCCATGATAATCAAGTCAGTCTGTTTGTGGCCACGGTTTGTGGCCCCATCCAGATTGCTCACAATGTCATGGTAAAACTGAACTAATTGAGTTTCGCAAGACCTTTGACTTCGGAAACCATGTTGACAGTCAGCAAGAATGCTCTCTAAGGCTAGGTGCTTGTTGATGTTACTAACTATTATATGCTCCAGGGTTTTGCAACAGATGCATGTTAGCGACACTGGTCTATAATTTGCTGCATCGTATTTTTCTCCTTTTTTATAGACCGGGGTAACATTAGCTTGTCGCCAGTCATCTGGTACAGTGCCCTGGGCGAGTGATTCATTGAAGATAAAGGCCAGCACAGGTGAAATTTCAGCACCACATTCTTTAAGCACCCTGGCATTCAGGTCATACTTTGTCATTACTATATAACATCCGCGCGACATAGTGAATTTTACTTCTACAAAATGGCTCTTTTTTTAAGGAAAATCCGTGGTATTTTTCTTATTTTTACTGCAAACATATGTTGTGGGTGCTCATTAGAATGAGGCGGTTCTAACGAGTACCCACAACCTAGGTACTGGAACAGAAATAAGAAAAATATTGAATACCCCATAAACCCCAGTTTTCTCTATATAAAGTGGGTTTTAGGGGGAGTTCATTTCACGGACTTGTTCACGTGATGTGTAACGGTGGACGCCATGTAACAACGGCGTATGAAGACCGTCATATCGTCTTTTACAAATCAAGGTTACAGTCGGGTACTAAAGATTTTTAACTCGGACAATTCTTTACCGATAGAGCAACTCGTAGGTCAAAACGTGCGTGTATATCATAGCACGGATAGATTCTTAGATATACAGGTACAGGTCCGGCCCCCGCCCATAGGGGCTTGAAGAAATATATGGGCTGCATGATGCTTCCACGCAGAGCTGAATCCGGCCCGCACACTAGTACTGGTAAACCGCTTAGAGGATCTAAGCCTGTCCAGGAACCGCGGTGCGAGGCGGACCGTCCATGCTAATATACCCTATTGTTTTCATTGGGCGACAGGGCTTGAGAAGTCATTTCATCTCAATGTCGGGTAAAAGTCCCACAAAATTGGAAGCAACGTCTCCAAAATCACTATACAGTGTTTACGGGGACGTTAAACCTCAAATCAAACAAACAAACAAACAGGTACAGGTCAGGGATCAATATCGCAGCGTTGGACGTTATGAAACAACGGCGCATGATGACACTTTCATAATGTTAACGCACCCACATCAACGTCATTTACAGATCGAAAATAGAGTCGCACGAGGTCTCTACGGGATGACGATAATATTCACATTACTCTATCTTTACGCTGATGGCAGAAAGTTCGGAACAGCTACAAAGTGACTAAACGTACTTTGCTAAATAATTTTGAAATAAACACGAAACAACTCATTTTTGGTGCGCGTAAAAGGGCAAATTTTCAGTTCAGTATATCAGCAATGGCAGTATCTAAATTGTTAACTCGTACAAATACCTAGGGATATCTGTTCTCAACCCGGCAGTTTCCTAAAAGCGAGAAATCAGAAGAAAAAAAGCCATTACCCTCTTATTTATCAGCATTGATAATTAAGACTACCTTTAGACCTACAACTAAAATTAATTTACCATTTTTAACTTATGCGCGCAGAGCGTGCATGGCTTCGAAAATTTTGACATGATCAAAAAGGTCCATCAGGATTTCACTGCACAAAATTACCATTAGGAAAACACACCTATACAAATACATTGTCAATTTTTTAGCCAAAAATTGGAAATTTTAAGATGGAAAATTGTGATTTTTTTCTTATTTCTGCTCAGAACATAAATTGTGGGGCTCGATAGAACCGACTCCACAAGGCGGTTCTATCAAGTACCCACAGTCTATGTTTGTAAGCATATATAAGGAAAATACTGTTTACCCCCAGTAAACCCCAGTTTTACTTTATAAAAGTGGAGTTGAAGGGGGTAAAAATTATGTAGGCGTGTTTTCGTGACTGGCTAGAAAAAGCACTTTAATCTATACGACGAACTAGAAAGCTGTCATTTGGAAATAATTGTTACAAGCAGACAAGTAGGATTTTGAAATAAACATATCCACATAAATGACAGTAAACTACCATTATTATAATCAGAGTTTGCTGCATTCAGGTACTATTTTCTTTAAATGGACAAAATTTACGAAAGACATATTTCGCCAACTAGGACGGCTATACATAGGTATCTTTCAGTAAAACTTTCATTCACAGCCAATCCGTTGTTTCGCTAAGAAAATACTTATTGACCAATTCATACAGATCTGGCAAGGGCATAGATCTCAGTCAAAGAAGGCTTTAATCTATTTTAATTTTAAACAGAATATTGTGCTTGAAAAATATTTCGCTGCTGTGCCTTGTAAGTTGTAAACATGTTTTTTCTTCGTTTCAAATTGCGAACAACGAATAGAAACAGGTCGTGGGATGGCACTTAAATTTTTTAATAAAATATAATGTGTGTACTATGAAAGATATTAGAGATAAATAACATAACGTATGTAAATGCCTGTATTTACATTAGGATTTAAAAAAAGCCCTATTATAGTAAAACAGAAGTGAATGCAATGATCAGGAATCGATACAATTAACCCACAGCTCCCATCAGAGACACCAAAGGGAAAGAAACACAAACATGAAACAATAGACCCCAATGGGAACATCAACAGCGGGCAGCCAAAAGGACGGTCACTTTCCCACAAAATGGCCAATTGGTTGTCCATAACAAAATAATATAAGCGACACAAACACCCAAAGACAAACCATTACAAAAATAAACCGCGACGAAGAACCGCCTTGGGACGATCAGTGACACGAATTCCACTGGGTGTGCTTAAATCGATTTTACGTGGCCACAATCCTCGCCCTTACTTCCGTCGCGATTTAGCCAAATAATCTCCACAGGTTATCTCTGAAAGACTTGGACAGGAACTTGAGTCGTGCAGTAAATAGTTAGTGGACAATAAATTGTCACTACATCAAGGCAAAGTAGAAGTAAAATAAAGACCAGGAATCGATACAATTAACTTACTCCACTCATCAAAGACACCAAAGGGAAAGAAACACAAACATTAAGCGACCAGACCATAATGGAAACCCAAACAAAGGAAGGCCATAAGGACAGTTACTTTCCCACAAAATGGCCATATGGCCATCCAAAAAATAAAACGACACAAGTGATACACTCAGTTAGTAACAAACAACAACATAAATAAATTGCAACAGAAGAACCGCCTTGGAACGGTCAGTGGAAAGACTTCCACTTAGGGGCTTAAATCGATTTTACGTAGCCACAATCCTCGCCCTTACTTCCGTCGCGATTTAGACATACAATTTGTTCAGTCCGCATGAAGGCCTCCTAACTCATCAGTGCAACATCTCCGTGAACACAAATAATCAAAGAACCACAGAGGTGAGACAACGGTGAGGACTCGACAGCAAGAAACCATTGAAATGCTGGAGCAAAAGAAAACAAACAGTTAGACTCCGATGGGCCCGACCAGAGACAGAGCAAGACTGAATTAATACTTTTTGGATCAAAGAGAAAGTTAAAGAAAATTAAAAAAAACAAATCAATTTCATGTAACGATCAGACCATCAATAATCAAAAACCAGTGCTTCAGCTGAAGTGCACGACCCGCCGGATGCTTTTAGCTTAATAATGTTACCATATATGGGTATGGCGGCCATTTTGGTCATGTGACCTGGACCTAAAACGGTTCCCCCAATAAATGCGCCTTATCATAAGGAGCAAAAATATATCTTATACTTTAGTACTGTATTCTGAATCGTTTGCAGGATAAAATGCATTCTCACTTTTCCAATACAAAAGCATATGAATCAAAGTTTGACCTAGGCACAAAGAAGGTCAAGGTCAACCCAGGGTCACCATTTTAGCAATTTATGATGGGCCTACGTCCCAGATGCTATTTATCAAGTTTTTGGAGAAGACTATTTTTGAAGGGTGTTTACCATATATGGCTTGGCGGCCATTTTGGTCATGTGACCTGGACCCAATGAGCAAATTTTGGTTTCCCCCATCCCATAAAGGCTCCATATGAAATTTGACTTCAATCGGCAAAACGGTTTCTGAGGAGAAGCAGTTCGAAAATTTTCACATTTTTCGCTTCGGCGAGGCTATACTAAATGGAATGTAATATTTCGCAAGTTCATTGGTTAGATCTCATTGATATTTATCAGTATGCCAAAAAATTTTTAAATATTTCAAGCGGTTCAGTCACTATCACCAATTTTCACAAACGGGTTACGGACGGACAGACAGACAGACCATATATGGCTTGGCGGCCATTTTGGTAATGTGACCTTGAACATATGAGCAAATGTTTGTTTCCCCATCCCATAGAGGCTCCATATGAAATTTGACTTCAATCGGCACAACGGTTTCCGATGAGAAAATTTTCACATTTTTCGCCTCGGCGAGGCTTTACTAAATGGAATTTAATTTTTCCCAAATTCATTGGTTAGATCTCATTGATATCTATCAGTATGCCAAAAATTGTATAAATATTCCAAGCGGTTAAGTCACTATCACCAATTTTCATAAACGGGTTACGGACGGACAGACAGACTGACAGAATGACACGGTAATTTTAGGGCACTCTTAGAAAATAAATCGACTTCAGTCGGTCGCTTTTTCTGCGGGTCGTGCAATCTGTTAAGTATGTTGGAGCTAATTTGGACCAGGAATTGTCTGGAGAAGCAATTGCAAATGAGGTTATCAAAAAAGTTAATTCAAGACTTAGGTTAGGTTCTTGTATCGTCAGGGGTACTTTTTGACACCATCAATGCGGAAAACTTTATGCAATTCTCTGATTCAATGTCACTTTGATTATGCCTTTTCTTCATGGTATAGTAGTTTGTCAAAATATTTTCAAAAAAAGGTTGCAAGTCACTCAAAATAAAGTTGTAAGGTTCATAAATAAGTATCATTCTGGAAGATCTATAAGAAGTGATGATTTATCTGATTTAGGCATGCTAAACGTGGAATATAGGGTTAAACAAATGAGATTAAATCATGTGTATAGGATTGCACGACCCGCAGAAAAAGCAACCGACTGAAGTCGGTTGATTTCTAAGAGTGCCCTAAAATCACCGTGTCATTCTGTCATTCGGTCAGTCTGTCAGTCTGTCCGTCCGTAACCCGTTTGTGAAAATTGGTGATAGTGACTTAACCGCTTGGAATATTTAAACAATTTTTGGCATACTGATAGATATCAATGAGATCTAACCAATGAAATTGCCAAATATATCATCCCATTTAGTATAGCCTCGCCGAGGCGAAAAATATGAAAAATTTCGAACTGCTTCTCCTCGGAAACCGTTGGGCCGATTGAAGTCAAATTTCATATGGAGCCTCTATGGGATGGGGGAAACCAAAATTTGCTCATGGGGTCCAGGTGACATGACCAAAATGGCCGCCAATCCATATATGGTCTGTCAGTCTGTCCGTCCGTAACCCGTTTGTGAAAATTGGTGATAGTGACTTAACCGCTTGGAATATTTAAACAATTATTGTGGCATACTGATACATATCAATGATATCTAACCAATGAACCGTTTTAGGTCCAGGTCACATGACCAAAATGGCTGCCAAGCCATATATGGTCTGTCTGTCCGTCCGTTACCCGTTTGTGAAAATTGGTGATAGTGACTTAACCGCTTGGAATATTTAAACAATTTTTGGCATACTGATAGATATTAATGAGAACTTACCAATGAACTTGAGAAATATTACATTCCATTTAGTATAGCCTCGCCGAGGTGAAAAATGTGAAAATTTTCGATTTGCTTCTCCTCGGAAACCGTTGGGCCGATTGAAGTCAAATTTCACTGAGCCTCTACGGGATGGGGGAAACCAAAATTTGCCCATGGGGTCCAGGTCACATGACCAAAATGGCCGCCAAGCAATATATGGTAAAAACCCTTCAAAAATAGTCTTCTCCAGAACCACTGGGCAGATTTCCACGAAACTTGATAAATAGCATCTGGGATGTAGGCCCATCATAAATTGCTAAAATGGTGACCCTGGATTGTCCTTGACCTTCTTTGTGCCTAGGTCAAACTTTGACACATATGCTTTTGTATTGGAAAAGTGAGAATGCATTTTATCCTGCAAACGATTCAGAATACAGTACTAAAGGATAAGATATATTTTTGCTCCTTACGATAAGGCGCATTTATTTGGGGAACCGTTTAAGATCCAGGTCACATGACCAAAATGGCCGCCATACCCATATATGGTAACACTCATAAAGCTAAAAGCATCCGGCGGGTCGTGCACTTCAGATGAAGCACTGGCTTATAATAAGTTGTGCCCAGAAAACATGAGAGATAACTTTATTCAAGTCTCTGAAGTACATACCTATAATACAAGACACAGTCAACACAATTTTAAAGTTCCATCAGTGAACAGTATCAGTAAAAGTGCTTTTTATTATAATGCTGTGCAAGACTGGAATCAGTTACCTGAAAACATTAAAAGTATATAAAAAAAATTTTGCTTGTTTTTTTAGAAAGAAGTTAAGTCATACTTAAGCAGTATTCAAACTCTGAAAGAAAACTATGAATGGGTAGTTTAGATATTAAGTTTCATATGAATTATTGCTGTGATATTAATCAGAATCTAGTCCTAGATGCTTTACTGTGATAATTGGCAAGTTCTAATTAATTATGATATTTTGTATTTTATCCCATACTACCAAAATCTTGATCTGGTCTTTGGCCCTTAACAGGACCCCTTTGGAAATAAGTTATTTTATAACTTTATGGGCTATCCTGTGTATATACATTGTCTTAACTCACATAAATACATAAATCGGCCAGGTTCCAATTTGAGTCATGTCGGGTCAAAGATAAGATAAAATTTATTTGTGTACATACATGTCGTATCACATAAGACAATTTAAATCGATATACTTAAAACAATTTATATTGCACAGAATCACAGACTTTGACAATTAGCAAAAATGACTATTTAAGATATCAAATATCATAGCACAATTAAGACAATATAATAGAACATATCATCAGATAATACTAATTTAATACAATTTAAAAATGTACTATTTGATATATATCAAAAAAAAATTGGACCTATCTTTATCAAATATGAACCAAATCCACCATATGGTTTGGAAAATATGAGCTGGCCATTACGAATTTCTAAGTATGTGATCTTGAACTAGTAGTTACTGGTATGGGCGGAGCTATTGATGAATGAAACATTGGATCTATATATATATATATATATATATATATATATTATCAGACCAAATATGAACCAAAGTCGTCATAAGGTTTGGAACGTATGAACAGTTAAAACACTTTAAAGGTGCATTATTGAGCTATCTGGAAAAAATGCTTCCAAAAATAAAATACATATAGCCGGTACTTTTCTTTAAAACAATAGACGGATCCAATGTTTTGACACGTGACCTTGTTTACACTTCACTGCACATGCGCCAATTACCTCCCCTGTAGAGTAGCTCTTTTATCTGGTTGGCAAAACATGACTGTTGCCGTATAGTGTCAATGAGAATTTCGAATATTTATCGTGTAATTAAACTCATTTCTACCCCCCAAAATTAACTGATCCTTGTTAATTTGTGTTTTTGAAGTATTAAATGATATAGAACCAGTCTCTTCTGACATTTTATCGCACATTTTGTTGCCTAAAAAGCGTTATAAAACTACCCACCATCATACCAAAATGTAGTCGATGCGCTTTATTTAACGAACGGACATAAGATTAAAGCATGTATATTTCACATCCAAATTTATATGAAAAAGAAGCAGTTTAATGTCCAAAAGGGTTTGTGGCAAACAGTTTTGATAGAACGACGATTTAACAACAGTAATCACGGAAAACAATTCGAACTACATCAACGGTAGAGTATGGAACGGGAAGTTTTTTGCCCACCAGATAAAACGAGGCTAATGACCTTTGACCTCGTGTGACGTAGACTTTGGATGTGTCTATACAAATGAATGCATTTTATGCAAAAATGCGAACAATTATGTTGATAGGTAAACGAGTTTGAGAGGGATTCCCTAACTAGGTTTCGAACACTAGTAAGATCTATTTTTAGTTCGTGACAAAAATAAAATCCCTTTAAAGGACGTTATGCGACGTTCATTTTTGGCCTTGTTTTCTTAGGCCATGCCCGAATCGGAAAAAAATATGACGCTGAATACCATGTCATAAGTAACGACACTCTGAGATGATACTGTCGCCATGTATGTGTAAAGTGACAGATTTATTTTTAGAACAGAAATTCCGAACACATGTTCAGAGCGATGGGTAAACATGAATGAAAACGACCATTTTCACAAAGTTCTGAAGCTGTATTTGGCTCCAAAAGTGTACACATGACAAAGGAGTATACACTGAAGATAAAAACCAGAAAAAAATGAGAACCGGTAGCTCAATAATGCACCTTTAATATGCAACTTTCGAAAAAATAACTCTAACATAAAACTTCTAATTTCATGATATTGACATTGTGGCCATGGGCATGGGAGGGGTATTGCTGGATATATATCGATCATCATACCGAACATGAACCATTTTGCAATATATAACTTACACTCTTTAACGTAAATGTTGACGCCGACGCCAACGATAACGCCAACGCCGACGCCGTGGGTAGTGTATCGTTCCACGAAGTTAAGCAACGCGCTCACCCATCCAGGTCCATTGCCACCCACTCCACCCGCGTCGCCAAAAAACCGGCTCCTACAGCAAGGCTGCAGAAGTGGTATATATCCGAATCCGTTTCATTTCTCCCCCTCGTCACTTAACTTCGTCCCGAACACGAAGTCACTCATGCCTCTCACTGGGCGAACCCGTGGGTGGAGTCAGCGGCAGTTTCTATCCCACAGCTGCCACCAATGTAGCGTTTATCAGGTCGTCCACGAAGTTAAGCAACGCGGTAACCCAACCAGGTACAAACCGCAATATCCGTTACTTAACTTCGCGAAAATGCTACCCACTCTACCCGGTCGCCAAAAGAGCAAGGCTGTAGAAGTGGTATGTAACCATAACCGTGACAGTTGTGCAATAGCTCTTCCTGGGCTTCCTCCAGGCGAGCTAAAACATCAAAACAAGTCATCCAGCTGTAATACAATAGCTATGGTGTATATGAATATTTGTTCCGCTTGCATTTAGCGGAAGGCACTCTACTTGTGGACGCCAGCGAAGTTCACATATATTGACAGCACCTTCAACACATATCGTATCTGTGACTACTGTATCTACAATTAAATTGTAGAAAAGTTTGTGTGGTGTGAGGTCAGTCCGACATAATTATAACATTTCATCATTTTCCTTTCACCAAAGTAAAATTTATCAATAAATTATTCTCACTAGCGGATAATTTCCATACTTCCCTATGGAACAAGTAGTTTTCGGTTGATTTGGCGTTTAAATGCCAAGTCAACACTACCAGACGTGAGTTTCAGAACTGTTGAATTTGGATATGCCCATTCTATTAGATAGGTTTTGTCATTAACCATTAAAGTAACTGTTAGCAGTGCAAATCTTTATGAGATGGCCACGTAAAATCGATTTAAGCCCCCCAGTGGAAATCTTCCACTGACCGTTCCAAGGCGGCTCTTCTGTGGCGATTTAATTATGTTGTTGTTTGTTACTTGCTGTGTGTATCACTTGCGTCTTTTGGTTTTGGATGGCCATATGGCCATTTTGTGGGAAAGTAACTGTCCTTATGGCCTTCCTTTGTTTAGGTTTCCATTATGGTCTGGTCGCTTAATGTTTGTATTTCTTTCCCTTTGGTGTCTTTGATGGGTGGAGTGAGTTAATTGTATCAATTCCTGATCTTTGGTTTACTTCTACTTTAAATATTTCACCCCTGACTTTCTGAGATGGCCTTTTCCGCTTTTGAATCTTTACATGTCTATTCTTGAAGAATATGGTTGTCAGCCTCGATAGCGCAGTGGTTAACGCGTTCGACTTATGATCGAGAGGTTGTGCGTTCGAATGCGGCCACCGGTATCGAGGTGTGTCCTTTGGCAAGACACGTAATGACACTGCCCCACTCCACCCAGGTGTCAATGGGTAGATGTAGTGTAAAAGCCAGTGTCTCTCTCTCGCGCGCGCAGTATACACCCGGAATGAGCGTTCGAGAGCGATTCAATAAGATTGAAGCTTCCATCGCAATCGTCCTAAAATAAATTAGTATTAACTAAAATATGTGTTTAAGCCAATATTCCTACAATACGATAACACAGTCGTGCGGCCTAGTGCTTTTTGTTTGTATTTCCAAAATTATTACTTTTCTTGTTTATACTGCAAACATAGGTTGTGGGTGCTTGTTGGACCGCCTCAATGAGGTGGGGGGTTCTAACGAGTACCCACAACCTATGTCTCGGAACAAAAATAACCAAAAATAATGTATACTCCTGTAAACCCCATTTTTCTCTATATAAAGTGGGGTTTAGTGGGGTGTTACTTTCACGGACTTGTTCACGTGATGCATACAGGATGGCAAGCAGTTGGAAAAAAGGGGCAGCGTTGTAAGTTTGGGCGGGGATGTAAGTTTGAAGGAGTGTGGGTACTGTGGGTAGTTGTTAGTTGTATAGGAAGATGGGGGGAAGGGTAGTTAGCGAGAGAGGTATGGTTAGTTGGAAGGAAGGTGGAGTGTTATTAAGAAAGTGGTTAATTAAAGAGAAGTGGTGAGCACGGAAGTAAGTTACAAAGGGAGAAGTGGCAGTTTAAGATAGACGAAACAAGAATCACTTATTTTCTCTCCAGCTAAAAGCTTCTCTCTAATAATACACCACTCTGCTTTTTAGCACTTCAGTAAAAGGGAGAGAGGTGTTTTTTATAGATCAGTTTTTAGCAAAAGCTAAGGAGAGAAGAAGTGAGCACGGAGGTTAGTTAGTTACAAAGTGAGAGGTGATCAGTTTAAGATAGAGGAAACAAGTATCCACTTATTTTTTCTCTCCAGCTAAAAGCTTCTACCTAATAATACACCTCTTTCCCTTTTAGCACTTCGGTAAAAGGGAAAGAGCTGTTTCATAATAGGAAAGTTTTTTAGGAAAAAGCACCTCTCTACCCTTTTACTACTTCGGTAAAAGCCGAGAGGTGTTTTATTAGAGAGAATCTTTTAGCTAGACCGAGAGAAAAGAAGTACTCTGTTATATAGTTAGAAAGATCAGTAAAAGAAATGGTTAGAAGACAATAAGAAAAGATGTTTATCTACTGTTAACGGCTCCTCACCGAGGAAACCGCTTGAAACGGTAGCAATATGCCATCGTTCATCACACAGGAGAGTTTCCTGCGTGGCTCTGAATCCAAGCATCTGCCGGACTTGAACGGGGATAGGATCGATCAAAGTCCCGCCTTGTGCTGGATATTGTTAAAGTGCCGCAAAGAACATACGTATTATGTATGAATTGAAAACCAAATGAAGATGGTAGAACGATTATTTATTTATTTTATTTTATTATTTTTTTTCAATAAAAGTAAACCATCTTGTTTCCTATTAATAAGTCTTGTGTCTGACTTCTGATCGCGTCAGATATTTTAAATATTTTAGCTAATATTTATCAAAATGAAAGTAAATTATACTACTAAAAATATTTTCTATTTAGGTCGTCTATAAAATGTCCATACAAATTGTTCATAAGAAGAGAGTTGGATTATAAATGGTATTTATAGAACAAAAAAACTACACTTAACCTATTCTTATTCTAGGTCACGTCAAGGGAAAACTTTTTTTATTATTTGCGAAGAACAAAAGCTCAGCTAAGTCTGCTCATCCAGGTCGTTATTTTAGCATTTTAGTCGTTGTTCGCTGCTGGGAGAGTACAAGACCGCTAGTGTATATACCTAACATTTCAAGACCCGACCTGGTCTGTGTTCCTGGGCAGGCCGGTAACACGGACATTAACCTCCAGATGGAAATCTCATGACAGGGATCCATGCGACTCAAAGGCGAAAACACTCGTAACTCAGTGTACATGGCGAAGCATTAAGTCAAACACCATCCCTCTAGCGCTTGTGTGCGTAGACTGACCAGACTTGGAGGATGCACAGGCTGATCTGCATCTTCACTGATGCACATGTCCGAAGACCAGGGGTCAATTGCTCAAAACTAAAAACGTCGTTAATTAACGTATCGTTAATGTTGCAATCATTTATTATGACAAATATGCTGATATTATTTTTATAAAAATACCATAATTTCAGATATTGAACTTGCTAGAACAGTTAACAATATGATCACTAACGAGCACGTTAAGCTAACGAGGCTTTGAACAACTGACCCCAGCAGTCTAATTATCGATTTCTTTTACTTGGTTCTTGTCCAGGCAAAGTGGTGCGTGTGGGAACGTCCAGTGCATATAAACCCTTTTGGTTTCATTGGCCGGCAGGGTTCGAGAAGTCATCTTAATGTCGGGTAAAGGTCACACAAAATTGGAAGCAGTGTTTCCAAAATGACCTAAATAGTCTTGACGGGGTTTTGAAACCCCAACCCAAACAAACAAACTTACCACGATATCAGTCCAGCCTGCTTGATTCTAACCTGAATATGTTCCATGAAAGGGTTACCCCTTTCAAGCGAAGAATACACCGCAGAACTCATTACGAAAAAACGCTTTTGCAAATATATTGTAACCTTAACTACAGAAAAAAAAAATTAATATGAAAACATGTGATTTTATTCTTATTTCTACTCAAAATAGAGATTGGTGGTACACGTTAGAACCGCCTCAAATCAAACAATGGCCCCGCCCATCGGGGCTTGAAGAAATATATGGGCTGCATGATGCTTCCACGCAGAGCTGAAACCGACCTGCACACGAGTAATGGTAAACCCCTTAGAGGATCGAAGCCTGCCCAGGCAAAGCGGTGCGAGTCGGCCCGTCCATGCTTATAATCCCTATTGTATCATTGGGCGGCAGGGCTTGAGATGTCATTTCATCTCAATGTCGGGTAATTGGATCAATTTATTACCCAAAGTTATGCCTAAAATAGCTGGATGAGTGGCAAACAGTGTAGACCCTGATGAGACGCCGCATTCTGCGGCGTCTCATCTGGGTCTACACTGTTTGCTCAGGCCTGTCTGTTCAAATACACATGTGGTAAAGTGCAACATATGGTAAGAGTCATGCTCAGAAGAAAGCCAGACAGGTAAAATTATGACAAAAACCTTAGCGATTACTAATCGATTATCGATCGCAATGACGGAACTGATAATCGATTATCTTTCAGCTCCGATTAACCAGCCCTAGTCAAGACTTTCCTTGATCTCGGCCCAAGGCCATTCAGATATGAAAATTAAAATTTATTTTCTATAGGAAGCAGTAGGCCATTTCTAACAGAATTTCATATGCTTTTGTTGGTTTGATTTGAGGTTTAACGTCCCCGTCAACATTGTAAAGGTCATTTTGGAAGTCGTTGCTTCCGATTTTGTGGGACTTTTACCCGACATTGAGATGAAGTGACATCTCAAGCCCTGTCGCCCAATGAAACCAATAGAGTTTATTAGCATGGACGGTCCGCCTCGCACCGCGGTTCCTGGACAGGCTTAGGTCCTCTAAGTGGTTTACCAGTACTAGTGTGCGGGCCGGATTCAACTCTGCGTGGAAGCATCATGCAGCCCATATATTTCTTCAAGCCCCGATGGGCGGGGGCTTGAATTTCATATGAAAGTGTTTTTAGAAACAAGGGAATGACCATATTATTATGAGTTTGTTCACTTTACCAATATGGCCGACATGCCCATAAAACTTTCAATTATTTTTCTCCGGAACCAGTTGGATGGTTTTTATGAAACTTAGTATGGAGCATTGGAGATTCGAGCCAATCATAGTTTGTGTAAATGATGACCTTAACCTATTTAAGGCTAGGTCAACTTTTGGCATTTATAAAGGAAAAGTCAAAACCGCGCATTTTTTCGGAAACTGTTGCAGCCTGTGATCTGAAAACTTGTAGATGTAGGTACGTAGCTCAAGGAGTAAATGAAACTTCACGAGTATTCAATGTCAAAAATTGCAGTTGTAGGTACGTCGCTAAATGAGTTAGTGAGTGAGTGAGTGAGTGAGTGAGTGAGTGAGTGAGTGAGTGAGTGAGTGTTGGTGTTTAGGTCTCACCAAAGCTAAGGTCATACGGAGACGGGACCTCGGTTTAAAGACTCATCCGAAAGTCTGGAGAAGTCCAGGATCGATCCTGCGACCCCTGGTTTACAAGGCGAGTAGCAGGATCACTACACCACGGATGCATCTAACGTATCTAAATGAGTAAATGAAACATCATGAGTATTCAATGTCAAGTTAATCTATATTGAAATTTAAAAAAATGTTTATCTCAGATTTGTAACCAAATTCCACATGAAAGCTTTTAGGAACAAGCAAATAAAATTAATGAATATGAGTTTTGTCACGTGACCAATATGGCCGCATTGCCCATATATGGTATAAACATTAAAAAAAACTTCTCTAAAACCAATGGGCCGACTGCCTTGAAACGTGGTATGTAGTACTGCTGTCTCAGGCCCATCATAATTTGTTCAAATGATGACTCTATCTTGACTTTGACCTAATTTATGTCAAGGTCAAATTTGGTTGCATATGCTTTTGTATGGGAAAATGTAGGCACTGTTTATTTTTCCGAAACCAATGTTGCCTGGGAACTACGTTTAAGCAATCAACGTAGCAACATGAGTATCAAAGGTCAAGCTCGCACCTTGATCTTGGACCAAAATTAAATTCATTAAAAACGGCTGGGCACAATGAACTCAAATTTCTCTCTTGCTGTCGAGTCCTCACCGTTGTTTCATCTCGGTGTTTTTTGTGTTTTTTTTTTTTTTTTTTTTTTTTATTCTTTTTTTTTAGTGTTCTCGGAGATGTTGCACTGATCATTTATGAGGTTTTCATGCGGACTGAACAACTTATTTGTCTAAATCGCGACAGAAGTAAGGGCGAGGATTGCGGCCGCGTAAAATCGATTTAAGCAACGCCAACCCTCCCCCCCCCCAACCCCCCCCCCCCCACACACACACACACCACACACACACACACAAGTGAAATTCTTTTCACTGACCGTTCCAAGGCGGTTCTTCTGTCGCGCTTTACATATTTTTGTTATGGCTTGACGTTGAGTGTGTGTATTGTTTATTTTTTGGTTTTTGATAGCCAGTTGGCCATTTTGTTGGAAAGTAAATGTCCTTTTGGCTTCCCCCTATTGATGTTTCCATAAGGGTCTAGTTATTTCATGTTTGGTGTTTCTTTCCCTTTGGTGTCTTTGATGGGAGCTGCGGGTTAATTGTATCGATGAGTGATCATTGCCTTCGCTTCTATTTTATAGGATGAATGAAATAAATTTTGTTCAACTGGTCCAGGTCATATAACCAAGATGGTCATCATGACCATATATGGTAAAAAAATCATTTTCATTGGAACCAATGTGCCACTAACCTTGAAACTATGAATGTAGCATTGTGGACTTGGGGCCAATTGTAATTTATTCAAATGATGAGTCTGGGTTGACCTTGATCCATTTTACAGCAAAAAGTTAAGTCACAGCAAGCCCCATCACGAAAAATCGCCAATATACTTTTGACCCCTTTTACAGCAAAGTCAGATTTGGTCACTTGTCCTTTTGTATGAGAAAGAAAAGTGGAAATTAATTATAATTATTTTTCTGAAACTGCCATTACCTGTTAAAAACATTTTCATTGGAAACAATGTGCCACTAACTTTGAAACTATGAATGTAGCATTGTGAACTTGGGGCCAATTGTAATTTATTCAAATGATGAGTCTGGGTTGACCTTGATCCATTTTACAGCAAAAAGTTAAGTCACAGCAAGCCCCATCACGAAAAATCGCCAATATACTTTTGACCCCTTGAACACTTTTATATAGTAAAACTGAGGTTTACAAGGGTAAATCTTATTAGTCATATTTCTGCTCTGAAATATAGATTGTGGATACTCGTTAGAACCGCCTCATCCTCTAATCCTCATTCTCGATGAGGCTGTTCTAACGATACCCACAAGCTATAATTTGAGAAGAAATAAGAAATATCTTAAAATTTTCATTTTTTTCCGCGATAAAGGTTACAATGTTTTTATATATGCGTGTTTTAGTAATGCCAAGGGATGGCCACTCCAGTATATTATGCATGTTATTGAAGCTACTTGTGTTTCGCAATTCTGTTGATCAAAGACAGCAGTAGACAGATCATAACGCTAACAAGTCCGTGAAATGAACAACCCCTTACACCCCACTTTATATAGAGAAAATAGGGGTTTACGGGGGTATACATTATTTTCTTTATTTCTGCTCCTAGACATAGGTTGTGGGTACTCGTTAGAACCGCCTCAATGAGGCGGTTCTAACGAGCCCCCACAACCTTTGTTTTGAGTATTTAGAAGGATAATATCACAAATTTTCATCAGAAAATTGCCCGTTTTGGAGATGTAAAAAATTGCACTATGACGCACTGGTGTGTTTATCGTAATATGTACAAACTTCAGCCTCTGTTTTTGCACATGATGTTTTCTCTTGTCAGACTTAAATTCTTTTAGATTTACAATTCCATGAACCCTTGGTCTATCAGTAGAATAACAGCCAAACAAGCTAAACTTGTAGCAGAAAAAAACAGCATTATAGTGCCTTGATAGAAAACATTGGTCTATCAGTTGAAGAGCATCCAAACAAGCTAAATTAATAGCAGAAAAAACAGCATTATAGTGCCTTGATAGAAAACATTGGTCTATCAGTAGATGAACATCCAAACAAGCTAAATTAACAGCAAGAAAAAACAGCATTATAATGCCATGATAGAAAACATTGGTCTATCAGTAGAAGAACAGCCAAACAAGCTAAATTAACAGCAGAAAAAAACAGCATTATCGTGCCTTGATAGAAAACATTGGTCTATCAGTAGAAGGACAGCCAAACAAGCTAAATTAACAGCAGAAAAACAGCATTATAGTGCCTTGATAGAAAATATTGGTCTATAAGTAGAAGAACATCCAAACAAGCTAAATTAACAGCAGAAAAAACAGCATTATAGTGCCTTGATAGAAAATATTTCCTCATATAGGTTAATTGTATATACTGGTACCTGAATGTATATGCATCTAGAACAAGCAACAGTACACGTCAAGAACCATCAAGTTGGCATTTAACCACATTATGACTGACCTGTAGCCTGTGTGATGTGTGAACTCCTCTGTACAAAGTATCGCTAGATTTATCTTTTACTTTGTTAGCGGTGGGCACATAAAATATTTTAGCAAATAAAGCAAGACAGAATTAATGCAAAGGACTAGGAACCAAAGAGATAACAAAACTCAACATAAAACAACCCCACCAGAATGAAAAGCAAGCAGGAAGCCAAAAGGAGAGCTATTTTCCCACAAAATATCCAAATGACTATCCAAAAAAAAAAAAAAAAAAAAAAAACAGTGGGTACATGCCAAGACGAACTTTAACAATATTAAACAACAGAAGAACCGTCTTGCTTGGAATGGTCAGAAGTAAATACTGGGGGATGGGGGTGGGGTGATTAAATTGATTGTACGTAACACATTTATTGGAACTTTGCTTAAAAATATCGCTGTTTTGTTGCATGAGTTTTCCCAGTATATTTATTCAGACCTTCATTAGCACTGAGTACAAGTTTCCTTTTCCCCTTTATTGCATCTACTGCAACTGTTCAACACACAGCCACAAGTGCCTTTATCCAAAAGATTCCATTCATTTTTGTGTGACCACATCAGATTGTCGGTAAATCAGAATTGCGTTAAAGTGTCTGAAAGACCAAAATTCAAAGAAAACGTATCTGGCATTATAGTAGTTGTGGTGCAACATCAAGGTTCTGTGGTGATACTGAGCGTTATTTAAGCCTCAGGGTCATGAAAGGCCCCCATTTGTTGCAAAGACCCGTTTATGCTCTTAGGATAATAGATAGAGGTAAAGGCAATGATCAGGAATCGATACAATCAACCCATAGCTCCCAACAGAGACACCAAAGGGAAAGAAACACAAACATGCAACAAGACCTAATGGAAACACCAACAGCGGAAAGCCAAAAGGACAGTTACTTTCCCACAAAATGGCCAATAGGCTATCCAAAATAAATTAACACAAGCGACACAAACATCTAAAGACAAACCATAACAAAATAAATCACGACAGAAGAACCGCCTTGGAACGGTCAGCGGAAACGAATAAGCCTATTTACATAATTAACCAAAGTAATCAGGAAATTTCACTGAAAAGTAACAAATTCTTATATATTTGCACTACTTATACAAGAAAATAATTCTGTCGTAGAATGTCAAGTACCTGAACAGTTGAAACAACAAACGTTGCAGACATTATTTTAGGTTCTTGGGATGACACTATCATGCAATTACCTTCAGCAGGTAGAATCATAGTACACATGTATAGTGATGTGATATTGTAAGTTGTTCTCAGATCTAATCTAGTTTATGGAAAACTTGGTATTGTGAATCTCCAGAAACGAGCCAAGTAAAAAGAGATAGTTTCCCAATTAAATGGATTATTTGGCTAAGGGCCATTCTTCCCGAGGTGCATGTCATAAACTTGTTATGCAACAGCCGGATTCCCTTGCGGTCTGTTATACTGGAATATCAATCATATGATGTGTTTATATCTATATTTCAATACTCACTGAAGACCTGTTTGCAATCAAATTTAGCTGTAGTTTTTGTCATAGTCATATGAAGCATGAATGTTTATTCATATACTATAACTTTATGGCGACATTTCTTTTACACACGAGGGATGTTCGAAAAGAATTGCTTATTTCTATCTGGAGACTTCAAATTTCAAGTTAGCCCAAAAGTGCTCATTCCATGCCCTCGAAGTACTCCCCGTGGCTAGAAATCCAAAGTTTCAGTCGATGTATCCACTTCTTGAAGGCGTCACGATACGCTGATTTGGGCACAGTAATGAGGGACTATTGAATGGCAGATCCAAGTGCCTGTCGGGACTGGTATTTCCGCCCAGCAAGGAATGATTTCAATTTCGGAAACAAAAATAAATCACCTGGGACAAGGTACGGGAAATACGTGGGGTGAGGCAAAACGGTTACTTTTTCTTTCTCCAAAAACACCGTAACTATTGCGGGGGTATGAGCGGTTGCATTGCGTGTAGAAGACGGACATGTTAAAAACAAGTGGTAGGGCGTCGTTTCTGGTAATACTTTTTCAGTTTCTTCAGTACTACGTCGTTGTGGTACTTTCCGGTGATGCTTTTGCCCTTTTTCACCGGCACTTTTATTGCGACTCCTTCACCAGAGAAGATTGCATACAAAACCTTATTTGTACTCAAAGAATTTGGCAAATTATTGGGCGTTTGCTGTGTTTAGTGACCCAGATCTTATTGCTAACCTTTCTGGTGAGCTCAAAATAATGGACCTAGGTTTCATCACCTGTGACGACATTGGCAAACTGCTTTTTGTCATATTTTGGTAACATATGAAGCAGCTTTTTGGACACTTTAACCCGTTGTCCCTTTTGCTCGCCAGTCAACAGATGTGGCACCCATCTAGCAGAAACCTTTCTGACTTTCAAATTCTTCAAAATAAGGTGAACCGTTTAAAGTGATATGCCGACCTTTCGAGCAATATAACGAACTGTAAATCTGGCATCTTCTTCAATGGTTCCCTTTATTTTGGTAACGATTTCTTTATGAGATGCATATTTTGGCCTACCTGATTTCGGTGCATTTTTATGGACTCTACACCAGACTGAAATGTCTTTTTTCCACCACCGAACTGTGTCCTAAGACACACAAGAAGGTCCAAAAGCAGTAGAAATTTCAGTCATCAGCTTCTTCAAAGAACAACCAAGTTTTGAGCAAGCTTTGATGTAAGCCCGTATTTCATCTTTTTAGTCGACGCTTCCACCAACCATTTTCACTGCAGTGGTCACTGTCTGCGTGTATTCAAATGGCAAATTTTATGTCTTACACTTAGTCTATTATGTACATTTATACACCATTGTGTAGATATTGAATAGCCCTATACAAGTATGTTTTGGTTTTGATCGTGCCCCACGTGGATATCGAGCTAGAGTACAATAAGCAATTCTTTTCGAACATCCCTCGTAAGTCAGCCTTAGGGAAATATTACTCAGCAAAAATACATTTCATTATGTCGGTTACTTTTTTGCCTCGGACACTTCAGCTTCTTCTTCTGACAGCTTATGGAGTATCGGTTGTATTTATTAGTACATCACAACCCCTTTATAACACTGTTAATGGGGTCCGAAGCAGAAACCATGTTAGTTAAACAACCATATTATATCCAAACAAAAATGTATAGATTATATAGAAAAATGTATACATTATATAGAAAAATGACCATTTATGGTCATTTTTCTATTAAAGTGACGGTAATTATTTAATGTTGATATACAATCTTTTTTTTTTTTTTTTTTTTTTTTTGGGGGGGGGGGGAGAGTTATGATCCCCGCAAGATTATTTTACTCATATCGATCCTATCGTTAATCAAAAGTGGTCGAAAACCGGTCTACCCTGAGTAAAACCACCTGACCTTCCGTTGCAGAACTTGGCGTCTAATGTGTGACCCGCGCCAGGCTCAAACCACAGCGGTGAGAAACCTAATGATTAAGAGTCAACACGCTTATCCAATAGGCCACGGAGGCCCGTGTTATAAAATCATTTACAGTCTAATCTGTAGTTGTATTGTTTTTTTGTTCTACAAGCCTCATGTTCCATTTCATTCTGTTTGTCCTTCTCATTTTCCTATGGCAATTTTTGTTGAAAAACACATTCAGTGAATAACAATAATAGAGTAACACAAACGACTCCAGAGGATGTTGAAGCTAAAGAGATGTTGCGTTTGCCAGGCATTGCGGTAAGATTATTGCTTCACAATCGCTAGGTGTGTTACAAGTGGGTAGTCGAAAAAATAAATAAAATGAATACCAAATCCAGCTATATTCGTGTTGGTGGTGGTGATTAACAAATTTTGCCAACGCCCGGTCGTCTGCTCGGCCCGAACAACAAGTTAAATCTTACTTATCAGCATGGAATAGCATTCAATTTGCCGGAATTATGAGTGATTCGCACTTTCTTCTGAAAACACATCAAAAACGACAGAGCCTCTACCTTTGTATATATTAAAAGAAGATGTTACTACATCCTCGAGAGTTCCCGGATGTCGCGTGGGAGCGAATTCTCATCATTATGAGAACACGCCTATATAATTTTGACACCTTCATACCCCACTTTTATATAGTAAAACTGGGGTTAAAGGGGGTATACATTATTTTTCTTATTTCTGCTCAAAAACATAGATTGTGGGTAATCGATAGAACCGCCTCGTCGAGGCGGTTCTATCGAGTCCCCGCAATCTATGTTTGAGCAGAAATAATAAAAATATCACAGTTTTTTTCATCTTAAAATTTCTATTTTTTTGTCAAAAAATTGGCAATATATTTGTATAGGCGTGTTTTCGTAATGTAGCACATGCTCGAGGTAGTTCCCAAAATTTCATATCGTGGCACAAGAAAAGCGTCATTCAAATAACAACCGGTTATTGTAACTTTTCCTAGAAGCAGACATGAATGGTTGGTTTTGTTTGTTTGTTTGATTTGAGGTTTAACGTCCCCGTCAACACTTTATAGGTCATATTGGAGACATTGCTTCCAATTTTGTGGAGCTTTTACCCGACATTGAGATGAAATGTGTGTTTCTTGTCTGTAAAAGTTGCCTTTTTCTCACAATTCAATTGAAGGTTGTGGATTGAAATAAATGTAAAAAAAAAAAAAATGTAAATAACATAAAATCGGATTTATAAGGGCACTACAAGAGCATGGATACGTGATGAAAACGAAATTTGATAAACACTAGCCTTTGTTGTTTGTAGGATTGTACATTATACTAATAATATTAATAATAATAATATCACAGCAACAACAACTACTACTGATAATCATCACGAGAACTAGTCCGTGAAATGAAGACCCCCCTATACCCCACTTTATATAGAGAAAACTTGGGTTTACGAGGGTAAAAATTATTTTTCTTATTTTTGCTCCAAGACATAGGTTGTGGGTACTCGTTAGAACAGCCTCAATGAGGCGGTTCTAACGAGTACCCACGACATATTTTTGCAGTATTTATGAGAATAATTTCATTGATTTTCATCGGAAAAGTAGCCATTCTGGAGATGAGAAAAATGCACTATGTTGCACGGGTGCGTTATCGTAATGAATGTTAATAATGAAAGCGATGCCGAAAATAATTAAACTACTACTACAACTACTCCTACTACTACTACTATTACTACTACATGGGCCCCTGCCTATCGGGGTTTGCAGAAATAAAATGTGCTGCATAATATTTCCACGCAGAGCTGAAACCGACCCAACACGAGTACTGGTAAACCGCTTAAAGGGTTTAAGCCTGCTCAGGTGAAATGACAGCCCCTACATGTTAACATTTTGGTTTGTTTGGGCGTCAGAGCTTGAGATGACATTTCATCTCAATGCGGGATAAAATCTCCACAAAATTGGAAGCAACGTCTTCAAAATGACTTAAATAGTGTTGATGGGGATTCAAACAAACTACTTATACTAATTCTACTACTTTTGATAATGATAATTTTAATACTAAAAACAATTATAATAAAAATTGTACTCCAACTACAACTCTTACTACTAGCCTGCTCATGCAAAGTGGCGCGAGTCGGACCGTCCGTGCATATTGATCCTTTGCAAGTATTGGCTTCATTGGGCGGCAGGTCTTGAGATGTCATCTCATCTCAATGTAGGGTAACACTGCCACAAAACAAACAATACTACACTTATTACTACTCCCACTACTTCTACTACTACTGCTACTACAATAATAATAACGATAATGATAATTTCAATGATCCAAACGATAATTATAATATTTATACTTACTACTAATATGTAAACACGCACGGCATTAATGGACTCTTGTTGTTCTTGGTGTTGAAAAGGAGGGTGCTAAGTAAATTTATAATGAAGACCAGTCTCTTTGTTGATTGCGCTTGTCGGTTTGTTATATCCACGGCGGAGAATCATTATTATATATATAAATAGTGCCGGTTTTGAGGTAATTTGTTCTCTACGCTCACAAATTACCTCAAAAACCGGCACTATCTATATATATAGACACATCTTACCACATATATATTTTACCGCAGAACAAAACAACAACTAACACTCTATCTATATATAGACACGTCATACCACATATATTCTGCAGTATTATCACTAACTCTGTTTGTTGAAACAATCGATTGAAGATTACGCTGTAATCGGTGATATATTTGTCTATACATATATATCAAAGACAATTACGCGTAATCCATTTTGTTGAGACTTTTTATTGATGATTACGCGTAATCCATTTTGTTCATTTCAACGGCGATACAAACTATATCGCCGACTTGAGCATAAAAAAATTAAATTATCGCCCTCTCAATAACACCTGAATCATCCTCAACACTCTATCATACTCAATCTTGCAATTTCCTGCTTAAAAGGTTTTATAGAGTTAAAATATCTCTGTTTTTCTCTAAAATTCTTTCCACCACACTTATCACAGATTTGATATTTTGCTGTAGTACCTTTACCACATTGCAAACATTTCACTACTTTACTTTTGTTATGTTTTATAATAAAATTATTAGCCTTGCAGTATATAGAATGCTTTACTGATTTGTTTTTACATGGTTTATTTGAACCTAACGGCAACATAGCACATATATTTTGCATCTTTGCTTTTTCTATATCCATTTTTATTATTATATTTAAAAATTTTTTTTATAGTTTAAAAGAAAACAAAAAATGAGTTCTGTAGAGAGACTGATACAATTGCATAGTGAAGGAAGAATTAGTGATGAGGCTTTAGACAAGGGTCTTAAATCCTTAGATATTGAGAAACAGAAGAGTGATGCACCACAACAAACTTCTGCATTAGATAATCTGCGTAAAAGACGTAGAAATAAAAAGATAAGAAAACGACAGCAACAAAATGCTGTTAAAACAAGTGAAAAAATTAATGATGATGATACTAAAGAAGAGAAAAATGCTCTGAAACTGGTTGATAAACCATTATGCAATTACTTCAAAGCGTATGAAATAGATGCTCATAAATATAAAGACCCAAATATTTTGTTTAATGAAAAAAAATCTGTCATTATAGATAAAATTAATGAAGACATTAAAGAATACAATGGCATTAAATTTTCAATTGGATTATCTATAAAGTTTTTTAAAGATGAACTTAATGGTGAAAGAAAAGAAGTTATCGGTGCAGGACACGGAGAACAATGTGCAGTTCTTGATGGAAATAATTTAGATGAATATTATGATAAACAAACGTCTTATTTACAAACATGGATTGAAAAATTCACAAATACTGCAACAAATTTAGAAATTGACCATTGTATCAAACTTTATCTTAACATAGCAAAATATGAACCACTCAAAGGTTCTTCGTATATTTCTCTTCCAAGTGTAATAGCAAATAAAAAAGCAATAATTAATTTATCAAATGATGATGATAGGTGTTTAGAATGGCATATACTTGCTTCTAAATACCCAAACAAAAACAATCCAAGTAAGTTATCAAGTTATCGTAAATATTTAGGCACATTAAATATGGAAGGAATAGACTTTCACCACACCAATCTCACAAATACCAAAAGTTGAGAAACAAAACAATATAGCAATCAATGTTTATGGATACACATTAACAAAAAAGACAGAGAAACTTACTATATTTCCATATCATATTTCAAATCAACCAAATGATAAAGAACGAATTAATCTGCTTTTGATAACTGAAGATGTTGAAGAGGAAATTGATGATAGTGAAGAAGAAATGATAGATGAAGATTATAATCCTGATGACTATCCTCCTGATGAGCCAAAAAACAGAAACAAAATATCACTACTGTTTTATTAAAAACCTTAATAGATTACTTTACAATCAGAACAATAAACACAAACATAAAACACATTTCTGTGATAGATGTCTTCACGGTTTTTCAAGAGAAGACCTACTAATCAAACACAAAGAAGACTGTGAAGGCATAAATAAATCTCCAATGCGAATAGAAATGCCATCAAAAGGTCTTATCAAGTTTAAAAACCATCAAAATCAAATGCCCGTTCCATATGTCATTTATGCCGACTTTGAAAGCATAATCAAACCTAAAACAGAACAAAAAGGAGACAAATCAGAAATAACAAGCGAACACGAAGCGTGTGGATTCGGTTATCAAGTTGTCAGATATGATGGTGAAGCTGAAGAACCTGTTATCTACAGAGGTAAAGATGCTGTTGAAGTATTTTTGAATCACTTAAAATGTGAGGTTAGCAATATCAATAACATCTTTGCTCACCCCGAACCATTAACAGAGCAAAACACTGAAGACTATGAAAATGCCACCAAATGTTGGATATGCGAACAAGAAATAGGAAATAACAAAAACAACTCAAAAGTAAAAGACCACTGTCATTTCACAGGAGAATATAGAGGACCAGCACATAAATCTTGTAATTTCAAACTTGCAATCAAACCAAATAAAACCAAAATTCCAGTTATCTTCCACAACTTAAAAGGTTATGATAGTCATCTAATAATGCAGAAAATACACAAAGCAAGTGGAAACATTACTTGTATTGCAAATAATGCAGAGAAATTCATCTCATTCAGCATTGGACAACTGAAATTCTTAGACAGTTTTCAATTTATGGCTTCCTCTCTTGAAAAGTTAGTAGATGGAGCAATTGGTGTAAGAACTGAATGTGAAAAATGTAAAGGTACAGAAGAAATAAACATCAATGAAAATTGGTTATTAACAGCAAAATGTAAAAAATGCCACAATACAAGATATGAAGAACTCAACAAATCAGACTTACCATTAACTGTAAAACATACAACTAACTCACATCTTCTTGCTCGTAAAGGTATCTATCCATACGAATATATTGACAGTCAAGAAAGATTCAATGAAACTGAACTACCACCAATAGACAAATTCTACAGTTCTCTAACAGATAAAAGTATCAAACAAAAAGACTATGAACACGCTCAAAAAGTATGGAAACAATTTAACTGTAAAACACTTGGTGATTATCATGATTTATATCTCAAAACAGATGTTCTCTTACTTGCAGATGTTTTTCAAAAGTTTAGAGAAACCTGTATGAATAACTATAAACTTGACCCTCTACATTACTACACTGCACCTGGTCTATCTTGGGATGCTCTTCTAAAATACACAAAAATAGAATTACAACTTCTATCAGATTTGGATATGCATCTTTTCATTGAAAAAGGAATGAGAGGTGGAATAAGTATGGTTTCTAAAAGACACGCAAAAGCAAACAATAAATATGTCGCAGATTATAATCCAGATGAAGAAGACAATTACATAATGTATTTAGATGCAAATAATTTATATGGTCATTCAATGAGCCAACCACTTCCATATGGTGGTTTCAAATGGATAACTAATAAAGATTTAATAGATTGAGAACTTCAACCACTAAAAAAAGGTAGAGGAAGAATATATGAAGTAGATTTAGAATATCCAAAACATTTACATAAACTACATAATGACTATCCACTTGCACCTGAAAAATTAGCAATTAAAAAAGAATGGTTATCCGACTATCAAAATGAACTAATTGAAAATAGTATGTTAAAAACAGAAAAACTTGTCCCCAATCTAATGGATAAGAAGAAATATGTAGTACATTACAAGAACTTGAGACTATACAAACAACTTGGTATGAAAATAACAAAAATACACAGAATATTAGAATTTGATGAGAAACCTTGGATGGAACCTTACATACGTCTGAATACAGAATTACGTAAAAAAGCAAAGACTCCATTTGAAAAAGATTTCTTTAAACTTATGAACAACTCAGTATTTGGCAAAACAATGGAAAACATACGTAAAAGAGTTGATATTAAATTAGTCAAAACAGATGGCAGTGAAAATGAAAAAATCCGCAAGATAATAGCCAAACCAAACTTCAATCGTAGAGTAAAGTTCTCTGATGAGTTATCTGCCATTCAAGTGAATAAAACAAGATTAACTCTAAATAAACCAATATATGTTGGCTTCTGTGTTTTAGATTTATCAAAACATCTTATGTATGATTGGTATTATAATACATTGAAAAAGAAGTATGGTGATAACTGCACCTTGTTATACACCGATACTGACAGTTTATTAGTAGATATCAAAACCAAAGATGCTTACAAAGATATGTCTGAAATGAAAGATGAATACGATTTCTCTGATTATCCAAAAGAACATCCACTATACGATGAAACAAACAAGAAGGTCATAGGTAAGATGAAGGATGAATGTGATGGTGTTTCAATATCAGAATATATTGGTCTTCGTCCTAAATTATATTCAGTATTAAGAGCAGATGAACAAGTCATCAAAAAAGCGAAAGGAACAAAAAAATATGTAATCAAAAAACAAATCAATTTTGAAAACTACAGAGATGCATTATTCAACAAAAAGAAATACACACACTCAATGAACATGCTACGCTCAATGCATCACAACATATATGGATTAAAAGTAAATAAGACTACACTTTCTCCTTTAGACACAAAAAGATACATAGCACCAGATGGAATCACGACATACGCGTATGGGTATCAGCCGGAACAATAAGTAATTCCTCTTTGACAAACCCTCTCTTAGGTGCAGGAGATTTCAAATAATAAACTCTTATTCCCTGCGTTATAATATGATAGTCAATCTTATGAATATCAACAGACCATACTGGGTCAGTAGCCCTTCTCTTTCCACCACCTTCTAATTCTCCAGGTTGATACAAATATCTAACATTTGCATAAGGACAAATTTCAGCATCAACTTTTCTTGTTATAATTGGAGGAGGTTTTTTCGTCTCCTTATTTAATGCTTTAATAACATCAGATAATCTCTTAACCCATTCTCTGTTTCTTTTTTTAGTATCAATCTCTTTAGCATACTGATAACCAAACAATCTTTCTGCTAAGGTTCTATTAAATCTTTCTACTATTCCTTGGTCTCTGTGTATTTCTTTTCTACCTCTTCTTATTTTGGTATTATGCTTTTCCATCAAAGTTGAAACGGAACTCATAAATTCTCTACCAGGATCAACTTGCAATAGTTTAGGATACTTCAAATGTCTTTTATAAATCTTCTCAAAAGCATTTGCAACTTCTTTACTATCTTTCGACGTCAAAGGTTCGGCTTCTTTATATCTTGTTCCAATATCAACCACTGTCAATGCATACTTGTATGTTTTTCTACCAATAGTATCGTGAGGTAAAAACAACAAATCAGCCTGATGAACTTCATTCTCTGCAGACACATCAAATTTAGGTCTTATTATTTTCTTAGGTGCAGGTAAATATATTTGCCATACTGCTTGTTTCTTTAAGAACTCTAATGTTTGTTTCTGACTAACCTTTGCTTCTTTTGCTAACTTACCAACAGCTGAGTGCCCTTTCCAGAAACCTTTTGGACTATAGTATATCTTCTCCATTTATTTTTATTTAAGAAAAAATATTTATATATAAAAAGACGTCAAAGAACGCACAAACGCAAAATATAGCACAATTGCTTGATGATGACTATACACCTACAAAAGAAGAGTTTGAAGAGCTGTTAAAGGAACAAAGTCAATTTGACACAAAGAAATGGACTGATTTAGAAATCAACAACATTTATACAATCACTGACTACAGAGAAATTAACACAGAAAATGGTGTGAGTGTAATTTTAACTCTCAAAGATAATGGTGAAGTATGGAGTCCTGCACATCTCACAAAGAAGATAGAAGGTAAAGAACAACCATTTTATGTAAGACCACTTGGTTTGAAACCATGTAAGAATAATAAAAAAAATAAATATCATGCTTATGATCTAGTTTTTCCAAAGAAAGATTATGTCAAAAAATAATTTTTTTTTACCTACATCAACTTCCAAGCAACAAATCCTGTCAATGCCATACCACCAACAACAAATGCAATCTCTCTATTTTTCTGGTCTTCTGATGGAGTGTAAAAATCACTTAATGTAGGTTTTGGTGGTAATGGTGTGGATAAATTATCTGGCAATTGTTTTCCTGTAATATAGTAATACTGTCTCATAGCAGTATCAGCATCACTGAACTCATTCAAAGCATGATGTTCCTTTTTTAACTGTTCATTAATAAAATCCAATCTTTCTGTTCTCTTCTCATTCCACGCAGTTGTTGCTGATTCTAATTGTTCCATCGCTTTATCATGTCGTTTTCTCTCTTCATCACTATTACTACCCATATGTGAAAATAAATAATTACTACCTGAAAAGGCTAAGGCGTTTGTAATTGCTCCTCCAACCATTAATGCTACTGCACTTGCCATTTTTATATAATGGAAAAAAAAATATTAAAATTACTTCATAATATCTGCAGGAATAATACCTTGCTTAACAAGCATATCCTTTGTTGCCATTGCAAGTAATATATCAATTGACAACATACCAATATCTGTCATATTAAAATCTACTTTTGGTGGTGGTCTTTTCAATAGTTTTCTACCTAATTCTGAATATCCAACAGTTAATACAGTTTCAACTCCAGCATGATATAACATGTTTGCAATTTGTTTTCCGTCTATTGAGGTTGTCATTTTTTTTTAATGAGAATATTATTTTTTTAAATTAATTAAATTCAAATGGGTCAATTTCTTTTTGTTGTATAATAGGTTGTTGCATCATAGGTTGTTGTGGTACAACTTGTTTGGACTTGTACATATACAATCCTATTCCAACAACTCCAACTGTTATGCATAATGGTATATAATTTTTGTATATATTTATATTCTGTGAATTTGGAGAGCCGACTTCATCATCTTTTGTTATAGATTTTAATTCCATGTTTTCTTTCTTTATAGTTTCAGTCTCCTTTCTTCTTAATTCTGCATTTCTTTTTCTTGCTTCTGCACCTTTCTTACCAGCAGATACTCGTCTTGGGTCTTTTGTTTTAACTTCAGTATCACTCATTTTTTTCTAAGGGGATATTTTCTTTTTTATTAAAATCAATATGTCTTGCTGTTGTTAGCATTGCAGTTAATGGAGCAAGATACATTCCATATCTATAATACAATTCACAACACGAACTTGTCAAAGCGTGATTGATAAAAGGGTCTTCCTCTAAGTCTTGTATCAGTTTAGGTGGATTAACAACATTGAAATACTTTGATACACCCATCACATATAAGCTAATAAAAGAATTACCTAATGTCTTAGTCATACTGGCTCCCAATCTTGCTTCATATCTGCAGTAAAGTTTGTTTATTTGTTCTGCTGTCATTGTATCAATGTCTGATAGTTGTAAGTCTTTACCAAGATACTGCTTACTACCACCACCAGCAACAATGGCTGATAATCGCTCACGTTTTGTTTCTTGTTCATTATTTTCTACATAAGTGCTTTCACATTCAATGTCTTGTAATAATTCTTCAGCATTCATTTTTATTTTATGTAATTAATTTTTTATTTTTAAAAAATAAAACATCGCATATCCGACTATTGATAAGATTACAGTGTTTGTTATGATTATTGATAAGATTGCAGTGATTGATAATATTTCTAACAGCATTGTTTTTTAGTATTGCTATTTTACTTAAAACATTGCATAAGCATTACTTAAGATTTGCTACAGCATTGTATAAGCATTACTTAATCATTGCTAAAAAAAATAATCAATCAACCAACCAATAACCAGTAGGCTGGTCAGTCTTCAAAATTAACTTACGATGCTTCTTTTTTTTCAGTTCTTCTTTTATTCTCTGTCGTTCTTCCAAAGTAGGAATAACATCATTCTCTCTTAAACAATTTTCAAAACTATCTCTATCTTTTGTGTAGAACATGCATAGCCATTTTGTTTGTTCTCTTAAATCTTTTAACACAGAATTATATCTCTGCGAAATAACCCACACTGATTGTTCTGCATGCCTACCAGAAAATGCTAATTCTGATAACATATCTTTTTTCTTTGTTAGTTCTTTCGTTGCACTGCAATCATCAATAATGTAGAGAGTAGAATGACCAGCATATTTATTAAAGAACATTCTTAATAGTTCTTGTAGTTTTTCTTCTCCATTAACAATAGGATTAACAATTGTTATATTTTTTGTTTTAGGCTTTCTAACATCACCAATCCACTCACGATTTTTATAAGCCTTGTTCCATTGAATGGTTGGGCAAAGTATAACAATATGTTTAAATACTTGACGGTATTCCTCTTCCAAAAGGTCAAGGACAAACTCTGTTTTCCCGCATCCAGTTTGACCACATATAATAGCAAAATGAGGATATTTTGGTAGTTCCATTTTTATTTGTAAAAAAAATATTAATAACTGACTTCTTTAAATCTACCATCTTCAAAGTTGATTTGTGCATCTTGTATAACAAACAAATAAAGATTGATTGGTTCATCTGCTCCTGCTTCTTTCGTTATTTGTATTGTGATACCTTCTGATGCATTTTCAATTCTTCTTCCAGAACCATGAAGTGTATTATCATCAGTTGAACGTAAATCCAACCATAAAGCATACCTGTTCGTTAGATATTTCTCTATTGTTGTATCAGTAAAATATAAATCTTTAACAACCATACTTGTTTCTTTGTTTCTTTTTGAATTCAAAGCAAAGAATTTATTTATTTCGTCCCAGTGTTGGTGGGACTTCATTCCTTGACTATACAATTGATTCGGAATCCCTTCTATTGTCATTTCCACTTTTGTAATTTCTGGATTATAATATTCTTCTGTGCTGGCCCTTTCAGGATCTTCGAATAGCATAAGAATTCCTTTCATACTTCTTGCAGGAACATTTAGATTGATATTCCATAGTGTATCAGATTTGTTTTTAGTTATTTTTCTGTGTCTTAGTATTCTGTCATACAAAATAACCATTTTACCATCAACTTGCTGTCTTATTTGTCTTGCTAATTCAGTATCAAAAACAATATCAAATTCCAAACAAATATTTTTGATTGTATAAGATGAAGTTGCATCGCCTGATTTAATTACTTTATTATAATCATTGAATGTAAGTTCATATTCAAGTCTATCTCATAATCCTGCTTGATAAAAAGGCATATGGGTTTCCAATAATTCAAAATCAAGTGGGATGCAAAACCTGTTTCCATATGCTTTCGCGATGGCTTGATCTTTATCTGCTGTTGCGTTTCCTGCACCCACTCTATGTTTCAACATGTTCTCTTTGCCAACGCCTTGATATACCATATTTACACGTTCTGTAATAGGCTTCCATAAATCAATATAACAATGATAGATGTCACTATCGTCAATGGACATAACTTCATTTCCACTTATTCTAATTGTTGTTTTCTTAATTATTGCTCTTCCTATGTTTTGAAATATAGTTGCATTTGCATCTTTAGAGGTTAGTTCAATTTCAAATGCTAATCTGACTGTTCCGGGAACAATAACATCATTACTACTTAGATTAGGAAATCTCACTAACAATTGTTGATTTTGGTCAATAGTTGATGGATTATTGGTTATTACTACACTTTGACGGATACCTCTCACACCTCGTGGTTCTCTTAATTTTCTGTAAGGGTTTAGTTTATCTCCGTAAGCTGACATGTTTTTATTAAAAGATAAAAAATATTTTTAAATAATAAATAAATAATGGCTGAATATGAAAATCCTGAGTATGACAGGGAGGATTATGATGAAGAAGCAGAAACATCTTTTACAGATGAAGAGCAGTTTCAGAGAACATTAAATAGTCAGTTTGCTGGTTTGAATGATTTAACCGGTGATGATTGGAAAACTCTGCGTAATAGCATAGGTCAAAAAATGATAGATAGATTTTACGAAAGGAATGATGAATCTAAACGTAAAATCAAAGGTTTGTCTCTCAAGAAAGATGATATAGGGAGACCAATGTTATATGTTAAAGATGAAGGTGGAAAGGATATTGCATTAACATATTATCGTTCCAATGCACCAGATGAAATAGCAACATTTTTATCATTTAATACTTTGCAAAGGAAATATGGTGTTGATTTTGTTAGGAATGTATTAGGTGTAGATGATTTTAAACCATCTGCTACAAGACTTAAAGAAGGTAGAACAGCATTCGCACAATTACTTCAAACGAGAACTCAAATAACACAAACAGAAGAAGAAATACCTTTACAAGATATATCATCACAAGAACAAACTCAAGAACTATTAAATACAACAGTTGATGTAGAAACTGCTGTGAAAACATTGGAGACATCATTTACTAATGAACAAGAAACACAAACAGATTGGACAAAAAGAGAGATTGATGGAATAGCAAATGCAATGACAACAGTCAAAGAAGAGATAGCAAATGAATTGGCAAAACTGAATGAAACAAATAAAGACTTAGCAAAAGAAAATACAAAATTAGAACAAGCCAAAGCAGACAATGATGAATTTCAAATAGAAAGGATAAGTAGTCGAATCAAAGAGTTAGAAAGTGAGAGAAGTGCAAGATTGGAAGTTATTAATGTTAATAAAGAAAAACTACGAAGTCAGGTAAATAGAATCAAAGAGACTATAAACAAAGTATTAAAAGAAGACACTACATTGGGTGAAAGAATTAGAACATTATTCAGAGAACAAGGCATTACAATTGTTAGTATTTTAACCGCTTTTGGAATGATTATTGGAGTTATTGTTGAGGCTGTTATTCCTACTGGTGGTGGTACTACTTCAACCCCTCCTTCTCCACCAAAAGGTGGTGTTAAAGATTGGGTTAAGAAACAATTATCAAATCTTGGTAAATTACTTTCTACCCTTGCAGGAAAAGTAGCTTCTACAATACCAGGTATTATTGGTTCTATTGTGTCTTGGTTGTTGTCTTCTGCGGGTAAAGTTGTTGGTTGGTTTGGAGAACATTTATGGGCATTAGTTGTATTGGTTGCTGGATTGTTATATGCATCTGCGAGAGAGTTTATAAGAAAAAAAAGAACTTAATAAATTTCATACATAATTAATAGTCCAATTGCAATACTACCAACTATTAATGCTGTTTTGTTGTCTTCGTGTTGTATTGCTTCTTTTTTTTCAACGGGTTCTGGTAGAGATTTGATTTTTGGTTCTGGTAGAGATTTCTTTGTTTCCTGATGTTTTGGTTCTGGTAGAGATTTCTTTGTTTCCTGATGTTTTGGTTCTGGTAGAGATTTCTTTGTTGGTGTGCCTTGTATAGTTGCAGGTTGTGTAGTAGGTGCAACAGGTTTAACATTTACATCACTATTGAAACCAAGTGTTTGATTTTCTGTTGCAATTACAATTTTATTATTATATCCAGCGATAGTGCCAACTTGTAAAACCATATCACTGGGAGACATATATAATCCAATACCATAAACAAAATCTACTTTACTTCTTGCATATTTGAGTGTGTTTTGATATCTTTGTATTTGACTTGGTAAATCAACTGGACTATTAATAGCATCTTCAATGTTAGCAAGAAATTGTTTCTGAGCATCAAATCCTGTGCCTATTTTTAGAATTTCTACACGTGTTTGAGATTGTGCTGCTAATAGTGCCCATACAAACATTCTAATACTTTCGTTAATTCGTTCAATACCTGTTTTTGTTAATCCTTCTGATTTGTCTAATATAAACATTGTCCAGGCGTCACTTATATCTACTGTATGTTCTATTTTATCATTTGGATTAAAGAATGGACCTTCACTTCGATGTTCTTGTCTGTATTTTCCATCTGGTTTAAAATATTGTGTGTAACTCCCTAGACCACTGCATTTAGAACTACTTTCTAATTTTTGACGCCAATCTGTATTAGGTGAAACATTGAATTCATTGCATAACTTTTGATAGGTTGCTTTGTCGTATGGGTTTTTGTAATAACAAAATGATGCATCTGTTGGTAAAGGTGTTTGAAGTTCTTTCAAAATACGAGCAATACAATAATAAACATGAAATGTATATACTGTTTTAGTTAGTCCTGAAGTGTTTTGCAAATGGTCTTGATAACTTACTCCACATCCTGCAGTGGCACACCAGACAGCAAAATTTAATTGACATTGCCACCAGTCAAATGATGAATGAAGCCATGTATTCCACGGTTCATTGGTGTGTAATGTTGGATTTTGATAGTTTTGAAATAAGTCGGGAAACGTTACTGGAAAATGGTCGTCTTTATTAACATAAATCGTTTGTTTTATAAGTTCAATATTCTTTTCGGTATATTTAGTATTGGGGTTATATGATGCATTGGAATTGTACTTGAATTCTTTAGGTATCATTTTTATTATTGATTATATATAAAAAATAAAAATGTATCATACAATTTCGAATATTGACAAGACAATAAACTTGCAACAATACATTGATAACAGAGATGGGAATAAACGTATTGGTTTGAAATCTATAACATATGGTGTTGGATGGTATAATGTTGTTGATGAATATTTGCAGAAGACTAAAGAGAGACCTCATAAGATTATAGATGGTTATTATAGTTTCCAACAAATAGCAGATTTATTTCAAAGTAATAATATTACATTATCTGTAAATGAAACAAATGGAATTGCTTCTTTAATTACACCGGATGAATTGAAGATAAGCAAGGGCTTAAAACAAATGTTGGGGTTTGGAAATAAGCGAAAGTTTGCTGTTAATGAAACTCATTATGGTGAGAGAGCTGTAGATTTTGCTGTTTATAAATCATTGTATGTTCATTTGGAACAGATTAATACTTCAAATAATTATTTAGATGGTATGCCGAGTACTGTGTTGGCTGTTGTTCCAGTGGAAAATAAAGAGTTTGGAGAGATAACAACAGTGAGATTTGAGCATCCAGAATATAAGTGTTTGGTGAATGATGCTATAGCAGAATTGAAATTAGAAATCAGGGATGAAAATAACAACAAGGTAATTAATCATCTACCAATTAATTGCGTTTTGGAAATTATATAATTATAATAAAAAAATGAGTATATTTGGTGCTAAGAGAAAACACGTAGATGCATTGGGGCTGAAACAAGAAATATTTAATATGAGAAGTCAAGCATTTACACAAATAAATACATTGAATGATAGACATACAGGACTTCAAGATAGATTTCGGGATATGTATGTCAATCATCGATTATTATATAATAAGGTTGATAATATGTCAGACAGAAAATTGATAAGCATTTGTGCGGAGAGTAAAGGTTCCTTACAGAAGAATGAAGTGTTTGGCTTTGGAAATGGTGGTAGAGAAGTAGGTGTTGGATATGTGATGAACTTTCCTGGCCAGATAATAGGTGTTGGACTGTCGAGTAAAAGAACAAAAGGCGATGTGTCTGTGGCGATTGCAATTAATGGAAATCCACAAGCAGGATATGATATAGCATTGAATAATATTTTAAGAAAACACGATAACTTTGCTACACCGTTAAAGGTTGAGGCTGGTGATGCAATTGATTTTGTTTGTCAGACTAATAATGCTACATGTGTTAATACTGTGGCTTCGATGATAATTGAATTATTTATTGAATAAAAAAAAATATATGTTATCAAGAAAAAAATGAAACAACCTACTGCACCATTATATCCTGAATTGCCTGTTGAAGATGGGCAAAATTATAGATTACAGAAGATATCTGAGATAGAGAAGACGTTAATTAATGAGAGAGATGTGAGAAAAGCATTGTATAAAAAGTATAAACGAGGTATAAATATTACCGACGGTGTTGATACTGGTTTGATATCAACAAGTGTTATTTTGGCAGGTGTTGGATTGGCTGTTCCAATTATGTTGCCTTTAGAGATTGGTGCTGTTGTGTGTGGGAGTTTGGGTGTGTGTGTTAAACTTGTTAGACGTAGATTACATGCAAAAACACAAAAACATTATGAGATTAAAACTATTGCAGATTCAAAACTGAATAGTATAAAGGATTTGATTTCTAAGGCTTTGACAGACGGACAGATATCTGAGAATGAATTTAAATTGATTTTAGATGAATTAGACAAATATAATAAACTGAAAGATAGCATACACTCAAAACAAACAGGATTAAGTGAAACGGAAAGAAAAAAACTTATTGAGGAAGGTAAGGTACAGGCTTTAGCCGAAGTAAAAAAAAAAAATAGGAAATGTTTGATTTTATTGAATAAAATTACAATAGTAAATAATGACCCACCACCTATTTATAGGAGCACAAACTAAATATGCAGATTTCTTCATTCTAATTCTTTGCAAATTTCTTTTACTGACTGTTAAAAGCTACGCATTACGGTGATTCACGGTCCTTTCTGTGCTTTGATTATTCCCGTAACGACTTTCAGGGCTTTCTGTACTTTGATTATATCCGTAACGACTTTCGGACTATAAGGGTGCGCAGTCTGGTCAGGGTCTTCCCTATTCATAAATGCTAAAAGATACCTTTATCTCAATGGTGAAAGTGTCTAAGAATCTGACAATGACGAACGTCGTTTTAGAGGCATTAAGTGTTATTCAAAAAAAGATAAAAGACACATAATTTTGTTCAATAAAATAGTAATAAAAAACGATCCACCGCCTTTGTATCAAAGATGAATACATGGGTGAATATTTTTTGTCTACCTCTCTACTGGACTATCAGTGTAAACATCAGAGGAAAGTTTTTATCTTATCACCGATAACGTATATGACACGCGTGTCACATAATAATTTAACCTATCACCGGTTTACAGTTTCATCAGGTTTGAGAAATCTACCATACAACTGGATTACAAAATGGCTCATTCAATTAAATCAGTTTCAAAATTTTCTGAGGATGACATTAATGTTGCTTTAAATTCCATCCCCCCTCAGGAAAAAGCAGCTTTTGAAAAGGGGTTGGAAGTGCTTAAGGCGGCTTTAGGAAAAAAAACAGAGAAAACTACGCCCAGGGAATTGTTTCAACAAATAGTGATAACATACTGTGAATAGGATAGAGTGTTAGTTGTTGTTCTGCGGTGCAGAATATATGTGGTATGACGTGTCTATAGTGTGTTAGTTGTTGTTCTGCGGTAAAATATATATGTGTCTATATATATAGATAGTGCCGGTTTTGGGGGTAATTTGTGAGCGTAGAGAACAAATTACCTCAAAAGCGGCACTATCTATATATATTTATTACTGATCAGAATGTAATGAGATCTGGTGCAGGTACCCCGCAAAAACGTCAGTAAAATAATTCTGTTTTTGAAATTGTGAACAAGCATCTAATTAAAAAGTTATTGACGAGCAACCGTTTTTTCCTTTGACAAGGGGTTCACACTGGCATGACTTCTTGAGAAAAATAACGAGTTATTTCCGATTTCCCGTGTTTACTTGCTAGTTCTGTTTTTCTTATGTATGCACCGACATGCTGAAAGACTAATATGTATTGGTTTTTTGATTTGGTATGTTTGTGTCGGAGAAAAATGGGGTTTTGTGAAACAGAAAGGGTTCACACGAGACTTGCTGATCTGAAAGGGTGCACACGAAAACCTGTGGTTCAGCTAATTGTTCACCAATGACGTCAGTCGTCTCGAGCACTCACGTGCCCTTATGCATTAAAATGGCTGAAAGTTATTTCTGTGGTATATTAAGGACTTGAAATTTTATCTACATGCAGTATCCTATTTAATAGCAAGATAATAAGGTAGTGTTCACACACACACACACACACACACACACACACACACACACACACACACACACACACACACACACACACACTTTTACACGCAGGCCTTTTCAATATAATGGAATTAAGAATTTAATAGCTGTAAAAACGAAACGTTTCATAAGAAGTATATTGTATTTGGTCAGATGTCTGTCATAAAAAAGTTTGTAGAATCCTAAAAGAACCGCATTGTTGAGACGGATCTAACTAGTACTTACAATTTGAATCTAAGACAAGGCCTTTTTAGAACAAACATATGACAAACATGTATACCCCTCCGAGCCCCTTTGGTGGAGTGCCTGTTTTCAAAAGACTTTAGTATTAAAACGATTGAAATGGCCTATTTAAAAAGTGGGATAATATATCTGTGTATTAACTGTATCTCGATGTTATCTTGATGTTTTTTTTTTTTTTTTTTTTTTTTTTTTTTTTAACTTATATTTTTTTTTTTTTTTTCAAACTACGTCTGATGACTCCGATACATAATTCATTTGTTTCATGTATATTTTTTTCAGACCTATGCCATCTGCTTGGCCACAAATTTGTCGCCACTGTGGCGGCGTGTTGCCAAACTCAAGCAGCATTAGGCAACATGAATTAAGACACTCTGTCCGATCGCCATACAGGTGCTGCGACAACCTTTCTTCTCTAAAGCTAACATCGATAGACATATGTGCAACAAACATGGTAAGAAAGCATATCCTTGCAGTACCTGTGACAAGGAATTTGCAACAAAAACTGACCTAAAACGACACATGAAACGGGAAAAGAGGGAATGGGACAACACATGTGATGTGTACAACAAAACATTACCATCGAAGGACAGAACACGGGATCATATGGACAGTCACACAGGAACAAAAAGGCATATATGTCATACTTGTGGGCAAACATTTCGTTATGCATTCAATTTGAGCCGACACGAGAATTCACATATTAAGTGACTCAGCTTTCTGAACAATAACACGGGAGAATTTATAGCAGGATGCTACTGGTTAACCCGACTAGAAGTTTTATTTTGACAGTAATTGAAGGCTTGAGATTGCAAGAGAGTGCCTTTGCTAAATCACGTAATAATTATGCATCAGACTGAGACCAGCATTGGCATCCATCAAGTTTGATTAAAGTCTTTTTATCACCATAAGGATTGAATTGGTTGCTACAAACTGGACGCCTTTCAAAGACTCTAAAAAGACTCATTTCTTCTTGTTTTTGCAATATAACGGTTTAAAGGCTATTTGTATCGTGCAGTTGACTTGAAGTTCCTTGTCCGAATGACATTGATATCATTGATTACCGAAGCCTATATGTGGCACCTACAAGTCAGTGTTATTTGCAAATTTCTTGTCACAGGTACTGCAAGTAAATGTTTTCTTCTGACCATGATTGCTGCATATATGTCTATCCATGTAATAGCTTGCCGCAGCACCTGTTTGGCGATCGGCCAGAGTGTCTTAGTTCATGCTGCATAACGCTGCATGGGTTTGTCAACACCTCGCCGCAACGGCGACAAATTTGTGGCCGAGCAGATGACCTAGTTCTGAAACAAATATCAATGAAAAAAAAGTATTATGTGTCGGAGTTATCAGAAGCAGTTTGATAAAAATGAAAAACAAATAGATGAAAAATATTTATATAAGTTAAAAAAATACATCAAGATAACATCAAGATGCTGTTAATACACAAATAAATATCCAACTTTTTAAACAGGCCATTTAAATCTTAAATACAAATTGTAAGTACTCATTAGATCCATCTCAACAATGCGATTCGTTTAGGATTCCACAAACCATGTTTTGACAGAAATCTGACCAAATTCACAATGTTTCCTATTAAATGTTTCTATTTACAGCTATTAAATTCTTAAATTCCATTATATTGAATAGGCCTGCGTGTAAAAGTAGTGTGTGTGTGTGTGTGTGTGTGTGTGTGTGTGTGTGTGTGTGTGTGTGTGTGTGTGTGTGTGTGTGTGTGTGTGTGTGTGTGTGTGTGAGAGAGATCACTACCTTTAAAACAGATATTATCTTGCTTTTAAATAGGATACTGTATATAGATAAAATTTCAAGTCCCTTAATAAATCACCGACATGACTTTCAGCCATTTTTAATGCATCAGGCACGTGAATGCGCGTGACGACTGTCACTGGTGAACAATTAGCTGAACCAAAGGTTTTCGTGTGCACCCTTTCTGATCAGCAAGCCTCGTGTGAACCCTTTCCTTTTCACAAAACCCCGTTTTTCTCCGACACAAACATACCAAATCACAAAACCAGTACATATCAGGCTATTTGCACGTCTGTGCATATATTGGAACAACAGAACTAGCAAGTAAACACGGGAAATCGGAAATAACTCGTTATTTTTCTCAAGAAGTCATGCCAGGTGTGAACACCTTGTCGAAGGAAAAACGGTTGCTCGTCAGTAACTTTTTAACTAGATGCTTGTTCACAATTTCAACAACAGAATCATTTTACTGACGTTTTGGCGGGGTATCTGCACCAAATCTCATTAAATTATGACCAGTAATAATGAAAATATTGAACAAAATGTTACCTGAATCGGCAGGTCCGCCATTAAAAAACGCGTGAGCCCTTTCATTTGGTCACGTGGATTCTCCGCCGTGTTATATCCCTAAGGCTGTGCCCACTGATCGGTCATTGTCGAATTCAACTCTGTTACACTGTTAGATTCAACACATTTTTCCATAAACATGATCAAACTGAGAAGACAACCGGTAATGTTGAATATGATACTGCAAATTCAGTGTTCATGTCGAAACGGTCAGATAATTCTAGTTTATAAGTGAACGGTTAAATAATAAGATTTCATTGCATGTTACGTTCCAAAATAGTGCAATGCAATCATAATTGAGTCACTTGATATGGCACTTTGTGTCATATCTTTTCTTGTTTCTTTTAAATGTCAGAGGTCTGAATAGTATGACCCTAGACGGATGAGCGAGCTTAGGCTGATTGTACTGAATAATAAAACAAGAGGCCCATGGGCCACTACACTCACCAGAGGTCAAGAGTGAAAAACTTGCCCGGTCCCTGGCAGCCTTGTTTTCAACTAACCATGGTGGCTTGAAAATGTTAAATGAAGTTGCTAGTCATGCCATACATTTGCATGATTGCTATTTTGCCCATAATTTTAATCTTCCATTTAGCCTACTACAAATGTTCATTCTGATGCCATAGGCAACTAGAGAACCACAAAAATAATACCCTGTTTTGCGTTTTTCCCGATTAGAAATGCCGGGTCATGGTCAACCAAAGGTCATCGTCTTAGCAAACTTGCTAGGAATATCAATTTTGATGCCACCAAATACAACAGAATCAGAAAAATCCGCGGTTTTGCCTCTTTCACATGCAACGGTCTAAGTGATCAAAGTGGACCTTGACGAAAAATAGATCATTGTGCACCAAGTCCCCAATGCTACATATCAAGTTTTAACTGCTTACGTATAAGCCTGCCCAGAGAAAATGTAAATAGGTAAACTAACCGGCTCAAAATGACCTAAAATAGTATGACTGGGCCGTTTAACACCAATACAAACAAACAAACAAACAAACAAACAGATACATACCAAGTTTCGAAGTCATGGGCAATTTGATTCCTGAAAAGAAGATTTGCAAAGGGCTTTTACCATATAAGGGCATGGCTGCCATCTTGATTATGTGGCTTCAATCCCACAAATACATTTTCACTGTCTCATCCCGTAGAATCTGATAAAATTTGGTTTCAATCAGCATAGCGGTTTAAGTGGAGAAGAAGATAAAAATACTGAATCTAAAGGCCAGTAAATTTGTTTGTTTGTTTTGGAGTTATACGGCCCAGTCAACACTATTTTGGTCATTTCTGAACCGGTCAGTTTACTTATCCACACTTTTCCTGGGAAGGCTTATACCTAAGCGGTTAACCAGTATAGTGCACATTTTTCCACCTGAAACTGACCACTGCCCTTCTTGAATCAGCGGAAGGGAGAGAATTACCGTAGAAAAGATTTCATGATCAATCTCCACGAAAGAATGATGCCGACCCCGGCAGGTATCGAACCCGCGTCCTCCTGATCACCAGTCAGACGTGCATCCGACTGAGCTACCGAGGCCGGCAAAGGTCAGTGAATGACATTCATCTTTGGAATCAATGAACTTCCTTTTAGCCAATTGCAAATATCAATTCTGAGGCCACAGGCTACAATAGAACCAGAAAATTCCACTGCTTTGCCTTTTTCCAATACAAATGCTTGAGTGACCAAATTTGACCTTGATGTAAAAAAGGTCACCTAAATGTCATCATCTGAATAAAATTGGTAAGGCCCTGAGTCCCCAATACTGCATAAAAAGGTTCAAGGAAATCTGAGGAGATTTTAAAACGTTTTCACAATACATGTTTATTGAGATGAACCTGCCGCCCAATGAAACCAACAGAATTGAAATGCATGGACTCGCACCACTTTGCCTAAGCAGGCTAAAACCTTCTAAGTGGTTTACCAGTCGTCACGTGTGGACGCTTTCAGCTCTGCGTGGAAGCATCATGCAATCCAATCTATTTCTCAAAGCCCCGATGCTATGGCAACTCAAGTGTTTCCATTGACTTATAGTGGGGAAAAATGAAAAATGGCATTTTCTGCCAGTCCGTTGCAAATATTCTTTAAGCAATCTTTTATCTGCCATATGATTTTAGGCCTACTGCTCATTTTATTGGTTGCCATGAAAACCAAAATGCCCCCCCCCCCAAAAAAAAAACAACTTAAAAATCATCGTATCAGAAACCATATGGTCTGTGAGGCTGAAACTTTATGGAAATATTCACCATAAATGCCTTAAAGGTTTTGAGGTACTTTTTATGAAAATAGGTTCTTTAGTTTGGTTGTTATGGCAACTTAGAGTTTCCATTGAGTTACACTGGGGGAAAAATGGAAAATAGCAATTACTGCCAATCTTTGCAGATATTTTGATAAACTTTCATAGAAATATTTCTAAGCAATCATCTGTCTGCTATATGATTTTCGTCCTACTGGTCAATTTCGCTAGCTGCCATGGAAACCAAAATAAAAAAAAAATAGAAAAAAAAAACTTTAAAAAAAATCATCTCCTCAGAAATCATATGCTCTTTGAGGCTGAAGCTTTATGGAAATATTCATCATATTTGCCTTTACAGGTTTTGTGTTTTTGATGAAATTCGGCTGTTTAGTTTGGTTGCTTTGGAAACTTTGAATTTCCATGATTGACTTGTAATGGGGAAAATTAAAATATAGCCTTTTTCTGCCACATCTTTGCATAGATATTTTGACAAAACTTTCATACAAATATATTTCAAGCTGTCATCTATCTGCCATATGGTTTTAGGCCAACCGCTCACTTGTATTGGTTGCCATGGTATAATTGCTCCAAAAATAGAAGAAAAAAAATACTTTAGAAAGCCATCTGTCCAGAAACCATGTGCTCTATGAGGCTGAGACTTTATGGAAATATTCATCATATTTGTCTTTACAGGTTTTTAGTTTGGTTGCTATGGCAACTTAGAATTTCCGTTGACCTGTAATGGAGAAAATTAATGGCTTTTACTGCTACATCTTTGCAGATAATTTGACAAACCTTTCATAGAAATATTTTTTAAGCAATCATCTACCTACCGTACGATTTTCGGCCAACCGCTCACTTTTATTGGTTGCCATGGAAACCAAAATGCACCCCCCAACCAAAAAAAGAAAAAAAAAAGAAATGCACTTAAAAATAATCTTCTAAAAACAAAAATGAACTGTGAGGCTGAGCCTTTATGGAAATATTTACCATATTCACCGGAGTAGGCTTTCTGTTTTTTTGTTTTTGTTTCTTTTTTCTTTTATTTTTTTATGAATTCGGCTCTTTAGTTGGTTGCTATGGCAAAGTTTCCATAGACTACTGCTCATTTTTATTGGATGCCATTGAAAACCGAAATAATAATAATAATAAAAATAAACCTTAATCTCTGTAAGGCTGAGACTTTATGGAAATATTCACCATATTTGCCTTTACAGGTTTTGTGTTTGTTTGTTTTTTATTAAAGGGCTTGGTTCACGAAAGGCCAAAAATGGCCCTGTTTCAAAAATTGTTAAAAACTTTTGTGTTAACAGTATATGGCGTGGTATCTTAAAAAACGGCAACAATAAGTTCCAAGCTTATGTAGTATGGTTGCTATAGCAACAAAAGAACATCAGGTGAAATCTTCATTTTGGATTAAATTTTATCCCGTGTGTGGTCAGAAAACATACAAAGGTAACACAAATATTTGCAATTACTAGGAAGATGCATTCCAGGTCCTGCAACAATTTATATGGAACAACATATCTTAAAAAATTATGTTGCCATGGTAACGAACGGGTTTACAGGTTTATTAAATACACATTATTATAACATAACTTGATCTGCTGCACTGTATCACAAATGTGACTGTTTCAGAATAAAAGATCACGACATGCAATAATGAACGGCAGATCAAGTTGACAGAGTTATAATGTGTTTATTATATACCTTTTTCTTCAAGTAAAAGTATTTTAAGCTCACCAGAACCAAAGGCTCTTAGGATGCATATAGGAGGATAGGCAATTGTCCGTCGTCGTCTGTCTTCCGTCAACACTTTCTAACCACATTTCCGCTGAATCCACTGGGCCGATCGGGCCCAAATTTCATCTGTAAAATCCTTGGACTGGGGGATTGAAAGATTATGTATTTTTATGTCATTTGGTGCATTAGTTTGGTTGCTATGGCAACTTAGAGTTAGAAAAAATGAAAAGCGGTATTAACTACCAAGTCATTGCAGATACTGTGGCAAAACTTTCATAGAAATGTTCCTTAAGCCATGTTCTATTTGTCATATGATTTTAGGCTGCTGCTCCTTTTTATTGGCTGCCAAAGAAACGGAAATAAATACGTAAATAAATAAATAAATAAATAAATAAATAAATAAATAAATAAATAAATAAATAAGCATATCTACGGAAACCATAGAATATTCTATGCTTTATAACATTGGGCTCCTCAGCAACCATCATTGATATTTTTGTAGATACTTCCATGAATCACAGATGACTTTGATATAAGCAAATGCTTACTGTCAGATCCTGTTAGTTGCTGTTGTAATTGATTGTGCATGTACATTATTCTTGACAAATAAATACTGTTTAAACCAACTATATGCTACATAAATCTGAGACTATAGAAATATTGACCATATTAGCCATTACAGGTTTAGTTATTGTTGATTTTTATCTGACCAGAGCCGAAGGTTGCTAGGGGAACTTATAGGATGGGCATTTGTCCATTATCATATGTCGTCACACATTAAAAAAACATCTCTGAAGTCACTGGGTCGAATGGGTTCAAAGTTCATCCGAAGCGTCCTTGGCTGGGGTCTGCCTCTGCTTGATAAAACAGATGGCTTCCAGTGAGCAGTACCCACCTGAACTCTGGTGAGCATAGTGACTCATCTGAGCTCTGGTGAGCACAGTGACCCATGGGCCTCTTGTTGCATGAACTTTTGACTTTACCCTACTTTAAGTAAGAAAGAAAGAAGAAAAGAAATTAATGAAAAATCAATAACTTCAAAAACGTTTCAATGCAAAAATATTCATGTATCTTACTTCAATTACACAGAAAGCTAATAAACGACGTATACACTGCAGGATTATCTGGCAATTCGGACATATTTTGCTGGAATACCACTCAGATGCTTGTATTTTCTCCCTTTACTGAACATACATTCGATTGTTAAATGTCATTGTAAAATCAGGGCTGTGCGCTTCTTCTTGTGTTCTTTTTATGGCTGGAAAAACCCTGTTGCAAAACCCTGGAGCATATATAAGTTAGCAACATCAACACACATCTAACCTTTGAGAGCATTCTTGCTGACTGTCAACATGTTTTACGAAGTCAAAGGTCTTGCGAAACTCAATTAGCTCAATTTTACAATGATAAAGTGAGCAATCTGGATGGGGCCATAAACCGTGATACAAACAGACTGACATGATCACCATGGACTTTGTCAAGGCCCTTGACAACGCACCTCATGGAAGGCTATTGTATTAATTGTCCAACTATCGGATAAGAGGACCTACACATAGGTGGGTTTCGGACGCCCACAATAAGTTGTACTTCTGATTCAGTCCCAGTTTTATCTGGTGTCCCCCAAGGTTAAGTCCTTGGGCCGGTTCTTTGTTGGTATTCATTAATGTTCTCCCTGATAATATAAGGTCATCTGTCCGTTTGTTTGCTGATGGTTGTGTCCTGTAAAGGAACACATATTCTCCTTCTGACTGTCTTATTTTACAAGATGGCCTGGATCGACCAGCACAGTGTGAAGCTGATTGGCAGATGAAGTTCAATGTGGCCCAATACCATTCACTGAGGGTGTCACGACATCCTCCGGACAAGCAAATTAAGTTTGAGTATACATTATACAAAAAATTGAGCCATTAAACATCTGGGTATCACCATCACTGACGATCCTGATTTAGGTCAACACATTTCAGAGATAAAGAAACTAGGACTTTGGCATTTCTTAGACGTAACTTTGCCTTTGCACCTAGGCAGACAAAGGATGTTGCACATAAAACAGCGTCTATTAATAAAGACAGCTTCAACCCAAACAAGGGCATCAAAAGTAAACAACTCACAATATAGTAGGCACCAGTCCTGTAGTGATGCCCTGAAACATTCCTTTTTTCCTTTAACTATTCCTCAGTGGCATATTCTTCCCTCTTCTGCGGTGAATACCAAGACAACAGAGATGTTCAAAAACCGTACAATATAAGACTGAGATCCAAAGGTATGCGTTTTAGCATACATCTGTGATTTCATATTGTAAATATTTTAATGGACTAATCCAGTGACTTTTTTTAGCTAAAATCTAAATTTAACTACCCAACAAACTGAGGTTATAGAGAGAGAGTGAGAGTGATAGATAGATAGATAGATAGATAGATAGATAGATAGATAGATAGATAGAAAGAAACCAGATTTGTCCAAGTATTTACATCTGTTTATTTGCACATTTGAAGCCTCTACAACCGATCTTATATGAAAACAGGATCCAGTTTACTGAGTTACTTACATTTATCAAATACGACTTTTCATCACACATTATTTGATATATATGACAAGTATTCCCATCTCTTTATTCCCGCATTTGAATTTCCTTCAACCCAGAATCCAGTTTATTGAGCTACTTACATTATCATACATGGAATTTATCATACCAGCATCTTTTTGCCCTTTGTCTTTTTTAAAAATACGAGTTCAACAAGCAGGGCATCGCATACAAACTTGCTGTCATAACTCATTGATGTGATCTGCTGACGTGTTCATTTGAATTGTGGTTTAACGTCCACATCAACACTATTTATGGCATTTTGGAGACGTTGCTCCTAACTTTGTAAGACTTTTACACGACAATGAGATGCAATGACAACCCAAGCCCTGCTGCCCAATGAAACCAATGGGTTTATATGCATGGATGGTCCAACTAGCACCACCTTGCCTGGGCAGGCAGTTACCTGTACTTCTGTGCGCTCGTTTAAGCTCTACGTTGAAGCACCCGATGGACGGGGGCAATGATGACGACAATAGCATAAGTTTTCTTGCAGTAGATAGTTAATAAAACATCTTAAAAACATTGTTCTCATGCTGATGAGGCCGATGTTTTTGTTGTTTTATTTTTTTCCTTTGAGAAACATAATACATTCATAAAACTCGCCAATTTAGTAGCATGGCTATAATTAAAAAAAACAACTGTGGAAATGAAGACAATGGTCCAAGCATAAAAAGGGTTTTTCAAAACATAACAGAAGTTGAAAAAAAAGAAGGAAAGAAAAAAAACAATGTCGGCAGTAGGGATCTGAATCTGAATCTGAATTGTTACTGGTGACACGTCAAATGACATTCATACACCAGGGATCGAACCGGGGGCCTTTTAGATGCTAACCGAAGTATGTAACCATTAGGCTAGTATGATTGATGACGTCATCATCTAATACTAGTTACATATTCATATAGACGTGACGTAGCTGTCATAGTATTAAACGAATCAAATCGTCTCTCACTGTACTCTGTATGAATGTCAAGGGTCTGTAAACTCTAAAACTATGCAAGGTAAATGGCACTGTTGTCAAGCAAGCATATTTTGAACTTGTAACACGGAATCAAGTCTCTTACCCGTCACCAATGACGCACAGCGACTTGCAGTAAGAGTAATGTCCCTTGTTTGGTTGACGGCGTTCTTGCCAAAATACTGTGATTTTTTGGACAAACAATAGCGTTAGAAATAAAACTTCATAAGCAAAACCTTCTGATGGGTCTCATTTTCTTTGCCTTGATCTTGATTTAATTTTTTTTCTTCTAAATTTCGGCTTTTTGGCAGTAAAGACAGCTCGAGCCCTCGTACAAATTAGGTAGGGGGGCAGGGTACATTTCCTTTAATTTAACAATGAATGCACATCTTCGACACCTTGGAAATTTAATCAAATGTTTTTCTTGTACTTTCGGAGCTTTCAACCAAAAATCTTTGTGTCGCATGTGTGTCTTCATATTTTTTTCTTGATTTCTTTATGATAAATATGGAGAAAATGTTTGATTTTGGTGTAGACTGTGTCTATTTTTACATAATTTTCATTCAGATATTGGTAGTTTTGGAGATTACTTCATACATTGTTGGAGACACAAGAGGTCAAAGTATACAAAAATTAGATCATCTTGTATTGAACAGGTTGCTCACATAGGAATTTACAGGGCAGTAAACTGGCCTTTGTGAACCAAGCTCTTTGGCTCTTTAGTTTGGTTGCTATGGGAAGTTAAGAGTTTCCATATACTTATAATGGGGAAAATTGAAAAATTAGATTTACACCTTCCAAGATATTTTATCAAACTTTCATAGAAATGTTCCTTAAACACTGTTCTATCTGCAATATTATTTTAGGCCTATTGGTTGCCACAGGTGGGCACTTGTCAATTGTCGTCTGTTGTCATGCAACGGCAGTTGTCAACTTGCAATAGCAGTTGTCAATTGTCGTTTGTGGTCTTGAAATTATAACACATTCAAGCGACATAAGACCTCTGAAGCCACTACGCTAATTGGGTCTACTATCTGCGACGTCCTTGGGTGCAGGGCTTCAATGGTGTATTAAAATACATGGCTGCTAGTGGGCACTGCTCCCCCGTCCCCCCTCCCCGAGCTTTGGTAAACATAGTGGCCCATGGGCTCTTGCTTTGAAATCGCACCATTACACGGAGATGTCGTTTAAAGGGTTTTTTTCTACCTCTAGCTCTTGTGGCCATTTTGTTCAGCAGAACGGAACCATTTTAGCAACTTTGCTAGAGAGTCAACCAAGAAATATTCCTGTGAAATTAATTTGAAATCGGACCATTACCCTAGGAGATGTTATTTAGAGGTTTTCTAAGGTTTTTCTATTTTAAGCTCCGATGGCCCCGTTCACCGGAACGGAACCATTGTAGCAATTTTGGTAGAGGGCCTTCTAAAAAACATTCCTGTGAAATTATTTTGAAATTAGACCATTAGCCTAGGAGATGTCGTTTAAGGGTTTTTTTCTATTGTTAGCTCTGGTGGTCATTTTGTTCAGCGGAGCGGAACCCTTTCATCAATTTTGTTAGAGGGTCACCCCAAGGAATATTCCTGTGAAATAATTTTAAAAGTTTGCACTGTGGTTTCTGAGATGTCATTTGAAGAAATTGTTGACTGACGGACGGACAAAAAGCAATCACAGTAACTCACCTTATGCACTTCGTGCTCAGGTGAGCTAAAAAGTAACCATAAAAACAAATGAACAAGAAATCCTGTTTTTAAGCTTAAGCATTTATAATACTAATTTATATATTACAAACTAAGATTATGCAAACTTGCAATAACTGTTTATGAAGAAAAATAAAATAAAATCCCCCATCGTGATTTGAACTAATGACCGCAAACTCTATCAACTGCACCACAAAGAAGCCGCCGAGTGTAATGGTTATACTACTCACCTCTCAAATCAGGGGCCATGGGTTCGATCCAGGACTTCTCCAGACTTTAAGTAGAGTCTTTAAAACGACGTCCCATCACCGTAGGACCTTAGCTGTTGGTTGAACGTAAAACTCAAAACACAGACTGCATCACAGAGCTTGCAGGTAAACGTTGACCAAAGGAATAGATGGGGGCGATACAGAGGAAATAATTTACTTCTAAGAAAGTCAAATTTAATATTTCAGTTATTTCATGCTGTCGAGTTCTCATCGTTGTTTCATCTCTGTATTCGTTTGCTTTTTGTGTTCTCGGAGATGTTGCGCTGCTGAGTTAGAAGTGTTTCATGCGAACTGAACACATTATTTGTCTAAGCCACGACAGAACCAAGGGCGAGGATTGCGGCCATATATTGATGCGGTTCTAATGAGTACCCAGAACCCACAACCTATGTCTTGGGGCGAAGTAGGAGAAATACAATGTAACCCCGTAAACTCGAGTTTTCTCTATATAAAGTGGAATTTAGTGGGGGTGATCATTTCACGGATTTATTCTGCAGTTAATCGCCTTCAAAAAAAAAAAAAAAACTGCTGTTTTGCAACATTGGACGTTATACGGCGATTTTCCCGCATCACAGTAGTTGTGGTCATCGTACCCAAGCCATAATCCAATCTCATAGATCCGTGGATGAAAGACAAATCAGAATGTTCAGACCCACAGACATAGACACAAAAGTGTGTAATCAGGCGTCCGCGGATTGGTAAGCAAGCTTCGCCGACGTTGCCTATTGGCCTGAACGAAGCAAAATGTCAGTCATACCGAACTTTTTCCTTCATAGGCGGCGAACGGAATAAGTCGGGAATTTCCGTTAAAACCTGTCTGGGCGATATTCGAGTTATCTCCCTGTACCCCGCTGGGAAACTGACAGGTATCAAGGTACAGAATATCCAATATTTTTCTCTAGTCGCTGACCTCAGGGAGTCATTAATCATATATCCGTGACTTTATTTCCGTGACTTTCTTTCCTGTGACTTTTTTCCGCGCACCTTTGTAATGCACGGCTAATCACACACACATGTACTGTTCGATAATTAAGGGCAACTTAATGTCTTTCTTAATCTGTCCGGTTATTACCACCATTATATATTGTCTCTTGTCCAGGGATTTTTTTTTTAAATAAGCCTAGGTCAAATATGAGTAAATATTCTCGAAAGGGCTCTTTACACCGATTCACGTTTTTATGCATTTATTTTATCTAGTTATTGAAATAAATAGCGCCATGAAAAATATTGTTAGCCAATCACGAAAACACGCCTGTATAAGACTCTATCAAGTTGAACTCAGCTGAGAAAGTTCTTACAATAAAACCAATTTTGTTGTCTGCCCCAGTCATAATTAACACCTTTAGTATTAACATCACACCGATTTACAGTAGATTGTATAAGATATTTCCTTAATAATTTAAAGTACGCCATAAAAAGAAACATAATAGGTAAACACAGATAAGCCTATTTATTTATTTATAGACATTTCACTCCGATGTGAATCGGCTGTAATCTTTATTCTAAACAATTTAAATACAATTTTGAGAAAAATGTTGTCTGTCCCAGTCATAATTGACACCTTAAGAGTTAACAATACACCAAATATAAGACATTCCCTGAATAATTAAAAGTACGCCATAAAAGTAACATAATACATAAACACAGATAAGCATATTTATTTATTTATTTATTATATAAGACATTTCACTCCTATTTGAATCGGTTGTAATGTTTGCTCTGACAAATTTTAACACAATTTCGAAAAATGTTGTTTGTCAAGTTATGAATGACACTTTAAGAATGGACCATAAGTTGCCTAAAAATCGGTCACAGAAGGTGAATACAGATGCGACAAATTTATTTTGTTTTGTTTAAATCCGGGTTTAACGTCCCCGTCAACACTGTATAGGTCATTTTTGAGACGTTGCTTTCAATTTTGTGGGACTTTTACCCGACATTGAGGTGAAATGACATCTCAAGCCATGACACCCAGTGAAACCAGAAGTCTTTTATGCATTGAACGACCTGACTCATACCGCTTTGCCTGTGCAGGCTTAGTCCTACTAAGCGGTTTACCAGTTCTCGTGTGTGGTCAGATTCGGCTCTGCTTGGAAGCACCATGCAGCCCAATTTATTTCTCCAAGCCCCGACTGGCGGGGGCGATTATTTATTTATTTATATGAGGCATGCAATTCCTATGTGAATGGGCTACAATATTTTATGATAACATCACAAAAACACGCCTATATAATTTTGTCCCCATATATCCTACTTTTATGTAGGAAAATGTGGATCATTTTTTTCTTGTTTCTGCTAAAAAACATAGATTGTGGTTAGTCGTAAGAACCGCCTCGCCGAGGTGGTTCTAACGAATTCCATCAATCTATGTTTCGAGCAGAAATATGAAAAATAGCATTTTTTCGCTGAATACTTTCATTTTTGTGGTGGTAAAAGTTTCAATATTTTTAATAGACGTGTTTTGGAATAAATCAACTCAAAATCTGGATAATGTCATTTGCACTAGTCATGCTTTGCACTTTAAGAGTTATTAAAAACTTGACATTATCCCAGAATAATAAAGCAAGACACCACAAAAAATTATCCTGCGAATCTATCACAAAAAGTAAACAAAGATGAGACTGTTCCTATATTTATTTATTTGAATCAATCAAAATGTTATTTGCATCTGTTATGATTGGCACTTATAGGATTAACACATAGTGGAGAGTGTTTGTCTATAGAAAAGAGCATGCGCCAACTCACCGTTTGTAAGCCTCGTCAGTGAATTTGGACACTTCCATTTTTATTGACGGTGGTATCTAGAGAAAAGACGGCTCATCCTGAGCAGTCGCATCATGATCTACACTGTTTGCAAAATATCTGTACGGACCCCGCATGTTATTATTAAAGTTGAAATTACAAATTTAAATCATTAACAGAATAGCAAACAGTGTAGATCCAGATTAGGCGCCTTAGCTGGGTCGACGTTAGTTTAAAAATCTGTACCGATCTGTATATATGGCGATAAGATGAACAGCATCATTTGGATCTACACTGTAAAGAAGTGTATTTTCCAAAATCATTCAGGACGGCAAACAGTGTAGATCCAGATGAGACGGCTTCGTCTGGATGTACAACAATATTTGATCTGCACAGTTGGTAAAGTATCGGGTTGCAAATTCAATCATTAACAGTAGCGATCCATAGGCGGCGGATCAACTTGAGCATCCTCATCCGTATCTACACTGATTGCAGGCATGTCAGTACCCGGCGGGCCGGTAGGGTTGACATTACAGGACTTTGGTCACAACCCTGAGACCGAACCCCAATCCCCAGTGGCAACAAAAACGCGCCTATTCAGATACATTGAAAGTTGTATTGTATAAAAATGAACATATGCATAATTGAAATATTTTCTTATTTCTGCATAAAATATAGATTGTGGTGCTCATTAGGACCGCCACGACGAGGCAAATGTGCACTGTACTCGTTAACCGCTTACGTATAAGCTTGTTCAGGAAAAAGTGTGGACAGGTAAAGTGACAGGCTCAAAATGACATAAATAGTGTTGACTGGGCCGTTAAACTCCAATACAAACAATGGCTTCAAACTGCCAAATAAGTTTTTTGGTGATGGTCAAACGAAAGTTTTTATCGTCATTTAATCGCCATTTCACAGTTAATGATTTCGACAATTTTTGTCCTTTTGACATGTTTGCCGCCCATTCATAATGAATCTAAACATAATTGTAACAAAACTGAGACAAAATAATAATAAAATAAAATAAAGAAATCCGGTAAAAATGCAGAAAAGAAATATAATCAATAATTCAAATATATTATCCGTATGCTGTTTATTACTAGTAATTACAAAATTACAAGAAAAAAATTCGCTAACAATGTTTTTTTACAGGTTTGATACGATTTCTGGTACATATAATGTGGACTTGCGAATTTTTCATCATGAACTGCATCACTGAGAAATAGCTTATAAACGATTTTTAAGCTCTACGGAGAGCAATTTATTATACTTCAATGGAAATAAACTTTATATCATCGTAAACTTTGAACAGCATTCTAACAGTATATAACAGTGAAACAATTCCAAACAAATCATTTATATTTAATATTTGTAACCAAACATGGAAATCTGCATGTTTTTTTTTTTTTTAAAAAAAAACATTGCCGTCTATGGAACATATAGGCATGTTATTAACTTGCAGGTGGAAGCAATAAGATTTAATTATTCATAACTTCGAAAAACACCAAATAAAACTGAATAATTTTCTTACATAAGGATAACAGTGAATTTTTTCTAGCGTTAAGGATAAATAAGATACGAAGAGTTATATTTTTTCCTTCATTATTTTAATATGAAAAAGCTTCAATATATACAGGTAACTTTAAAGGCATTTATTCTTAGACAGTAGGACACACCGTGTGTTCATAATTGTTTATTGCCCCCTGTGATATACTCTCTATAGCAGATCAAAGGCGGCCTTTAATAGGTGATTAGTAGCTCCCGTAGAATCCCCTGACTGAGGCACTAAAGGGGAAAATCAATAAGGTACACTCTAGTTAACAGTTAGTCAATTATTGATTTTTCCCAAGGAGGCCCCTTACCTGTTGCAGACAGAGGACTTCTCTTTAGTCAGCACTGAGGGCTACATAATATTATGTAATGAAATGATAGTCCTCAATCATCAAGAATAAATGCCTTTAACTGCCGATTTCGTATGGAAATCGATATTCAACTCGGTAATTTCCGGCGAATGAAGGAAAAAGTTCAACATGAAAAGCATATGTGGTAGCTCGATGGTTAGAGCAGTGGCCTATCATGCTAGAGGCCCCCGGTTCGATTTCCGGCAGCAGTAAGAAAATTGCGGTGTCCGAACATGCTCCACTGGCATCATTTGCAGGGATGAATTCGACAAAGTGTACCGTCCTTCGGATCGGGACGTTAACTGGAGGCCCCCTGTGCAGGGAGAACCATCCCCTGTGCAGGTAAAAGATCCCTACCGTAATTACTTGATTACTGCGTAGGGTTTCATCCTGCAAACAATGAGTGTATGTAATGTACACCTGCATGTAATCCTAGTGAGAGGTCGTTGCAGTATATAAAGAAGAAAGAAAGAAAGAAAAAAAGAAAGAAAGAAAGAAAGAAAAGAAAGAAAGAAAGAAAGAAAGAAAGAAAGAAAGAAAGAAAGAAAGAAAGAAAGAAGAAGGGCGTATGTCCGGTATCTTGGAAGTCTACTTTAAGCTTGTTGTATGCAAAAACTTCAGTAATAATTCTGGGATTGACCAGGCCATGTTGTCTCCAATAGAACGTTTTAAGTGTTGCAACCAGTTTGCTTTTTGATACCCATAGCTCAACTACCATGTAGTGAGTACTTTTACACGCTCAATGAATACTGATAATTTGAGCAGGCTCATAACGGATGTTCTATGAAAGGTTAACCCACATGGATGTTAAAGAAAGAATGGATGTTAAAGAAAGAATGGATGTTGAAGAAAGTTAACAATGGGACAATAGAAGTCATCCCGTTTGTCGTAGAGCCTTGTAGCAAGCTTTCCATTGTCAATGTAGAGATAACAGTCCAAGTATGAGGAAGAACACGTTGTTTCCTTTATTTCAAGTTCACGTGGATAGATGAATTCCAAATACTCTGCAAATTTTGTTGTTGTTTTACAGGGACAATACATCATCTATATATCTGTAGGTGAAACTGAATTAATGTGCAAGGTGTTTCTTTCCTGCTTTGAGGAGAATTTGCAAAAACTTTGCCGCATACGAGTATAAAAACAAGCCGGCAAGCAATGGTGCACAGTTAGTACCCAATTGTTTGCCGATTGTTGGCCGAAATATCCGTTCGCCGATATTCCAGCATGTTTATGGCAGCTGCAGCCGAGTATTTTTGGGGTGCATCAGAGTGATCTTGAATGAAGTATGTCTTTGTGACCAATGAGAATATACTCGAAGCGACGGTTACCTCTGGTTAATAATTTCCTTTAGTTTAGATTTCAATGTAATCAGGAATAGCTGTTTAAAGAGCAGAGAAATCGTAAGTCTTTATACTGTTGACGGAATGAAGAAAATTTGCTTTTAGGTTTTCCAAATGCTCTTTTGATTTTTTCATGATCATCACGAGAGCACACCTATATAATTTTGACCCCCTTGAGCCCCACTTTTATATAGTAAAACTGGGGTTTACAGGTGTAAACCTCGTTTCTTATTTCTCATCGAGGCGGCTCTTACGAGTACCCGCAATCTATATTTTGAGCATAAATAAGAAAAATATCATGTTTTTGCATCTTGAAATCTTTATTTTCTGGCGGTAAAATTTTCAATGTATTGGTATAGGCATGTTCTCTATAAAAACAATTCCTGGCGTATGCAGCGTCGCAAAACTTCTAAAGGCTTTCTTTAACTGTGGCATGGATTGGTGTAAAAATCTGAGAAAGAGGCTTGGTTGAGCACTTAGCCGAACCGCCCATATATCTCTCTCATACGGATTATTGTGAAGTTTAGAAAACCAGTACCATTTAGGAATGTAAATATCTTCTCTGGGAGGGAAATTCCGAATAACAGCACCACCAAACGATGGTTTTGTAGAATGTCGTCCTTGGACATAGCAGTAAGATTACATGTAGAGTTCCAGCCAGGGTACTCATACTAATCTATTAAGCAGTTTATATAGTCTGTTTTGTGAGCGAGTGTTAGAGTTTGTGAGCGAGTGTTAGAGTTTTAAGTCCCACCAACAGCTAAGGTTATACGGAGGTGTGACCTCGGTTTTAAGACCCATCCGAAAGTCTGGAAAACCCCGGGATCGATCCTGCGGTATCGGGAAAACTCAACACATACCAACCTCGGCACATAGCCAACTCGGCACATAACCAACTCCGCCCCTTCAAAGTCGGCACATAGCAAACTCGGCCCACAATAGTTATAATGCTTTTTAAGCTGTGCATTAATACTTTATTATTATTATTTTATAATAATTATATAAACGCTTATTAAATAAAAAAAAAGTTTCTAGTTTATTTTCATTGCATTTTTTTTTTCAAAAAATCATCTTAATCAATAAGCTCTGGATATGACTTAATTGCTACACTAACTAGAGCTGTCAGTGAAACTTACTAGGGCCCCGGCAGCGCCATCAGAGGAGTAAAAATTTGTGGACGGACAGACGGACAGACAGACAGACGGACGGACAGAGTGATTACTATAGGGCACCCACATTTTCAGTGCGGGGCCCTAATTATCTGATTAATCAGGCGATGACTAAAGCTGTGAATATGATATTTGGGACTCAGTGCCACCCATGATTGCCCAGCCGAGTTGCTGGGCGTATTGTCAAACAAGAGATTGCCCAGCCGAGTTGATGGGCGTCTTGTCAAACGATATTTTTTCCTTGTTTTCAGTAAAAATAGGTTGTGGATGCTTGTTAGAACCACCTCATTGAGGCGGTTCTAACGAGTACCCACAGCCTATGTCTTGGGTTTTTTTAAGATTTATTCGCTGGTAAATTTAAGAAACAACTTAAATATTTGAAACTTAAATAGTTGAAATTTTATTGAAAAATAAATCTTCATATTTTTGTAATAAAGATCTACTCCATTAAATATTGATGTGTGGTCCCTATACACACTCGGCACATAATTAGCTGTTTGGTTCAAATAACAATTGTTCACTTGGTAAAGATAATTGCATAACCAAACAAATAATCAAAATTAAGTTACCTGTGAAATATGGCCAGTAAATATGACCAAAACAGTCCCGATTCTTCTAGAAATCATTAATTACAAGCTTAGGCATGTTTATTTTAATTATTTAAACGTCTAGATAATCGTTTCAAATCCAAATAAAAGGCCAGTTTACAGAAAATTAAATCGTGTTTACAATGAAGTTAAATGGCGAAAGACGTTTTTTGCCAACCACCCGTAAGTCCCGGCAAAAAGTATGACTTGGTGATGACGTAGTGCTTGGATGTGTCTATATTCAGGAGAATTCGGGACGTACATGATCCAAGCTTCCTTCTGCAAAATGCGAAGTTAGTTTATGGGCAATTGAAACAGCCTGGTACTTATATGTTGAAGTCCTAATGGCTGCTGTACATATGGAAGCAGAATGTCGAATTTGATATTAGCATGAAAATTAGGACGATTGTAGAGCCGATATCCGTGACTTCGCTAACGTCATAAGAGCTACCAAAGGGCTTCATTCCATTGACCGAACTGCATCTTGGACTGATTGTGATTGATTGATGAACTGAGGTGGAGTTTAACGGCACAGTCAACACTTTTAGGTCATTTTTGAGCCGGTCAAATTATCTATCCACACTTATCCCAAGCAGGCTTATAGGTAAACGGTTAACCAGTACAGTGTACATTCCTTCGTCAGAAAATTACAACTGTCATCAAGAATCAGCGGAAGGGAGAGAATGACCATGGAAAAGATTTTGTGATCAATCTCCACAACGAATGTTGCCGACCACGGCAGGTATCGAACCCTCGTTCTCCTGATCACCAGTCAGACACACATCCGACTGAGCTACCGAGGCCGGCACATCTTGGGCTGAATCTATTTGGTCATTGCGACCATAGGCGCTGCTGTGCCTAATTCTCTAATTTGGAATTCCTCATGCTGCCTACGAAGTGGCGTGCTTAGACTGGGATTATTTGTAGGGTAATATACTTTTAAAAGTATTCTTACAAAACCAAAGAACTTAAATGCATATGATACAGTCCGGAATGTTGGCAGGATTCCGTCTACAATGGCGAAAGTTTTGGAGAATTCGAAGGAAAAAACACAATCAACTGTCCAGTTTAGTGTGTTAAAATTAGCTTTAGAAATAGATTAGCTCTTGTGCGTGAATTGCTGAGTTATAAATCACAGTTTGTGGGTCAGTTGTAAGTGGACAAATCATCCAGGCTATGAGCCCGTGATTTGTTCTGCTTTACAACTGACCTCCAAACTGTGATTTATTGCACAACAATTCACTGCTACAGCTGATCGGTTTCTTAAACAAAAGAATTCCATTTTTGGCCCTTGTGTGAACGCAGATAAAGAACAGAACTAGTGTCTTTATACAGTCCACACCAAGGTGTGTTCAAAGGAGGTACCAGACAAGTCCCTATTACGAAAATTATAACACCATATATGAAGCCACATTGTGTGAAAATTTCAAAATAGCACACGATAAAAATGTAGTTTGTGTTCAAGTGCAAGTGTTTGATAGACTCAGCTGCAACTTTTTTGCCGTTCACGTCGATCGAGTCGTTCAGAAAACTTTGGCATAAAGATACATAGAGGATCATACATAAGTGCTCATGTATTATTGAATTTATTAAAAGAGTTGAGAAAAAGGGATAAAATGCGAGGCTTTGCTGAGCATTTTATCCCTTTTCTTTAACGAGTTTAATAAATTCAATAATACATGAGCACGAATGCAAGATTCTATTTATCATATGACATTTAAAACGCATTTTAATAACGATTGTTTAACAAAATTGTCAATATTCTGCCATTAACGCATTTTAATAACGATTGTTTAACAAAATTGTCAATATTCTGTCATTAGTAAATGCCACGTTGTTAAGGACGTCATACATGTAACAGGGCGTATCTAACTTATTTGCAAATTTAATCCACTAGTTGATTATCGAATTTATTACATGGCGTTATTACACTCTCAGACGCAACGTCATATGATAATTTTTTTTCTATATCATGTTAGAATCTAAACAGTTCCTTCTTCAAAATAAGTTATCGTGGAGAAACACTGTTGTTATACGGCATACTGGGACTATAAATTTGTTCTGTCTTTGCTATGCTGAATTAATTCTTTGCACTCAAACATCGAACAATGTGTTTATCACTTAAACCCAGAAAGGAAAAAAATATTTTCAATTCATTCACTTTCAAAAAAAAAAGGTGTTCGGAAAATTTGAGTCACCTTACTCCTTTATTCTTCTCCTTTTTACAACTGTCATTTCGACTTATTAACCCTTTTTGTACCAATTGGAATCTTCCTCCATATAAATGCAAGGATTCCATTTTGAAATTTAGGGATGACAGGTTGTTTTTTCTTTCCAATTTATTCTGGTCTGGTGCTTGTTACAACGGCCTCCTTGAGGCCGTTCTAACGAGTACCCACAATCTATGTCTGAAAAGCAGAAATACGCAAAATATGATATACCCATGTAAACCTCCATTTTCTCCATATAGTGGGGCTTAGAGGGGTGTTCATTTCACGGACTTGTTCACGTGATGTAACTGTCCTTTTGGCTTTCCAATATTGATGTTTCCACTGTTTTGTGTTTTTTACTTTGGTGTCTCTGGTTGGCAGTGTGGGTTAATTGTATCCATTCCTCATCATTGCCATCATTTCAGAGGTTGCAATAGTTTCCGAAAAAATGCACGGTTTTGACTATATTCCTGTACAAAAGCTTATGCGACCAAAATTGACACCTAAGAATAGGTAAAGGTCATCCAGGGGTCATCATGAGAGCAAGTTATGACTAAATCGAGTCTTCAATGCTTCATACTAAGTTTTAAGGCAATTGACCCATTGGTTCTGGAGAAATTTCTGAAGGGGTTTTAACCTTATATGGTTATGGTGGCTATATTTGTCATGTGACTAAATTAATATTAATTTTTATTTCCTTGTTCCTAAAAGCTTTACTACAAATGGGTCAGCAGAATTTGAGAAAAACGAGTTTAAATTTTAATAAATGACTGACCTTTGGCTAAGTAAGAACAAGGAATGACCTTGACCTTGATTACTCCTGCAGTTTAATTTACTCATTTAGCAAACTGCATCTACCAATTTTCAGATCGCAGGCTGCAAAAGTTTCTGAAAATAGGTGGTTTAAACTTCTTACCATACAAAAACCTATGACAGAATGTGACCTTGGCATTAAAGAGGTCATAGTCATTCATGAATAAAGTATAATTGGCTCGAATACCCAATGCTACATACAAAATTTCATGATAATCGTCCCACTGGTTCCGAACAGATTTCTGAAGGGTTTTTATCTTATATGAGCATGGCAGACATATTGGTCATGAGGCCAAACTCATATTAATTAAATTCAATTTCCTTGTTCCTAAAAATATTCATATGAACTTTGGGTTCCCAATGGCCCAGTTGTTGCTCAGAAAAATAAGTTTTAATTCTCATATTTTCAAACTTGTTAACTCCATACGTTTCATTTCTATGGTGTATTCCTTGCTTCCAAAGGATAACACTTTTATTAAAGAACATATTCAATGTCACTACAGCTGGTATTGTAAACGTGCTGCATCACAGTGTAGTTTATATTTTCTTATTCTTTGTGATCACTGATTCCAATATGGGGTTTTGGCAAAAGTTTAGAGTCACTGATGAGGCCTAATTGGTCGAAACCAGCTAGTTTAGCACAGACCGAATTATACACTCAGTTCTTTATTCTCCCTATCAACTTCGGAATGTCTGGACTGTGTTGTAAGCAACTGTAAATGGGTATACTGGATTATCTGAAAAGAGACAGTGTATAATTTAAACTATGTATTATTTAATTTATTAAACGAGTTGAGGAAAGGGCTGAAATACCTCAACGAGTTTAATAAATTCAATAATACATGAGCACAATGCAAGATTCTACTTATCATTTAAAACCTATTTAATTCACGTTTTTTGTACAGAAATGTCAATATTCCGCCAATAGAAAACAAGACCTGTTAATAACGTTGTACGTGTAACGCTACGCAGTGTATCTAAATAATTCGCATATTTAATACGGACATGAACATGTCCGTCTATAGACAAAGAGGTGCACGCGTTGTCATAACAACGTAATTCGCTTCCCTGATAAATATTTTTTGATGGTCAAATCACGTGAATTCTCGGTGAGACTATGCGAGACAACTTCCTGTGTATGGTTCATGCGTTCTTCCATCTAATAAAATGTCTGCCTTTCACACAGTCGGTCCCTAGTCTAGTACAAAATTCATCTTTTACGATTCTTTTTTCTCCTTTTCGTATTTCAATCCGCTATATGTATTACTTTTTGACGTATCCGACCAAATAAAAAAAAAAATAAATAAAAACTGTAAATTCGGATTCTTCAAAAACGTCACGATGACTGCTTCTCTATTATTGATCCATGTTGCAAAGACGCTTATTGCATTTTCATAGACAAACTGTCTGACAGTTGGCGCAAAATAAAAACATCGAGTACCAATCTTTTGTTTACCTTCCAGCAGCGTTATTTGACAGAAACAGGTTAGTTTTCGTTTATTTCAAGTATTTCCATGGTAGTTCCGACTCGCAGTGTGTGATACAATCAAGCATGAATTAATGCCTGATGGGGGCCTTGGAATTCCTTTTCTTCTTTTACTGCAACTCCCTCACACGAGGCTTATGTGCAGGTGTAAATTACACCCGAAGGAGGGGTTGGCAGTAAACAGAGATAGATAACTAAAAGGAGCAGTAAAAGATTTTGAAGGGCATTGTAATAGGAGCGTTATGTGTTTTTTCTCATAGGGAAATGCACAAGTGACTTACTTAAGTACCAGGAGATTATAGGCAGCGATTAAATGCCTTATAGATATACAACAACAACAAGATAGATAATATTGAAAGGTATGGTAAGGCAGGGATGGTTCTCCCTGCACAAGGGGCCTCCAGTTGACGTCCCGATCAGAAGGATTGTGCACTTTGTGGCATTCATCCCTGCAATTGATGCCAGAGGTCCCGGGTTCGATCCCCCGAAGCGGCGATCAAATTTCGGTGTCAGAACACGCTCCTGTGCAGGGAGAACCATCCCCTGTGCAGGTTAAAGAACCCTACCGTAATTACATGCTTACTGTGTAGGCTTTCATCCTGCAAAACCTTTAGTGTAAGTAATGTACACCTGTGAGTAATGGCGAAATGTGACCGATCACAGTATCAGTAGAAAGAAAGAAAGTGTAGCAGTTCGGACACCACAATGTTCTTACGTTCTTACGTACAGCAGTCTCATTATCTGGATAAAGAAGAGAGCAGTTAGGGCCTGACTTTGGACCAATGGCGATAGATCAGGACACATCCATGAAAGACACTGGTCGCATGTCATTTGTAAACATTGTCAGTTAAAGTGTTTCTTTGACATGCTTCTTGTGTACCCTTAAGGCAGCTAATTTGATTTCGATCTGTTCATGAACAACTAGATTGAGACGGATGTTCGTACGACCCTGCAGATCTCAGCACATGACTGGCAGATGTTGATGACTTGGTTAACAGATAAATTTACTGTCCATGGGATCTGAACTCGAATATTCATGATAACAGAAAGCAGTGCAGCACTTTGGTGCAGTGGTCGCGCATCGGATTTGTGATCGAGAGGTTGCGGGTTCAAGCCTTACTCTGACGTAAGTGTTGTGCCCTTCAGCGAGGCACTTCATCCACATTGCTTAAAAAAATAAAAAATAAGTACTGGTTACCACCCAGGAAATCCTGCTCGTAATGCTCAGATGTGAGCGAGTAGCAGTATAAATAGCAGAAAAGAAAGAAAACAAGAGGACCATGATGGCCCTGGATCGCTCACCTGATCCATAGAGTAACAAGTGGGCCCCGGGGAGGGCCATTATTGACCCCAGGGTTATAATGTGCATAATGTTAAGGGAGGTCTAAAAAGGTGATGCTTCATACCAAATATTAACAAAGGCTATAATTTGAACAATCTTGGCAAAGGTCCACTAGATGAAGCTACACAACAAATATCAAAGACCTGGGTCTTGCGGTTTCAGAGAAGAAGATTTTTTTAAAGATATTCCTTACATAAGTCTATGTAAAACCAAATGGCCCCGGGCAGGGGCATTTTTGGCCTCAGGGCTATAATTTAAACAATCTTGATAGAGGTCCACTAGATGAAGCGTCATACCAAATATCAAAGACCTGGGCCTTGCAGTTTCAGAGAAGAAGATTTTTAAAGATTTTCCCTATATAAGCCTATTTAAAACCAAAGGGTCCCGGGGGGGGGCATTTTTGGCCCCAGCACTATAATTTGAACAGTCTTGGTAGGGGTCCACTAGATGAAGCTTCATACCAAATAGCAAAGACCGGGGCCCTGCAGTTTCAGAGAAGAAGATTTTTTAAAGATTTTCCCAATATAAGCCCATGTAAAACCAAACGGCCCTGGGGCGGGGGCATTTTGGGCTCCAGCACTATAATTTGAACAATCTTGGTAGGGGTCCACTAGATGAAGCTTCATACCAAATATCAAAGACCTGGGCCTTGCGGTTTCAGAGAAGAAGATTTTTTAAAGATTTTCCCAATATAAGCCCATGTAAAACCAAAGGGCCCTGGGGCGGGGGCATTTTGGGCCCCAGCACTATAATTTGAACAATCTTGGTAGGGGTCCACTAGATGAAGCTTCATACCAAATATCAAAGACCTGGGCCTTGCGGTTTCAGAGAAGAAGATTTTTAAAGGTTTTCCCTATATAAGCCTATGTAAAACCAAAGGGGCCCGGGGCGGGGGCATTTTTTGCCCCAGCACTATAATTTGAACAATCTTGGTAGGGGTCCATAAGATGAAGATTCATACCAAATATCAAAGACCTGGGCCTTGCAGTTTCAGAGAAGAAGATTTTTAAAGATTTTCCCTATATAAGCCCATAAAAAACCAAAGGGCCCCGGGGCGGGGGCATTTTTGGCCCCAGCACTATAATTTGAACAATCTTGGTAGGTGACCACTAGATGAAGCTTCACACCAAATATCAAAGACCTGGGCCTTGCAGTTTCAGAGAAGAAGATTTTTAAAGATTTTCCCTATGTAAAACCAAAGGGCCCCGGGGCGGGGGCATTATTGGCCCCAGCACTATAATTTGAACAATCTTGGTAGGGGTCCACTAGATGAACCTTAATATTAAATATCAAAGACCTGGGCCTGGCAGTTTCAGAGAAGAAGATTTTTAAAGATTTTCCCTATATAAGCCCATGTAAAACCAAAGGGCCCCGGGGCGGGGGCATTTTTCGCCCAAGCACTATAATTTGAACAATCTTGGTAGGGGTCCACTAGATGAAGCTTCATACCAAATATCAAAGACGTGGGCCTTGCAGTTTCAGAGAAGAAGATTTTTTAAGTTTTCGGTGAAAAAAATCTATTTTTGGCTCTTGTGACCTATATGTGCAACGGACCGGAACCATTTGAACAACTTTGAAAGGGGACCACCTAAGGATCATTCCTGTGAAGTTTGGTCAAAATCCGCTCAGTGGTTTAGGAGGAGATGTCGTTTGAAGAAATTGTTTACGCACGGACGGACGGACGGACGGACGCACGCACGACGGACGACGGACAAAAAGTGATCCCAAAAGCTCACCTCGTCACTACGTGACGGTGAGCTAAAAAGTATTTGCGATTCAGATAAAGAGAAAGATGGGAAAATGGTGACAATATTTTGACTATTTGAAAAAGATTTTATGGATAACCTTGAAATGCCATGTTGTGATTGTTCCAACAAGCACCCACAACTTTCCTTTTTAGCTCTACTGTCACATAGTGACAAGGTGAGCTTTTGTGATCACTTTTCGTCTGTTGTCCATGTGTGCATCCGTAAACAATTCTTCAAACAACATCTCCTAAACCACTGATCAGATTTTGACCAAACTTCACAGGAATGATTCTTATCTGGACCCCTTTCAAGGTTGTTCAAATGGTTCGCTCCGTTGCACACTTAGGTCACAGCAGCCAATTATAGATTTTTTTTTTCACTGAAAACTTGAAAAATCTTCTCTGAAACCACAAGGCCCAGGCCTTCGATATTTGGTATGAAGCTTCATCTAGTTGACCTCTACCAAGATTGTTCAAATTATAGCCTCCGCCCCAGGGGCCTTTGGTTTTACATAGGCTTATATTGGGAAAATCTTTAAATATCTTCTTCTCTGAAAATGCAAGATATTTGGTGTGAAGCTTCAACTAGTGGACATCTATCAAGATTGTTCAATTTATAGCACTGGGGCCAAAAATGCCCCCGCCCCGGGGCCCTTTGGCTTTTTCATACGCTTATATAGGGAAAATATTTGTAAAATCTTCTTCTCTGAAACTACAAGGCCCCCGTCTTTGCTATTTGGTATGAAGCTTCATCTACTGGGCCTCTACCACGACTGTTCAAATTATATCCCAGAGCCCTTTGGTTTTACATAGATTTATAGGGAAAATTTTTTAAAAAATCTTCTTCTCTGAAACCGCAAGGCCCAGTTCTTTGATATTTGGTGTGAAGCTTCATTTAGTGAACCTCTATCAATATTTTTCAAATAATAGGCCTAGTGCGATAAATGCCCCTGCCCTGGGGGCCTTTGGTTTTACAAAGACTTATATAGGGAAAATCTTTAAAAATCTTCTCTGAAACCGCATGGCCCAGGTCTTTGATATTTGGTATGAAGCTTCATCTAATGGAGGGCTACCAAGATTGTTCAAAGTATACCCCTGGGGCCAAAAATGCACCCGCCTCAGGGGCCTTTGGTTTTGCATAGGCTTTTATAGGGAAAATCTTTAAAAATTTTCTTCTCTGAAACCGCAAGACCCAGGTCTTTGGTATTTAGCATGAAGCTTCAGCTAGTGAACCTCTATCAACAGTATTCAAATTATAGCCCTAGGGCCAAAAATGCCCCCACCCCAGAGCCGTTTGGTTTTATAGGCATATATAGAGAAAATATCTAAAAATCTACATCTCTGAAACCATAAGGCCCGGGTCTTTGATATTTGGTATGAAGCTTCATCTACTGAACCCCTCCCAATATTGTTCTAATTATAGCCCTAGGGCCAAAAATGCCCCCGCCCTCGGGCCCTTTGGTTTTACATAGACTTCTTTAGGGAAAATCTTTAAAAATCTTCTTCTCATTAACATTATAGGGAAAATTTTTCAGGGAATAGAAATTTTCCCTGTATAACAGGGAAAATGTTTCAAAATCTTCTTCTCCGAATCCGAGATTGTTCAAATCATAGCCCTTGGGCCAAAAATGCCTCCGCCCCGTACCTTTCGGTTTTTACATTGACTTATATATAGGGAACTTTAAGAAAATCTTCCAATCTGAAACCGCAAGGCCCAGGTCTTTGATATTTGATGGTCTATCAAAATCAAGTGGACCTCTATCAAAAGTGTTCAAACTAGACAAAAGTGCCCAGTGGGGCACGTATACCCCCGGCCAGTGCCATCACCTCAGCTGAAAATAGCAATGTCAAAAGCTTTGCATATACAGAACTACAAAGGGAAATAACTCTAAAAGGCCTGACCCCTTGGCCCTTATTTTCTTTCCCACAATACAACTAGTCATACTGATCATGTTTGCAAAATTTCAAGTTTCTATGTACAGTAGTTATTGAGAAATCTTTGACACAAAATAAAAATATACTGTACACTATTAAACAGCAAAAACTTCAAAAGGAAATAACTCTAAAAGGCCTGACCCCTTGGCCCTTATTTTCTTTCCCACAATACCAGTAGTCATACTGATCATGTGTGCAAAACTTCAAGTTTCTATGTGAAGCAGTTCCTGAGATATCTTAAACACAAAATAATTGTTTACGGACACACAGACAGACAGACGGAAAAGACAAAAACTATATACCCCCATTGCATACTTCGTATGCCGGGGGTATAATTATAGCCGTAGGAAATAGAAGTCAAGGCAATGAAAACATTTGAAATCTTCTTGTCTGAAAGGAGAAGGCCAAGGTCTTTGATAATTGACATGAAGCTTCGTCTTGATGATTTCACCAAGATTGTTCATATTCTCAGTGGGAATTATTTCTCTGTGAGAAATATCGTTTTTCTTTTTCATAGAAAATCCTGTATTTACTTGGTAAAAATTTAATATACATATTTATTTCAAAATTTCTATGACAGGCACTACATATATACATACAATAATAAGTCATAGGAACGAAAGCTTAATACAGTGTTGATGGGGACATTAACACATTGTGTGCTAGTAGACTTTTCCACTGCCATACGTTGGACAAGTCCATTTGTCATATAAGGGGGTCAGGCCTATTTTTTTTCGGGAGCCAACAACAGATTTTTTTAAATACAAACTTAAAAAATATTCACCTCTGAAACCAGGCCTTCAATATTTGGTGCGTAGCTTCATTTAGTGGACCTCTGCCAAGATTGTTCAAATTCTAGTCCTGGGACCAAAAATGCCCCCGCCCCGGAGCCCTTTCGTTTTACATAGACTTACCGAGGGAAAAGCTTTAAAAATCTTCTTGTCTGACACCAGAAGGCTAAGGTGTTTGATATTTGGTATGAAGCTTCTTCTTGTAGACCACTATCAAGATTGTTCAAATTATAGCTCTGGGGCCCCTGGGTTTTACATTGACTTATATAGGAAAAATCTAAAAAAGAAAATCTTCTCCTCTGAAAGCGCAAGGCCCAGGTCTTTGAAATTTGGGGTTTAGCTTCATCTATTGGACCTCTAGTCTACCAAGGTAGTTCAAATTATGCCCCTGAGGCCAAAAATTCCCCCGCCACATTGAACTTCATCTGCTAACCGGCCTCCCACTGTGCAAGTTGATCCAGGTCATCTTGTAAAATAAGACATTCAGACGGAGAATATATACAGGACACATTATCACATTAACAAACATAGATGACCTGATATTATCAGTCAGATCATTGATGAAAACTAAGAAGACCGGTCCAAGGACTGAACCTTGTGGGGGCTCCAGATAAAGCAGGGACTTGATCAGATGCTTGGCCATCAAGTACAACTTCTTGTGAGCCCCAAGAGAGCCATGAGCTTATCCACCTATGTGTGGATGTGCTTATCCCATAGTAGTCAAGTTTATTTAATAGCCCTCTGTGAGCTAGTACCTTCAATTTTGTCAAAGGCCTTGGCGAAGTCTATGATGATCAAGTCTGTCTGTTTGTGGCCACGATTTATGTCCCCATCCAGATTGCCCACAATGTCATGGTAAAATTGAACAAGTTGCATTTCGCAAGACCTTTGACTTCGGAAACCATGTTCACTGGTGAAGGATTGTCTATGGACGTGTCACCAGTAAACAATTCTGATTCTGACAGCAACTGCTCACAAAAGCTATACAGTCAGCAGTCAACAAGAATGCTCTCAAGTAAAGCTATACAGAACCAAAAATGTTGTCTGTTTCAACAAGGGACGTAAGTTAACCCTTATCTTGCTGAATATTCATTTAAGCCACACCCATTTCTGTCTATCAACCAATCAAATTACATGATGTAATTTATTGCTACAAATTCATAAACTGAATGCCAAACAGTGTAGATCCTGATCAGGTGCCTTCTTCAGAAGCCACCTGATCTGGATCTTTGCTGTTTGAAAATATAGGGGTTGTCGTGAACAGCAAGATAAGGGTTAAAGCATATTGGTAAAGTGGCTTGCAATTATTCACTCGGACTTCAAGTTCAGGTAGGTTAAAACACTATCATCTTTGCTTTTAAACATTAACTGACCGGTAATGTTCATATCCGTATCTAGGCTGTGCCTAAGTTCATATTACACTGGTGGATTACCGAATTTAGTACACGTCGCTATTTCATTCTCAGACGTGGCGTCATACAAGGAAAAGTTTATATTTAGTTGGTTTATTAAAAGACATGGCTGCATGTGGGCCCCCTGAGCTCTGGTGAGCATAGTGGCCCATGGACCTCTTGTTTAAAATTCTTAAATTATCCACTTGCTTAAGAATACTACAAACCACCAAAAGTACCTGTCAAACTTCTGCACTTGAATTCCTCATCTATCTGTTGAATCTTCACAATTTCTGCCAGATGCTACAATGCAGAATGAAATGCATATTGTAAACAAAGGAAAGATAATATCCTTTTGAACACATACAAATACCGATACCACAACATGCTACTGAACATGCAGCATGCCTCACACATCCTAACCCTTTCTAATTATTTGTTCGAGTGCAGACTTCCTTGGTTCAAAGGTGCAGCGTCTTTATTGCTACTAGCGGTACTGAACAGGAAGACTCAATGCCACTTTGGTATTTCATTTAATGCCAAGCATGGCTACATTTTCACAGGGACTAACCCTAATGAGCCGGCCACGGTAGCTCAGTCCTTTGCGCGTATGACTGGTAATCAGAAGGATGCGGGTTCGACACCTGCTGGGCTAGCACGATTCCTTCGTGGAGATTCATCATGAAATCTTTTCTACGGTCAATCTCTGTCTTATCCTGATTCAAGTAGGGCAGTTGTCAATTTCTGGCAAAAGAATGTGCACTGTACTGATTAATTGCTTATGTATAATCCTGCCCAGTAAAAGTGTGGATAGGAAAACTGACCAGCTCAAAAATGACCTAAATAATGTTGACTGGGCCGTTTAACTCCAAGACAAACAAACAAACAATAATCCCTAATTACCCCCGGAATAGTAAAGGGCCCTGGTCACCCAACTAAAAGTAAGGGTAGAGGAAAAGATATATCATCAATTTTGTGACTTAATGCTACAAATGTCATCAAGCCCTTAGGTTTCTACAGAGCGTTATCTCGAAACCATATGCACTCCTCCACTTTATGGGTTTACTATTAAGTAAGTGAGTAAGTAAGTAAGTAAGTAAAAGCTTTATTTAACGAGGGTTACGCATTTAGCATTATGGCTAATCTTCCATGAGGCCCTCAAAATTAAACAAATTAAACAAACTATTAAACAAATTTCAACTGGACTGAATGTTAACTGGAGGAAGATCTTCCTGGAAACAACACCGTTCACCACCCGACATATGTTCTCGAGTGCCATAACACAATACGTCCAGGTTTTTGTAACAAAACTGAGTTTCAAGTCTGCTATTTGTGAAGTTGGCAGAGTTTCCTGTTACGCTATTGCTTACAGATTGCTTGTCTTAAACTTTTTTTTTCGCCCAAGAACGCAATAATCAAAACATTCTATGTAATTTGAAAATGTAGGTATTTTATACCTAATAATTTACACGTTTACAAAACATTGCTTAGTCCTATAAGCCCAAAAGGAACAGTTGAAGGTATTTGTGCAATAACGTGGCTAACTCCATTTTTTTTTTTCAAAAAATTTGGAGATACTGTCATAATTAGATATATCATATCAAAACCTACACTCTGACATACTTTGTTGTATTCCCATTTACGTGACATTATAGCTGATTCAATTAGACATGAGACTGACCTTTATGCAAAGAATAAATTAGTCAGTGTTATCGCCTAATATGTCCGTTTTCGTATACTGTTCGTGAATTTTCGGCATCTTGTGAATAGCGACCTATTTACCCACCTCTATGTATTGAATACCAGCATTGACCTTTTCGGAAGACGACGAAGATAAATATATGCATTCAATCGGGTGTGGAATTATGTTAATAGGGGTCACCAGTCTCATGTCAAACTGTTGGAACCTTACAAATAATGATACTATAATCTGAGCATGCGGCTAACTAAATCCATTGTAAGAAATAGGGTCATTTATTTGATTTTTCTGTTTTATCTAATAATGCAATAATAAAGATTGCTTATTCAATAATATATAAATTATAGGAAAATATTGGGATGCCAATTTTATTGAGAAAAATGTGATGATTTGTGAAGTGAAAGAAAGTGGCTTAATATGTTCCATAAAAGGGTTGTCCTTTGGAAGCAAGGAATACACCACAGAACTGACAAATATGGAGTGTATATGTTTTCTGGGCCAGACAAGCTAGTTTCGGCCAATTAGGTCTCATCAGTGACCCTCAGATATTTTCAAAATTCCACAACGATCCCAAAGGACAAGAAAATATAATCTACACTATGATGTAGGGCAGGGAGACGTTTTACCGCCGTCACACAACGCATAAGTCTTGGATTTAACCGTTTTTGAAATAAATGATTATCTTTGATAATCCGTTTGTAAGATTTTCATGAAAAAGTGTATGCTAGGTTAACTGGTCAGAAGCAGTATTTTAAAAGCAAGTTGCAAGTTGTGAACTTCTGCAAAATTTTACGTGTTTGCGTTTTTTTAAAAAATGAGAAATATGTGACTAAAAAACGTTCTTGTACTAATCCCTTCAATTTAAGTACGAAGATTATGTAATTTTGTTGTTATTCATCACAGTAACACAATAACAACTTTTACTTTCATTGCTGCTATGAGTAACTGACCGTTGACAGTGAAACCAGAAGATGTATCAATATGCTACCTTCCCCCATTTACTGCTTCATTTTCTAGCAACTAAGTAAGATTTCATCCAACATACCTTCATAATTGTAATATCTGCATTTTGTATCCCGACTTTGCTGAGATATTTGTCAACGGATAGCTCCAACATTGAACATTTTCTTGTCAAGGTAACATCACTGGAAATAGATGGAAATACAACATTACTTACTGGCGTTCACGAACATTACAACGGATTACTACAGAAATTCACTAAATGTTACCAATGACGAATTTGGTTTGTAAACCAAGAATGTCATGATGCCACTCAACTCCCATCACCAATGACGAATTTAGTTTGTAAACCAAGAGTGCCATGATGCCACTCAACTCTCATCAGAGAAGTTTTGCACTTTTACTGAGACAAAAGTAGTGAAATTCCGCTATTAAGACCACCTAAAATTAAGACTGATCCTGCTTTGATAAGCTTATTTAGTAGGTAACAGTTATTCTTTCTTTGTCTTTTCTGCATACAGGGTCCTCTGGTCATAGACCACCTTTGACACTGTTTTAAAGTGGTCTTAAAGACCACTTTTTAACAGTCCAAAAGGTGGTCTTAATATAGGAATTTTACTGTGCTAAGGAAGGTTCATTTATGTTGCCTCTTATCACGTTTACTAGTTTTACCTGTGATATAACATAGGTACCCATTTACTGACCTCAGAGAACATTATTCAAGTTTGAACGAGAATTCAGAAAGTGACCTGTCTGAATAAGTTTCATGAATACAGAGCCAAACAATATTCCCTCAAATGTGTTAATATTGTTTTCTGTGATTTCATCTAGTGACTACTGAACCCTTATAGGCTGGCAGAAATCGGGTGATTTGGATGATTTGTTTGTATGATTTGAGGTTTAACGTCCCCGTCAACATTGTATGGGTCATTTTTTCAGACATTGCTTCAAATTTTGTGGGACTTTTACCCGACAATGAAATGACATCTGAAGGACTGTCGCCCAAAATGTGATTTGGATTAACCAAAGCAGTTTAACGTCCCCTTGAACACTGTATAGGTCATTTTGGAGACATTGCTTCCAATTTTGTGGGACTTTTACCCTCCATTGAGATGAAATGACATCTCAAGCCCAATGAAACCAATAGGGTTTATAAGCATGGGCGGTCCGACTCGCACCGCTTTGCCTGGGCAGGCTCAAATCCTCTAAGCGGTTTACCAGTGCCCGTGTGCAGTCGGATTTCAGCTCTGCGTGGAAGCATCATGCAGTCCATCTATTTCTTCAAGTCCCGAAGGGCGGGGGCCGACCAAAGCAGTTATAACATGCAGTCCATTTTCACTACTGGGAAAAAGTGGGAGGCAATCTATGATGGGCACAGCAACAAACTATCCATAAGGTTTTCTGTGAATGTTATAGAATGCCAGGATAAGCTTCCCATGATGTAATGGTTACCAAAGCTTCATAAACGACTAAACAAAGCTCCCTTTATTGCTAACTCCAGCTCTTGTATGACTAATGAATTTTCTAAATTATTAAATTCATGTCTCACCGCTATTAAAAATCGTGTTATCAGATATTGGGAAACTGTCTATGAAAGATCAGGAAAAAAGTTGTTTTGGTCTATAAAATATTGTGGTGAGGTACTTAATAAATTAGAGTTAAAAGGTTTCGAGTGTCTATTCGGTCTACATATGAGTTTTCCACTCTATATACAACTTTACTTCATTATTTCATAAAGGAAAAACTTACTAATTTGATTGAAAGCACTTTTCAAAGAGAGGCGTTACTTTCCTTGCATGCAATGACAGACATGCCTTCTTTACATCAGATATAAATCTAAAGAGGTATACATTTTGGTCTTGTCAAACTATGTGTTAAGCTTTATCATATCTTTAAGATAATATTTATATTAGATGTGGAACAAAGTTAAATAGACAAATCGTAGCTATTCAAATGGGTACAAACGGTGCTCCCCGTGTAGCTGATTTATTTTTGTTTTGTTATGAACGAGATTTTATGATATCACTTTCTAGTCAAAGTCAAGCTGACATTATTAAAGCCTTTAACTCTACCTGATGATATTTAGATGATATATTAAATATTGAGAACCCTTACTTTGAGGGATTGGTCAATCAACTTTATCCATCTGATCTGCAGTTAAACAGAGCCAATAATTTTGATATCGAAGCCCCGTTTATGGATTTGCATTTGAACATTTCAAAAAGTTTTATTTCATGATAATCGTGATTATTTTGATATTGCTATACATGTAGTTAACTTCCTTTATTTAGATGGTGATGTTTCTCATTGGCCACCTAACGGTATTTACATTTTGCAGCTTATTCACTTTGCAAGAGGGTCAAGTCATGTCGATGATTTTAACACTCGCTATAATAGTTAAACTGCTAAACTGCTGCATCAGGGATATCGATATCATAAACTTTGGAAAGAATTTTCTAAGTTTTATCGCCAGCACTATCAATCAATTTCTAAATTCAAGGTTGGATTATATAGACTTTTGCTCCAGGGGATGTCACAGCCTGAGTTTTTTGTCGACGTCACATATAAATTAAGAAACAAGAGGACCATGATGGCCCTGGATCGCTCACCTGATCCATAGAGTAACAAGTGGGCCCCAGGGAGGGCCATTATTGACCCCAGGGTTATAATGTGCATAACGTTGAGGGAGGTCTAAAAAGGTGAAGCTTCTTACCAAATATCAACAAAGGCTATAATTTGAACAATCTTGGCAAAGGTCCACTAGATGAAGCTACACAACAAATATCAAAGACCTGGGCCTTGCGGTTTCAGAGAAGAAGATTTTTTTAAAGATATTCCTTACATAAGCCTATGTAAAACCAAATGGCCCCGGGGCAGGGGCATTTTTGGCCTCAGGGCAATAATTTAAACAATCTTGATAGAGGTCCACTAGATGAAGCTTCACACCAAATATCAAAGACCTGGGCCTTGTTGTTTCAGAGAAGAAGATTTTCAAAGATTATCTCTATTATAAGTCTATGTAAAACCAAAGGGCCCTGGGGCGGGGGCATTTGTGGCCCCAGGGCTATTATTTGACCAATCTTGGTAGAGGTCCACTAGCTGAAGCTTCATACCAAATGTCAAAGACCTATGCCTTGTGGTTTCAGAGCAGAAGATTTTTAAAGATTTTCCCTATATAAGCCTATGTTAAACCAAAGGGCCCCGGGGTGGGGGCATTTTTGGCCCCAGCACTATAATTTGAACAGTCTTGGTAGGGGTCCACTAGATGAAGCTTCATACTAAATAGCAAAGACCTGGGCCCTGCAGTTTCAGAGAAGATTTTTTAAAGATTTTCCCAATATAAGCCCATGTAAAACCAAAGGGCCCCTGGACGGGGGCATTTTTGGCCCCAGCACTATAATTTGAACAATCTTGGTAGGGGTCCATAAGATGAAGATTCAAACCAAATATCAAAGACCTGGGCCTTGCAGTTTCAGAGAAGAAGATTTTTAAAGATTTTCCCTATATAAGCCCATGTAAAACCAAAGGGCCCCTGGACAGGGGCATTTTTGGCCCCAGCACTATAATTTGAACAATCTTGGTAGGGGTCCTCTAGATGAAGCTTCATACCAAATATCAAAGTCCTGGGCCTTGTGGTTTCAGAGAAGAAGATTTTTAAAGATTTTCCCTATATAAGCCTATGTAAAACCAAAGGGCCCTGGGGCGGGGGCATCTTTGGCCCCAGCACTATAATTTGAACAATCTTGGTAGGGGTCCACCAGATCAAGATTCATACCACATATCAAAGACCTGGGCCTTGTGGTTTCAGAGAAGAAGATTTTTAAGATTTTCCCTATATAAGCCTATGTAAAACCAAAGGGCCCTGGGGCGGGGGCATCTTTGGCCCCAGCACTATAATTTGAACAATCTTGGACGGGGTCCACCAGATGAAGATTCATACCAAATATCAAAGACCTGGTCCTTGCAGTTTCAGAGAAGAAGATTTTTAAAGATTTTCCCTATATAAGCCCATGTAAAACCAAAGGGCCCCTGGGCTGGGCATTTTTGGCCCCAGCACTATAATTTGAACAATCTTGGTAGGGGTCCTCTAGATGAAGCTTCATACCAAATATCAAAGTCCTGGGCCTTGTGGTTTCAGAGAAGAAGATTTTTAAAGATTTTCCCTATATAAGTCCATGTAAAACCAAAGGGCCCCTGGGCGGGGGCATTTTTGGCCCCAGCACTATAATTTGAACAATCTTGGTAGGGGTCCTCTAGATGAAGCTTCATTCCAAATATCAAAGTCCTGGGCCTTGTGGTTTCAGAGAAGAAGATTTTTAAAGATTTTCCCTATATAAGCCCATGTAAAACCAAAGGGCCCTGGGGCGGGGGCATCTTTGGCCCCAGCACTATAATTTGAACAATCTTGGTAGGGGTCCACCAGATCAAGACTCATACCAAATATCAAAGACCTGGGCCTTGTGGTTTCAGAGAAGAAGATTTTTTAAGTTTTTGGTGAAAAAAATCTATTTTTGGCTCCTGTGACCTATATGTGCAACGGACCGCAACCATTTGAACAACTTTGAAAGGGGACCACCTAAGGATCATTCCTGTGAAGTTTGGTCAAAATCCGCTCAGTGGTTTAGGAGGAGATGTCGTTTGAAGAAATTGTTTACGCACGGACGCACGGACGCACTGACGCACGGACGCACGGACGCACGACGGACGACGGACAAAAAGTGATCCCAAAAGCTCACCTCGTCACTACGTGACGGTGAGCTAAAAATAAAGGCAACTCTAACTTTTCGGAACAATTTCAGAAAACTATTAAACGTTAAAATAAAACCCATTAAATATAATATAAATGCTATTCAACAGTCTGCATGCAATGTGTTTGACCCAATCATGGCTAGATAATATGTTTTCCTCTTTAATTGCACTCCGGTGGATCGGGTTCAGACTCCATGATGGCTTCGCTTAAAGCTATTTATTAGTTGGCTGAGCCGGAACTTTTATATCTTTTGCTTGGTCCAACAGGGTTCAACTGTTGGTTTTCTTTTGCTCCAGTGGAACTTTGTGTTCAGCACTGGATGGCTCAGTGCGTTTTACTGTCCAGTCCTCATCTGTGATTTCTTTGTTTACAGAGTTGATTCACTGATGAGTTTTAACACCTTCAAGCGGACTCAACAAATACTTGTTTGAACCACAATGGAAGTGGGGGTGAGGGTTGGGATCCCGTAAAGTTAGCTTAAACCCACCATTAATTTTTACTGACCGTTGCAAAATAGAAGTGGAGGCAATGATCAGGAATCGATACAATCAACTCACAGGTCCCATCAAAGACACCAAAGGGAAAGAAACACAAACACAAAACAACAGACATTAATGGAAACATCAATTGCGGAAAGCCAAAAGGACAGTCACTTTCCCACTAAATGACCAACAGGCTTTCCAAAATAAAATAATATAAGTGACACAAACACCCAAAGACAAACCATAACAAAAATAAAACGCAACAGAAGAAATGCCTTGGAACGGTCAGCGGAAACGAATTCCACTGGGGGACTTATATCGATTTTACGTGGCCACAATCCTGGCCCTTAATTCCGTCGTGATTTAGAGTGAGTGAGTGAGTTTTAGTTTAACGTCCCACCAACAGCTAAGGTCATACGGAGACGGGACCTCGGTTTAAAGACTCATCCGAAAGTCTGGAGAAGCCCGGGATCGATCCTGCGATCCCTGGTTTACAAGGCGAGTAGCGTAACCACTGCACCACGGAGGCTTCTTCGTGATTTAGACAAATAATTTGTTCAGTCCGCATGAAGGCATTCTAACTCATCAGTGCAACATCTCCGTGAACACAAATAAGCAAACAACCACAGAGATGAACTCGACAGCAAGAAACCACTGAAATGCTGGAGCAAAAGAAAACCAACAGTTAGACTCCGATGTGCCCGACCAGAGACAGAGCATCAGGCACCAACCAACATTACCTTGAATTAGATCTCTCTAATTCTCAATAAGCCTTACGCTGGAACCGTCATAGAATCTGAGGCCTGACCCACCAGCGTGCAATTAAAGAGGGAAGCAAAGTTGTCAAGCGTGTTTTTGTTAACTACCATGCATACAGTCTGTCATATAGCATTTATGTTGTACCCAATCTTTTTATATCGAAAAGTGATTTTACGAAATTGGGTGCTGAAGTCATTGCGGTTATATATTTTTCTGAATTTTTATACAAAGTCACCATAAAATTCGGGTTCCGATAGAACTTGTTGCAGAAGATATTTAAGTCCAATATCGAATTTTGAAATTAAATCAGAATGGCGTCTATAAAATTTTGAGAAGGCTTTGCGTAGTTTATAGTACCCATAACCCTGATTAAGAAGTTTAGCTGTTAACAATATATTACGAGTGTTGAAGTCAGTTACATGACTACACACTCTGGCAAATCGAATTAATTGAAAAATATAAACGCCATAGGATGGCAAACGAGGAACATCACCATCCAAAAAAGGAAAATTTACAATCTCAAAATCAAAATCATCGCGTTTTATCATAAATTTTGCACGAAAAAAACCCATCTACAATAGACAGATGTAAATCCAAAAACGGGGCCTCGGTATCAGAAGAATTTGCTATATTTAACTGAAGTTCTGGGGGGTAAATCTGACTGATCAAACCATCGAAATAGGTATTATCAATATTTAATAAATCATCCAAATATCTAGAAGTGGAGGTAAAAGCTTCAATGATTTCAGACTGGTTTTCAACAGAAAGGGACATCATGAAGTTTCTCTCATAACAAAACAAAAACAGATCAGCCACAAGTGGCGCGAAAAAGGGGCATAACTGTGCCAAAAATATTTTGAGGGCTACAACACCTATTGGTATGGGTTCCCCTTTTCATAATGAATAACTAGTCCGAGTTTCAAGTAAATATGTTCAGTAATGACAGAGATATTACAAAATGTACAAGTTTTTGCACGACGACACAGACGACGACGACGACGCCAGAGCTATGACAATACCTCTTCGTAAAGTAGAAAGGTGAGAACTTCACACACTTTCTGACATGACCATAAAGTATAATTTTTATGCTCTTCAGAAGTGAAAAAAGCATTTCTTACATTACATGCAAGATAGAGGAAGTCTTCCCTATGAAATGTCCATCCAATTAAATCATTAAGTTTATTCTTTTATAAGATTATGAGGTAGTGTAGTGTAAAGGGTTGAAAAAACATAAGTAGACAGACTTGAAGCACGAAAACGCCTGGATTTCAATTTATTTAAAACTTCATTAGAATTTTTTATAGACCAAAACAGATTTCTACCCGATCTTTCGAAGACTTTGTCGCAATATTTTGTCACATGTTTTTTTATGGCAGTAAAACATGAAGTTAATAATTTGGAGAGTTAATTGGTGGTAAAAGAGCTTGAATTTGCAATAAACCGTGCTTTGTATGGTCTTTTATGAAGCTTAGGTAACCAATATAACGTAGGAAGCTTGTCTTGGCCTTCTGTAACACAGACAGCAAACTTGGTGGCTGAATGACAAATGAGGTCATCAACTAAAGCTCTCTCCACAGCTAAAGGCTGAAGTTCATAGGCCTTAGTACCACTAAGTTCTTGCTGAAGAGTGTTAACTAAATGAAGCCGTCAAACAACGACCACATTGTTAGTGGCCTTATCAGCTGGGGCCAAACCAAACTTCCTATGAATTTCTTGAATACCTAGTTTAAGGTGACGTAAAGACATCTTAGGTTTAGGAGGTAATAAGTTCGTATTTTGCGAATAAAAAGAAATGCAGTTGTTCACTAATTTCAGAATGCTAAGTTTCCATCCCTTAAGAGCTTTATGCTCAACATACCCTCGTTTACACCATCGATTACCAAATTCATTCAAGGCAGCAGCGATTCTATCTTTACATTTAGTGAAGCTGTCAAACAACGACCACATTGTAAGCGGCCTTATCAGCTGGAGCCAAAACAAACTTCCTATGAAATTCTTGAATACCTAGTTTAAGGTGACGCAAAGACGTCTTAGGTTTAGGAGGTAATAAGTTCGTATTTTGCGAATAAAAAGAAATGCAGTTGTTCACTTATTTCAGAATGCTAAGTTTCCATCCCTTAAGAGCTTTATGCTCAACATACCCTCGTTTACACCATCGATTACCAAATTCATTCAAGGCAGCAGCGATTTAATCTCTACATTTAGTGAAGCTGTCAAACAACGACCACATTAGAAGCGGCCTTATCAGCTGTAGCCAAAACAAACTTCCTATGAAATTCTTGAATACCTAGTTTAAGGTGACGCAAAGACGTCTTAGGTTTAGGGGTAATAAGTTCGTGTTTTGCGAATTACAAGAAATGCGTTTGTTCACTAATTTCAGAATGCTACAGGTCGACACTTATTATGCTGTGGTTCCTTCACGTTTTCTGTTGGTGATTCTGTTTTGTTCCCTAAATTTGCACGTTGCTACATTGATGATTCTGATTCTTACCCCTTTTTTGTCCTTCCAGTTTAATGTTTGTTATGTTAGTGATTCTGATTCTTTCCCCCATTATGTACATTGCTCCTTTAATTTAAGTTTGGATATTCTGATTCACCACCTGTTTATGAAAGGCCTGCTGACTCAGTTTACCTGTGGCGTATTTTTTAAAACTGTCGTTACTCCATGTTTGGACGTGATATTGTTGGATGTATTTGGAATTAGACTGTATCAGTTCCTGATCGTTTGTCTTCAATTTTTAGAAAATTTTGTATGTTTCTATTATTATTCGCATAAATAAATGCAATTTTTCCCCTGGATTGGAAGGACCGTGATTAAAACTGCTCGATCATAGCATACATTACAAATAATAATAATAATAATAGTTCGTCTGTCACTACTGACAATTATCTGTATTAATCACATGCGAGAAATGCTTCTGTCTGTTCATTCTAAGACGCCTAGTTAGCCTCATTCTAGCTCTAAACTGTCTGTTGTAGATACAACAACAAGCCGGCCTCGGTAGCTCAGTCGTATGCGCATCTGACAGGTGATCAGAAGGACGCGGGTTCGACTCCTGCCGGGGTCAGCAACATTCTTTCGTGGAGATTGATCATGAAATCTTTTCTACGGTCATTCTCTCCCTTCCGCTGATTCAAGAAGGGCAGTTGTCATTTTCTGTGCCGTTAACTCCAATAAGAAAAAAGATACAACGACAGAGGTCAGAGGAAAACATCTCTGTTGGTAATGGAACATTTTGTAGGTTTCTATTATTATTCGCATAATGAAATGCAATTTCACCCGTAGATGAGAAGGACCATGATTAAAACTGCTCATGCATAGCATACATTACAAATAATAATTATAATTATAATAATAGTTTGTTTGTCATTACTGACAATGATGAGTATTAATCAAATGCGAGAAATGCTACTGTTTGTGTGTTCTAAGATAGCTAATTCATGGTTCATACAATTTTTTGCAGACAAAATTCCCTGACATTTCCCTGACTTTTCCCTGACATGAAACCATTTTTCCCTGACATTTTGGTTTGGCACGATACAAACTTTTGTTATTTTAAAATGTGCACATTTAGTGGTTCAATCTTAAATGAAAAATAGAATGATGGCCTCCACCACCATTACAGCCAACCCTTACCTCCTTTTTTTGACAAACATTTACATTGTTTAATATTTTGTTTGTTTATTCCAAATCAACTGGATATGGAGCTGGTGATTATACAATACACATTGGTAAGCAAAATGACATGAATTATCATGCATTAAATAGTAATCAAATACACTGTTTCAAAGAAACATTTTTATGTTATGACCAATAGACAATAAAGCAATTACTTTTGGAAACCTGAACATATTAGCCAAATCGAACTGTTTTTCTGAACATAGCTTTACTAAATTACATTAAAATGGAATTGCCATTCAGATTACCAATTAAAAAGAGTAACATCTATAGGATACATACCATGCAAAACACATTGGTAGCAAAAGCATGTCATTAAGGTATTGTACAGTAGATAATATTATGTTCGATTTTATATATCGCACATAAAATAAGCCCTGCATAATTAAGTGACAGTATTGCAAACTATTATATACAAGCAAGCTGATCAGCCCCATATCCAGCACAACAGCATAAAAACCACTAAATGTTCACAAAATGTTAACAGAGTTGTACAGGTTAAACAACTAGCTATATAATACACACGGTTAGATTGAACGTTGAATTAACTAGAACTATAACAAAGGCAATGAAGCTAAAGGATAAGGATTCTATATAAAACAGCTATTAAGCACTGAAATATTTCATATTTACAAGCACAGGTTGCCATTCAACAAGACAGCAATACAAAGGATTTAGGAAGTGTTCAGTTTTACTTGCAGTGATGATATCTTGATATCTAGCACAGTAAGATCATTTTTCATATCTGTTGCCTATGCCCGGAAAGCATTTGACTTGGAAAGTAATTCAATTTTCCTCTTCTTTTCAGCATCCAGAGCAATGTCATCTGCATCTTTTTGCATAGTTACTACAGATGACAACTTATACAGCTGGGGCAAGGTGCACCAAGGGAGACCCCCAAGTTGGTGTCAATTAATGCATCTCTTTCTAAGGACAAAGATCAATATATGGTTAAGGGGTGGGGATCTGTAAGGTTTCCAAGATATTGGGCCTTTTATGAAATGGAGGGGGTGGGGCATGACCTGGCGTATCCCATGGGACCGCCAGGTTGGTGCCACTGAATGCGTTTTATCAAAAGGAACAAGAATATATATGGTTTAGGGGTGGGGATCTGAATGTTTTCTGAGATATATTGCCTATTGTGAAGTGGAGGGGTTGAGCAAGGCCCCAGCTCACCCCGGGAGACCCCACAAGCTGGTGTCATTGAATGTGTCTCTTCATAAGGAACAAGAGTATATATGGTTTAGGGGTTGGGCTCTGTAAGGTTTCTGAGATATTGGGCCTTTTATGAAATGGAGGGGTGGGGCATGACCCTGGCGCATTCGGGAGGACCCCCAGGTTGGTGTTACTGAATGCGTCTTATCAAAAGAAACAAGAATATATATGGTTTAGGGATGGGGATCTGAATGGTTTCCGAGTTATATTGCCTTTTATGAAGTGGAGGGGGGGGGGGGGGTGATCGAATCATTAGATATAGCCATCACCAGATTTGCTCAGGAGGTAAGGGGTGCAAATCACTCAGTTTCTTCTATATGGAATTTGAAAAATCTGTAGAATATAGATATATGCATACAATTTAAAGTTATCCTTAAATTGCTGTAAGTGTGATTATAGCTTTCATGAAAAAAGAAAATATTTGAAGAAACTGCCTTAACCTTTACAAATTGTTGCCTACCCAGATCAGAAAATTCCCTGACATTTCCCTGACATTTTCCAAATTTCAAAATTTCCCTGACATCTTGTAAAATTCCCTGACAATTCCCTGACCCTGAAAAAAATTTTTTTTTTCCTGACTTTTCCCTGACGCGTATGAACCCTGTAATTAGCCTAATTCTAGCTCTAAACTGTCTGTTGCAGATACTACAAAAGAGGTCAGAGGAAAACTTCTGTTGGTGATGCCTTAGCTCTGGCTTTGCAATGCACATCTTTCTGCTCGGCTTCGCTGGTTCTTTTGCCTTATATTCACTAGCACCTCTCCTGATGAGCCACGCCACTGTGCTCGGTCATGTGCAATTTCTTCCAACAACTCTTTTGGTATGCTGAAGTCCTTTAGGGAGGATTTAAGCAATGTATCGTTTCTTCTGACCACCATGGGAGCGTTTGCCCATTTCTACATCTCCATAGAGATCTTCTTTGCCAAACGTTCCTCAGACATCTTGTTTGCATGGTCCGTCCATCCCAACTGTTACAGTTTCAGGAGAGCATGTACCCTCTGCATCTCTGACTTCTGAGTCTGGATTCCTGTATTGCCATTTTATATTTAATAGTTTTCTAAGGCATTTTGTATGGAAATGGTTTAGTCTTTTGGCGTGGCTTCGTAACCTGTTCACGTTTCGCAAGCATAAAAAGTGTTAGCAGCACCAAACTTCTGTTGACTTTCAGCTTTGTCTCAAATATGTTCTATAAAAGGGTCAGCCTTTGGAAGCAAAGAATATACCACAGAACTGAAAAAGGGGTGTACAAGTGTTTCTGGGCCAGACTAGCTAGCGTCGGCCAATAAGGCCTCATCAGCGCCCCTCAAGCATTTTCAATTTTCCACAATCGAATCAATGATCCCAAAGGATTTGTTTGTTTGATTTGAGGTTAACGTCCCCGTCTGTAAAGGTCATTTCGGAGATGTTGCTTGCAATTTTGTGGGACTTTAACCCAACACTGAGATGAAATGACATCTCAAGCCCTGTCGCCCAATGAAACCAATAGGGTTATAAGCATGGACGGGCCGACTCGCACTGCGTTGCTTGGGCAGGCTTAGATCCTCCAAGCGGTTTACCAGTACTCATGTGCGGGTCAGTTTCAGCTCTGCGTGAAAGCATCATGCAGCCCATATACTTCTTCAAGCCCCGATGGGCGGGGATTGTAAACAAGAAAAAACAAACTACACTATGAAGAAGAGCAGGGGAACTTTTTGCAGTTGCCAAACATTCCCTCCACACCAGCTGTAGTGACCTTTAATATTTATGTTCTATAAAGGGGGTGTCCTATGGAAGCAAAGAATACCGGAGTGTACAAGTGTTTCTGTGCCAGAATAGCTAGTTTCTGCCAATTAGGCCACATCAGTGACTCATCAAGACGTATTCCACTTTGATCCCAAACACTACTACGTAGTCGGCTATATGCTGCACAGGCTTTGGCGATCCTGGCATTGACCTTATCATCAATGTAGACGAGATGTTGCACTGATGAATTAGGAAGTCTTCATGCGGACTGAACAAATTATTTGTCTAAATCGCAATGGATGTAAAGGCGAGGATTGCGGCCGTCTAAAATCGGTTTAAGCCCCCCAAGTGAAATTCTTTTCACTGACCGTTCCAAAGTGGTTCTTCTGTCATGGTTTATTTTTCTCGGTTTGCCTTTGAGTGAATGTATCCCTTATATCTTTTTGTTTTGGATATCCAATTGGCCATTTTGAGGGAAAGTAATTGTCCTTTTGGCTTTCCGCTGTTGGTGTTTCCATTAGGCTCTAGTTATTTCATGTTTGTGCTTCTTTCCCTTTTGTGTCTCTGATGTGAGGTATGGGTTAATTGTATCGACTCCTGATCATTGCCTTCAATTCCATTTTGCTAGTTTAGCAGAGTGAAACCGTGTCTGCAGTTTTGAAAGAGGGTGGCCCAAGTACAGTTCTTATGAAATTATTTTTTTTTCTTTTGGTTTTGGTTTTACGGCCCTTTCAAGATTATTTCACTCATATCGAGCCGATCGTTAATCAGAGGTGGGCGAAAACCGGAGTACCCGGAGAAAAACCACCTGACCTTCTGTTGCAGAACTTGGCGTCTCACATGTGACCCGAGCGAGGCTCGAACCACAGCGGTGAGAGACCTAATTAAGAGTTAGCGCTCTTATCCATGAGGCCACGGAGGCCCGTCCTGAAATTATTTAAAAGTCCATATATCTGTTTAGGAGGAGAAGTCATTAGGTCATAAAGCTGTTTTTTTTTTTTTCTAAATTGAGGTTTGGTGACCATCTTGTTCATCGTTACTTAAGGGTTGGCGGGTCAACAGAGGAACATTCCTGTGAAATTGTTTCAAAATCCAACCATCAGTTTAGGAACAGAACTTGTTTGAACTTTTTTGTCCATTTTAATCACTGGCGGTCATCTTGCTCATCAAAGCTAAACGGTTTGATTAATTATGCTAGAGAGTCACCCAGGAAATATTCAATGTGAAATTACTTCAAAACATGCACTGGTTTTGGAGAAATCATTTTAACGTTCTTCTATTTTCGTCCTGTTAGCCATATGGTTCATTGGAGCAGAAAGGTTCGAGCAATTATGGTAAATAATCACACAAGCAACATTTAAAATATTTCAATATCCATCCACCGGATAAAGAGGAGAACTCTTTTTTTTTTTTTTTTAATTGTATTTTTAGCTGTCTAGTGGGTAGCCATCTTGTTCATCCAAGCGGAATGGTTTGAGAAAATTTGGTAGAGGGTCACCAAAGAAACATTCTTATGAAACAATTTCAAAATTCATCCATTGGTTATTGAGAAGTCGTTAAAAGTTTTTTTTTTCTATTTCAGCTCTGGTGGCCATCTTGTTCATCCGAGCAGAACGGTTTGACCAATTCTGGAAAAGGATTACCCAAGGGATATTCCTGTAAAATTATTTCATAATACATCCATTAGTTCCCAACGGAACATTCTGAGCGATTATGGTAAAGGGTCTTAAAGGAACAGTCATGTGAAATTATTTCAGAATCAATCTTCTGGTTAAGGTGGCGAACGTGTTTCAAGGTTTTTTTTTCTATTCTCAGCTCTTGCAGCAAACTTGTTCATCCGAACAAACGGTTTAAGCACTTATGGTAAAGGCTCACCCAAGGAGCATTCAAGTCAAATTATTTCAAAATTCATCCACTTGTAAAGGAGTACTGTTTAAAGATCTTTCTATTTATAGCTCTGGTGGCTGTCTTGTTCATCCGAGCAGAACGGTTTGAGCAGATTTGGTAGAGGGTCACCCAAGGAATATACATGTCAGATTATTTATCAACTGATTAAGGAGGAGAAGTTGTTTAAGGGGTTTTCTATTTTCAGCTCTGTTTGCCTCTTTGTTTAACCTAGCAGAACCATTTTAGCAATTTTGGTGAAGGGGCATCAGGGGAACATTTGTATAAAATTATTTTGAAATTGGCTCAATGGTTTAGGAGATGTCGTTTGAAGAGCTTGTTGACGATGGACGCCAGACACAGGCTTATAACAATAGCTTACATATAGCAGCTTGCGTTCAGGTGAGCTAAAATCCTTTGGAAGCAAAGATTAAACCATAGAACTGAAAATTGTAGAGTGTTAAACAATAATGTGTCTGGGCCCTGTGATGCACTCACCTAAATGTCACTGTCACTAGTAGTAGTACATTCTATTTTGAGCTATGGCGGCCATTTTGCTCATCAGAGCGGGATCGTTTTAGCTATTTTAGTAGAGGGTCATCTAAGCAACATTCCTATATAGTGCGAATGAAATTGGCCCAAGGTTACAGGCAGAGTTGTCGTTTGAATATTTTTTTCTATTTTTAACTCTGGCAGCTATCTTGTTTGCGGGAGCGGAAGGAGTTTAGCTAATTTGCTAAGGAGTCATCTAGGCAACATTCCTGTGAAGTTTGAATCAAATTATCCAAAGGTTTAGGAGGAGTTCGCGTTGGAAGCAAATTTACGATGTTTTTTCTATTTTTAGCTCTGGTGGCCATTTTTTTCATGGGACCGGTACCGTTTTTGGATATTTTAGTAGAGGGTCACCTAAGCAACATTCCAATGAAGTTTTAATTAATTTGGCCAAAAAGTACAGGCGGAGTTGTCGTTTAAAGATTTTTTTTCTAATTTTAAGGCTGGCGGCCATCTTGTTTATCGTGGCGGAACGATTTAAGCATTATTTTGGTAGGGAGACACCTAGGCAACACACCTGTGAAGTTTGAATCAAATTGACCCAAAGGTATAGGATGAATTGTTGTTTAAAGATTTTTCTATTATTAGCTCTGGCTGCCATCTTGTTCATTGGAGCGGCACGATTTTAGTTATTTTGAAAGGCGGACACCTAAGCAACATTTCTGTGAAGTTTGATTGAAATTGGCCCAAGGATTTAGGAGCAGTTAGCAGTTAAAGCAAATTGTTGATGCCGCCCAACACACGACGCATGACGGACATTGACTGATCACAAAGCTCACCATGAGCACTTCCTGCTCAGGTGGCTAAAATATTCTGGGCCAGACTAGCTAGTTGCGACCCATAAAAAATTCAAACATTTACAAAATTCCACAACAGGTTCAATATTATCAAAGGACTACAATATATATGCTATACACATATGAGGCCTCACAATAACAACAAATAAAGCTGATGTAACTTGGACTGGTTCACTCACGCTTAAAGCATACATATTCTGAACATTTAAGCCCTAAAGGACTGTTTACTTACTTGAAAGTATGACAAGTATCAACATCAGGAACACACATACAATGGTAATAGTTGAAGGCTTTAGTGGATACTTCCATAAGACACCTACAAAGTACAGGTAGTTTGCTGATGGCATGCTTCAAATATAGCTGACTTCGTAATTGTATGTGTTCATTTTGGTTTATAAGTCTTGTCTCACTTTTTAACATTTGCCTTCTGTTATAGGAAAGACAGTATGTAACTAAAGAATGAAAGAACTGATGGAATAGATGCCCCCACTTCATGACATGGGACTCATTATTCAGTGTTATGTAACAGTGTTGAAACATTTTTGCCCTTCACCCTGAGTTTTTGTATATGACATTTCGTCTTATGATGGGTAACGTTCGTGTGTGCAAGCAAACACGCACCAACACACACAAACATACATACTAAGGGCGTTTTGAAAGTACTGATAGAGTGTGCGGCTTGTAAAACAAACTAGTAATGTCCCTCAAAGCATTCTCCCTTGACCTATACGCACTTTTCCAGTATTTTCATTCACTCAGAAATTGCATTTTTAAGTCCTTATGGGATTTACTGTTTATTCACTGGAACAACGTACTGCCCAAGGCATGGCGGCTTTCAAAACGATGCCCTCGCATATTTGGTTTAATATAAGGGTTGAGCCAGAAATCACAGGAAGAAAGATCTGGTCTGTATGCAGGATAATGTTCAAATCCTCCAAATATTCGATCATCAGAGCTGATCTGTGTACAGGGGCGTTATCATGAAAAATATGAAGACCATGTACTCCTGCACGTGGGCGCTTTGATCCACCACAGGAGAAAGACTTTTTTTCTTTATAAAAGAATTCTGTGACACACATGGTCTCATGTACTGGTACTCGGGCAGCAATTCCATCGCAGTCAAAAAAGAGTCTCGAAGTCTTGTTTCTCCACGCAATTTGAGGTCTTTAGCAATTTTGGCCTACCCAAACTTTATTGTTCTCTTTGCAATCGGGTTAAAAAACACAGGAACATTTCATCTCCAGTTACCACTGCTCTGAGTCTCCTTATATTTTGCTAGAAGTTTCTACCCTTACCCCCTTTTTGTTCAAGTGTCAAAAGATGGGGGATCAACCCAGCACAAACCTTCTATAGGTTAAGCACTTATTTCAATATATACAAGAGGACCATAATGGTCAATATCGCTCACCTGAGCTAAGAGATTTACATGTGAGTCCCGGGAGTTGTGGGGGAGGGGGGGGGGCAATTTTTGGCCCCAGGTCTATAATTTAAACAATCTTGATAGTGGTCAATTAAATGAAGCTAAATATCAAAGGCCTGGGTTTTCTGGTTTCAGACAAGAGGGCCCAGAGGGCCCTGATTCGCTGACCTGAATGTCACTGTCTCTAGTACATTCTATTTTTAGCTCTGGTGGCCATCTTGTTGATCAGAGTGAAACGATCTTAGCTATTTTGGAAGAGTTCACCTAGGCAACATTCCTTTTAAGTTTGAATCAAACTGACCCAATGGTTTAGGAAGAGTTCGCATTTGAAGCAAATTTACAATGTTTTTCAATTTTTAGCTCTGGCGGCCATATTGTTCATCGGAGCAAGACCATTTTAGCTATTTTGATAGAGAGTCATCTAAGCAACATTCCTATGAAGTTTGAATGTAATTGGCCCAAGGGTACAGGAGGAGTTGTCATTTGCAGATTTTTTTCTATTTTTAGCCCTGGTGGCCATCTTGTTTATCAGAGTGAAATGATTTTAACTATTTTGGTAGGGAGTCACCTGGGCAACATTCCTGTGAAGTTTGAAGCAAATTTACAATGTTTTTCTATTTTTAGCTCTGGTGGCCATTTTGTTCATCGGAGTGGGATCATTTTAATGGTAGAGGGTCAATGACATAATATTCGTGTGAAGTTTGAATCAAATTGGCCCAAGGGGTAAGGAGGAATTGTCGTTTGAAGATTTTTTTTCTATTTTTGGCTTTGGCGGCCATCTTGTTGGTCAGAGCGGAACAATTTTAGCTATTTTCCTAGGGAGTCAACGACATAATATTCCTGCGAAGTTTGAATCAAATTGGCCCAAGGGGTAAGGAGGAGTTGTCGTTTGAAGAATCTTTCTATTTTTAGCTCTGGCGGCCATCTTGTTAGTCATAGCGGAATAATTTTAGCTATTTCTTTTGGGAGTCACCTACATAACATTCCTGTGAAGTTTGAATCAAATTGACCCAAGGGTTAAGGAGGAGTTCGTGTTTGAAGCAAATTTACGATGTTTTTCGATTTTTAGCTTTGGCGGCCATTTTGCTCATCAGAGCATAACCTTTTCAGCTATTTTAGTAGATTGTCACCTAAGCATCATTCCTAGGAAGTTTGAATAAAATTGACCCAGGGTACAGGAGGAGTTGTCGTTTAAAGATTTTTGCTATTTTTAGCTCTGGTGGCCATCTTGTTTGTCAGAGCACAACGGTTTTAGCTATTTTGATATGGAGTCATTTGGGCAACATTCCTGTGAAGTTTGAATCAAATTGGCCCAAGGGCTGAGGAGGAGTTTGTGCTTGAAGCAAATTTACCATTTTGTTCACCAGAGCGGAAAAGTTTTAGCTATTTTGGTAGAGGATCACCTAAGCAACATTCGTATAAAGTTTGAATGAAATTGGCCTGAAGGTACAGGAGAAGTTGTTGTTTAAAGATTTTTCTATTTTTAGCTCTGGTGGTCATCTGGTTTAGCGGAGCGGAACAATTTTAGCCATTTTTGTAGAGGGTCACCTCAGCAATATTCCTATGAAGTTTTATTGAAATTGGCTGAAGGGTTAAGGAGGAGTTAGCATTTAAAGCAAATTGTTGACCCCGCACAACACACTATGCAAGACAGACATTGACCGATCACAATAGCTCACCATGAGCACTTCGTGCTCAGGTGAGCTAAAAAGATTTTAAAAGATTTCCCTATATGAGTCTCTGTAAGACCAATAGGCCCGGGGCGGGGTCATTTTTTGCCCAGGGGCTATGATTTGAACAATCTTGGTAGAGGTCCACCACTACCATCTTGGTAGAGGTCTACCACTAGCCCTTTTGGTTTTCCGACAAGAAGATTTTTAAATGTTTTGCATATATATGCCTATGTAAAGTAGAAGTAATCAATACAGTTAACTTACTCCACCAATCAAAGACACCAAAGGGAAAGAAACACAAACATGAAGCGACCAGACCATAATGGAAACCTAAACAAAGGAAGGCCATAAGGACAGTTACTTTCCCACAAAATGGCCAAATGGCAATCTAAAATAAAAAGACACAAGTGACACACACAGTAAGTAACAAACAACAACATAAACAAACCGCCACAGAAGAACACCCTTGGAACGGTCAGTGGAAAGAATTCCACTGGGGGGCTTAAATTGATTTTACATGGCCATAATCCTCGCCCTTATCTCTGTCGCGGTATACACTAATTTTGTTTAGTCCGTAAAACCGTGGCCCTGGCTTGGAACCATTTTTGGTTCCAGGGCAAAAATTTGTATAATCTTGGTAGAGGTCAACTAGATGAAGCGTCATACCAAATATCAAAGACCAGGGCTCAAACAAGAAGATTTTAAAAGGTTTTCCTAATAAACATTTATGTAAACCCAGTGGACCCCACCCAGGCCCCATGGTTATAATTTGAACAATCTTCGTGGACGTCCACTAGATGAAGCTTCATACCAAATATCAAAGACCTGGGCCTTCTGGTTTCAGACAAGAAGATATTTTAAGGTTTTCCCCATATACCTCTATGTTAGCCCAGTGGGCCTCGCCCCGGGCTATTTTTGGTCTCAGGGCTAGGACTTGAACAATCTTGGTAGAGGTCCACTAGATTAAGCTTTACACCAAATATCAATATTAAATCTTAGCAATATTTTTAAAGGTTTTCCCTATATACCTCTATGTGAACCCAGTGGGCCCCGCCCTGGGGCCATTGGCATTTTTGTACAATTCAGGGTCTTTAGAGTCAATTCACTTTTCAACCGCTGGCTTAAGCTCATCCCTTTACCGGAAGTGACGTCCACGATATTGTTTCTTCAAGTTCAGAAACAAAGAATAATCCTGGGTGCCAGATAAGAAGAACATGGTGACTGGGGTAAGGGTTTGAAACCGTTCCGCTTCATTCTGTCTACAGAAACTTGGTAAACTCCGTTCAGAAAATCTGAATCATCGATTTTTTCGTTTCTTCCTTTTAATACTCATTTTAGCCCATACATCACTATGGGAAAGTTTTAGTCCTCACCCTCCGCCGATTTCTCCAGCAAGTCGTATGCCTCTGCGACAGTCAGGAAAGGCTGTGATTATTTGGAGAAAATTGCAAAACAAAGAAATGAGACCACAGACTAAGTCCATTTGATGATGATTGTCAGGTAAAATAATACATATACAAATACATGTGATGCACTTTATAAATAGATATGCAATTACGACATACCTTACATTCGAATGGCCAGATAGAAGCTCACTAGGCACGGGGAGCCACTAGCGCGATGTGCTGTCAACAGTGGTCAAAATGAATTATACCGATGTCAGCTGTGGTGTCACAGCTAATGATTTTCCATGAAATGATCGTGCAAATAAAATATAGACGCCCTTGTAATTTACAAGAGCAGTTACCACTTCTATATATGGTTTAAAAGGGTGTGTCGAACCTGTCAGAATGTCTTAGTCTGTGAACGAAAATTTAGATTTTGCAATTTTCTCCAAATAATCTCAGCCTTTCCTGGCTGTCGCTGAGGCATACGACTTGCTGGAGAAATCGGCGGAGGGTGAGGTTTACAACTTTCCCATAGTGATGTATGGGCTAAAATGAGTATTAAAAGGAAAAAACGAAAAAATCGATGATTCAGATTTTCTGAACGGAGTTTAAGTATGGACTCTAGCATTGTCATGTTGCAACAACACACCTTTTGTAAATTGTCCATGCCTCTTCTGTACTATAGCTGCACGTAACTGGTTCAAAATATTAGCATAGTAGTCTCAATTAATTTTCTGGCCGTGAGGTAAATAGTCCACCAAAAGACCCCCTTGGTATACCAAAACACCGTTGTCATGACCTTGGCAACTGAAGAGCGAGTCTTGAATTACTTTGGACGCGGTGAAACGTGACCAGGACGCAGTGAACCGTGACCAGTCCATTGTTTACTCGGCTGTTTCGTTCCCGGTAACAATACTTTCAAGAACGTTTTCTGGATCAGAATCATATCTTTCCAAAAGTGACTCAGACATGGACACTCTGACAGCTCGTTATTCTTTACTAAGGCAAAATCTTCCTCATGCCCAGCCATTCATGTAAAATGTTAAAAACGCTACCCTCAGAAATCTCCCATCTTCTAGCTATTTCTGAAACTTCCATTCGCCAGTCCTGCATTACTAGTTCCCTCAGATTCTCACTTGTGACATCATCAGTAGTGTTCACTTCTTCCCGGATGGTGCTCATCTCCGATCTTACTCGACCAAGTTAAACATCCGCCACACAATTCCTCATAAATTTCCTGGTTCATCTTCTTTTTTCAAAAACGGGTATCTAATCACTGCCCTGTCCTCAATTTGTGAAGAAAATTCGGCAACACTGAACCCTGCTATGTTATTTTTCCTCGCACCGACTACAAATACTTGATTCACTGAACTTTTTGTCTAACCATGAAGAAGGCATTGTTGAATTATAAGTCAAAGGTGTGCACTTGCTACGGGTCTGTAACTGGGTTAGGCGAGTTAAATATTGAACGACCCTAGTAACACATAAGGATAGGGTAGAATAAATATGTTCGCCACGCCGCCTTCAGCGGGGGGCATAAAAGAAAACAAATACAGCTCTGCTTATTTCCCATGCCCATTTCATCTGAGAAATTCCAGCGTCCTATCTCAAGCCATTCTTACCTTCCTCTATCCTGAAACTGTAATGGACATTCAAGTCCGGTTCTGTTCGCATTATGTTTTCAGCTTCATTTCTTATAAACGATTTATGCATTTATTAGCAACAGTCGGTGTTAAGTGCACTTGTGGAGTATGTAAAATGGTTCCCTGTACTTCATCAATAGTACTGTTTATAAAGTTTAAAAAAACTTAGAGGTTGAAGCAATGTCATTAGCGCCCGGTAGCTCAGTCCGTATAGCATTTGCTTTGTAGCAAGGGGTCGCCAATTCGAGTCCGGTTCTGTTCGCATTTTTTTTCAGCTTCTTTTCTTAAACGTTTATGTATTTATTAGCAGCAGCCGGTGTAAAGTGCAGCTGTGGAGCCTGTAAAAGGGTTCCCCGTTCTTCATCAATAGTGCTGTTTACTAAGTTAATGAAACATAAATTGAAGAAATGTTACAGCACCCGGTAGCTCAGTCGGTAGAGCACTTGCTTTGGTCGCATATTTTCAGTTTCGTTTCTTAAAGATTTCTTTATAAATGAAGACAGACAGATAGATGGCCAAACAGCACAGAATCTGTATGCACCTTCCTTCAATTTTGTGGTGTTTGGAACATAAGGAAATCAAAATTTTCCATATTAGGCAAATTCTTTGAAAACCTAACTATGTTTTACTTGTTTCAAATGCTACTCACTGTGTAAATCAGTTTCATTAATAACCGAAAATGATAATAATTTTGAAAATTATGCATGTTCACGGTCATTCAGCTTTGTGGGTTCTTAAAATTTTCTACATACTTACATCTGAATAAACGTATGCAGGGCTTGTTCTGATTTGAACACTTTTTACTTGTGGTATATTGCACCAATAAAGTTTAACATACAGAACAGAACCAGTATGTACCTTCTAGCAACTTCTTTGGTGTTTGGAGCATAAAGAAATCAGACTAGCTAGTCTGGCCCAGAAAACATGTACACTTCATATTTTCCAGTTCTGTGGTGTATTGCTTGCTTCCAAAGGATAACCCTTTGATAGAACATATTTTACGTCACTACAGCTGGTGTCTGGGAATGTATGGCGGCCGTAAAAGTCTCCCTGCCCTACACCATAGTGTAGTTTATATTTTCTTGTCCTTTGGGATCATTGATTCCATTGTGGAATTTTGAAAATATTTGAGGCCTAATTGGCCGAAACTATCTTGTCTGGCCCAGAAAACATGTACATTTCATATTTTCCAGTTCTGTGGTGTATTGCTTGCTTCCAAAGGATAACGCTTTTATAGAACATATTTCCAATATCAGGAAAATTCTTTGAAAACCTAACAATGTTTTACTTGTTTCAAATGCTACTCACTGTGTATGCTACTCACAGTGTAGACCAGTTTTATTAATAACAGAAAATGATAATAATTTTTAAAATTATGCATGTTCAAAGTCATTCAGCTTTGTGACTTCTTAAAATTTTCTACATACTTACATCTGAATAAATGTATGAAGCGCTTGTTCTGATTTGAACACTTTTTTCTTGTGGTATATTGCACCAATAAAGTTAAGCAGGCTTCCCTGAAATCATATGTGCAATGGATTGGATTAGAGTTCTCTCAAAAAACAACTTCTACTATCATATAAAATCTCAATTTAATCCAAATAAAGGTTTTGTAAATATGAGTTCGTTCTTGAAAGCTCAAACACAAAACTTCAAATTAAAGAAACAACTGTGGCATTGACGCCTGTATTTTATTTCCTTTTGGGCCACTGTTCCCATTTTAGCATTTCGAAAATAGAGCTCTGGCCGAGTGCTCTCCAAAGTGCATAAGCATTATTGCAAGCTATAGTTCTGCCTTTGCGGTGACCCAATAAAATGGCAACTGACCTGTATTATGTTTTTTTTTTGTTCAAAAGACAAGCCTTATAGCTTCATGTTACTTTACCGCAAACGGTGTAAAGAGCTGGGAAGCGTAGAAAAATAAAAATACATCTCAACAGGTCAAATGGTTAAACTGTGCTTTTGTTTGTTTGTGGAGCTAAATTAAATATACCAAACTTTGTAAGTGGCGGATCATACGCCCGTTTGCTAAAGCAGTGCGGTCAACATTTTTAAAGCATTTGTAACCAATGTACGCTATGTGTATGGCTAAACAATGGGCAGGCAGCCACACAGAAATAGCAACTCTGTAAAGAATGGCTGCTCTTATATTAAAACACATTAAATACTGTCAGTATATGTAAAAAGATTGTTCTTATTCTATTATGAAAACACTTCAAGATTTCCCTTTCTGTTGAAAAGCAATGTGTGTGAAGTTATTGAAGCTTTGAAATAAATTGGATTTACATTTATCTATTTTACATGGTTCGTATCTTGCAAATAAATCAGAAATAAATTATTGGTTTAGACTCAAATTCTAGACAGGTTTTAAATTACTTAGACCCCATTTTGATTTATATCAGTCTTTGAATCGACTGCCTATTCGAAATTCGCAAAATTGCAGTATGTTTCCTCTGGCTTTCTTTGCCGGATCATTACAGGGTCACTGATGAGGCTTTATTAGCCGAAACTACGTAGTATGACCCATCTTCTTTCTTATGAATGTTTTCATTGCTCTTAAAGGAACTCATTTTTTATTTTTATTTGACCTCGACTTCTAGATATTTGGATAATTTGTTGATTATTGTCAATACCTATTTCAATATTTATTGACAGAACCAAGGGCAAAGATTGAGGCGCAGTAAAATCGATTTAAGTCACCCAGCAAAAAAACTTTTTATTGACCATCCCGAGAATATATTGCTAAAATATAGCCTTTCTATGGGAAAGAACTGTCCTTTTGGCTTTCTGCTTGTTAACTTATTTCATACCTGTGTTTTGTTCCCTTTAATGTCTTGAGTGGGATTGCTGATCATTGCCTCCACTTCTTTCTCGATGGTGTTTACCAGTCACTACAGAACTTCAATTGAATGTAACAAATTCTTCTGATATGGAGGCCCTGTTTTTTGGATTTACATTTATCTATTTTACATGGCTTCGTATCTTGCAAAATTTATGCGAAACGCGATTATTTCGATTTTCAGGTTAGACATTTTCATTTCTTAGGTGATGATGTTCCTCGTGTGGCATTCTAAGGTGTTTATATATTACAGTTTGTTCCGTTTGCCAGAGTGTCTAGTCATCTAAATAACTTCGGCACTCATAATAAATTTTTTAACTGCCTAACATCTCGATCAGGGATATCGGTATCAGTAACTTTGCAAAGACTTTTCACAGTTTAATAGACGCCATTTCGATTTAGTTTCAAAACTCAATGTTGGACTTGCACATCGGGGCTTGAAGAAATAGATGGGCTGCATGATGCTTCCACGCAGAGCTGAAAATTACCACACATGTGTACTGGTAAATCGCTTAGGGGATCTAAGCCTGCCCAGGCAAAGCAGTGCGAGTCGGACCGTCCATGCTTATAAACCCTATTGGTTTCATTGGGCGACAGGGCTTGAGATGTCATTTCATCTCAATGTCAGGTAAAAGTCCCACAAAATTGGAAGCAACGTCTCCAAAATGACCTATACAGTGTTGACGGGGACGTTAAACCTAAAATCAAACAAGCAATGTTGGACTTAAATCTCTTCTGCAGCAAGGCCTTTTGAAACCAGAATTTAATGGCAACTTAGTATATAAATTCAGAAAAATATATGCTTGCAATGTTTTCGGTACCCAATTTCCTAAAATCATTCTGCGGTATAACAAAAAGGCAGACTGAGGGACAGATATATACCCCAGCACAGTGTACTGAAAATAAACCCAGGAGTAAAGAAAATATATTTCTGCACAACATCTCACTTAGGCATACATTTAATTAAATTTAATGAAATACTTTCCAGGGGCAAAAAGAGACATACAAGCGAAACGAAATTCAAAGCTCAAACTCGTTACGTTCACTGCATCCTTCACCTTGAGTCAGCTGGTTAAGTTATAAGCTCTGCATACCATCTCACAAAGGCAATGATTTGACTAAGGTTTTCTGAAAATCCTTCAAGGGGTAAAGGAGATATGGAAATGACACGAAATTTCACACAATGATGTGTCCCTTCCATATGATGTCACAGGCTACCACACAATCAGAAAATTCCACTGTTTTGCCCTTTTCCTTACAAGTGAAGACCAACCAAGGTCTTCATTTATATAAACTTGGTAGGACCTAAGTTCCTGATGCTGCATACCATTTCCAAGGTCATCGGAAATTTTGCTCCAGATAATAAGATATTTAAAGGTTTTTAACACATATGGGCATGGTGGCCAAATTGGTCATGTGACCAGTCTTTCATTCCCCCTTTCCGATAGAGGCTCCAAATGTAATTTGGTTTCAATCAACCTAGCAGTTTAAGTGGAGAAGATAAAATTACTGAATCTGAGCCATCCAGGACAAAGGTCAGTTAGTGGCCTTGACCTTTGAAATTGATAAACATCCATTCAGCTGATTGCAAATATTTCTGATGTCACCGGCTATTATGCAATCAGAAAAATCCATTGTTTGCCTTTTTTCCATACAAATGTCTAAGTGATCAAATCTGACCTTGATGTAAAATATGTCGAGGTCAACTTAGTCATTATTTATATACAAGATGGCCATGATGGCCCTGGGTCGCTCACCTGATCCATAGTGTAACTTATGGGCCCCAGGGAGGGCCACTGCATGCCCCAGGGCTATAGTTTGCATAATCTTGGTAGAGGTCTAAAAGTTGAGGCTTCATATCAAATATCAAAGACAGGAGCCTTCTGGTTTCAGACAAGAAGATTTTAAGGGTTTCCTTATACAAGTCTATATAAAACCTGTGGGCCCCGGGGTGGAGCCATTTTTGGCCCTAAGGCTATATTTGAACATTCTTGGTATAAATCCACAACCAAATATCACAGACCTCAGACAAGAAGATTTACAGAAGTTTTCCCCATATAAGTCTATGTAAAACCAGTGGGCATCGGATGTGCCAATGTTTGGCCCCAGGGTTATAATTTGAACAATCTTGGTAGAGGTCTACTAGACAAAGCTTCATTACAAATATCAAAGACCTAGGCCTTGTGATTTCAGAAAAGTGAGTGAGTGTTTAAGTTTTATGTCTCACCAACAACTAAGGTCATACGGAGACGGGACCTCCGTTTAAAGACTCATCCGAAAGTCTGGAGAAGCCTGGGATCGATCCTGCGATCCCTGGTTTACAAGGCCAGTAGCATGACCACTGCACCAGGGATGCTTCTAATGTGATTTCAGACAAGAAGATTTTAAAGGTGTTCCCTATATAAGTCTATGTATAACCAGTGGACCCCGGGGAGGGGCCATTTTTGGCCCCAGAGCTATAATTTGAACAATCGTGTTAGAGGTCCTCAAGGTGAAACTTCATACCAAATATCAAAGAAATGAGCCTTCTGGTTTCAGGCAAGAAGATTTTTTAAGGTTTTCCCTATAGACGTCTATGTAAAACCAGTGGGCCCCAGAGAGGGGGCATTTTTGGCCCCAGGGCTATAATTTGAACAATCTCGATAGAGGTCCACTAGACGAACATTCATATCAAATATCAAAGACGTGAGCCTTCTGGTTTCAGAGAAGAAGATTTTTAAAGATTTTCCAAAGGGCCCAGGGGCGATGGCATTTTGATCCCGGGGCTATAATTTGAACAATCTTGACAGAGGTCTACTAGATGAAGCTTTACACCAAATATCAAAGAGCTGGGCCTTGCGGTTTCAGAGAAGAAGATTTTTAAAGATTTTCCCTATATAAGTCTATGTAAAACCAAAGGGACCTGATGCGGGGGCATTTTTAGCCCCAGGCCTATAATTTGCAATTGAGTCCACATTATTGTTTCATCTTTGTATTTGTTCCATTTTTTTGTTCCTTGAAATGTTGCACTGATAGAGTTAGGAATCCTTCACATGGATTGAACACTATTCGTCTGAACCACAACAGAACCAAGGGCGATGATTGTGGCAACTTAAAATCGAATAAGCACACTTATCATATGACGTCGTTGATAAGCAGTGGATAACGTCGTGTAATAAAAATCGTATGACCACACGTGTAATAACACTTTGGCGGGATTAAGTAACGTCATGACGACGTCCTTGTCAACAATGCATTTTTCGTAGAAAACTTGTCAAATTAAAAGGCGATAAAATCCAATTTAAAGTAGTCATATGATAAAGAGAATCTTACACTCGTGGTCATTTCATATGAAATTTATGAAACTCGCCGAAGGCTCGTTTCATAAATTTCATATGAAATGACCACTCGTGTAAGATCCTCCATATACAGAGAAAAACAATTTTACTAAGCGTTCTAAGATGGTTCTTCTGTTGTTGTTTATCAGTCATGATTTGTCTTTGCATATAGCTACTGCTAATATCTTTTCATTTAAAAATAGCCGTCATTTTGCCATTCTGTGGGAAAGTAACTGTCCTTTTGGCTTTCGGCTTGTGACATTTCCATTATGGTGCAGTTGTTTCATGTTGGTGTTTCTTTCCCTTTGGTGTCATGGATTGGGGATGCGAGTTAACTATATCAATTCCTGATCGCTTTGTATTTGGCTGGACCCTCGTAGTTTGACTAGTGGTTGTTTTTAGCCCTGACTAACAGGAGTATCGGACAACAGCCCTTTTTCTCTCATATCAGTGACTCCATTTGATAAATGTATTTATCATATGACGTCGCGTCTGAGAGTGTAATAACGTCATGTATTATTTTCGATAATCCACTAGTGGATTAAATATGCAAATCAGCTACATTCGTTCTGTAACGTTACATGTACGATGTCCTTAATGACGTCGCGTTTACTAACGGCGGAATGTTGACATTTTTGTAAACAATCGTGAATAAAAAACGTTTTTAATGTCATGATAAATAGAATCTTGCATTCGTGCTCATGTATTATTAAATTTATCAAACTCGTTGAGAAAAAGGGATAAAATGCTCGGCAAAGCCTCGCATTTTATCCCTTTTCCTCAACTCGTTAAATAAATTCAATATTACATGAGCACTCATGTAAGATCCTCTATGTCTGTTATGATGTACTGATTTAGTTAGGAAGCCATTAGGCTAACCAACCAAGTATTTCATGGTTAATTATAGGAATTATACTTGAACATATAGCACAGATTTGCCGGCAGCTGAAGGTTTTAAAACCACTCCCCACATCCCCACCCCAACACACATCTAGTAGCCTGTGTTGTCTACTGTTCTGTGTTGTAAGGTGGTGGTTCTGATGTTTTCCTTTCACTGTTGATTTCTTGTACTTCAATAAAACAATTTTGCGATTTGAACTTTACTGTGTATTTCTTGTGAAGTACTTCCAAGCATTCTTAGATATTTACCCGGTTTAAGGGGGCGGGTTGGGGTGACTGACTGCTCCGTTTGTCAAAGGTCATTTATCACGAACATTTACATATTTCCAGTATAAAGTATACTGAAAGAGTACATAAAGATGATCATTTACTGAAAACTGCATGAAAAGAATCCCATTCGTTTCAAAGTTATGCTCATTCATATCTTATACGTACAAATTTTCCACTTGGGGTAACCTGCCTTGACTTTTGGTTGATTTAGACCCACAATGCAATATTATGTGACATCATAGGGGATTTTAACGTTTTGAGTTAACTTTAAACTGATAGCTTTTCAATGTCCATGATTTTATAATACATTGTTCTTCTGTCCACCGCTGGCTGTGAATCTAATAAATAACTTTGGATATAAATTTGAAATTTAACTTCTGAATTAAAAGTTAATAAAAGTGTTTTTTGAATGTCTTCCAAACACACAACCTATCACTTAATGTTATTTGATCTACAGACAAACACGTTATCTGAAATTCAAATTATTTAAATATATTATTTGATTTTTAATTTATAAACCTTAGGTTTGATATTAGAAGAATTTAATTTTTAGTTTTGACTGAGATCAATTTCATTTATATTATCAGATGGCTAAGTAATTTCTGATGATTGCAAAACACCAAGTATATTGATTGTTAAAAAATTCAAAGAATTTAAAGTCAAGTATGACACCAAAGAATACTTTATGAATATTAATTAGGCAGTTTGAAGTTGTTCTCTCTGTTTGAACTATTTCAAACTTCAAATTGCAATATCTCAGAAACTAATTGAAATAATTTGATCCGGTTTTCAGACTTCACTTACTTGAAGCAATGTGCTTTTAGTTCTTATTGATTTCAATGCCATGACAAATGACCTTCAAGCACTTGTTGTTGTGCACGCTCCCGGTGAGTTTTTTATTTCTTCCTCCTGGTGCCAAGGGTAGGCTTAGTCATGTGATTGTTGCTCTCCATGGATATATGATTTACATCACCAAAACACACCTATGTAATTCTGACCACCTCGAATCCACTTTTACATAGTAAAACTGGGGTTTAAAGGGGTAAATCTTATCTTCTTATATCTGCTCTAAAATATAGATTGTGGTTACTCGTTAGAACCGCCTCGATTACGCGGTTCTAATGTGTACCCACTATCTACATTTTGAGCAGAAATAAGAAAAATATCACAATTTTTCATCTTAAATTTTCGTTTTTTTCTGTGATAAAATTTACAATGTATTTGTAAAGGCATGTTTTCATAATTACTTTTTGGAAAGGGGAATTAATGGGCCCAATACGACCAGGCTGAAAAAAATGTCAACCCATTTTCATGCTCATCCTATCTTGCAATAAAGGCCCTCAGTAAGAATTCAATTATCTTTATGTGATTGGTTTCTGTCTGGAACTTGTGTGTATTTCGAAACCCAATATGACCAATGTATGTATCAATTTTTCATCCTTACACTTAAACGGTTTCTGCAGAATATAATGTTTCAGCATTTTAAAGACAAAAGTGTAATGTCGCATCACTGGCCTTTCCCTAAACTTAACCAAACGAAAAGTAATGGATCGAAAAATTTAACTTGGGTTAAGCGTTTTAAGGCCCGATCAACATGATTAATGTCATGATGAGCTAGTCAGCTGATAAAAAAAATCAAAACTTATATTCACAGATATGTCAGAAGAATAACACTTAAAAAAAAAAAACATGAAAGCAGTCTGAGTGACAGCCAAATCCCCCGCCGCACTTTAATAACAAGGCTCAACCTTGTGACCTTCACATCTGACATTGCCCTTGAGTTGGCATGGTTATTTATGGGTTCTGCAGTGGAATAGTTCACTGAAATTTAGTGAAAATCCTTCCAGGGATAAAGGAGACATGGAAGGGACACAAAATACAAAGTTTCAAACTCGCCACCTTCACCTGTGACCCTGACCATGAGTTGGCATGGTTTATTTATTGGTTCTGGACAACAGCTCACTGATGGAGGTATTTGCCCAAAGTTTAATGAAAATCCTTCCAGGAGTAAAAGAGATACGGAAAAATTCCAAGTTTCAAACTCACAACCTTGAACTGTGAGCTTGTCCTTGAGTCGGCATGGTTTATTTATGTGTTCTGGACATCATCTTAATGTGGGGATATTTGACTGACGTTTAATGAAAATCCTTCCAGTGGTAAAGACACAAAATACAAAGTTTCAAACTGTGACCCTGACCTTGAGTTGGCATGGTTCATTTGTGTGTTCTGCATATCAGCTCACTGAGATGGATTTTTTTACCAAGTTTAATGAAAATCCTTCGAGGGGTTAAGGAGATTTTGGGACACAAAAAAGAAACTTGTGACCTTCAACTCTGACCTTGGGTCAGCATGGTTCATTTATGGGTTCTGCACATCAGCTGACTGAGGGGGATATTTGAACAAAGTTTATTGAAAATTCAAACTCGTGACCTTCAAGTGTGACCTTGACCTTGAGTCAGCAAGGTATATTTATTGGTTGTGCATATCAGCTTACTCAGGGGTATACTTGACTGAAGTTTAATGAAAATCCTTTGAAGGGTAAAGTAGATATGGAATAGACACAAATTCAAAGTTTCAAACTCATGACCTTCAATATGACCTTGATCTGGAGTCGGCATGATTCATTTATGGGCTCTGTACATGAGCTCGGCATAATTCATTTATGGGCTCTGCACATGAGCTCATTAAAGGGGATAATTGACCACAGTTTAATGAAAATCCTTTGAGGGGTAAGGAGTTATGGGTCGGATACAAAATTCAAAGTTTTTAACTTGTGACCTTCAAATGTGATCTTGACCTTGGGTTGGCATAGTTCATTTGAGGGTTTTGCACAACAGCTCACTGAGGGGGGATAATTGTCCAAAATTTAATGAGAAGCCTTTCAGGGGTAAATGAGATATGGAACGGACACAAAATTCGAAGTTTTCAAACTCTTGACCTAAGTTTATAATTTATTTTAGTTTGATTGTGCTGTAAGCTCCAAGCTTATTGAATCGCACTGGAACACTCATTCCGGATGTTATCACGCACAGGCAAGAGAGAGGCGGTACTTTTTCACCACTGCAACCTATTTACATCTGGTTCGAGTGGGGCATTGTCATAACGTGTCTTGCCCAAGGACACACATCGCCTCCAGTGGCCGGATTCGAACTCACAACCTTTCGATCATAAGTCGAACGCATTAACCACTGAGCAATCAAGTCTGACACACTTGACCTTCAAATGTGACTTTGAGTCGGCAAGGTTTATTCATGGGTTCTGCATATCAGCTCACTGAAAAGAATATTTGACGAAGTTTAATGAAAATCTATCAAAGGGTTCAGAAGATACAGGTGGACAAGAAAGTGTTACAGACAGACAGAAGGATGGACCGAAAGACAGATGGACAGAAGACGGACCGATGAAGGCCATTCCTTTAATCCCTGCTCCGTTCCATGGCGGGGGATTAATGTCATTAATGAATGTTACATACCTGGTATGGTATACATGATATCAGAGATCTCTCCACATCGAACACTGTTAGATATCTCTGAAAGTATACAGATGCTCTAATAATTATTGAATCCATGATCCGCTGAAGCAAAGCAGTGTTTGACAGGAAATGAAAAGAGACCCTTTTTTACCTTTGACCTCATAGTAACTTTTAAGTGAGAGATAACAAGATTGAGCTGTCATTGTAGAACGACTAAAATTAGCAAGTGACAATAAACTGAATTGCAATCAAGCATATTGAGCATGTATAAAAGTTCTTGAACAAAGGGTCATAACTCCCTTGAAAAGTGTCAGATTTTGACGATGATCAAACTGGTGCGAGGTCTCATGGATTCGAAGCCATATATAAAGTTTAGTGGAAATCGGTACGTAAACACAGACTGCAGAGTCTGGAAACGGCTAATTTCAGCATGATTTAAAGAACAAAGGGCCATAACTCCCGTGATATGCATCGCATTTTGAGGTCTAACAAATGCGATATCATGTATCAAGTTTGGTGGAAATTAGCAGGTAAACACAGACTGTAGAGTCCAGAAACTGCTAAATTCAGCATTTTGTAAGAACAAAGGGTCATAACTCCCATGATACACGTCGGAGTTTGAGGATCATCAAACTGGTGCGAGATCTCATGGATAATAAAACTGCAAGCACTGCATGATGCCCGGCCACTACTATTACATCAAGCAAGTGCCATATCACAGTGAAAAAGGAATTCAAAGTAAGGATGCATTACTATTTCCCTTTAATAAAGTTGACAGGAATACATGACTAAGATCTAAGATGACTATTTTCAAGTCAAGGTCTTCAAAATCTAGTCAAATCTTTGATCAATTGCAATGATATTTTGTACCAAGTTTCATTGATGTGTTTAGGAGACTGGGTGCAGACAAGCCATTTTTGGCCCAAAAATGACAGTTTTTGGGGGCCTGTGCCCTTGAAAATAAGATCAAGGTCACCAAACCTATATGCTGTTTTCCCAAATCATAGTGATCTAACCATGCGAGTTTGGTCAGAATCAATCATTAGGTTCAGGATATATAGTGCTTCAAACAGACTACATGATAAAAATGGCCATGTTCAATGTTCACGGGTGATAACTCCAAAAGTAGGAAAATCAGAGTTATGGTTCATAGGCTCTGCAAGTCGTTTTGTTCTGCTCTACATATCTGTGAAGTTTCATGGAAATATCGCAAACGGCAACAAGTTATGGAGCGCACACGAAACTATGACAGAAATGGCTATGTTCAATGTTCAAAGGGCAACAACTCCAAAAGTAGGAAAATCAGATTTATGGTTCATATGTTTTGCAAGTCATAATATGATGGTTTACATATCTGTGAAGTTTCATGAAAATATCTCAAATGCTATCAGAGTTATGGAGCGGACACGAAACAGATAGCAGCAGTTATATGCAAAGTTCAAAAGGGCAATAACTCCAAAAGTAGGAAAATCAGAGTTACGGTTCATATGTTCTGCACTTCGCCTCATGGTGCTCTACATATCTGTAAAGTTTCATGGAAATATCTCAAAAGGTATCGAAGTTATGGAGCTGACACGAAACTATGACTGAAACGGCTATGTTCAAAGGGCAACAACTCTTAAAGTAGGAAAATCAGAGTTACGGTCCATATGTTCTGCACGTAGTATGATAGTGCTCTACACATCTGTCAAGTTTCGTGAAAATATCTCAAACGATATCAGAGTTATGGAGCGGACATGCAACTATGAGGCACTGACGAACGGATGGACACTAAAAACTTTGCAGGGTATCACATAATACCCCGCCATTTTTTGAATGGCGGGGCATAAAAAGCAATGTGTTATGTTTGGTCGAAATCGGTAGGTAAACACAGATTGAGGAGTCAGGAAAAGGCTAATTTCAGCATTATATGAAAAACAAAGGGCCGTATACTAGTAATAAAATGAAGAAAGCGATTTACATCCTATCGGAATTTAGTCCCATATTCGAGAGCGCCACCAAACCGATGGGGTAATCGAAAATGTTGTGGAAGTAGAATATGCCATGTAGTGTTACCCGATGGTGATATATGGAAGGTATAAGTATCTGTTGCCTTGTGGCTGACAACACTTTTTCCTAATGTTAAGCCTTTTCACCATTAGGTTTTCATTCCCACTGGGAATAAGCTCAAATTAAATAGATCTTCCTAAATCTCCAGGTGTATAGTTCTGCTTACAGAACGACCAGTTTTGTACCCACTTAGGATGAATGCTAGGCTCGTGTAAATGAGTTATTCTTGCAGAGCTGTGTAACCAAACAAATCCACCACCTTCGCTACAGCAGATACAATCTTACCCTGATCGACTTTGGTATGATGTAATCCAGACATTTCTTCTCTGACCTTATGATACCACGTAACAGGAACGTATGCAGGTCTTCAATTTTCATTTGCTTGATCTGACACAATAGGCCTATTTGGTCACAGCTGAAAAGATATAATCAACCTTGATGGCAAAAGAATACGAACAAATTCACAAATTTTCATCAGAAAAATAACTGCTCTGGAGACATGAGTGAGAGTTTAAGTATTACTTCCCACCAATAGCTAAGGTCATATGGAAACGGGACCTCGTTTTAAAGACTCATCCGGAAGTCTGGGGAATAGAAGTAAAACAAATATCAGGAATCGATACAATTAACTTACTCCACACATCAAAGACACCAAAGGGAAAGAAACACAAACATTAAGCGACCAGACCATAATGGAAACCTAAACAAAGGAAGGCCATAAGGACAGTTACTTTCCCACAAAATTGCCATAAGGCCATCCAAAATAAAAAGACACAAGTGATACATACGGTAAGTAACAAACAATAACATAAATAAATCCTGCGACACCTGGTTTACAAGGCGAGTAGCGTAACCACTACACCACGGTGGCTTTCGAAGGTTTTCATTGCTCCTAAAGGAACTCATTTTTGATTTTTATTTGCCTTCACTGCAGCTGGTGTTGTGCCGTGTGGAGGCCGTAAAACGTCTCCCAGTACATCAACCATAGTGCAGTTTATATTTTACTTTTGGTCCTCTCAGAAAAAAAATATTGGTTAAGACTCATATTCTAGACAGGCTTTTAATTATTTGGACCCCATTTTGATTTATATCAGTCTTTGAATCGACTGCCTATTGGAAATTCGCAAAATTGCAGTATGTTTCCTCTGGCTTTCTTTGCCGGATCATTACAGGGTCACTGATGAGGCTTTATTAGCCGAAACTACATAGTATGACCCATCTTCTTTCTTACGAATGTTTTCATTGCTCTTAAAGGAACTCATTTTTTATTTTTATTTGCCTTCACTGCAGCTGGTGTTGTGCCGTGTGGGGGCCGTAAAACGTCTCCCCGTACATCAACCGTAGTGCAGTTTATATTTTACTTTTGGTCCTCTGAGATCAGCGTGAATATTCTGAGAAAACAGAATTAAATTATTTGTTTAGATTCCTATTCTAGACAGGCTTTTAATTCTTTGGACCCCATTTTGATTTATATCAGTCTTTGAATCGACTGCCTATTCGAAATTCGCAAAATTGCAGTATGTTTCCTCTGGCTTTCTTTGCCGGATCATTACAGGGTCACTGATGAGGCTTTATTAGCCGAAACTACGTAGCATGACCCATCTTCTTTCTTACGAATGTTTTCATTGCTCTTAAAGGAACTCATTTTAGATTTTCATTCTCCTGGAGACATGAAAGAATGTAGTACATCACTGGGGAGGTTATCGAAATGGTTTAGCCAAATGGACTCGAATGTTGTTGTTATATTGGCCTACTTTGACCTCTAAGTATGACCTTGACCTTTGAGAAGAAGACTCCGTGGTGAAATGCTTATGCTACTCGCCTTGAAATCCATCCCGGGCTGCTCCAGACTTGACTTTCAGATGAGTTTGTTTCACTGACTGTTCCAAAGCGGTTCTTCTGTCGCAGTTTGTTTATGGTATGATTTTCTTTGAGTGTGTGTTTCGCTTATATTATTTTGTTTTGGATAGCCGATTGTTCATTTTGTGGAAAAATAAATGTGCTTTTGGCTTTCCGCTATAGATGTTTCTATTAGGATCAGGTTGTTTCATGTTTGCGCTTCTTTCCCTTTGGTATCTCTGATGGGAGCTGTGGGTTAATTGTATCGATTCCTGATCATTGCCTTCTCTTCTATTTTAAACGGAGGTCCCGTCACCATGTGACCTTTGCTGATGGTGAGATGTAAAACTCAAAACACTCACACTCACTTGACCTTGGAGGTAATGACCGGAGTCTTTTGCGTGTCACATCATCTTATGAAGGTTGACATATCTGCTAAGTAATAAGAATAAGGACGTAATTGACCAGACACAGAAAAACACATTCTTGACCTTTGACCTGGGTCTTACGCATGACACACTGTCTCATTATGGTCAAGTTATTTTAAAAATCCATGCAGGAATAACAAAGTTATTGAATGGACCCAATTGATTGACTGATTGATTAATTTGAGGTTTATTTCCTTGTCCTTTGGGATCATTGATTCCATTGTTGAATTTTGAAAATATCTGAGGTCACTGATGAGGCCTAATTGGCCGAAACTAACTGGTCATTGCTTATTGCTGACTTCTACACAGGAAAAAGGAAAATAAGACCTGTCGCCTGACAGGATAGCTCAAGGGAATTCATGCTTGAACTTGGTTGCGCACAGGCAACTTTTCTGTTGGTGACCCATAACAGAAACGAAGTCACAAAGAAACAAATTACTGGGAATTATGTATGATTCAAGACTGTAAAATTAGTATCCCTTTTATTCCATTTAACCAAAGCAGATTTTCCTGGTAATATTGAAACCATTTTCACGTGCTTTTGTTTTCAATTACATTAAACTCAAAATAATATCTATCACCATACCAAATTCATCTTAAGACAACCAAGTAATTATCTTAAATCTTTAGTGCACAAAACTAAATTAAAAGTTTTTAAGCCTGTGACCTTGACCGCAAGGTTGTGGTCATGAGAAGTGATGCTGCTCCTAAAATCTTGAAACCAGAATCTATTAACATACCAAGTATACACTAAATCCACAAGAAAGTAAAGAAGTAATGTCCTCTTAAAATTAAAAACAAAAACTTTTACATAAGAATTCAAAGTCTGTGACCTTGACCCCAAAGTCATGGTCATGAAAGCTGATGCTGCTAAAAGCTTATGAGCAGTATCTATTACCATACCAAGTAAAAATAAATCCATCCAAAGGTAAAGAAGTAATGAACTCCTAAAAATTTTAACACAAAATATTTAACATCAAAATTCTAAAATAGAAGTGAAGGCAATGATCAGGAATCTATACAATTAACCCACAGCTCCCATCAGAGACTACAAAGGGAAAGAAACTCAAACACAGAATAACTAGACCCTAATGGAAACATCAACAGCGTAAAGCCAAAAGGACGTTTACTTTCCCACAAAATGGCCAATTGGCTATCCAAAACAAAATGATATAAGCCATAGACACACTCACTAAGTCTGTGACCTTGATTTTAAGTGACCTTGATCCTAAGGTGATGGTTATAAGTGCTGATGTTGGTGATAAAAATTTGATCAGCTACTAAAAACTTTAACGGAAAGACTTCAACATTTGTGGCCCCGACGCCGACGTCGTGGATTGTAGAACAGCTTACCACCAGTTAGCTAAAAACAGAGGGCCTCATGGAAGATCAGTACTAGTTCTAAATGTGTTACCCTCTATAAATTAAGTCGGTTGTTATTATTTTTATTATTATTGTGCGCGACACTTAGACTTGACCTCATCCATATTCCTGTAAATTTGCATGAATATTTCCCATATGGTTACTGAGTTATGACTGTACAAGAATGTTAATGGGCAGATGGAAAGCGTTGTGCCATAATACATCAGTAATTTATTTTTATTCTTTTCTAAACGGGAAATAACAATGGTTATGCATGAGAGAAGGATCTGTGCAACAACCGGTTTTTTGACGCCTGAAAGCGAGTTGATTGAAGTGCCGATTGGAACTGAGAGACCGTGAGGACCAAATAGAGGTCTTATGGAACAACATGCCCAAATTAAGAAAAGATATACTTCCACAAAATGCAAACATTTCTTCCATTCACATGGTGGTCATGCTGGTTATTATGTTAGTAGAATTTTTAAAAAAAAATCAACATCTGAAACATGAAATCATTTCTTTGTTGCTAATTCCTAACAAGTTTCATGCAAATCCAGTTTCGATAAAAGAAACTCAAAGAAGATTTTCAAGGTGGCGAACATGGCTTCGTCTTGGATTAATGCTAGGAAAGATTTTCGCTATTTTTGATGTAGCAAAAACTAAAACGTCATTCGGATTTAATTACAAAATACAATGTTGGACTTCGGCCTTGGTAGCTCGGTTGGATGTGGGTCTAACTCGTAATCAGGAGAATGTGGGTTTGATACCAGCCAGGGTCGGCAACATTCTTTCGTGGAGATGGATCATGAAATCTTTTCTACGGTCATTCTCTCCCTTCAGCTGATTCAAGATGGGCAGTTGCAGTTTCTGGCGAAAGAATGTGCACGGCACTGGTTTACTGCTTACGTATAAGCCTGCCAAGGAAACGTGTGGCTAGGTAAACTTACAGGCTCAAAAATTACCTAAAATAGTGTTGACTGGGCCGTTCAACACCAAAACAAACAAAAAAAACTTAATGTCTGACTTAAATCTATTCTGCAACAAGGTTTATCTCAACCCGAATTTTATGGTGACTTAGCACATTTATATAAATTCATAAAAATATATACATGTACTTGCAATCACTTCAGCACCCAATTTCGTAAAATCATGCTTTGGTTTACAACATAAATGTTATACAACAGATTACATGCATGGTAGTTAACCAAATCACATTTGACAACTTTGCTTCCCTCTTTAATTGCAAGCCGGTGGGTCAGGCCTCAGATTTATGACGGTTCTAGCATAAAAGCTTATTTTGTGGGAAAGTAACTTTCCTTTTGGCTTTCTGCTATTAATGTTTCCATTAGGGTATGTTGTTTTATGTTTGTGTTTCTTTACCTTTGGTGTCTCTGATGGGAGCTGTGGGTTAATTGTATCGATTCCTGATCATTGCCTTCACTTCTATTTTACTGAGAATTAGAGAGACTTTAATTTTTTGTAATGTTGGTTGGTGCCCATCGGAGTCTAACTGTTTGCTTTTGTTTGCTCCAGCTTTCAGTGGTTTCTTGCTGTCGAGTCCTCACAGTTGTTTCATCTCTGTGGTTGTTTAATTTTTTGTCTTCTTGGAGATGTTGCACTGATGAGTTAGGAGGCCTTCATGCGGACTGAACAAACTATTTTTCTAAGTCATAAGGATGTAAGGTGCGAGGATTGCAGCTGCGTAAAATTGATTTAAGCCAACCCCCACCCCTCTCCCAGTGGAATTCGTTTCACTGGTCGTTCCAAGCCAGTTCTTCTAACAAGGTTTATTTTTGTTATGGTTTGTCTTAGAGTGTGTATTTCGCTTATATTATTTTGTTTTGCAAAGCGAGTTGCCCTTTTTGTTAAAAAGTATCTGTCCTTTTGGCTTTCCGCTTTTGATGTTTCCATTAGCGTCTAGTTCATTCATGTTCATGTTTCTTTCCCTTTGGTGTCACTGCTGAGAGCTGTGGGTTTATTGTATCGATATCTGATCATTGCCTCCACTTCTATTATTGAGTCAAAATTTGGGTTTAGGAAAAGTTCAAAAACAAAAGTTTAAGATGGCAGCTGTGGCTGTACTCTTAGACTCTTGATCTGAACACTTTACCTATTTGTGTTCTACAAGTCGCCCGACAACTGCTACTAAGTTAATTTGCTTTTTTGTTCACATGAAGTTCAATATTGATTTTAAGTTGAAAATCTTCGATTTTGGAGTGGAAAGATTTTTTACATTTGTCATCTACTAATCACCCCTATACATGTACTAAGTTTCAGAGTTAATCTGCCATTTGGTTCATGAAAATACCTTCAATTTGGCATTGGAATGCATTTTCTTTATTTGTGATTCACAAGCTATTTCTAGACTTTAGTCTTTCGGTTCCGGAGAAAAAAAATTTAATTGAATTCCAAGATGGTGGCGGTGGTGGCCATCTTGGAATTCAAATAAAAACAATTTTATCTCTTTTTATCATATGACATCGCCTCTGAGATTGTAACAACGCCATGTAATATTTTCGATAATCCACTAGTGGATTGAATATCCAAATTAGCTAGATACTTTCCGTAACGTTACAGTACGACGTCCTTAACGACATCGCGTTTACTAATGGCGGGGTATTGATATTTTTGTAAACAATCTTGAATAAAATGCGTTTTAAATGTCATATGATAAACAGAATCTTGCATTTGTGCTCATGTATTATTGAATTTATTAAACTCGTTGAGGAAAAGGGATAAAATGCTCGGCAAAGCCTCGCATTTTATCCCTTTTCCTCAACTTGTTTTATAAATTCAATAATACTTGAACACTCATGTAAGATCCTCTTTGTCCTTTCTATTCAGGAGATGTTTTAGATATGAAAGGATTTTTCAGAATTCGACCAAAGCAATCATCTTGGATTTACATCGGAATGCATTTGGCTAATTTTGTTTGTCTTTTTGTTTGAGTCAAGGTTTAACGTCCTTGTCAACATTATTTAGGTCATTTTTTGGAGATGCTGCTTCCAATCTTGTGGGACTTTTACCCGACATTGAGATATAATGACATCTCAAGCCCTGTTGCCCAATGAAACCGAACAGCTTATATGCATTGGACTCATTCCACATTCCTGGGCAGGCTTAGTCCTTCTAAACAGTTTCCCAGTTGTCACTTGTGGTATGTTTCAGCTCTGCGTGGAAGCAAGTTTGATCTACTAGTCACCCCAGTGCCACAACACAGTTTCAAGGAAATCTATTCCATTGTCTCGGAAGAGTTGCTGAAAATGTGAAAAGCTAACGGTCAGAGGGACAATGGAAACCAAGGGATGGCATAAGCTGACGTTTATTCCAAGTATGCTAATGTAAGGAGTGACTTTATTCATAATACAACCATCTACAAGATGTAAATGTCCACCAAACTGGAAAAGCCTTGCCAGCAATGAAAAACAAACAGAAGGAACTGGCTGAAATCAATAAATTTCACAAGGTAAAGAATCATGATTCACAGTTGTTAGCATTAAAAAATCTTACCATGAAACAGCTGGAACAAATACATTTAAAGCATGCAGTAACTCCATCAAGACAGCCTCATGCCTTTTTGTTCCTATGACAACAACTGGTCGTCCTGATAAAAGGCTGTATATCACATGCTGCAGGTTGTTGTAATTGGTCAGGATCTTCTGTAAGCACCGTTCTGATTGAAAAAAAAACAAAGGAAACGTGTTATCCAGAAAATTTAATGCACATAATTCTCAACAGGGCAGTTACTCAGCTAAAACGTAAATAAAAGCTGCAAGCAATGCATGATTCCCCGCCACTACAATTACATCAAACAAGTGCTATATCACGGTCAAAAAAGAATTCAAAGTAAGGATGCATTTCTCTTTCCCTTAATAAAGTTGACAGGAATACATGGCTGAGTTGACTATTTTCAATGTTAAAACAGCTCCAGAAGAAAGTAAACCATAATCACAATTCTCATAGTTAAGTTTTAGGGGCCTGTGCCGTTTAAAATAAAGTAAAGATCTTCAAAATCTAATCAAATCTTTGGTCAATTTCAATGATATACTGTTCCAAGTTATACCATATTTCATTGATGTGTCTATGAGATTGGGTGCAGACAAGCCATCTTTGGCCCAAAATTGACAGTTTTTGGGGGCCTGTGCTCTTGAAAATCAGGTCAAGGTCATCGAAACCAAATGGCTGTTTTCCCCTATCGTAGTGATGTAACCATGGTCAGAATCAATCATTAGGTTCAGGAAAGATGGTGCTTCAAACAGACTACTGACCGTTCCAAGGTGGTTCGTCTGTGTCGGTTTATTTTTTATTTTTTGTTATGGTTTGTCTTTGAGTGTTTGTATCGCTTATATTATTTTGTTTTGGATAGCCAATTGGCCATTTTGTAGGAAAGTAAGGTACTTTTGCCTTTCCACTATTGATATTTCCATTAGGGTTTGTTGTTTTAGGTTTGTGTTTCTTTCTCTTTGGTGTCTCTGATTGGAGCTGTTGGTTGATTGTATCGATTCCTGATCATTGCCTTCATTTCTACTTCGCATGATAAAAATGGATATTTTCACTGTTAAGGGGGCGATAACTCCAAAAGTAGGATAATCAGAGTTATGGTTCATATGCTCTGCAAGTCGTCTCAGAGTGCTCTACATATCTGTGAAGTTTCGTGAAAATATCTCTAATGGTGTCAGAGTTATGGAGTGGACACAAAACGGATAGCAAAGTATTTATTCAAAGTTCAAAGGGCAATAACTCCTTAATTAAGAAAAAAAATAGAGTCACGGTTCATATTTTCTGCACGCCGATTCATGGTGCTCTACATATCTGTGAAGTTTCATGGAAATATCTCAAATGATATTGAAGTTATGGAGCGGAAACGAAACTATGATAGAAATGGCTATGTTCAATTTTCAAAGGGCAACAACTCTAAAAGTAGGAGAGTTACGATTCATACGTTCTGCACGTCGTCTCATATCTGTGAAATTTCGTGAAAATACTTTTGTTTGTTTGTTTGATTTGAGGTTTAACGTCCCCGTCAATGCTGTAAACGTCATTTTGGAGACGTTGCTTCCAATTTTGTGGGACTTTTACCAGACATTGAGATGAAATGACATCTCAAGCCCTGTCGCCCAATGAAACAAATAGAGTTTATTAGCATGGAGGTCCGCCTCGCACTGCAGTTCCTGGACAGGCTTAGATCCTCTTAGCGGTTTACCAGTACTAGTTTGCGGGCCGGATTAAGCTCTGCGAGGAAGCATCATGCAGCCCATATATTTCTTCAAGCCCCTTTTGGCAGGGGCATCTTGAAAATATCTCAAACGGTGTCAGAGTTATGGAGCGGACACGAAATGAGGCGCTGAAGGAAGGACGGGCGGACGGACACTAAAAAATTCGAAGGGTATAACATAATACCCTGTCATTTTTTAATGGTGGGGCATAAAAAAGTGTCACCTAGAATATGCACTGTTCCATCTACTGACCTTACCACTGACCAAGTTTCAGCTTTTCAGATGTAAACTATTGGAGGAGTTATCCGAAAATAAAATATTTCAGAGACAGCTGGTCGGACGCCAGTCCCATCTTAAAAAATAGGGCAAACGGGCATATAAAACATTATGTGAATGCGACTTAATTATTGATCCCTATGCCCAACCCCAAGGGCTAACCCTTCGCCGACATAACAAGTATATTGTTTGTTTGTATTTGAGTTTAATGGTCCAGTCAACACTATATATGTCATTTTTGAGCCGGTCAGTTTACCTATCCACACTTTTCCTGGACAGGCTTATATCTAAGCGATTAACCCGTACAGTGCACATTCTTCTCCATGAAACTGACAACCTCCCTTCTTGAATCAGCTGGACAGAATGACTGTATAAAAGATTTCATGATCAATCTCCAGAAAAGAATGTTGCCGATACCGGCAGGTATCTAACCCGTGTCCTCCTGACCACCAGTCAGATGTGCATCTGAATACGCTACAGAGTAACAAGTGAATCTAACCCGTGTCATCCTGACCACCATTCAATATAAAGTTCTAACCCGTGTCCTCCTGACCACCATTCAGATGTGCATCTGACTGCGCTACAGAGTAACAAGTAAATCTATGACGAAGGCGTTAAAGGTTTGACCAGTGCTGCATCCTGGAACACAACAGACAGGTGGTGGAAGAATTATATGTGGGCAAGTATGATCACTGAGCATAACACACCATTACATATTGAACACGGGCGTTTGAATGCAGCTGCATACCGCTATATCTTCTTGCAGTTGTTAGCGGCTGCATTACTGGATGTTTTATGGTTGATTCAGAAATATTATGCAAGGCCACATGTCGAAAGTCTCACCAATACATATCTACATCAGCAGTGTATAAATGCCGTTGAGTCAGTGTTTTAGCCCTATTAAGCATTTGTGGCCAGAACTTGGGAGACAACTGCATTCAAGGGTTGTGTAACCAGTTAACCATCAACAGCTGGAAGCTAAATTTGCTCAAAAGTACAAGCTATTCTGCAGTAGGTCATCTGCCTTACATCTTGCCGATGGGTAGGAGATGATCAGCAATTACAGAAACACAAGTGTGTAGTGAAATGTGTTTCTTCTGAAAAGTGTGATTTAAAGCTAAATTCAGAACTTCAGTGTGATGAAAAAAAAGAAAAAGAATTTACCCTTAAGGTGCCGTGAAAACCTGGATCTAAAAATGTTGTCTGCTTGTGTCTTCTGCTGCATATTCTTACAAACTTTTTAAACATATTTGTGCATACAGGCAAAGAGGGTGGATCCTGATCAGTCTGATCTGGGTCCACTCTCTTTGAATCAATGGCTTTTACAGTAATAAACAGACGATGAACCAGACGACCATCGATGACTGGTGACTTTTTCCTGGTCTGGAAACTATGGCTTCAAATATAGCGTAAAACTTCCTTTTGACGTTAAGTACATAATATGCCTTTGGTACACTTCTGCGAAAGGTATTGCTTGAGCTTCAGTTTTACAGAGACCTGGTTTATAACCTCAAACAGAATATTGGGGATACTATGCAGGTCAGGAATATGACTGGTAGAGAGAGTATATATATAGCGACTGGTAGCAAGTTTTGGCGACTATTTCACAACAGGCATATTTGCTTCGCTCTTTATTTGTATGGCTTTGGGCCTGACCTCAGACTCAGTTTTTAATGCATTTCTGGAAAACATGTATTCATACATATGATTCAAAGGATTGGAAATTGGAGAGGTGTTTTATATTTTGAATTTGAACCTCCCACATATAAACGAATGGTGTTTTTTCGGCTCTGATTTCAGATTGCAGTTGAGTCCTCAACCCTGTTGCACAATAGTCTTAATTCATATAAAGATAGTCTACCACCACGTTAACAAAATAGAAGTGAAGGCAATGATCAGGAATCGATATAATTAACCAACAGCTCCCATCAGAGACACCAAAGGGAAAGAAGCACACTCATGAATAAACTAGACCATAATGGATACACAAACAGCGGAAAGCCAAAAGGACAGTCACTTTCCCACAAAATGACCAATTGGCTATCCAAAACAAAAAAGTATAAGCGACACACACACTCAAAGGTAAGTCTGTGTAATGAACACCCCTGTATAACCCGCGTTATATGAAGAAAATAAGGGTTTTTAGGGGTGTTCATTATTTGCTTTATTTCTGTTCCAAAACAGGTTGTAGGTACTAGCTCATAGAGGCGGTTCTATTGAACACATACGACCTATGCTTGGAGTATTAACAAGAAAAATATCATAGAATTTCATCAGAAACAACTACCGTTTTGGAGATGTGAATAAATGAACTATGCCCAATGGATGTGTTATCGTAATGCACAGTATGCTTGTCTAGTGACTCGCTGAGCTAAGATTCGCCCAGGTGGATCAATTTGTACATTTTACTGTCATTAGACAGATAAAATGAAAAGTAATGTAATCAATTCCTGATCATTGCCTTCACTTTTATGTTCCTTTGCAGTTTATTGCAGTGCCTAATGGATTTGCTGATTGGTGCAAGTTTTGCCTTTTGTTTGTTTCATGTCACCTAACTCTTTCACTTCATGCCTATATAATTTTGACAACTTTCATGAGGTAAAACTGGGGTTTACAGGGGTCAATATCATTTTTCTAATTTCTGCTTAAAACATAGATCATGGGCTCTATGTATTTATATATTTTATATTTTTATGTTGTAAAATTTTCAATATATTCCTATATTTTTATGTTATAAAATTTTCAATTTATTTAAATAGGCATGTTTTCGTAATGTTTTCGTAATGTATTTAAGGTGACTTGTGATAGTTGTTATCAGTAACCAAGGCTTTTCCACTGTAATCTTTTTCTTTCTATTTTACATTTACACATTTAAGGTGACTGCACATATCACCTTTGATATCATATTATAAAAAGTTTTAGGAAATTCCACCGCTTTACCTTTCTTCTCATGGAAAAGGTACCAAATTTTACCAATTGTTCTGGATAAATGCACAATGTACCTTTTCTCATACAAAAGTTACCAACTTGACCTTGACTTAAAATAGTTCAAGGCCATCCCCAGGGTCATTATTTACATAACTTCTGTTGGGATAAACTCCCTTTTGCTGTGTGCCAAGTTTCGAGGTCATATGACTTATGGTTCAGGAGAATTAGAATTTTAAAGTGTTTCACCAATAAATGTCATGTGACCAGGACCATGTACAAAATGTAAGTTCCAGCGAGGCATAGATGTTCTGTATAAAACATGACTTCAAGTTCATGGTTTCTTTTTGTTATGGTTTGTCTTCGGGTTTGACTTTGGGTGTTTGTGCCGCTTATATAATTTTATTTTGTGGGAAAGTAATTGTCCTTTTGGCTTTCTGCTATTGATGTTTCCATTAGGGTCTGTTGTTTTGTGTTTGTGTTTCTTTCCCTTTGGTGTCTCTGATGGGAGCTGTGGGTTAAATGTATCGATTCCTGATCATTGCCTCCACTTCTATTTTTCAACTAGCTCAGTGATGTCTGAGAAATTGATGATTGAAAGTGTGGGCTGATGATGAACGATGACGACGACGGAAGACAATGTGGCCCAATAAACCAATGGTATACTATAAGCTCACCTTTTGAACCTTTAGCTAATAACTAAAATGGCTGACATGTGAGGATGAATAAGAGACGTTCTGCTCTTGTACCATAAAGACACTTGTTATGTCAAGGCATACCTTGTAACTGAATAGAATCTGGTAAATCTTTCACAGCGTGTGACAATCTCCATTTCCTTCTGCAAAGACAAAACATCCCCATTGAAAGGAAATCCCTAGATGCCCTAAATCAGGTATCATACCTCCTCAATATTGTATAGCTTATTGCAAAGATGAGTATAATGGTTTGACTTGGATATATCTGTATTTTACATAACCAAGATAAGAAATGTTTGTCGACAGGATATTTCACCAACATCCGGGTTTGCCTTTCAACAAGAGGGCCAATGGCTCACCCCGGCCATTTGTAGCCTCTAGAGTGAACCAAAAAATTCAAAGAAATCATACCTTTTGTACTAGTCTTTGACCAGATTTGAACCATATTCCAAGCTGACCAAGGCAATTATTCTGGTATTTTCATAAACATTAAAGCAAAACAGTGGCTTCTTGATTTAGTTATCATTAAGCCAAATATTCTAGCATAATTTAATGAAGATTGATGCAAAACTGCCTGTAGAGGGTGGACAAGGTTTAAAAGAAATTTGACCTAGTGGCCTTATTTTTGATTTAGTATGATCTATATGCAATCTCGGCTGAGACATTATCAAAACAAATATTCTGGTAAAGTTTCATGAAGACTTTATTGAAGCAAATTGAGGCCTCAATAGGGTGAAAAAGGTGTAAAAGAAATTTGACCTTGTGGCTTACTTTTTGACTTAGCATGACCCATATTCAAACTTGCCCGAGATATCATCATGGCAAATATACTGGTCAAATTCCATGAATACTGGAACAAACTGTGGCTTCTAGATGGTAGATGGTAGAACAAGACTTAGAAGAATTTTACCAAGTAACCTAGTTTTTTTATCAGACACGATCCATATTTGAACTGTGACTAGCTATCAACAAGACAAATATTCTGGTATGGTTTAAAGAAGACAGCAGCAAAACAAGCCTGTAGAGAGTGAACAATCCCCATATTCAAAGATGACTAAGATATCATCAAGACAAACATTTTGGTGACATTTCGAGAAGGCTGAATTCAAACCGTGGCCTCAAAAGCTTAATCAAATTTAAAAGTTTTAAATTTGTATTGATCAAGATAATACTGAGCACTGTTAGCCAATTTATCTGCATCTTTTGAACACACTTTGTATGGTAAAACCATGTGTTCAAATTTTAGGATATCTATGGCATTTTACTATTGTCCAACACTTCAGTTTTTGAGTGAATTGCAAGATTACTAAAACTACAACTCTGGAGGCAGTGTTTATTTAAGAGCACAAGATTGCCAGGGGCAAATGTTATTAATAGTGCTATGTTTTATGTGATCAATCAGTCTAGGTAAAAGTAACCAGATGAGTACAGTGGCAGATACTAAATAGGCCTTTCTTATTCTAACATTATTAGAAAGTAATAAATAAAATAATATCAGAGTTAAACTGTATCAGTAATATTAAATATTCAGTCAACTTAAACCTCTATTCTTGAAATTATCTATATATAACTGTTGAGTGTAGGGTTTTGTTTTACTTCCAAGGTGGTAGGTTCTATTTTTCAGTATTTGCCGGTTATTTTCCAGTATTTGCCGGTATTTACCGGTAAATGCCACCAGCATGGAAAATACTCATATTTGCCGGCATTCTGCCAATCTTGGCAACTTTCCAAGAAGACCAAACAAGGATCAGTTCTGTCTGGTTTGGTCGAAATCTATACAATACAGAAATTATAAACAGCCCACCAGACTGTGACCGCCTGTAACAGCTTATCATAAGTACATTCTGCTCAAGTGTGTCAATAAGTTGTTGTGTTATGGTTTACGGCCAAATCAAAAGCTAAGGTCAGGCTGGGCCGTCAGTTTTAGTAACCCTTTCTGCTGAAAGTAACTGACAACAGCCAGTATGTCAACTGCTGAGTCCTCAAGCAACAATTCATCTCTAGCCGTTACCAAAGAGAAGAGCCCCCCCCCCCCATTCGGGCTTAAAGAAATATACCGGCTGCATGATGCTTCCACGCAGAGCTGAAACCGATCCGCACAGGTGTACTGGTAAACAGCTTAGAGGATCTAAGCTTGCCCAGGCAAAGTGGTCCGAGTCGACCTGTTCATGATTGTAAACCCTATTGGTTTCATTGGGCGACAGGGCTTGAGATGTCATTTCATCTCAGTGTCGGGTAAAAGTCCCACAAAATTGGAAGCAACGTCTCCAAAATTTCCTTTACAGTATTGATGGGGAAGTTAAACCTCAAATCAAACAAACAAAAACCAAAGAGAAGGGGGATTACAAAAAAGAAAGATAGGACAATTAGAAGGACAACAAAATAAAAAAAAAAGCGTCCCGCCCCACCCGAATCCCGAACCGGCTGCAAGCACAACAGGCCATTCTAATGCACTTACATATGTAATGTCATGTCTGATTGGATAACGTCAAAAATTTGCAACATTATATTCCACGATATTCTGTCGGAATGCCGATGTCACCACGTAACGTCACTTTTCATTCGCTGACATTTGGTTTCGTGCAGCTCACAAGTAGTACAACTTTTAACAAATGAACTGAATAAATGCATAAAATGGGGAGGTAACTCGTTGGTTTTATGGTAGCAAATTCCGTTTTACGGCTCCGCTGACGTGTCGCCATAAAACAAAATTTTCGACTGTAAAACCACCGATTACCTCCCTAAATGACGAAGCCAAAGCAGTAGAATGCCCTGTTTATAAAGCTACACTGCAACTTCGCAGAGACAAAAAACTATTAGAATGTTAGCTAACATGTCTATATGCAGGGGAAAAATCATCGCTGCTTTATATTGTGAAGGTCGCATATGAGTCGGGGCATAGCATTTCCTACCACTTACATGTGCACCCAGTGAAGAATCAGATCAGCCTGCGCATCCATATAGTCTAACCAGATATATCTTGCTGTATGAAGGAGCATTGGGTCCTTAGCGATCCTTAGAGTGCACAAAGAAGACTCTGGTCAGACTGCATGGATGCCCAGGCTGATCTGAATCTGCGTTTAGCGCAAATGTCTTGTTGTAAGTTTTGTCAAGCGCTGGCTTATATATATTACAAGCATTTGTTTGAATAGTGATGTAATATTCATCTGACTACCTGATGTGTCTGTGCTTGATGTCTTCATCTGAGCTTCTTTCTGTACTTGAATTTGTTGAGTGACAATCTTCACCTCTAATTCCAAACATCTGGCCATTCATCTCTTTTAATTTATCAGTAAGTGATGAACTGTTCATATCCCCACCATTTAATATTCTATTCTCAGTAAAATTAGTTGCTAAAGTTTGAATACCATTTGTCCTTCCTTCAAGTTCTTCATGCTTCTTGTTATATTTTTCAAACAAATCTAAAGCAAAATCATCATATCCATACTTCGTATATGAATGCAATGTTCCAGTTATACCTTCTGAAGTTTTACATGGTTCATTATATTCGTCAGAATTTTTACCAAAACAAACATGCTTTTCTGCCTGACTTTCACTGATAATAGTCTGACATGTTGTATTTCTCTGATTATTTATTGCATGATCAGGTGTACTTGGTATGTTTTCCTCATTTATTCTTTTATCGCTGTTTATAATACATGCGAAATCTTCAATTACATCTGAGGATATTTCATTAATACTATACTCTGGATGTGGCTGAAAAGCTTCAGTTATGCCTTTCAGATTCCCTGATAAGTGAAATGATTTCTTACAATTTTCATTAGAACCAGACATGTTTGCACATATAGATGCATCTCTATTTTCATGAATAACACCTTTACTAAACGAGAAATATGAGCGACATTTTGGAGCACCAATACCGTCATTAACATCCCCTAGTGTTTGGTTTGTTAAATTGTCCAAATTATGGCAGTTTTTATCCAGAGATGCATTTGAAACATTTGTATAACTGTTACAGAAAGGACAAAGTTCATTTACAGTTACGGCAGTACTGACAGGATCTAGCATGTCAGAGAACCCTCTGTCCATTGTTCCAACAGCTTGCTCAACCTCCTGGGTGTCACTCTTGTACCTACTTAAACAACTACAACTTTTACTACTGCATTTAACATCAGTATACATATCAATCACATCAAATTCGGAATTAGTAGTGGAAGACCTAGGTCGACTATAAGCATAATCAGGTCTTTCTCCAACAGTCTCCATCACATTATTTAGCGCTGTTTCCTTTAATGTTGTCTCTAATTCATCAATACTTTGTAGGACTTCAGCATCCTTTTGATTTGTATTGGTATAGTCTGCAAGGCAAGTGATGGTTTTGTTGGCATTTTCGTGCTGTGTATCTGTTGTACTCTGAGAACTGTTTGCATCTACTTCAAAGCTGATCCTGAAGAAAAAAACACAAAGTGTAAGCTTTTGGCAATATAAAAATCATTACACAGCAGTAGACACTTCAACATGGATGTTCGAAAAGAAACATTAATGATGGAGAGGTGTCATCCGACACCCCTCCATCATTTATGTTTCCTTTCACTTGCTTATATTGTATTGATACATATATCACAATGGTAGTTTTGAGAAAAATAAATTTTGAAATACACACCAAAAGAGAAATTCCTATTTTTTCATCCGATTTTTGCTATTGATTTAACTCTGGCTGTTTAATAGAGGAACTTTAGATTTGGTAAAGTGGCTGCTGGCTTGAGGAGAGAGGTGGCTGCTGAGCAGAGGTTAAAATGTATAGTAAAATGCTAAGGGAGGAATTATTGTGGCTGCTGAAGAGAGATGGCTGCTAAACAGAGGTGACCATTAGAGGAGGTTTTAATGTAAGTGCTAGATTTTGTAATCAATTCGAAACATTCTGGGGTATGTCCAAGACCAATAAAATTACGATCCTATGAACGAACATAAAATTAATCAGGTCACATGGTCTAATAGTAGCAGGGGCTTTTCCGAAAGTAAGAAAAATGACTCAATATCTTAAACATCATTATAGAATCTAATTTACAAGCTTGTTTGCTACAATAAAACACAGTTGACTCTCGTTATCTCGACCTCGCATATCTCTACCGTATCACTTATATCGATCCCATTTCTAAGTCTGGTATATTTCTCCTATATATTTATTTTATGTTAAATTCGCATGTGTCGAACTACTTTTAAGTCGACACTGCGGCTATCTCGCCTATCATTGTGAGCCCCTGAATAAATTTGTCACTGTTTTTGCTACTGCGTATCTCGAGCAGGAATTCATGACGTAAAGAACAAAACAAAAAACATGTTGCTGGTCTTTCAATAAAAGAAAGTCAGTGTTCACAATGTAATTAAGTTATTAATTCTCCAATTTGTCCTTGTGCATTTAAAATTTCAATTAGCACAAAACAATACCTTTACCGCTACTATGAAAATCACGTGCATGTAATAAAGACTGACACATGGTGCTCAACTTTTGATCTTTTAACACCATCTCGTGTCAATGATTTCACAGATGAGCCAGAGCACAACAGAAACTGTAAGAAGAACTGTGCAGCAGGTGATGACTCAGATGAGCCAGTGTATTCGACTATCTAGGTCTGAATATTCGCTTATTGCTCCTTAGTTAACCCACAGCAGGCTCACGCGAAAAATAAAGACTGTATGTGAACAGGCTGATCCGAGACTTCGTCAGTTGCATTACCTTCTAGTAGGCTTGGTCCTGTGCCGACTCTGAATGATTCAGTGCTGATACCCGCTAGCAAATATAGTGCTATTACACTCCAGAAGAACAATAAGCTCAGACATACATGTTACATCACACTTTGGTTATCTAGTACTATGGATAACGCGAACTATTTAATACGGTCCCGTGAGGTTTTGGATAAAGAGAGCCGACTGTATAAGGCATGCTACTTCGAAAAAACGTATGCATGGGGGATGTCGCCATAATATGGCAATGAGTGCAGCAAATTAAAAATTAAATTAACTGTTTTCTGTGATAAATTTAGCCTGGTCAACAGCATCTCTTCTGTCCACTTTTCTTCAAACTGTCTGTTTAAATATTTTGTAGGCATTTTTTGGAATGGTCAATGCCAAAAGTAACTTTACAGTGTTTTGACAAAGCAATCTTGAAGAATAAATGACCATAAAACAGGCAAAACTAGAATTGGTTTTTCTACAAAACACAGATTTGTTTGTTTGATTTGAGGTTTAACGTCCCCATCAACACTGTAAAGATCATTTTGGAGACGTCTCTTCCAATGTTGTGGGACTTTTACCCGACATTGAGATGAAAGGACATCTCAAGCCCTGTCGCCCAATGAAACCAATAGGGTTTATTAGCATGGACGGTCCGCCTCGCACAGCGGTTTCTGGACAGGCTTTGATCCTCTAAGCGGTTTACCAGTACTAGTGTGCAGGCCCGATTCAACTCTGCGTGGAAGCATCATGCAGCCCATATATTTCTTCAAGCTCCTATGAGCTGGGGCTTAGAAAACACAGATGACTCCCCAATTTTTAGTGTTATATTGAAATGAACATTCAGCAAATATTTATATTAACTAATGTGATTACATGCAGAGTACATTCCTGTGAAGTTTGGTAAAAATCTAACCAGTGGTTTAGGAGATGTTGTTTAAGAACTTGATAATATACGCAGGCAAATATTTATATAAACTAATGTGATTGCATGCAGAGTACATTCCTGTGAAGTTTGGTCAAAATATAATCAGTGGTTGAGGAGATGTTGTTTAAGAAATTGATAATGTACGGAGGTACGCACATACAATCGGATGACAGACAAAGCGTGATCACAAAAGCTCACCTTGACACTGCATAACAGGTGAGCCAACACAAAAGAGCAAGACTATAAAACAATTAAAATTGTCTGATTGTTCATTATATATACTCATATCTCAACGAAACAAAATAAAATATAATACGCTCTATGGATAATGTACAGGGAGACGAAATATGATTGCCCCACAGCACACCACCATCTGAAGTAAAGTAAAATTAAATCTTAGAGTTTGTGGAGATATCCTGAACAGTTTTCAAGTTATGCAGAGGACACAATTTTGTGACAGACAAACATCCAAGGGTAACAAGAAAGCAGTCTGAGGGACGCCGAATCCCCAGCCTAACTTTAATAACAAGGCTCAACCTTGTGACCTTCACCTGTGACCTTGACCTTGAGTTGGCATGGTTAATTTATAGATTCTGCAGATCAGCCCACTAAGGGGGATACTTGACCAAAGTTTGATAACAATCCATCCAGGGGTAACTGAGACATTCAAACGAACACAAAATTCAATGTTTCAAACTCGTGACCTTCACCTGTACCTTGAGTTGGCATGTTTAATGACCTTTAGTGGGTTTTGACATCAGCTTAGTGAGGGGATATTTGAACAAAATTTGATGAAATTCCTCCCAGGTATGAAGAAGATATGAAACGGCACTTAATTCAAACGGACACAAAAATCAGATTCAAACTTGTAACATTGAACTGTGACCTTGACCTTGAGTCGGCATGGTTTATTTATGAGTTCTGCACAGCAACTCACTGAAAGGAATATTTGACTACAGTTTAAACTAGACAATCAAGTGAGCATTTGCTCACTAATACCCCCGGCTACAGCCATCAGTAAAACATGAACCAAAGAAACATACAGTCAAGTTCATACAACCGTTTCTTGAGCAAAAAATGAAGAAAACTGTGAAAATTGTTCATCTCAGAATTGTAAGTCTGAAAGTAGAAAAGCAACAGTTATGGTTCTTGTGTTCTGCACGTTGTCTCATGGTGTTTAACATCCTATTATCTTGCTTTACATTTGTTTGAAGTTTCATGAAAATATCTCAAACGGTTTTAAAGTTACAGAGCAGACACAAGTGTATGGTAAAAATTGCAAGTTATAATATTCAAAGGGCAATAACTCTGAAAGTAGAAAAGCAAGAGTTATGGTTCATGTGTTCTGCATGTCATCTCATGGTGTATAACATTTGCGTGAAGTTTCATGAAACTATGTCAAGCCATTCAAAAGTTATGGAGCAGACACGAAGATGTTCAAAGAGAAATAATTCAAGTATGTTCAAAGACAAATAATCCATAAAGCATGCAAACCAGTGTTATGGTTCTTGTTTTCTGCCCATCCTATTGTTGTGCTTTATATTTGTTTGAAATTTCATGAAATTATCACAAACCGTTTGAAAGTTACAGAGCGGACACAATGGTAAAAATGGCCATTTTCAATATTCAAAGGGCAATAACTCTATAAGTAGGAAAGCAAGAGTTACGGTTTATATGTTCTGCACATCGTCTCATGGTAATTAACATTTATGTGAAGCTTCATGGAAATATGTCAAGCAGTTAAAAAGTTATGGAGTGGACATAAAAATGTTAACAGAGAGACACACACACCCCATGGCATACTCCGTATGCCGGGGGTATAATAAAATCTATCAAAGTGTTCATGAGATATGGAGCAGACAAGCAAGTGTTACGGACAGACAGAAGGGCAGAGGGACAGACAGACAGAAGCACAGACAGATGGATAGGCGAAGGCCATTTCTATAATACTCACTCCACTTCACGACAAGGTTTAATAACTCGAAAAGTATAAGTGCTTGATTTATGGTGCTTGCGCTTTGACTGGCAGCTACTGTTGATTGATATCCATATGAAGTTTCATGAAGGCATCTTGAAAGGTTTTAAAGTCATAGAGTGGACACAAATTTGCGACTGACAAATTTCCAAGGGAAATAACTTAACAAGAGGCCCATGGGCCACTATGCTCACCAGAGCTCAGGTGGGCACTGCCAAATTGCAGCCATGTATTTTAACATGATATCATTTTAATCTGCCAAATGAACCCCCATATCCAAATGAGCATCAATGTGGACTCAGTATATGAAACATTAGGCCTTTTATGAAGTAGAGGGGGTGGGGCATGGACCCAATGGAGCCCTTGTTGGTATCACTAAATGTGTCTTATCACAAAGAACAAGAATATATATGGTTTAGCAGTGGGGATCTGCATGGCTGGAGATATAAGTGGAAGGGTTGGAGCATGCCCTGTCGTTCCCAGGAAAGCCCAAGATTGTTGTCCCTAAATGTGTCTCATCATAAGGACCAAGTATATATATGGTTTAGGGGTGGGAATCTGAACGGTTTCCAAGATATCCTTTCATGAAGTGGAAAGGAGAGGACTGGCCCCTGCGGACACCCCTACAGTAGGTGTGCTAATAATAAGGAACAAGAACATATATGAATATGGGGTGGGGATTTGAATGGTTTCTGAAATATATGGCCTTTTATGAAGTGGAAGGGCGGGGCACATTGCCTCAGCACAAAGAGACCCTCAAGTTGGTGTGACTGAATGAGTCTTATCATAAGGAACAAGAATATATATGGTTTAGGGGTGGGGATCTGAACTATTTCTGAGATATGTGGCTTTTAATGAAGTCAAGCGGTGGAGCAAGGCCCGGGCATGCCCCGGGGACTCACAAGCTGGTGTCAATGAATGTGCCTTATCATAAGGAAGATGAATATATATGGTTTAGGGGTGGGGCTCTGAACAGTTTCTGAGATATAAGGCCTTTTGTGAAGTGCAGGGGTGGGGCAAGGCCCACGGAGACCCCCAGGTTGGTGTCAATGAAAGTGTCTTATCATAAGGTACAAGAATATATATGGTTTAGGGGTGGGGATCTGTAAGGTTTCCGAGATATTGTGATATTATGAAATGGAGGGGGTGGGGCATGGCCCCAGCACATCCCTGGGGACCCCCAGGTTGGTGTCACTGAATGTGTCTCATCATAATGAACAAGAACATATATGGTTTAGGGGTGGGGATCTGAACAGTTTCTGAGATATATGGCCTTTTGTGAAGTGAAGGGGTGGGGCATGGCTCCGGCGCACCCCGGAAGACCCCCAATTTGGGGTCAATGAATGCGTCTTATCATAAGGAGCAAGAATATATATGGTTTAGGGGTGGGGATCTGTAAGGTTTCCGAGATATTGGGCCTTTTATGAAATGGAGGGGCGGGACATGGCCCCGGCCCATCCCGGTTGACCCCCAGTTTGATGTCACTGAATGCGTCTTATCAATAGGAACAAGAGTATATAGGGTTCAGGGGTGGGGATCTGAATGGTTTCCGAGATATTGGGCCTTTTATGAAGTGGAGGGGGTGGGGCATGGCCTCGGCACATCCCGGAGGACCTCCAGGTTGGTGTCACTGAATGCGTCTTATCAATAGGAACAAGAATATATATGGTTTAGGGGTGGGGATCTGTAAGGTTTCTGAGAAATAAGTCATTTTATGAAGTACTGGGGGCGGGGTATGGCCCCGGCACAACCTACTGGACCCCCAGGTTGACATAAAAGCATATGGCTGAGAGAAGTTTACTAAAGGAACATTTCTATGAAAGTTTTGTCCAAATATCTGCAAAGGCTTTGTAGTTAATGCCATTTTTCAATTTTCTCCATTATAAGTCTATGGAAAATCTAAGTTGCCATAGCAACCAAACTAAAGAGCCGAATTTCATATAAAACACAAAACCTGTAAAGGCAAATATGGTGAATATTTCCATAAACTTTCAGCCTCATAGAGCATACGGTTTCTGAGGAGATGATTTTTTAAGTATTTTTTTTTTCTATTTTTTCATTTTGGTTTCCATGGCAACCAATACAAATGAGCAGTAGGCCTAAAATCATATGGCAGATAGTAGATTGCCTAAGAAATATTTCTATGAAAGTTTTGTCAAAATATCTGCAGTGGCTTGGCAGTAAATGCCATTTTTCAATTTTCCCCATTATAAGTCTATGGAAACTCTAAGTTGCCATAGCAACCAAACCAATGAGCCGAATTTCATAAAAAACACAAACTTTCAATCCCCCAACCCAAGGATGCTACAGATGAAATTTGGACTCAATCGGCCCAGTGGCTTCAGAGGAGATGTCGTTTGAAAGTGTTGACGACGACGCAGACGCCGACGACGACGACGCCGACGACGACGACGACGGACAAATGCCTATCCTATAAGCTCCCCCGGAGCCTTCGGCTCTGGTGAGCTAAAAAGTGTAAAAAGCAAGTTATTGTTTTTGCGCTCTGCATGTCATCTGTTGTTGATTGATATTCAAATGCAGTTTCATGATGATATCTTGAATGCTTTTGAAGTTACAGAGCGGACACGATTTTATGGAGGACAAATTTCCAAGGGAAACAAGGCATTGCATGGGATACAAATCCCCTTGCACAATACAACTTCGTGTGTGGAAAACACTTAAATGGCAAAACTCCAACTTGCTTGAGATATTATCATATGCAACATTTGTGTAAAGTTTGTTTAAAAATCCATCAATAAATGTAGGTTCTAGAGTGATAACAATAAATCTCTAAAAATAGCCATAGGGACCTTGACTTGAGGCCATGACCGTGAAAAGTAGATCTTGCTCAAGATACTATCATAAGCATCTTTTGAGTGAAGTTATATTAAAATCTGTTAATAAATGTTGGCGGTAGAGCGATGACAAAGCTTTTCTAATAATAGCGCAGTGACCTTTACCTTGAGGTCATGACCTTGAAAGTCAAAGCAACTCGAGATATTATCATAAGAAACATTTGTGTGAAGTTCTATTAAAATCCATCAATAAATGTAGGCGCCAGAGCGATGACAAAGTTTTTCTTAAAATAGCCACAGTGACATTGACCTTGAAAGTCGAAATAGCTTGAGATATTGTCATAAGGAACATTTGTGTGAATTTATATTGAAATTGGTGAAAAAATGTAAGCGCTAGAGCAATGACAAAGTTTTTCTAAAAAAAAGCCGCAGTGACCTTGACCTTGAAACTCAAACTCGCTCGAGGTATTGTCATAAGGAACATTTGTGTGAAGTTTTATTGAAATCAGTGAAGAAATGTTAGCGCTAGAGCCATGACAAAAATTTTTCTAAAAATAGCCAAAGTGACCTTGACCTTGAAAGTGGAACTTGCTAGAGATATTGTCATAAGGAACATTTGTGTGAAGTAATATTATAATTGGTGAAAAAATGTAACCACTAGAGCAATGACAAAGTTTTTCTAAAAATAGCCACAGTGACCTTGACCTTGAAAGTCGAACTCGTTCGAGGTATTGTCATAAGGAACATTTGTGTGAAGTTATATTGAAATCGGTGAAGAAATGTAGGCGCTGGAGCGATGACAAAGTTTTTTCAAAATAGCCATTGTGACCTTGATCTGAAAGTCGAAATGGCTTGAGATATTGTCATAAGGAACATTTGTGTGAAGTTTATATTGAAATTGGTGAAGAAATGTTAGCGCTAGAGCGATGACGAAGTTTTCCTTAAAACAGCCACAGTGACCTTGACCTTGAAAGTGAAACTCGCAAGAGATATTGTCATAAGGAACATTTGTGTGAAGTTATATTGAAATCGGTGAAGAAATTTAGGTGCTAGAGCGATGACAAAATTTTTCTAAAAATAGCTACAGTGACCTTGACCTTAAGGTCATGACCCTGAAAGTCGAACTCGCTCGAGATATTGTCATTAGGAACATTTGTGTGAAGTTATATTAAAATTGGTGAAGACATGTAAGCTTGAGCGATGACAAAGTTTTTCTAAAACCAGCCAATGTGACCTTGACTTTGAGGTCATGACCTTGAAAGTGGAACCCGCTCGAGATATTGTCATAAGGAACATTTGTGTGAAGTTATATTGAAATCACTGAAGAAATCAAGGCGCTAGGGCGATGACAAAGTTTTTCTAAAAATAGCCACAGTAACCTTGACCTTGAGGCCATGACCTTGAAAGTCGAACTCGCTCGAGATATTTTTATAAGGAACATTTGTGTGAAGTTAAACTGAAATTGGTGAAGAAATGTAGGCGCTAGAGCGATGACAAAGATTTTCTAAAAATAGCCCAAGTGACCTTGACCTTGAGGTCATGACCTTGAAAGTCGAACTCACTCGAGATATTGTCATAAGAGTTTTTCTAAAAATAGCCACAGTGACCTTGCCCTTGAGATCATGACCTTGAAAGTCTAACTCGCTCGAGATTTTTTATAAGGAACATTTGTGTGAAGTTATAATGAAATTGGTGAAGAAATGTAGGCGCTAGAGCGATGACAAAGTTTTTCTAAAAATAGCCACAGTGACCTTGACCTTGAGGTCATAACCTTGAAAGTCGAACTCGCTCGGGATAGTGTCTTAAGGAACATTTGTGTGAAGTTATATTAAAATAGGTCATGAAATGTAGGCGCTAGAGCGATGACAAAAGTACATACATACGTATGGGACAAATGCTATATCCCCCCTTACAACTATGTTGTGCAAGGGGATAACTCAAAAAGTATAAATACAAGTGTTATGGTTCCTGCCCTCTGCACATCGTCTAATGATGACTGATATTTATATGAAGTTTCATTATGATAACTTGAACAGTTTTAATCTTATAGAGCGGACACGAGTTTGTGACACAGACAGACAGATCGATGAACAGCTGGGTGGGACAGATGGACAGACACATAGACAGACAGAAAGACACCCAGGGAAAACAATATGTCTTTCTGTTAAGAAAGCATAATATTTAGACCATCTAAAACTTGGATTGTTATAACTGTCATGATAATCCGGTTATTTGAAGATATTGGAAGTATGAAAATGATTCAAAAGGTCTTCAGAAATACAAGGAAATCATTTTGATGTAACTAGCAATTCGGAATATGACACAGTAAGGATATAAGGAGAGATAATTGACAACAGATATGTGAAGTATATGTTACAGCAAAAACAATTGAATTTAAGAAGCCATATCATTCTTCTTGCGTATGACCATTGGACCCCTTAAGAAGGCCCAATTGGGCAAAATCACTTCTTAGTTCCCCTGAGGCAAAGGCTCCAGGGGAGCTTATAGGATGGTAGGCCTCCGTCGTCCACCATTTTCAAAAGACTTCTTCTCTGAAACCACTGAGCCAATTTCAATTTAATTTCATAGGCAATCCCCATGGCAATGGGGGAACAAAAGTTTGCAACTAAGGTCTATGACCAAGATGGCCACCATGCCCAAATATGGTAAAAACCTTAAAAAAATATTTTCCAGAACCACTGGATTGATTGTCTTGAAACTTAATATGTAGCATCGGGTGACTGAGTACTGCCAAGTTTACAAAAATAATGACCCTAGGTTGACAGTAACCTATTTTATGTCAAGGTTGAATTTGGCTCCTTAGGCTTTTCAATGGGAAATAGGTAAATCAATGCATTTTTCGAAAAAAATTGTGGTCTGTGATATGAGAATAGGTAAAAAATGTCTATGAATGTTAAGGGTCAAGGCAATTCGGTGACCTTGGCCCAAGGTCTTTTGGTGAACTTGGCCCAAGGTTACTTGTATTGCTGGTCCATTAACATATTATATACTTTTTCTCTAACACCACTGGGCCTTTTTCATTTAAATTTTAAGGCATTTAGGGAACAAAAAATTATTCAGATGGCCCAGATCACATGATCAATATGGCCTCCAAGCCTAAATACGGTGAAAACCTTAACATTAGGTGAACAAGTCCGTGAAATGAACACCCATCTAAACCCCACTTTATATAGAGAAAACTGGAATTTACATTATTTTTCTTATTTCTGCTCAACATAAGATTGTGGGTACTCGTTACAATCGCCACAATGAGATGGTTCTAAAGAGCACACACTACCTATGTTTGCAATGTAAATAAGAAAAATATCATGGACTTTCATCAGTAAAGGAACCCTTTTGGAAAAATGAAAAAACGCACTATGCCACACGGGTGTGTTATCGTAATGAAAAATCTTTTTCTCCATAACCTTTAAGCCGATTGTCTTGAAACTTGGTATGTAGCATGTGTATCAGAAAGACCTTATCAAAACTAAAGCAATTATGCTGACCACAAGGTCCGAACACATGTAGGTAAGGGGACAAAATTATATGATTAATCGGCTGACATTGCCAGGTTTAATCCCATAAAATGGACTATGTTCATCCTTTAAGCTGCCTTAGCGTCACTTGCTCAGGGGAGCTTAAAACACTAAATATAGAGAGTAATCCTACCCATTTATGCTGGAATGGTTGTCCATGATGCTTGATTTAGCTGAGTGCATCTCATCTTCACCTACAAAGGACTGGAATGAACTTGACAGGGACTTGAAACTATCCAGAGATCCAAGCTACAATCAAAGAAGTAAACTGATTAAAAATGGTGTTTCTGTTAGAATACTTAAGTCATATATTTTATGAAATTAAAACTAGTATGCATTATCAAATAGAAGTGAATGCAATGATCAGTAATTGATACAATTACATTGCATCCTCTATCTAAGACACCAAGAGGTAAGAGAAACAACTTGAAGCAAAAACATCATAATTAAAACCTAACAAGCAGTATGCCAAAAGGACAGTTTCTTCCCACAAAATGGCCAAATGGCTATACAAAATAAAAGTTATCATATGACGTCGCGTCTGAGAATGAAATAACGCAATGTTATAAATTTGATAATCCACTAGTGGATTAAATATGCAAATTAGTTAGATACCTCCCGTAACGTTTCAGGTATGACGTCCATAAAGGCATTGCGTTTACTAATGGCGAAATATTGACATTTTTGTTAAACAATGGTAAATAAAATGCATTTTAAATGTCATATGATAAACAGAATCTTGCTTTCGTGCTCATATATTATTGAATTTATTAAATGCGTTGAGGAAATGGAATAAAATGCTTGGCAAAGCCTCACATTTTATCCCTTTCCCTCAACTGGTTTAAACCGGCCAAGATAGCTCAGTTGGTAGTGTTTGCTCCAGGGAACGGGAGGTCACGGGTTCGATCCTGGGCCGTGACACACCAAAGTCTTTAAGAATGGTACTAGCTGCTCCTCCCATGGCACTCAGATTTACGGGGTAGATCTTCGACTGGTCAACCCAGTGTCAGGATAATGTGACCGGTGTAGTATCATGTAATGTGTCTGGGACATGATACTTCAGTGAGGCAGCACTATAAAAGTGAGCATTGAGCTCCCTGTCACAACCAGACACCTTCGTGATATGACTGAAAAATTGTTGAAAGCGACGTTAAACCCGAATTCACACACACAAACACACACACACACACACACACACACACACACTCAACTGGTTTAATCACACACTCAACAGGTTTAATAATTTCAATAATACTCATGCAAGATCCTCTAGGTATTACATGCATAAAAGATAAACAATGACAACAATAAACCACAACTAAAATACTGAAGCAAATGAAAACCAAAATTTTGTCTCTGATGTGCCCGACCAGAGACAGTGCATCAGACACCAACCACTAACTCAGAATTTTTTAGCTGGAGCCTTCACAGGGACTCAGGCCAAGCAACATTTTCACATCTAATAATTTGTCTCATCATTTTCTTTCATTACTTCCTGTATTTATTTTTTTTTTTTTGCTCATTTACTGCTTCTGTAGAAGCCTCTGTGGTGTAGTGGTAATGCTACTCACCTGATAAACCAGGGATTGCAGGATTGATCCCGGGCTTCTCCAGACTTTCGGATGAGTCTTTAAACCTAGGTCCCGTCTCCGTATGACCTTTGTTTTGTTTGTTTGATTTGATGTTTAACGTCACTGTCAACACTGTAAAGGACATTTATGAGACATTGCTCCCAATTTTGTGGGACTTTTACCGGACATACAGATGAAATGAAATCTCAAGCCCTGGCGCCCAATGAAACAAATAGGGTTTATAAGCATAGATGGGCCAACTTACACCGCTTTGCCTGGGCAAGATAAGATCCTCTAAGTGGTTTACCAGTACTTGTGTGCGGGTCGGTTTCAGCTCTGCGTGGAAGTATCATGCAGCCCATTTATTTCTTCAAACCCCGATGGGCGGGGGCTGCCATATGACCTTAGCTGTTGGTGGGATGTAAAAACTGAAACACACTCACCCACTGCTTCTGCTTTATCATTTTCATCATCTATGCTTAATTATACTGAAGTTGTGAGAACTTGTGGCCCAACCCCTTGCATTTATTGAGTTGCAAATAAATATGATTGAACTGATTATACTCAAGTGGACTGGCCATTTCATGGACAAACTCTTATTATTTCCATTTGTCAAGAGATGCACTTCATAAACTACATGTAGTTTGTTTGATTTGAGGTTTAACGTTCCTGTCAACACTGTATAGTCATTTTGGAGACGTTGCCTTCAATTTCGTGGGACTTTTACCCGACATCGAGATGAAATGACATATCAGGCCCTGTCGCCCAATGAAACCAATAGGGTTTATAAGCATGGACAGTCCAACTGGCACCGCTTTGCCTGGGCAGGCTTAGATCCTCTAAGCGGTTTACCAGTGCTCTTGTGCTGTCAGATTCAGCTCTGGGTGGAAGCATCATGCAGCCCATCTATTTCTCCACGCCCCGATGGCGGAGGCCGTACATGTACTTTATGTTTAAATCCTTAAACCAGCCCCCGCCCATAGGGGCTTGAAGAAATATATGGGCTGCACGATGCTACCACGCAGAGCTGAATCCGGCCTGCACACTAGTAGTGGTAAACCGCTGAGAGGAACTAAGCCTTCCAGGAACCGCGGTGCGAGGCAGACCGTCCATGCTGATAAACCCTATTGGTTTCATTGGGTGACAGGGCTTGAGATGTCATTTCATCTCAATGTGGGGTAAAAGTCCCACAAAATTGGAAGCAACGTCTTCAAAATGACCTTTACAGTGTTGATGGGGACGTTAAACCTCAAATCAAACAAACAAAATCCTTAAACATACTGTAAACTTCATCATTTGTCATCTTTTGCTTAAAATAATAAATATGTTTAAACCAACAACAAGTAGGCAAGATAGAAGTGAAGGCAATTATTGGGAAATCAGATGTCTTTCGACGAGATGTCGTGCACCTGGAAATTGGCACATCATTGCAGAAAAAGAGAACCTGAAGAAATACCTTGCCTTTCGTATTGGGAACAGCATATGAAAAATAGAAGAGAAGGCAATGACCAGGAATCGATACAGTTAACCCACAGCTCCCATCAGACATCAAAGGGAAAGAAGCACAAACATGAAACAACTAGACCCTAATGGAAACATCAATAGCGGAAAGCAAAAGTACAGTTACTTTCCCACAAAATGGCCAATTTGCTATCCAAATCAAAATAATATAAGCGATACACACGCTCAAAGAAAATCCATAACAAAAAAAAACGCAACAGAAGAGCCGCCTTGGAACAGAGAGTGAAACAAATTCCACTGGGGGTCTACAACTTCACTACCTGATAACCTTCTACAGTCGAACTTCAATGGCTCAAACACCTTTGGGACCTCGAAAATCTGTTCGAGACAGGGGTAGTTCGAGCCACTGAGGTTACTGTCGGGAGGCATAACGAGATACTTTTAGACATCTTTTCGGTGTTCTATAATGAAAATGTATGCTGTGTGTACTCATTAGAATCGCCTCATCGAGGCGATTCTAATGAGTACACACAGTATACATTTGCAAGATAAAAGACTAAAATCTCCTTAATTACCTCCACTATTTCTTATGTAGAGGATTTCGCTAGGGGCTCAAGAATGAGTTCGACACATCCATGGTAAACGAGCCATCGGTGTTCGAGCCATCGAAGTTCTACTGTATAAAATTAACCAGGCTCTCATTCACTGTTGCATCAAAAGAGCTTTGAGTTTTCAATTGCTGACAACTATGTTGTCTCTCTATAATGACACTATTAATAAAGAAATTCAGAAAAATATATTGGTCTATTAAGGGTACTAGGTGCACCTTCATGGGCGGTAACTCTCTGATAAATAAAATGTCTCCTATATCAACAGGTGTCTACTTCTGAGGATCAAATTCTGTCACTTCAGAACAGTCTCCATTACCCCATTTTGTACCGAAACCCCAAAACGGGTACCCTGGCAAACAGTGCATTCCCAGATCAGACATATCAGGGCCTCCAGTTTGCTAGAAGTTTAGTCATTTTCCAAATAAATTTTGATGAAAAACACAACCTGACCCCTAAAATTTTGAAATGAACTCCTGCTATATATATGGAGGAAGATTCCATTTGATACAAAAAGGGTTAAAAGAAAGGCACAATTTGTATGAAAGCAAACAGGAAGCCACAACAGTTGACCTTATAAAAAAGAAGGGCAACATGCTAGGTGTATCGAGCCTCCTTAAAATACCATCCTGCTTCTGACTACTTACTGATACAAGATTTTCCTGACTATCCCGGTGACAAGATGACTTTTTCCAACTCATACTTTTCAACCTGAAACAAAAAAAAAACATGACCAAACCTTTCACTATTCAGTTCATAGATGCTTCATTTAATGAAACCAGAGGATAATGGTCTTGAGCTGCCCACCTGATTGCTGAGTGTTTATAGAACCATTCGGATTCTGAGATTTTAGCAGCCATCTTGGACATGTGAGTGAGTTTGGGTTTTACGTCTCACCAACGGCTAAGGTCATACAGAGATGGGACCTCGGTTTAAAGACTCATCTGAAAGTCTGGAGAAGCCCGGCATCGATCCTGCGATCCCTGGTTTACAAGGCGAGTAGCATAACCACTACACCACAGGGGCTTCTCTCTTGGACATGTGACCTAAACCATTTGAATGAATAAACTTTCTTTCTTCAATCCCATAAATGGAAGCCAAGGCAATGATCAGGTATCGATACAATTAGCCCACACCTCACATCAGAGACACCAAAGGGTAAGAAACACAAACATGCAATAACTAAACCGTAATGGATTCACCAACAGCTGAAAGACAAAAGGACAGTTACTTTCCAACAAAATGGCCGAATGTCTGTCCAAAACAAAAAGATATAAGCGATACACACATTCAAGGATGAACTATAACAAATAAGGCTACATATATTATGAAATTTGGCTTAAATTTGCACAGCTAGTTCTTTTATTATTATCATTTTGATATCCGAGTGATCCTTGACCAAGTACAAAAAGAGACCTTGACCTTTGGTACTCATGCAGCTACATATACTTGTTTAGCTGATTGCATATACAATTTAAATTCACAGACAATAATAGTTTTAGAAAAATTAACAATTTCCACTCTTTCCCATAAACAAGAGGGCCATGATGGCCCTGGATCGCTCACCTGATCCATAGAGTAACAAATGGGCCCCCGGGAGGGCCATTATTGACCCCAGGGTTATAATGTGCATAATGTTGAGGGAAGCCTAAAAAGGTGAAGCTTCATACCAAATATCAACAAAGGCTATAATTTGAATTATCTTGGCAACGGTCTACTAGATGAAGCTACACACCAAATATCAAAGATCTTGGCCTTGCGGTTTCAGAGAAGAAGGTTTTTTTTAAGATATTCCCTACATAAGCCTATGTAAAACCAAATGGCCCCAGGGCGGGAGCCTTTCTGGCCTTAGGACTATAATTTAAACTATCTTGATAGAGGTCCACTAGATGAAGCTTCACACCAAATATCAAAGACCTGGGCCTTGCTATTTCAGAGAAGAAGATTTTCAAAGATTATCTCTATATAAGTCTATGTAAAACCAAAGGGCCACGGGTGGGGGCATTTGTGGCCCCACGTCTATAATTTGAACAATCTTGGTAGAGGTCCACTAGATGAAGCTCCATACCAAATATCAAAGACCATGGCCTTGCAGTTTCAGAGAAGAAGATTTTTAAAGATTTCCCTATAAAGTCTATGTAAAACCAAAGGGTCTCGGGAGGAGGCATTTTTGGCCACAGCACTATAATTTGAACAATCTTGATAGAGGTCCACTAGATGAAATTTCACACCAAATATCAAAGACCTAGGCCTTGTGGTTTCAGAGAAGAAGATTTTAAAGATTTTCCCTATATATGCCTATGTAAAACCAAAGGGCCCCGGGGCGGGGGCTTTTTTGGCCCCAGCACCATAATTTGAACAATCTTGGTAGGTGTCCACTAGATGAAGCTTCATACCAAATAGCATAAGCCTGGGCCTTGTGGTTTCAGAGAAGAAGGTTTTTAAAGATTTTCCCTATATAAGTCTCTGCAGGGCCTGACAAATCCATTGCCCAGCTGCCCGGGACAAGTCCAAACTTTCGCTGGGCAAGTGATTTTTTTATTTTACTTACCCAGAAAAATGTATAGAAAGTATAGGGAATATTGTAATTCCGAGGCATTTTCAAGATGCTTTGGAATGCCGGGCAAATTGAAACTTGGCCACATTGCAGGGGCATTTTTTTTGGTCTCAGGGCTATAATTTGAACAATCTTGGTAGAGGTCCACTAGCTGAAGCTTCATAACAAATATCAAAGACCTAAGCCTTGTGGTTTCAGAGAAGAAGATTTTTCAAGATTTTCGCTATATTAGTCTATGTAAAACTAAAGGACCCTGGAGCGGGGGCATTTTTGGCCCCACTGCTATAATTTGAACAATCTTGGTAGAGGTCCACTAGCTGAAGCTTCATAACAAATATCAAAGACCTAAGCCTTGTGGTTTCAGAGAAGAAGATTTTTCAAGATTTTCCCTATATAAGTCTATGTAAAACCAGAAGGCCACATGGCAGGGGCATTTTTGGTCTCAGGGCTATAATTTGAACAATCTTGGTAGAGGTCCACTAGCTGAAGCTTCATAACAAATATCAAATACCTAAGCCTTGTGGTTCCAGGGAAGAAGATTTTTCAAGATTTTCCCCATATAAGTCTATGTAAAACCAAAGGGCCCGGAGCGTGGCATTTTTGGCCCCACGGCCATAATTTGAACAATCTTGGTAGAGGTTCACAAGATGAAGCTTCATACCAAATATCAAAGACCTGGGCCTTGTAGTTTCAGAGAAGAAGATTTTTAAAGATTTTACCTATATAAGCCAATGAAAACCAAAGGGCCTTTGGGCCATGGCATTTTTGGCCCCAGCACTATAATTGGAACAATCTTGGTAGGGGTCCAATAGACGAAGCTTCATACCAAATATCAAAGACCTGGGCCTTGCGCTTTCAGAGAAGAAGATTTTTAAAGATTTTCCCTATATAAGCCCATGTAAAACCAAAGGGCCGTGGGGTGGAGGCATTTTTGGCCCCAGCACTATAATTTGAACAATCTTGGTAGGGGTCCACTAGATGAAGCTTCATACCAAAAATCAAAGACCTGGGCCTTGTGGTTTCAGAGAAGAAGATTTTTGAAGATTTTTCTATATAAGCCCATGTAAAATCAAAGGGCCCCGGGGCGGGGGCATTTTTGGCCCCAGCACTTTAATTTGAATAATCTTGGTAGGGATCTACTAGATGAAGCTTCATACCAAATATCAAAGACCTGGGCCTTGCAGTTTCAGAGAAGAAGATTTTTTAAGTTTTCGGTGAAAAAATCTATTTTTGGCTCCTGTGACCCAGATGTGCAACGGACCAGAACCATTTGAACAACTTTGAAAGGGGACCACCTAAGGATCATTCCTGTGAAGTTTCTTCAAAATCCGATCAGTGGTTTAGGAGGAGATGTCGTTTGAAGAAATTGTTTACGCACGGATGACAGACAAAAAGTGATCCTAATATAAAACACAAGAGGGCCATGATGGCCCTGGATCGCTCACCTGATCCATAGAGTAATAAGTGGGCCCCGGGGAGGGTCATTAGTGACACCAGGCTATAATGTGCATAATGTTGAGGGAGGTCTAAAAAGGTGAAGGTTCATACCAAATATCAACAAAGGCTATAATTTGAACAATCTTGGCAAAGGTCCAATAGATAAGCTACACACAAAATATCAAAGACCTGGGCCTTGCGGTTTCAGAGAAAAAAGATTTTTTTTAAGATATTCCCTACATAAGCCTATGTAAAACTAAATGGCCCATGGGCGGGGGTATTTTTGGCCTCAGGGCTATAATTTAAACAATCTTCATAGAGGTCCACTAGATGAAGCTTCACACCAAATATCCAAGACCTGGGCCTTGCTGTTTCAGAGAAGAAGATTTTTCAAAGATTATCTCTATATAAGTCTATGTAAAACCAAAAACCAAACGGCCCCAGGACGGGGGCATTTGTGGCCCCAGGGCTATAATTTTGGTATAGATCCACTAGATGAAGCTCCATACCAAAATATCAAAGACATGGGTCTTGCAGTTTCAGAGAAGAAGATTTTTAAATATTTCCCTATATAAGCCTATGTAAAACCAAAGGGTCTCGGGCAGGGGCATTTTTGGTCTCAGGGATATAATTTGAACAATCTTGATAGAGGTCCACTAGATGAAATTTCACACCAAATATCAAAGACCTAAGCCTTGTGGTTTCACAGAAGAAAATTTTTTAAGACTTTCCCTATATAAGTCTAGAGATCCACTAGATGAAGCTCCATACCAAAATATCAAAGACATGGGTCTTGCAGTTTCAGAGAAGAAGATTTTTAAATATTTCCTTATATAAGCCTATGTAAAACCAAAGGGTCTCGGGCAGGGGCATTTTTGGTCTCAGGGATATAATTTGAACAATCTTGATAGAGGTCCACTAGATGAAATTTCACACCAAATATCAAAGACCTAGGCCTTGTTGTTTCAGAGAAGAAAATTTTTTAAGATTTTCCCTATATAAGTCTATGTAAAACCAAAGGGCCCCCGAGGCGGGGCCATTTTTGGTCTCAGGGCTATAATTTGAACAATCTTTGTAAAGATCCATTAGATGAAGCTTCATACCAAATATCAAAGACCTAGGCCTTGTGGTTTCACAGAAGAAAATTTTTTAAGATTTTCCCTATATAAGTCTATGTAAAACCAAAGGGCCCCGAGGCGGGGCCATTTTTGGTCTCAGGGCTATAATTTGAACAATCTTTGTAAAGATCCATTAGATGAAGCTTCATACCAAATATCAAAGACCTAGGCCTTGTGGTTTCAGAGAAGAAGATTTTTCAAGATTTTCCCTATAGAAATCTATGTAAAACCAAGGCCCCAGAGCGGGGGCATTTTTGGCCCCAGGCTACAATTTGAACAATCTTGTTAGGGGTCCACAAGATGAAGCTTCATACGAAATATCAAAGACCTGAACCTTGTGGTTTCAGAGAAGAAGATTTTTAAAGATTTTCCCTATATAAGCCTATGTAAAACCAAAGGGTCCAGGGGCGGGAAGGGGGGGGGGGGGGGGGGGCATTTTTGGCCCCAGCACTATAATTTGAACAATCTTGGTAGGGGTCCACTATATGAAGCTTCATTCCAAATAGCAAAGACCTGGGCCTTCCGGTTTCAGAGAAGAAGATTTTTAAAGATTTTCCCTATATAAGCCCATATAAAACCAAAGTGCCCTGGTGCGGGGGCATTTTTGGCCCCAGCACTATAATTCGAACAATCTTGGTAGGGGTCCACTAGATGAAGCTTCATACCAAATATCGAAGACCTGGGCCTTGCGGTTTCAGAGAAGAAGATTTTTAAAGATTTTCCCTATATAAGCCCATGTAAAACCAAAGGGCCCCGGGGCGGGGGCATTTTTGGCCCCAGCACTATAATTTGAACAATCTTGGAAGGGGTCCACTAGATGAAGCTTCATACCAAATATCAAAGACCTGGGCCTTGTTGTTTGAAAGAAGAAGATTTTTTAAGTTTTCGGTGAAAAAAATCTATTTTTGGCCCCTGTGACCCTGATGTGCAGCAGACCAGAACCATTTGAACAACTTTGAAAGGGGTCCACCTAAGGATCATTCCTGTGAAGTTTGGTCAAAATCCGATCAGTGGTTAAGGAGGAGATGTCGTTTGAAGAAATTGTTTACGCACGGATGACAGACAAAAAGTGATTCTTATATAAAACACAAGAGGGCCATGATGACCCTGGATCGCTCACCTGATCCATAGTGTAACAAGTGGGCCCCAGGGAGGATCATTATTGGCCCCAGGGCTTTAATGTGCATAATGCTGAGGGAGGTCTTAAAGGTGAAGCTTCATACCAAACATCAAACAAAGGCTTTAATATGAACAATCTTGGCAAAGGTCGTCGAGATGAAGCTACACACCAAATATCAAGGAATTGGGCCTTGCAGTTTCAGAGAAGAAGATTTTTTTAAAGATATTCCATACATAAGCCTATGCAAAACCAAGTTTGCATCGGGGCTATATAAGTCTATGTAAAACCAAAGGGTCCCAGGCTGGAGACATTTGTGGCCCCAGGGCTATAATTTGGAACAATCTTGGTAGAGGTCCACTAGATGAAGCTTAATACCAAATATCAAAGACATGGGCCTTGCAGTTTCAGAGAAGAAGATTTTTAAATATTTCCCTTTATAAGACTATGTAAAACCAAAGGGTCTCAGGGCGGTGACATTTTTGGCCCCAGGGCTATAATTTGAACAATCTTGATAGAGGTCCACTAGATGATATTTCACGCCAAATATCAAAGACCTAGGCCTTGTGGTTTCAGAGAAGAAGATTTTTAAAGATTTTCTCTATATAAGTCTATGTTAAACCAAAGGGCCTCGCAGTAGGGGCATTTTTTGCCAAAGGGCTATAATTTGAACAATCTTAGTAGGGGTCCACTAGATGAAGCTTCACACCAAATATCAAAGTCCTTGGCCATGCAGTTTCAGGGAAGAAGATTTTTTAAGATTTTCCCTATATAAGTCTATGTAAAACCAAAGGGCCCGAGAGCGGGGACATTTTTGGTCCCAGGGCTATAATTTGAACAATCTTGATAAAGGTCCACTAGATGAAGCTTCACACAAAATATCAAAGGACTAGGCCTTGTAGTTTCAGAGAAGAAGATTTTTAAAGATTTTCCCTATATAAGTCTATGTAAAACCAAAGGGCCCCAGAGCGGGGGCAGTTTTGGCCCCAGGGCTATAATTTGAACATTCTTGGTAGAGGTCCATTAGATGAAGCTTCATACCAAATATCAAAGTCCTGGGCTTTGCGGTTTCAATGAAGAAGATTTTTAAAGATTATCCCTGTATAAGCCTATGTAAAACAAAAGGGCCCCGGGGCAGGGGCATTTTTGGCCCCAGCACTACAATTTGAACAATCTTGGTAGGGGTACTATAGCTGAAGCTTCATACCAAATATCAAAGACCTAGGCCTTGTGGTTTCAGAGAAGAAGATTTTTAAAGATTTTCCCTATATAAGTCTATGTAAAATCAAAGGGCCATGGGGCGGGGGCATTTTTGGCCCCAGCACTATAATTTGAACAATCTTGGTAGAGGTCCATTAAATGAAACTTCATACCAAATATCGAAGACCTAGGCCTTGTGGTTTCAGAGAAGAAGATTTCTAAAGATTTTCCCTATATAAGTCTATGTAAAACCAAAGGGCCATGGAGCGGGGACATTTTTGGCCCCAGCACTACAATTTGAACAATCTTGGTAGAGGTCCATTAGATGAAGGTTCATACTAAATATCAAAGTCCTGGGCCTTGTGGTTTCCGAGAAGAAGATTTTTAAAGTTTTTTACATATATAAGCCTATGTAAAACCAAAGGGCCCCGGGGCGGGGGCATTTTGTGCCCCAGCACTATAATTTGAACAATCTTGGTAGGGGTCCACTAGATGAAGCTTCATACCAAATATCAAAAACCTGGGCCTTGTGGTTTCAGAGAAGAAGATTTTTAAAGATTTTCCCTATATAAGTCTATGTAAAATCAAAGGGCCATGGGGCGGGGGCATTTTTGGCCCCAGCACTATAATTTGAACAATCTTGGTAGAGGTTCATTAGATGAAGCTTCATACTAAATATCAAAGTCCTGGGCCTTGTGGTTTCAGAGAAGAAGATTGTTAAAGATTTTCCATATATAAGCCTATGTAAAACCAAAGGGCCCTGGGGCGGGGGCATTTTGTGCCCCAGCACTATAATTTGAACAATCTTGGTAGGGGTCCACTAGATGAAGATTCATACCAAATATCAAATACCTGGGCCTTGTGGTTTCAGAGAAGAAGATTTTTTAAGTTTTCAGTGAAAAATATCTATTTTTGGCTCCTGTGACCTAGATGTGCAACGGACCGGAACCATTTGAACAACTTTGAAAGGGTACCACCTAAGGATCATTCCTGTGAAGTTTGGTCAAAATCCGATCAGTGGTTTAGGAGGAGATGTCGTTTGAAGAAATTGTTTACGCACGCACGCACGCACGCACGGACGCACGGACGCACGACGGACAAAAAGTGATCCCAAAAGCTCACCTCGTCACTACGTGACGGTGAGCTAAAAAACACAAGTGACCAAATTTCACCTTGGTGTAAAATGGGTCAACGTAAAGCCAGACTCATCATTTGACCAAATTAAAATGGGCCAGAGTCCCAAACGCTACATTCCACGTTTCAAGGTAACTGACCCACTTGTTCAAACTAAGAAGACTTTTATAGAACATTCTGAAGGCCTTTTAAAAAATATGGTCATGACGGCCATCTTGGTCATGTGACCTGGACCAAATGAATTACTTTTCATTTCTTCAATCCTATAAAAATTTACAAGAAAAACCCAGGGATCACCACAATCACATGACGCAGCCCACTCTCAACACCATGAGGAAGAGGAAACATACACACAACAAGAAAAATTAAGGGTGTTTATGAAATAGAACAATCAGCCCTCTCTTCCCCACATGGGGTGATCAGACCATTAGAAAACACTAAACAACAACCCACAACAAATTCACAGCTATACAACAAAAATAACAGCAAAAGACCAACACCAAAACTACCACCTTAGAACTGTCAGCAGCATGTCACGTGCAAACTGGAGGGCTTAAAGAACTTTTACCGACCGAATCTTTGCTCTAGGTTAGGGTGTTGTTCCCAACAATAAACATTAAATATTCGGTTACCATAATGATTTCCTAACTCAATCAATGCATCATCACAGAGACAAAAATCAAAATCAAACACAGAGAAGAAGCAAAGATGAGGGCTGCTCACCGATCCCCATTACACTGTTGGCCAGAGCTAAAGAAAATCATTAGTTAAACCACGATGGGCCAAGCAACAGACATAGCATCAGGCCTCTTTTAACAAAAATTTATGCTGAAGCCTGACCCGCCACTGTGCAATCAACGAGTCCAGCATAGCTATCTACCATGATTCGGTAGACAACCATACCTGCGGTCTGTCGCATGATATCCGAACTGTACCCAACCTTTTTAAAACTTCATATGAAAAATTTGACTTCAGGTTGCTCTGCCTTTTTTTTAAATTAACATTTTAGACTTGATGTGGTTTGAAGATTATCAAGATGGCCACCATGGCAGCAATCTTGTATAAAAGAAGGGAAATATTTGGGCCATTCTGTATCTCCATGCTGCTACAATGCCTCCCATCAAGTTTCAGCACAATCACACTTTTGGTTCCAGAGGAGATGTTAGAAGAATTTTAAGATGGCCACCATGGCAGCCATCTTGGATAGCGGAATGGAATGTTTTGTGTAATTCTGAATCACCATTCCACCCTGATCGACTTCATTAACTTTCAGCTTAATCTGACTTTCGGTACGGGAGGATCATTATGTCCTTTAGAGAATATCAAGTTGGCTACCATGGTGGCCATCTTGGATATCCGTTCTGAATCTCCATGTCATCCTGATGCCTCCCATCAAGTTTCAGCTCAATCCGCTCTTTGGTTTGGGAAGAGATGTTGTTTGGAGAATTTCCAGATGTCCACCATGGTGGGCATTTTAGATATCATAAAAGAATGATAGAAGCAAATCTGAATCTCCATGTTTCCCAACGACTCCCATCGAGTTTCAACTCAATCTGACTTTTATATCCGGAGGAGTTGTCATTAAAACAATTTAAAGATGGCTGCCATGGTCACAATCTTGTATATTGGAATGGAAAACTTTTAGTAAATCTGAATCTCCATGTCACCCTAAGGCCTCCAAATGAGTATCAGTTCGATCCGACCTTTGTTCGGGAGGAGATACTGTTTGAAGAATTTCATTAGGCCATCTTAGAAATTGGAATAGAATGGGGTGAGTGAGTTTGAGTTTAACGTCCCACCAACAGCTAAGGTCATACGGAGACGGGACCTCGGTTTAAAGACTCATCCGAAAGTCTGGAGAAGCCCGGGATCGATCCTGCGATCCCTGGTTTACAAGGCGAGTAGCGTAACCACTGCACCACGGAGGCTTCTGGGAATAGAATGGTTTTAGCAAAGTAGAAGTAAAACAAAGATCAGGAATCGATACAATTAACTTACTCCACCCATCAAAGACACCAAAGGGAAAGAAACACAAACATTTAGCGACCAGACCATAATGGAAACCTAAACAAAGGAAGGCCATAAGGACAGTTACTTTCCCACAAAATGGCCACATGGCCATCCAAAATAAAAAGACACAAGTGATACACACAGTAAGTAACAAACAACACCATTAATAAACCGCCACAGAAAACCGCCTTGGAACGGTCAGTGGAAAGATTTTCACTAGGGGGCTTAAATCGATTTTACGTGGCCACAATCCTCGCCCTTACTTCCATTGCGACTTAAACAAATAATTTGTTCAGTCCGCATGAAAGCCTCCTAACTCATCAGTGCAACATCTCCGTGAACACAAAAAATCAAAGAACCACAGAGGTGAGACAATGGTGAGGACTTGACAGCAAGAAACCACTGAAATGCTGGAGCAAAAGAAAAACAACAGTTAGACTCCGATGGGCCCGATCAGAGACAGATCTAAATCTGAATCTCAATGCTGCCCCGATGCCTCCCACAATTTCAGCTCAATCTGACCTTTGATTCAGGAGATGTGGTTAGATGTTAGACGTTTCAGCTCAATTCAACATTTGTTCGGGAGGTGTTGTTTCAGCATGATCCGAACTGTGATTTCATTTGAAGAATTTCAAGATTGCCACAATAGGGGCCATCTTGGATACTGGAACGAAACGATTTAAGCAAATCTGAATCTCAATGTCACCCCCTTGCCTCCCATCAAGTTTCAGCTTTATCCGACGTTTTGTTTGGGAGGAGATGTGGTTTGGCGAATTCGAAGGGAACCATTTTAGTAAATCTGAATCTCCGTAACACCCCAATGCCTCCCACCAGAAATGATCTTAATCCAACTTCCAGTTGTGGAGATGTTAAAAATGTGATAAAATTATGATGGACGACAGATAGCTCCAGGTCAGCTAGAAATAAACAATTTCCGTTTACAAAAACATACGCGATTAAATTTGACATTGATGTAAATTAGGTGAAGGTCAAGCCAGCATCATAATGTGAACAAACTATAATGGCCTGAATTCCCAATACTACACGCTATGTTTCGGGCAATCTACTTATAAGTTCCAGAGGAAAAGGTTTTGTAAGTGTCCGGTGGTTTCTGAGAAGAAAAAAAAAGGTTTTAATTTTCATATCTGAACAGTATAGTAACCCCCATGAGAACCAGACAGCCAAATAAATTGTGTAAACCTCTTCAGAAAATGAGGTGGAGGTTTGAACCGCATAAAGCCGGCTTAAAACCCTGAAACCCACAATTAATTTCATCTCCATGTTGGGTAAAACCCCCTGAAAAACAGAAGCAACGTCTCCAAAATAACCTAAAAGTGTTGATGGGGACATTAAATATCAACACAGGCAAAACAAAGCAAATTCTTTCTCCTGTCTTCTAAGCAATTGTCTTAACCCTTATGATGCCAAGAAAAACTACATCTAAAATGTCTTCTGCTTATGTTGTCTGCTGATTTTTTTTGCAAACTTTTTAAAAATATTTCTGCATACAGGCAAACAACAGTGTGGGTCTGGATTAGATTGTCCTACAGTCTGATCTGTGTCCACACTGTTTGCAAAAAAAAAATACTTTTCATGTCCCCGGCAGAAGACAATTCTCTGATTGGCATTTTATGGGTTAAGTAATATATTTGGAGAAAAGAGTTTCAAATGAGTACCACTGTGTAATTTCACCAGATATTTGTTACAAAAATAATGTGTGTAATTTGATAAGGAAGTCTGCCTGCAAAAATTCATGAGCCTAGCTCAATATTTTGTTAACATGCTCTGCCTATGCAAAATGTCCCAATCCTGAACAGAGGCAAAATTCCAAGCTAGCGCAAGAGGTTCTGGATGTTTTTGTCAATCTTCCATAAGGTTACATGACAAAATGAGTACAGTGGTACTCAGTCTATTACTAGCACAACTTTACCAAAAGATTATCAGACCATCTCCTCATTAGTCCCAAACTGTGCCAAGAATCGTGAACCGAGCTCATGTGGTTTCCTGATATTTTGTTTTAAAGGCCTCCTAGGTTTACAAGTGAGCATTACATTGTCATATCATATCAAGCAGTAAATGCTTATTCCGTATAAGAAAAAAAATCTAGCTCAAGCTATTCTGTACTTTCCCCTATACTGAAACTGTAACAGGACAGATAGCTGGCCGGACAGACAGACAGGATTGATCCAACATGCAGCCTCATTTTTTTTAGATCTATCATAAGACAAACCAGAGGACCAGTGGTCCTGAACCGCTCACCTGTCTGGTGACAATTTTCCTACTTAGATCAGCAGAAAATGTCATTTACCCTGCTCATAAATTTTAAAATGCCATCTCAATATTTGTTGGCATTTTAAAACTTATGAGCAGGGTAAATTTCATGCTGAAGTGAGTTGAGCGTGAAAGAAGTTTTATAACCTCGGTGCCTGGCTCACAGAAAGGGAAAATATGAGGAACTGTCCATTGGACATAAATGGTATATTGTATACAGAAGCAAATGAAACAAAAAGAAAACTTGTTCCAATTTATTTTCATATCTAAAGAGCAGTAACAGAACAAAACTAGAATTTGTTTTTCTGCAAAAACACAGATGTCTTCCCCCTTTTTTTATCATTGAGGTACCTACATGATTCTTGGGGGCAACACATTGTCTCATGACCCCCGGCCCCCGCCCATCGGCTTGAAGAAATAGATTGGGCTGCATGATACTTCCATGCAGAGCTGAAACCGACTGCAAATGAGTACTGGTAAACAGCATAGTTCAACCCAGGGTCACCATTTGAACAAATTATGATAGGCCCGAGTACCATATGCTACATGCCAAGTTTCAAGGCCATTGGCCTTACGGTTCTTGAGAAGAAGAATTTCGAAGTGTTTTTACCATATATGGGCGTGGTGGCCATCTTGGTCATGTGATCTAGACCATATTGGCAGCTTTTCATTTGTTCAACTCCCAAAGACTCCATATTGAATTTCACTTCAATTGGCTCAGTAGTTTCTGAGAAAAAATGTTTGAAATATGGAACCTGCGTGACCTTGGTCTAAGGTCAATTAATGACCTTGACCTTTCTTACACATAGATCTTCATGTATTCAGCTACTTTACCTTATCTACTAATTTTGGTGACAGTGTCTTCAATGGTTTCCTAAAAATCCATTATTTTCACTTTTTCCCATGCAAAAGCCTAAGTCGGCAAATTTGACATTGCTGTAAAATAGGTCAAGGTCAACTCAGGGTCACCATTTGTACAAACTATGATGGGCCTGAGTACCATATACTACATGCCAAGTTTCAAGGCCATTGGCCTTACGGTTCTAGGGGAGAAGAATTTTTAAGGCTTTTTACCATATATGGGCGTGACGGCCATTTTGGTCATGTGATCTAGACCGTATTGGCATTTTTTCATTTGTTCAACTCACAAAGGCTCCATATTAAATTTTACTTAAATTGGCTCAGCAGTTTTGGAGAAAAAAAAAGTTTGAAATATGGATCCTGAATGACCTTGGTCTAAGGCCAATGAATGACCTTGACCTTTCTGACCCATAGATCTTCATGTATTCAATTACTTTACCTGATCTACAAATTTTGTTGACACTGTCTTCAATGGTTTCCTATAAATCCATTATTTTCACTTTGCCCCATAGAAAAGCCTAAGTCGGAAAATTTGACATTGCTGTAAAATAGGTCAAGGTCAACCCAGGGTCACCATTTGTACAAACCATAATGGGCCTGAGTACCATATGCTACATGCCAAGTTTCAAAGCCACTGGCCTTATGGTTCTGGAGAAGAAGATTTTTGAAGGCTTTTTACCATATATGGGCATGGCGCCATCTTGGTCATGTGATCCAGACCCGCGAACAAGGCCAATGAATGACCTTGACCTTTCTGATCCATATACATTCATGTATTCAGTTACTTTACCTGATCTACAAATTTTGGTGACACTGTCTTCAATGGTTTCCTATAAATCCATTATTTTCACTTTGCCCCATGCAAAAGCCTAAGTCGACAAATTTGACATTGCTGTAAAGTAGGTCAAGGTCAACCCAGGGTCACCATTTGTACAAGCCATGATGGGCCCGAGTACCATATGCTACATGCCAAGTTTCAAGGCCACTGGCCTTATGGTTCTGGAGAAGAAGATTTTTGAAGGCTTTTTACCATATATGGGCATGGCGGCCATCTTGGTCATGTGATCCAGACCCCGCGAACAAACTTTCGTTCCCCCATCCCACTGAGGCTCCATATGAAATTTGGCTTTGATTGGCCCTGCAGTATAGGAGAAGAAGATCTTTGAAAATGGTGGACGGACGGACGGACGGACGGACGGACGGACGGACGGACGGACGACGGACCATGGGTATACTATAAGCTCACCCATGAGCCTAAAGGCTCAGGTGAGCTAAAAATTAAATGTAGTTACCTAGATTTTGGAGACAAGAAATTAGCACCGATGAGATCCGAGCCAAATGAGAGGACTCCATAATCAGGAGCTGTAAAAAAGAATAGCTGTCTGTAAATACAGTAAAAATTCAAGGACTAAAACAGTGGTAGCTCATTTACCATGGCTGATTCTCAAATTCATTCTTTGACTTGAATTATCATATGACGTCGCATTTGACAATGAATAATGTCATGTATTAAATTCGGTAATCCACTAGTGGATTAAATATGCAAATTAGTTAGATTACATGTGCGAGATCCTTAACAATGTCACATTAACTAATGGCAAAATATTGACATAACTGTACAAAACCTTGAATTAAAGGCGGTTTAAATGTCAGATGATAAACAGAATCTTGCATTCGTGCTCATGTATTAATATATTTATTAAACTTCATGAGGAAAAGGGATAAAATGCTTCGCACAGACTCGCATTTTATTCGTTTTCCACAACTCGTTTAACAAATTCAATTATACATGAACAATCATGTAAGATCCTCTATGTCAACAAGTTATTAAACTTGTTGAGGAAAAGGGATAAAAAAAATCTCGCCGAAGCCTCGCAATTTATCTTTTTTCTTCAAGTTTAATAAATGCAATAATACATGAACAATTTGAGGCTTAACGTCCCCATCAACACTGTATTGGTCATTTTGGAGATGTTGCTTCCAATTTTGCGGAACTTTTACCCGACATTGAGATGAACTTACATCTCAAGCCCTGTCGCCCAATGAAACCAATGGGGTTTATAAGCATGGACGTCTGACTCGCACCGCTTTGCCTGGGCAGGCTTAGATCCTCTAAGCGGTTTACTACTACTTGTGTCCAGTCGGTTTAAGCTCTGTGTGGAAGCATCATGCAGCCCATCTATTTCTTCCAGCCCAAATGGCCGGGGCCATCAAACTTCATTGCGATTCCAGTAAAGTTTCATGAAGACTGAAGCAAAACTGTGGCCTCTAAAGGGTGAATAAAGTAAACATTGACAATGGATGACGCATGTGTGATGGGAAATAAGTTGATCACAATATCTCAGTTGAGTGATTCATGCTCAGTTCAGCTAAAATCTAATAACAGATCATTTCAGTCCACTATTCATATACGGTCGAACTTCAATGGCTCGAACCCCTTTGGGACCAGGAAAACTTGGTCGAGACAGCCGTTGTTCGAGCCACAGAGGATTACTATTAGAGCCATACCAGGAGGCATACTGGAGATATATTATAAATGTATGTTGTGTGTACTCATTAGAATCGCCTCATCGAGGCGATTCTAATGAGTACACACAGCATGCATTTGAAAGATAAAAGAAGAAAATCTCCATACACTATCTCTATATCGTATTTAGAGGAATTCCCTGCGGAAATAAGAACGTGTTTGACTCATCCATGGTAAACAAGTCATCAGTGTTCGAGCCATCGAAGTTCTACTGTAGCTGTTTAACATTCCACTTCAACAATAACATATACTTACAGAGAACAGAGGGATCTATTTCAGTAGTTAACAGGTCTCTTCTGAAAAACTGAAAACAAGAAGACATATGTGTAAACCCATTTTGTACCAGAAACCCCAAACGCGTACCTTGGCAAACAGTGCATGCCCATATCAGAAAGAGGTGTCTGATCAGGGCTTACACTATTTGTAAAAAGTTTAGCTATTTCCAATTTTAAAAACAAGAGGCCCATGGGCCACTATGCTCACCAGAGCTCAGGTGGGCACTGCCAAATTGCAGCCATGTATTTTAACATGATATCATTTTAATCTGCCAAATGAACCCCCATATCCCTATTAGGGGCATCAATGTGGACTCAGTATATGAAACATTAGGCCTTTTATGAAGTAGAGGGGGTGGGGCATGGACCCAATGGAGCCCTGGTTGGTATCACTAAATGTGTCTTATCACAAAGAACAAGAATATATATGGTTTAGCAGTGGGGATCTGCATGGCTGGAGATAAAAGTGGAGGGGTTGGAGCATGCCCTGTCGTTCCCAGGAAAGCCCAAGATTGTTGTCCCTAAATGTGTCTCATCATAAGGACCAAGTATATATATGGTTTAGGGGTAGGAATCTGAACGGTTTCCAAGATATCCTTTCATGAAGTGATAAAGGAGAGGACTGGCCCCTGCGGACACCCCTACAGAAGGTGTGCTAATAATAAGGAACAAGAACATAATATATGAATATGGGGTGGGGATTTGAATGGTTTCTGAAATATATGGCCTTTTATGAAGTGGAAGGGCGGGGCACATTGCCTCAGCACAAAGAGACCCCCAAGTTGGTGTGACTGAATGAGTCTTATCATAAAGAACAAGAATATATATGGTTTAGGGGTGGGGATCTAACTATTTCTGAGATATGTGGCTTTTAATGAAGTCAAGCGGTGGAGCAAGGCCCGGGCATGCCCCGGGGACTCACAAGCTGGTGTCAATGCCTTATCATAAGAAAGATGAATATATATGGTTTAGGGGTGGGGCTCTGAACAGTTTCTGAGATATAAGGCCTTTTGTGAAGTGCAGGGGTGGGGCAAGGCCCAGGGAGACCCCCAGGTTGGTGTCAATGAAAGTGTCTTATCATAAGGAACAAGAATATATATGGTTTAGGGGTGGGGATCTGTAAGGTTTCCGAGATATTGTGATATTATGAAATGGAGGGGGTGGGGCATGGCCCCAGCACATCCCTGGGGACCCCCAGGTTGGTGTCACTGAATGTGTCTCATCATAATGAACAAGAACATATAGGTTTAGGGGTGGGAATCTGAACAGTTTCTGAGATATATGGCCTTTTGTGAAGTGAAGGGGTGGGGCATGGCTCCGGCGCACCCTGGAAGACCCCCAATTTGGGGTCAATGAATGCGTCTTATCATAAGGCGCAAGAATATCTTTGGTTTAGGGGTGGGGATCTGTAAGGTTTCCGAGATATTGGGCCTTTTATGAAATGGAGGGGCGGGACATGGCCCCGGTGCATCCCGGGGGACCCCCAGTTTGATGTCACTGAATGCGTCTTATCATAAGGAACAAGAGTATATAGGGTTCAGGGGTGGGGATCTGAATGGTTTCCGAGATATTGGGCCTTTTATGAAGTGGAGGGGGTGGGGCATGGCCTCGGCACATCCCGGAGGACCTCCAGGTTGATGTCACTGAATGCGTCTTATCAATAGGAACAAGAATATATATGGTTTAGGGGTGGGGATCTGTAAGTTTCTGAGATATAGGTCATTTTATGAAGTACTGGGGGCGTGGCATGGCCCCGGCAAAACCTACTGGACCCCCAGGTTGACATAAAAGCATATGGCTGAGAGAAGTTTACTAAAGGAACAGTTCTATGAAAGTTTTGTCAAAATATCTGCAAAGGCTTTGTAGTTAATGCCATTTTTCAATTTTCCCCATTATAAGTCTATGGAAAATCTAAGTTGACATAGCAACCAAACTAAAGAGCCGAATTTCATAAAAAACACAAAACCTGTTTAGGCAAATATGGTGAATATTTCCATTAACTTTCAGCCTAATAGAGCATACGGTTTCTGAGGAGATGATTTTTTAAGTATTTTTTTTTTCTATTTTTTCATTTTGGTTTCCATGGCAACCAATACAAATGAGCAGTAGGCCTAAAATCATATGGCAGATAGTAGATTGCCTAAGGAGTATTTCTATGAAAGTTTTGTCAAAATATCTGCAGTGGTTTGGCAGTAAATGCCATTTTTCAATTTTCCCCATTATAAGTCTATGGAAACTCTAAGTTGCCATAGCAACCAAACCAATGAGCCGAATTTCATAAAAAACACAAACTTTCAATCCCCCAGCCCAAGGATGCTACAGATAAAATTTGGGCTGAATTGGTCAAGTGGCTTCAGAGAAGAAGATGTTTGAAAGTGTTGACGTCAGACGACGACGACAACGACGACGACGACGACGACGACAACTGCCTATCCTATAAGCTCCCCCGGAGCCTTCGGCTCTGGTGAGCTAATAACACAATCTGTCACCCCTAAATTTCAAAATGGACTCCTGCCATACATAAGAAGGAAGATTCCATTCGGTACATAAAGGTTAAACATGAATGTCACCAGACAGTGCCAGTAAACGACAAACTGGGTTATGTCCATAGTACATAGATGACCACCTCCCTTTGACCCTGCCTTTGCAACAATGCTGTTTACAAAAAGGATACACATTCAGCAATAAAGGCTAATATATAATTTAATAAAGAAATTGTTGGAGGGTCACTAAGAGAACATTTGTGTGGAATTATTTAATCCAAGGAGATATCCTTTAAGGTTTATCTAATTTAAGACCTGGTGGCCAATTTCTTCAGGGGAGTGGAATGCTTTTAGCAATTCTGGAAGAGGGTCAATAATTTTAATGAAACCAATCTACTGGCCTAGGAGAAAATGTAATTGAAAGATTTTTTTCTATTTTTAGCTCTGGTGGCCATTTTATTCAGCAGAGCCAAACCATTTAAGCTATTTTGTTAGTGTGTGTTTCAGTTTTACGTCCCACCAACAGCTAAGGTCATACGGAGACGGGACCTCGGTTTAAAGACTCATCCGAAAGTCTGGAGAAACCCGGGATCGAACCTGCGACCCCTGGTTTTCAAGGCGAGTAGCGTAACCACTCCACCACAGAGGCTTCTACTACTCTCTACTCTCTTTTGTTAGAGAGTCACCAAAAGAACATTAATTTTTATGCCCCCAGAATCAAAGATTCGGGGGCATATAGTTTTTGGTCTATCTGTCTGATTGTCTGTCCGCAAAAACCTTAACATAAGGCATAACTTTTGAATGGTAACTGATATGGCTTTCATATTTCACATGTGCATTCCTTGTCACAAGACCTTTCCAGTAGTATCAATAATTTTTGACCTCGTGAACTTGACCTTAATGGTTGACCTACTTTTTAAAACATAACTTTTGATTGGTGTTATGGCTTTCATATTTCACATATGCATTCCCTTTCACAAGACCATTCCAGTGATACCATTATTATTGTCCTCTTGACCTAGAAATTTATGTTTGACCTACTTTTTAAAAACTTTAACATTGGCCATAACTATCAATTGGTAAGTGATATGATGTCCCCGGAATCAAAGATTTTGGGGCATATAGTTTTTGGTCTCTCTGTCTAACTGGTAAGTGAAAGGGCTTTCATAATTCGCATATGCATTCTATGTGTTACGAGGTCTTTCCAGCAGTACCATAATTTTTGACCTTGTGACCGTGACATTTGACCTACATTTTAAACAACCCTATCATTGGTTAAACCTTTCATTGGTTAGTGATAGGACCATCATATTTCACATGTGCATTCCCTGTCATGTAGTTCCATAATTTTTGACCTTGTGACATTGACCTTTATGTTTGACCTACTTTTTTAAAACCTTAACATTGGCCATAACTTTTGATTGGTTAGATATAGGGCTTTCATATTTCACATGTGCATTCCATGGAACAAGATCTTTCCAGTGGTACCATAATTTCTGACCTTGTGACCTTGACCTTGACATTTGACCTATATTTTAAAAACTTTACTATTGGCCATGACTTTCAACTGGTAAGTAATAGGGCTTTCTTATTTCACAAGTGCAATGCTTGTCACAAGAGCTTTCCAGTGATACCATACATTTTGACCTTGTGACCTTGACCTTGACATTTGACCTACTTTTTAAAGACAATTACATTGACCATTACTTTCGATTGTTAAGTGAAAGGGCTTTCACATTTCATGTGTGCATTCCATGTGACAAGACCTTTCAAGTGGAACTATAATTTTTGACCTTGTGACCTTGACGTTTGACAAACCTTTTTAAAAAACTGTAACATCAGCAATAATGTTTGATTGGTACGTGATAGGGCTTTCATGTTTCAAATGTTCAAATAAGCATTCCTCGTCAAAGACCTTTCCAGTGGTACCATACTTTTTGACCTTGTGACCTTGACCTACTTTCTAAAACCTTGACCATCAACCATACCTTATGATTGGTTAGTGACAGACCCGTCTGATTTGAGGTTTAACCTCCCTGTCAACACTGTATAGGTCATTTTGGAGATGTTGCTTCCAATTATGTAGGACTTTTACCCAGCATTGAGATGAAACGACATCTCAATCTCTGCCGCCCAATGAAACAAATAGGGCTAATATGCATTGACTGTTGGACTCGTGCCACTTTGCCTTGGCAGACTTAGACCTTCCTTAGTGATAAGGCTCTCATATTTCACATGCCATGTCCAGGGGCATCCGTTTTTCACAAACATATCTCGTTTGTGTGAAATTACTGTGAAATTGAGCAATACCCTTGGAGATGTTGTTTGAATTTTTTTTCCAATTTTAGACCTGGCGGCCAATTTGTTCAGCTAAGCAGAACCATTTTACCAAATTAGGTCAAAGGTCATCCAAGAAACATTAATCAGAAATTCGTTTCAAATCAAACCTAAGAAAAGATATCATTTAAAGGTTTTTTTTTTCTATTTGCAGCTCTGGTGACCATTTTGTTCAATAGAGTGGAACCCTTTCAGCAATTTAGTTAGAGGGTCCCCAAAGGAACCTTTCTGTGTAATTATTTTAAAATCATCTATTGGCCTAGGAGATGTCGTTTAAAGGTTTTTTCTATTTTTAGCTCTAGTGACCATTATGTTCAGTGTAGTAGAACCATTTCAGCAATTTAGGTTCAGGGCAATAACAGAAACATTAGAGTCAAATGAAACTGGCGGAGTTAAAAATTGTTGATGACAGACAGAAAGACGATGGCCACATATAGATCACAATAGCTCACCTTGAGCACCTTGTGCTCAGGTGAGCTGAAAATAGACAAAGGCATCACGAAAAACATGCCTTTATAGTTTGGACCCCTTTTAGCCCCACATTTATATAGTAAAATTGGGGTAAACCTTATTTTTTCTTATTTCTGCTCTAACATATAGACTGTGGGTACTCGTTAGAACAACCGTGATGAGGTGGTCTTTTTTGTCTTAAAATTTTCGATTTTTTCGGCTGTAAAATTTACTATGTATTTCTATAAGTGTGTTTTTGTAATGGAGACGAGTGCTTCCTATATATCCCAGGGTCAAAAGTTCCCCACATGCATAAGTGAAATGTTGATGTAAACATGCAAATCAAGAAAAGACCTGTTATATATTGCATTACATTTAAAATTCTAACTCTACACTTTAGTGATGAAACACATCATGGGAGGAAACAAGGTTACACTTCCACAGAGAAAGCTCAATCAAGAGATTGATATACACAAACCAAACAACTTAAGTAATTTGTCAAAATAAATTCATCTTTAATTTAAATAATGTCACACTACTTTTATTCTAGTAGGGAAACAAACTACCTGGGACATGTCGTCTCTTGTCTCATACCAAAGTGTTGATAACAGTAATAATCTTGAAAATATGAACCACAATACATTTTAAAATAACAAGGCCACTGAGTATTGTAACAGATTTGATAGAAGGGCACAATAAACAACTTTGGGTAAATTTACCCAGGTCAGCAAGAAAAATTAACCGCTTTAACTTGCTACTAGGGGAGGTGGGGGTAAAGATATTCAAGGTAGGGGACAAGCTGCCCCAGGCAAGCTGTTCTGAAGCTCAATATAAACTGTTACACCAGAACCATTTCTCGTCGGGCACAATTAGATTCTGAAGGGAACGTTACAGCAAAGTTTTGACAAAAATGGTAGACAGGTCTAAGACAAGATGCAACACTAAGATCTTAGCCAAATGAACAACCGGCAGCCATAATGGTTGGCAAACAGAGAGATTCTTCCCATGTGAACAACAAGCCATCATGGAGAACACTTTCACTGAGGAGAAGTTTCCTGAAAATATGCAAAGTGGTCCCACAGGAGATGTGAAATTAATGGTATGTTTACAGACAGGCCCCAAGACAGGATGCTGCATCACATAACCCAGACAATACTGAGTATTTTAGTCAGTTTGAATGACGAATGAACCCTAAACATCCTACATCGCAGTCCAATGATCTAACCAGCCAGCCAAGCATACATCATACTGGTTATGTCTGAAGGCATCACCTGTAGACTAACAAACTAACATGAACACATACTTCTCTGATAAGTCTCAACCGTTGCAGACCGTCTTTAGCACCCCAGGAACATAATTCATGTAAACCTCTCAATGACCTGTCGAATCGTCTTTTACCTTTGATGATACTAACATCTAGGAACTTGGGCTGTAATGACATAAAGGTCAAAAATTACTAAACAGACAATATCTTTTAGCATTTTAGGAAACTGACATCAATGACATCCCCTTTATTTTATTATTTCCCAAAATTTGTGTTTGCAAAAAAAGCTGGAAACAAGGAAAACAAACATCAAAATGCAAAACACTGAAATGTTCGTATCACCTTCAATCTTAAAGAAATTTAAGAAAAATTTCAGGTACATAACTGGGTTAAAAATATGCCTTAAGGTTACTAAATACTTTCAGACCAGGTATCGAAAATTGTTATGTCTTTCACTTTTTATGCATTGTTGGAAGAACAGGCATTTTTGGCAAATGATATTTTTTTTTACAATATAGAATTACTACAAATGGCCTTGGAAGCAATGGAAATATATAAGGTGAAAACAGGAGCACTGTGCTAGGTATATTTGGTGCTTTAATACTCCCTATCAAGTTTGGGGTAAGTAAGGAGTGTGTATGAGGAGGGAGGTAGATGTCAGAAGGGGCAGTTCTAGTTTGTGAGATACCAAAGTTCAATTTTTATTGCTGTTTTGGTTTTACAACCTTTTCAAGATTATTACACTCATTCCGTTGTTTTGATAGTCACCTTTTTTCTTATAATGTCACCCAATCAGCAACAACAGTAAACTTTGAAGGCTGGCTAAAATACCTCTTATTTCAGGAATTCATAAGACAAACAAGAGTGGCAAATGAACTTCTAGACTGTTTAAAGCTTCAACAAGAAAAATGCCTAATAACATTACGGACACGTTTTTCACTACACTACTACAACAGTTTTGGAGCCGGCTGTTTCTGAGATATTAGACCTCTTATGAATGGGGGGACATGGTCCCGGAGCACGCTGGAGGACCCCTTGTAACCGTTTTGCAAAACTTCATATTGACATCAATCATATCCCCGCATGTCAGAAAAATCTGTCAAGCAGTTACTGAGAACTAGTCCTGACAAAATTTGGGCAAATGATTGCATCTCATGATCTGGCCAGTAACCTGGAAACAATATACACTGCTCCACATCATGGTCTAACTTTATACTACGTTTCAGCTTGAACCAATGAAAAATGTAGGAGGAGTTTTCTGGAAACAAAAAGTTTACAGACAGACATATGACCTGATGCCGAGAGCAATAACATTGTAAGACCACAGAACATTATAAGACCATTTTTCAAATGGGGCATATAATAATAATGTTTACCTTCTGATCCCTACTCTTGTTAAATAAACTGAATTCTGGAGACACAGTTTCAGTAAGAGAGCCATCTGAAATATAAAGTAGTTTAGGTCGTATACCAAAGCGTTAATCCAGAATCATTAATTCATAGACAAATGGAAAATAGCCATCGGAAGAGATGGCAAATCCCCCGACCAAAAGCCAATATGGCCTTCAGAAGATTGTTCACCAATAGAAAGTGCACCAGAATTAAACCAGCAATATATCACAAACGTATTGCAGTTATGGCCATCACAAGATTATACTGTCAGGGGAGGTAACTAAAAAACCAGGGCACTCAGGAATGTGGTTCTTGTGCAGGACATGCCTGCTTAAGCTCATGTATTTCTGTACAAAGTACCATCAATATGTCTCAAAGGGTATTGGGGATATGGTGATCACAAGCTGGTCATACTGTTATATTGGAAGGAATATTGGAAGGGTAGATAACTCAAATACCACAGCACCAACAGTTGTGGTTCTTGCACATCACATCCCTTCTGTACCTTGTTTACAATTGTTCCAAGTTCCTTCATTTTATCTCAAAGGGTGTTGGAGTTATGGCCATCACAAGGTTATATTGCCAGGGGAGATAACTAAAAAACCAGAGCACCCAGAGTTGTAATTCTTGAGCAAGACACACCTGCTTAACCTCATCTTCACCTGCATCAAGTACCACCAATATGTCTCAAAGGGTATTGGAGGTACCATGATCACAAGGTTGTCATACTGTTATATTGGAAGGGGAGGTAACTCAAATATCATAGCACCCAGAGTTGTGGTTCTTAGGCATGAAGCGCCGTCTCAACGTTGTATACAATTGTGCCTAGTACCATCAATATATCTCAAAGGGTATTGGAGCTATGGCCATCACAAGGTTATATTGTCAGGGGAGATAATTAAATAACCAGGGCACCCAGAGTTGTAGTTCTTGCACGTAACACACCTGCTTAACCTCATGTACAACTGAATCAAGTATCATCAATATAACTCAAAGAGTGTTGGACATATGGCCATCACAAGATAGTGATTCTATATTATTGGAAGGGGAGATAACTAAAAAACCATGGCAACCAGAGTTGTGGTTCTTGTGCATGACATCCCGCCTCGGCCTTGTGAACAACTGTGCCAGGTATCATCAATATATCTTAAAGGGTATTGGAATTATGGCCATCACAAGGTTGTCACTCTATTTTATTGGAAGGGGAGATAACTCCAAAACCATGGCAACCAGAGTTGTGGTTCTTGTGCATGGCACGCCGTCTCAGCCTTGTGAACACTTGTGCCAAGAACCATCAATGAATCTCAAAGGGTATAGGAGTTATGGCCATCACAAGGTTGTCCCTCTATTTTATTGGAAGGGGAGATAACTCCAAAACCATGGCAACCAGAGTTCTGGTTCTTGTGCATGACACGCTGTCTCAGCCTTGTGAGCAACTGTGCCAGGTACCATCAATATATCTCAAAGGGTATTGGAGTTATGTCCATCACAAAGTTGTAATTCTATTTTATTAAAAGGGGAGATAACTAAAAAAGTATGGCATCCAGAGTTATGGTTCTTGCGCATGACACGCCGTCTCGGCCTTGTGAACAATTGTGCCAAGAACCATCAATGAATCTCAAAGGGTATAGGAGTTATGACCATCACAAGGTTGCGTCTATGGACGGACGGACGGATGGACGGACGGACGGACAGACGGACGGACAGACGGACGGACGCCAGGCTGATCGCTATATCCCCCGAACCTATTCGGTCGGGCTATATCCCCCGAACCTATTCGGTCGGGGGATAAAAATATGAATGTTCAGACCAACATACATGGACTCCAGAAGAGTGTAATCAGGCGTCCTAGGATAGTAAGCATTACTTGGTAAGCAAGCTTCGCCCACCAGGCCTGTCGGCCTAAACAAAGAAAAGGAATAAATAGTGAGAAGGGTATGTCCGAGATTTTGGAAGTCTTCATATGGCTTTCCTTTGGAAACAAAAATAAATCAATCAGTGTAGTTACACATTCTTGTATCTTCTTTGATCCAGCCAATACTGAAACTCCGCTATTATTACCAGTAAAATTAAAACTTATTCTGCTTTTAAAAGCGTATGTAATTAGAAGGATGTAGTTCCCCTTTTTTGTGGTTTCAACACTCAGTGTCCTCTAGTAAAAGCCCACTGTTGGGTTGATGATGATGTTTTCAAATTTAACGACCCACCAACCCTCTTTGTGGGTCATAAGCGTCAATTAGTTGGTTGATGATCAAACCACTGTTGGGACTGTTCAAAAGTGGTCTTAAATATCACATTCAAAAGTTCTTAAAGACCACTTTTGAACAGTCACAAAGGTTGTCTTAACATAAGAATTTCAATTTCACTGTATGTATGTGAAGATTCACTTCACACACACATTTTGAGTTACTGGGAGAATGCCGTGTTTAATGAGCTGGAAACCAGCGAGCTGTCAGCTGCAGCACCATATTTAATAAAAGTATTGCAAAACCTTCATGATACCCTGTCACTTCTGCTTCAGTCATTTTTAGAGCAGCTGACCAAAGAAGTTTGACAGTCAGAATTATAAAATCTGGCATAGTCTATGAAAATATTTTTCTGCATGTCTCAGTATTCAAACTGGAATATATTCCAAACAGTACAGAAACTGCAAAAATCAACTTTCTGTTAGGAAGAACATGTTGTATGAAGAATTTCAAGATTGCAATCATTGGATATCAGAATGGAACAATCTCCCTGTTGCCGTGATGCCTCCCATCAAGCTTCAGTCGGTTCTCACTTAAAGGCCAAGATTTCAAGATAGCAGCCATCCTGGATATCTGAATGGAATGATTTTACCAATTTTGGATCTCCACTATGCCAAAATGCCTCTCATCAAGTTTAAGCTCAAGCAGACGTTTGGTTTGGGAGAAAATGTCATTGAAAGAATTTCAAGATATCTTGGATGTCGGTACGCAATGATTTTAGCACTTTTGAATCTCCATGTCACCCAGCGTACTCCCACAAATTAGCAGCTCAATTCAAATCAGTTCTGGAGATGTGGAAAATGTGAAAAGCTAACGATGGTTTATAGATGGATGGACAGACAATGGTAAACAGGCAATGCCATAACCTGACCTGGAGCTTATGCTCTGATCAGCAAGCTAGATAACAATCAATCCAGTGCTCCATACAGGCCATGGAAAGGCTCATACTGACATGATACACACTGATAACAATCCCCACTCCCATTCTGGTAGATAAAACTTGGTCCTGATCCAAATAATTTCAGCTTAGTCTACAGCATGCTGAGCAGTATTCTATACTTGGTCTTTGGAGGGGGTACCCTTATTTCGGCAGTCATAATTTCCTTACACCTGAACTGGTTCTGCTCATAATTTAACATATTGTAAGCAAGACATCTTCCACCATGTCTACCAGAAGTGTTATGGGTCAAGTGACTTCCAAATATGGCTGTCACGTGATCTGACCGGAAACTGTTTAAGACACTTTAAAAGAAAAAGAACTATAAGACCATAGCGCTCAGCGGCCCCCGCCTATCGGGGCTTGTAGAAATAAATGGACTGCATGATGCTTACATGCAGAGCTGAAACCGACCACACACGAGTACTGGTAAACCACTTAGAGGATCTAAGTCTGCCCAGGCAAAGCGGTGTGAGTCAGCATGTCTATGTTTATAAACCCTTTTGGTTTCATTGGGCGACAGGGCTTGAGATGACATTTCATCTCAATGTTGGGTAAAAGTCCCACAAAATTGGAAGCAATGTCTCCAAAATGACCTATACAGTGTTGACGGGGACGTTAAACATCAAATCAAACAACCAAACAAACAATAGCGCTCAGTGTGTGCTTTAAAGGGTAAAATTGATAGCTTGTGTAACTACCTATAATATGGCTACTTATTTATCACGAGTAGTTGTTTAGATGGATTGGGTCTAGTATGCACAAAATTGTGAACAAGCAGGTAAGGGGGACCTGTTGAAGACTGGTACTTGAGAAATCGTTGATTTTAGACATCATTTCCGGGTGTAAAATCAGACAGCCTGTAATGTTGGTGAAACCTATGCTCTTCTAAGAAAGAACGATCCCTTCTGCATCTGTGAACTCATCCGATGGAGTGTACATGCTTTCTTATGAGCGTGATAAGTTGATCGATTTGGACCCCTCACCTTGGGTGACTAAAGTAGCCTACAGGACACTGAAGGTTAAAACTGATTTCAACTAGAGGCACTTTGTATAAAGGGACTCAAAACTCTTACAACTTACGTGGACAATCCTCTTGTGGAGTCTGAAGATCAAACTCATTCAGGCTTAATGAATCCTGACTTTGATGCTTGCTAGAAATCTTTAACTGTTTCTCAAACTGCTGGAATCTTTCTTCTAGCTCTTTGTCATTCTGCAATTGGATATTACAAAAATATTCTCTCCATATTTGTATATACTTTAACCCATTTTGTACTCGAAACCCCAAAACGGGTAATTGGCAAACAATATAGGCCCAGAGCAGACACCACAGAACACAATGTCTGATCAGGACCTACACTGTTTGCAAACAAAAAGTTCAGCCATTTTCCTAATAAATTTTTGGAAGGAAACACAACCCGACACCCTAAAATTTTGCAATGGACTCCTGCTACATATAAGATTCCAGTTGGTACAAAAAAAGAGTTAACCTGTAGTAAATTACCAATAAAACCATTTGTAACTTTAAACATCAACTAGAATTGCATCAATGGGACACGGATGCCCCCGCCAGAAAATGTGTCTATGTTCGTATTCATCCATAGAAAGTTTAAGTTTCGGACCATTTTTTTTACCTTTGACCTCTAAGTATGACCTTGACCTTGGAGGTACAGATCTGGGTTTGCATGTGACACATCGTCTCATGATGGTTAACATTTCTTCAAAGTCATTTCAAAATCCATCCAGAATTATGTAAGTTATTGAAGTTTAAGTTTCGGACCATTTTTTTTACCTTTGACCTGTCAGTTTGACCTTGACCTTGGAGGTAAGTATCTGGGTTTGCACCTGACACATCGTCTCATGATGGTTAACATTTCTCCAAAGTAATTTCAAAATCCATCCAGAAATAAGTAAGTAATTGACTGCATTTAAGTTTCGGACTTTTTTTTTACCTTTGACCTCTAAGTATGACCTTGACCTTGGAGGTACAGACCTGGGTTTTGCACGTGACACATCGTCTCATGATGGTTAACATTTCTTCAAAGTAATTTCAAAAGCCATCCAGAAATAAGAAAGTAATTGACTGCGTTTAAGTTTCGGACCCTTTTTTTGGCCTTTGACGTCTAAGTATGACCTTGACCTTGGAGGTACGGACCTGTGTTTTCCAAGTGACACGCCGTCTCATTATGGTTAACATTTCTGCCGAGTAATTTTAAAATCCGTCAAGAAATATGGAAGTTATTGACTGCGTTTAAGTTTAGGATGCACAGACGAATGGATGCACAGACGAACGGAGGCACAGACGAACGGATGCACAGAAAGGGGCAACGCTATATGCCCTTCCCACCATTCTTCGAATGGCGGGGGCATAAAAAGTAAGCAAGAATATACAGGGGACAAAGGAGTGCACCTTGTGGCAGCTTGGTTCTTAACATGTCATTTCAATTTAAACAAAGGTTCAAGGTATGCTTGGTACAAAAGTTGCAATTATTTGACCTTTATGTGGTAAACTGCCTGCACTTGTATTCAGAACCTATATTCGTATTTCAATCATGGGTCCAACTGCACCTGCTGGCTCACGCCCATCGGGGCTTAGAGAAATAGATTGGGCTGCAAGATGCTAAACCAAGTACTGGTAAACAGCTTAGAAGGCAAAGTGGTGCTAGTTGGCCCATCCATTCATATAAACCCTATTGGGTTCATTGGGCGGCAGGGCATGAGATGTCATTATATTCCAATGTCGGGTAGAAGTCCCACAAAATTGGAAGCAACGTCTCCAAAATGACCTACATAGGGTTGATGAGGATGTAAAGTGATTCAAACAAACAAAAACTAGAGCTATCACTAAAGGTGATGAATACCCCCACAACAAGAGGGCCATGATGGCCCTGGATCGCTCACCTGATCCATAGAGTAACAAGTGGGCCCTGGGGAGGGCCATTATTGACCCCAAGGTTATAATGTGTATAATGTTGAGGGAGGTCTAAAAAGGTGAAGCTTCATACCAAATATCATAAAGGCTTGATTGTCCACTAGATGAAGCTCCATACCAAATATCAAAGACATGGGTCTTGCAGTTTCAGAGAAGAAGATTTTTAAAGATTTTCCTATATAAGTCTATGTAAAACCAAAGGGTCTTGGGGCGGGGGCATTTTGGGCCCAAGGGCTATAATTTGAACAATCTTGATAGAGGTCCACTAGATGAAATTTCACACCAAATATCGAAGACCTAGGCCTTGTGGTTTCACAGAAGAAAATTTTTAAAGATTTTCCCTATATAAGTCTATGTAAAACCAAAGGGCCCCGAGGCGGGGGCATTTTTGGCCTCAGGGCTATAATTTGAACAACCTTGGTAAAGGTCCACTAGCTGAAGCTCCATACCAAATATCAAAGACCTAGGCCTTGTGGTTTCAGAGAAGAAGATTTTTTAAGATTTTCCCTTTATAAGTCTATGTAAAACCTAAGGGCCCCGGAGGGGGTGGGTTGGGGGGGGCATTTTGGTCCCAGGGCCATAATTTGAACAATCTTGGTAGATGTCCACCAGATGAAGCTTCATACCAAATATCAAAGACCTTGGCCTTGCAGTTTCAGAGAAGATGTTTAAAGATTTTCCCTACATAGCCTATGTAAAACCAAAGGGCCCCGGGGCGGGGGCATTTTTGGCCCCAGCACTATAATTTGAACAATCTTGGTAGGGGTCCACTAGATGAAGCTTCATACCAAATAGCAAAGACCTGGGCCTTGCAGTTTCAGAGAAGAAGATTTTTAAAGATTTTCCCTATATAAGCCCATGTAAAACCAAAGGGCCCCGGGGCGGGGGCATTTTTGGCCCAAGCAAAATAATTTGAACAATCTTGGTAGGGGTCCACTAGATGGTCCTTCATATCAAATATCAAAGACCTCGGTCTTGCGGTTTCAGAGAAGGAGATTTTTACAGATTTTCCCTATATAAGCCCAAGTAAAACACAGGGCCCCGGGGCGGTGGCATTTTTGGCCCCAGGGCTATAATTTGAACAATCTTGGTAGAGATCCACTAGGTGAAGCTTCACACAAAATATCAAAGACCTGGGCCTAGCAGTTTCAGAGAAGAAGATTTTTAAAGATTTTCCCTATATAAGCCTATGTTAATCCATAGGCCTCTGGGGCGGGGGGCATTTTTGGCCCCAGGGCTATAATTTGAACAATCTTGAAAGAGGTCCATTAGATGAAGCTTCATACCAAATATCCAAGATCTGGGCCTTGCGGTTCCAGAGAAGAAGATTTTTAAAGATTTTCCCTATATAAGCCTATGTAAAACCAAAGGCCCCTGGGGCGGGGGCGGTTTTGGCCCCAGGGCTATAATTTGAACAATCTTGAAAGGGGTCCACTAGATGAAGCTTCACACCAAATATCCAAGATCTGGGTCTTGCGGTTCCAGAGAAGAAGATTTTTAAAGATTTTCCCTATATAAGCATATGTAAAACCAAAGGCCCCGGGGGCGGGGGCATTTCTGGCCCCAGGGCTATAATTTGAACAATCTTGGTAGGGGTCCACTAGGTGAAGCTTCACACCAAATATCAAAGACCTGGGCCTTTCGGTTTCAGAGAAGAAGATTTTTAAAGATTTTCCCTATATAAGCCTATGTAAAACCAAAGGACCCCGGGGCGGGGACAATTTTCGACCCAGGACTATAATTTGAACAATCTTGGTAGAGGTCCACTAGATGAAGCTTCATACCAAATATCGAAGACCTGGGCCTTGCGGTTTCAGAGAAGAAGATTTTTAAAGTTTTCATTTAAAAAATCTTTTTTTAGCTCCTGTGACCTAGATGTGCAACAGACCGGAACCATTTGAACAACTTTGAAAGGGGACCACTTAAGGATCATTCCTGTGAAGTTTGGTCAAAATCCGATCAGTGGTTTAGGAGGAGATGTTGTTTGAAGAAAAGTTTACGCACACACGCACGCACACGCATGCACGACGGACGACGGACAAAAAGTGATCACAAATGCTCACCTCGTCACTACGTGACAGGTGAGCTAAAAAGTATCACAGGTATGAGCCGAATGAGTGGCAAACAGTGTAGACCCTGATGAGATGCCACATTCTGCGGCATCTCATCTGGGTCTACAATGTTTGCTTTGGCCTGTCTGTCCGAATACATAAGGTAAATACATTAAATATACATATGCTTCTTATACTTATGCTCCTTGGACATAAATGTATTTGGTTCAACTAAACATGTTTGAATCTAGCATAAGGAGCATATGGTGGCATCTAACCATGCACTCAATGGAAGAACATTCTTTGGCTCATTTCCATGATTAAACTGAATGTTTATGCACAGTGTGCTCTTATTTTGGCAAATACAGTAATTTACGGATTTAAGTGGAATGGGACCATCTTCAGGGGAGCCAAATCCTGCAAAAGTATTTTTGTCTCCCATGTCAATAGGGGTCAACTTTTAAAGGAGCAAATTCTTTCCTTTAAAAGTTTTTTCCTTTAACCCTTTTTGAAGAGGGACAGGGCTTACAGAGAAGCGAACAGGAAGTCCCGAAAGTTGTCTCCCTTTGAAAAATGGCGGAAAAATCTGCCAGGTGTTCCCATTCCCCTTAATCTTTTTTTCCACCTATCACAGTAATGTGAAGCCTCCGATCCCTCACTTTGTATCAAATTAGTGTGTATATTGAAAACCATTGTAAAAGCCTCTTTAAACAGGGAAATACTGGATTTCAAAGGGTATGGATTAATTGAGAAGGAACGATAGCAGTCTCCTATTTACGTTCTTCAAATGTTGAAAAGTTACTTGATTCTTGACAGGGAAGATGGGACACATTCCCCGCCTTAGAGAGATATTTGCCAGAGCTGTTTACCGGTAATTATGGCTAGCTCATTTTTCATATTTTTGCTCCAAAACATACAAGGCATTTATAATAAGTACCCCAAAAACATACATATATTGACTGTGGTATTTGATACAATCACCTTCTTTTAAGCAGTTTCAATGAGTACCCATAATTCATCTGTACAGAAGAAAGAAGAAAATATATTTTTTTATTTTATAAATGGATTTCGAAAGCCATGACAGAGAACAGAATCTTACATGACTGATCTTACATAGACTGATTAATCTAATGAATTTGCATGTTTGCCAAACTTAGCATTTTACAACCAAGTCAACACTGCTTATGTCATTTAATGGTCTGCATGCTGGGTATTTGCTTGTAGCAGCAGACGACATTTTTAAATAGTTTTCTAATTTTCCCAGAAAACAGGATTTGACATCTCATGCAAATTGTCTCCTAAGGAGACAATTTGCATGAGATGTCAAGTCCTGTTTTCTTGGAAACCTAAGAACAAGAGGGCCCAGAGGGCCCTGGTTCGCTCACCTGATCCAATGTATAACAAGTGGGCCCCGGGCAGGGTCAATTTTGGCCCCAGGGCTATAATTTGAACAATCTTGGTAGAGGTCCACAAGATGAAGCTTCATATCTAATATGAAAGACCTGGGCTTTCTGGTTTCAGAGAAGAAGATTTTAAAGGTTTACCCTGCATATAGAAGTCTATGTAAAACAAGATTTTCCCTATATAAGTCTATGTTAAACCAAAGGGCCCCGGAGCAGGGGCATTTTTGGCCCCAGGGCTATAATTTGAACAATCTTGGTAGAGGTCCACTAGCTGAAGCTTCATAACAAATATCAAAGACCTAAGGTCTTTGTTTCAGAGAAGATGATTTTTAAAGATTTTCCCTATATAAGTCTATGTAAAACCAAAGGGCCACATGGCGGAGGCATTTTTGGTCTCAGGGCTATAATTTGAACAATCTTTATAGAGGTCCACTAGCTGAAGCTTCATAACAAATATCGAAGACCTAAGCCTTGTGGTTTCAAAGAAGAAGATTTTTCAAGATTTTCCCTATATACCTCTATGTAAAACCAAAGGGCCCTGGAGCGGGGGCATTTTTGGCCCCAGGGCTATAATTTGAACAATCTTTGTAGAGGTCCACAAGATGAAGCTTCATACCAAATATCAAAGACCTGGGCAATGCAGTTTCAGAGAAGAAGATTTTTCAAGATTTTCCCTATATAAGCCTAGGTAAAACAAAAGGGCCCTGGTGCGGGGGCATTTTTGGCCCCAGCACTATAATTCGAATAATCTTGGTAGGGGTCCACTAGATGAAGCTTCATACCAAATATCAAAGACCTGGGCCTTGCGGTTTCAGAAAAGAAGATTTTTTAAAGATTTTCCCTATATAAGCCCATGTAAAACCAAAGGGCCCCCGTGTGGGGGGCATTTTTAGCTCCAGCACTATAATTTGAACAATCTTGGTAGGGGTCCACTAGATGAAGCTTCATACCAAATATCAAAGACCTGGGCCTTGCGGTTTCAGAGAAGAAGATTTTTAAAGATTTTCCCTATATAAGACCATGTAAAACCAAAAGGCCCCCGGGCGGAGGCATTTTTGGCCCCAGCACTATAATTTGAACAATCTTGGTAGGGGTCCACTAGATGAAGCTTCATACCAAATATCAAAGACCTGGGTCTTGCGGTTTCAGAGAAGAAGATTTTTCAAGATTTTCCCTATATAAGCCCATGTAAAACCAAAGGGCCCCCATGCGGGGGCATTTTTAGATCCAGCACTATAATTTGAACAATCTTGGTAGGGGTCCACTAGATAAAGCTTCATACCAAATATCAAAGACCTGGGCCTTGCGGTTTCAGAGAAGAAGATTTTTAAAGATTTTCCCTATATAAGCCCATGTAAAACCAAAGGGCCCCCGTGCGGGGGCATTTTTGGCCCCAGCAATATAATTTGAACAATCTTGGTAGGGGTCCACTAGATGAAGCTTCATACCAAATATCAAAGACCTGGGCCTTGCGGTTTCAGAGAAGAAGATTTTTCAAGATTTTCCCTATATAAGCCCATGTAAAACCAAAGGGCCCCCGTGTGGGGGCATTTTTAGCTCCAGCACTATAATTTGAACAATTTTGGTAGGGGTCCACTAGATGAAGCTTCATACCAAATATCAAAGACCTGGGCCTTGCGGTTTCAGAGAAGAAGATTTTTAAAGATTTTCCCTATATAAGCCCATGTAAAACCAAAGGGCCCCCGTGCGGGGGCATTTTTGGCCCCAGCACTATAATTTGAACAATCTTGGTAGGGGTCCACTAGATGAAGCTTCATACCAAATATCAAAGACCTGGGCCTTGCGGTTTCAGAGAAGAAGATTTTTTAAGTTTGCGGTGAAAAAAATCTATTTTTGGCTACTGTGACCTATATGTGCAACGGACCACTGTGACCTATATGTGCAACGGACCGGAACCATTTGAACAGCTTTGAAAGGGGACCACCTAAGGATCATTCCTGTGAAGTTTGGTCAAAATACGATCAGTGGTTTAGGAGGAGATGTCGTTTGAAGAAAAGTTTACGGACGCACGCACGGACGCACGACGGACGACGGACAAAAAGTGATCCCAAAAGCTCACCTTGTCACTACGTGACAGGTGAGCTAAAAATATCAACAATTTGTCGTCTGCTGATTAAGCATAGAGACTGGTAAAGATTAAGCCAGTCACTTAATCATTAGGGCACCAGAGAAAATTTCAGAGCTAATGACAATTTTATATTCTGTTTTATGTGAAAAATAAGGCTTGACATTTCATGTGAACTGTCTGCCCGGCAGACATTTTGCAATCAATGTCAAGCCTGATTTTCTCTGAAAACAAAGCTTGCAAATTTCATGTGAACTGGATGCAGACATTTTGCATGCAATGTCGCCTGATTTTCTCTGAAAATAAGGTTTGACATTTCATGTGAACTCTGCCCAGCAGACATTTTGTATGCAATGCTAAGTCTTATTTTCTTTGAAAGTAAAGATTGACATTCCATGTGCCCTGCAGACAATACACATATAATGTCAAGATTTATTTTCCCTGAAAAATAGGACAGAAATAATTGGAAATGATATCTGCAAATGTTTTGACTGGCAGTTTAAGGGTTAACCTAACAATAATTTTCTGGACATGTTAATGGGAATGTGAACACCTTCAGGGGAGGCAACTCCTGCAAAAGTATTTTTGTCTCCCGTGTCAATAGGGGTCAACTCTTTAAAGGAAAGAATTTACAGTGCGACAGGGCTTATAGAAAAGCAAACAAGGTCCGAAGGTCGTCTCCCTTTGAAAAATGGTGGAAAAATCTGCCAAGTTTTCCCTAGTCTTTGGAAGCAATTTACCAGGCCAGTACATTGCACATTCTTTAGAAGGGTACTTGAAAACTGTTTTTGCATCAGTACAAGAGAGAAAATGACTACAGAAAATATTTCATGATTAACCTCAAGGAAAGAAAATTGCCAGAACTGGAGGGATTGAACCTAAAACCTTCTGGTCACCTGTCACATGTGCATCCAGCACAACAGACAGAGGACTAGGTTATCCATAATGATACCATACCCCTGGGTATCAGTGCAATTTTTCATATCTCAAAAACATACATTTTTTTCTGACGAAAATTTGATATTTTTCTTATTTTAACTCCAAACACAGGTTGAGGGTGCTCGTTAGAACCGCCTCATTGAGGCGGTTCTAACGAGTACCCACAACCTATGAATTGGAGCAGAAATAAGGAAAATAATGTTTACCCCCATAATACCCAGTTTTCTCTACATAAAATGGGGTCTAAGGGGGGTGTTTATTTCATGGACTTGTTCATGTGATGAAACGCAGCCATAGGTGTATGCTGGTAGTGGTTATCAGCTCCAAGCTCAAAACAAGTCATCACAAAAACACGCCTATATAATTCTGACCCCCTTGAGCCCCACTTTTATATAGTAAAACTTGGGTTAACAGAGATAAACCTTATTTTTCTTATTTCTGCTCTAAAGTATAGATTGTGGGTACTCGTTAGAACTGCCTTGATGAGGCGGTTCTAACGTGTATCCTCAATCTATATTTTAGAGCAGAAATAAGAAAAAATATTTCTGCTCTAAAGTATAGACTCTGTGTACTCGTTCGAACCACATCGATGATGCGGTTCTAACGTGTACCCTCAATCTATATTTTGAGCAGAAACAAGCAAAATATCACAATTTTTCATCTAAAAATTTTCATTGTTACGGCGGTAAAATTTACAATATATTTGAATCGGCATATTTTCGTAATGTATAACCTGTATACAAGGTAATGCATCACATTAACATGTCTGTGTAACGAACAGCCCTATAAGTCCAACTTTATATAGAGAAAATAAGGGTTTACAGGGTATATAACATTTTTCTTATTTCTGCTCCAAGACGTGGATTGTGGGCACTCACAACCTATGTTTAGAGAATTAGTTTGTTTGTTTGATTTGAGGTTTAACGTCCTCGTCAACACTGTAAAGGTCATTGTGGAGACGTTGCTTCCAATTTTGTGGGACTTTTACCCGACATTGAGATGAAATGACATCTCAAGCCCTGCTGCCCAATGAAACCAATAGGGTTTATAAGCATGGATGGTCCAACTCGCACCACTTTGCCCGGGCAGGCTTAGATCCTCTAAGCGGTTTACCAGTACTTGTGTGCAGGTTGGTTTCAGCTCTGCGTCGAAGCATCATGCAGCCCATCTATTTCTCCAAGCCCCAATGGGCGGGAGCAACTATGTTTGGAGTAAAAATTACACATTTCATCAGAAAAAAAATTATCGTTTTGAAGAAATAAACAAGAGGGCCATATGGCCCTATATCGCTCACCTGTTTACAAGAAAATCATTAGTGTAGGAGACCACTTGACAATGCTACATACTAAATATCTAAGCTCAGGCAAAGCGGTGTCCATGCTTATAAACCCTAATGGTTTCATTGGGCGACAGGGCTTGAGATGTAATTTCATCTCAATGTCTGGTAAAAGTCCCACAAAATTGGAAGAGACATCTCCAAAATGACCTATACAGTGTTGTCAGGGATGTAAAACCTCAAATCAAACAAAATATGTGCCTTATGGTTTTGGAGAAAAAGATTTTTTTAAGTTTTTTCCAGTATAAGTCTATAGAAGCTAATGAGCCCTGGGGCTTGGCCAATTTTGACCCAAAGGGCACGGTTGGCAGGATTTTTGTAGGCGACCATTTTGTGTTGTTATATATACTAAATTTTTAAGGTCTGTACTTCATGGTTTCAAAGAAGATGTTTGAAGCTTTTTCCATTATAAGTTTGCTGGAGTTAAGGGGCCACAGGATTTGGACCCCAGGGGCATGATTGGCAGGATTCATGCAGGTGACCGCTCGACATTGCTACATGCTAAATACCTAAGCTCTGGGACTTATGGTTTCAGAGAAGAAGATTTTTTTCCCCATTTTAAGTTGTTTTTTTATTTCTTTTTTTCTTTTATTTTCATTATAAGGGCCCTGTGGTTTCAGAGAAGAAGATTTTTGAAGTTTCTCCACTTGTAAGTCTATGGAAGCTAAAGAACCCTGGGGTGGGGCCAATTTGGATCCCAGGGGCATAACTGGCAGGATTTATGTAGGTGGCCACTTGACATTGCTACATACTAAAAATCTAAGCTCTGGGCCTTATGGTTTCATAGAAGAAGATTTTTTAAGTTTTTTTTCCATTATAAGTCTATTGGAGGTGATGAGCTCGGGCATGGCCAATTTTGATCCCCAGGGGCAGGGCTAACAGGATTTATGTAGAAGGCTATTTTATGTTGCTAGATACTAAATATCTAAGTTCTGTGCTTCACAGTTTCTGAGAAGAAGATTTTTGAAGCTTTTTCCCATTATGAGTATATGGGAGCTAAGGGGCACCGGGGCGTGGCCCATTTGGACCCCAGGGGCATGATTAGCAGGAAATATGTAGGTAACCACTTGCCGTTGCTACATGCTAAATATCTAAGCTCTGGGCCCTGTGGTTTCAGAGAAGAAGACTTTTGAAGTTTTTTTTCCATAATGAGTCTATGGGAGCTAAGGGGGTCCAAGGGTGTGGCCCATTTGGACCCCAGTGGCATGATTGGCAGGATTTATGACCTCTTGTCATTGCTACATGGTAAATAACTAAGCTGTGGGCCCTGTGTTTTCAGAGAAGAAGATTTTTGAAGCTTTTTTCCATTATGAGTCTATGGGAGCTAAGGGGCCCCGGAGCGTGGCCCATTTGGACCCCACGGCATGATTGGCAGGATTTATGTAGGTGACCACTTGCTATTGCTACATGCTAAATATCTAAGCTGTGGGCCCTGTGGTTTCAGAGAAGAAGATTTTTGAAGTTTTTTTTTTTCATTATGAGCCTATAGGAGCTAAGGGGCCCCAGGGCGTGGCCCTTTTGAACCCGAGGGGCATGATTTGCAGGAATTATGTAGGTGACCACTGGCCGTAGGTACATGCTAAATATCTCAACTCTGGGCCCTGTGGTTTCAGAGAAGTAGATTTATGAAGCTTTTTTTTAAATTATTAGTCTATGTGAGCTAGGGGCCCGAGGCGTGGCCCATTTCGACCCTAGGGGCATGATTGCCAGGATTTATGTAGGTGACCACTTGCCGTTGCTACATGCCAAATACCTCAGCTCTGGGCCCTGTGGTTTCGAAGAAGAAGATTTTTGAAGCTTTTTTCCATTATGAGTCTATAGGAGCTAAAGGGCCCCGGGGGGGTGGCCCGTTTGGACCCCAGGGGCATTATTGGCAGGAATCATGTAGGTGACCACTTGCCGTTGCTAAATGCTAAATATCAAGGCTCTGGGCCCTGTGGTTCCCGAGAAGAAGATTATTGTTCCATTATGAGTCTATGGGAGCAAAGGGGCCCTGGGGCATCGCCCATTTGGAACCCAGGGGCATGATTGCCAGGAATTATGTAGGTGACCACTGGCCATTGCTACATGCTAAACATCTAAGCTCAGGGCCCTGTGGTTTCAGAGAAGAAGATTTTTGAAGCTTTTTTTTCCATTATGCGTCTTTGGGAGCTAAGGGGCCCTGGGGTGTGGCCAATTTGGACCCCAGGGGCATGATTGGCAGGAATTATGTAGGTGACCACTTGCCATTGCTACATGCCAAATATCTCCGCTCTGGGCCCCGTGGTTTCAGAGAAGAAGATTTTTGAAGCTTTTTTTCCCATTATGAGTCTATAGGAGCTAAATGGCCCCGGGGCGTGGCCCGTTTGGACCCCACGGGCATGATTGGCAGGAATTATGTAGGTGTCCACTTGCCGTTGCTACATGCTAAATATTTAAGCTCTGGGCCCTGTGGTTTCTGAGAAGAAGATTTTTGAAGCTTTTTTTTCCCCATTAGGAGTCTATGTGAGCTTAGGGCCCCTGGGGCATGGCCCATTTGGACCCTAGGGGCATGATTGGCAGGATTTATGTAGGTGACCACTTGCTGTTGCTACATGCCAAATACCTCAGCTCTTGGCCCCGTGGTTTCAGAGAAGAAGATTTTTGAGCTTTTTTCCATTATGAGTCTTTAGGAGCTAAAGGGCCCCGGGGCGTGGCCCGTTTGGACCCCAAGGGCATGATTGGCAGGAATTATGTAGGTGTCCACTTTCCGTTGCTACATGCTAAATATCTAAGCACTGGGCCCTGTGGTTTCTGAGAAGAAGATTTTTTAAGCTTTTTGTTCCATTATGAGTCTATGGGAGCGAAGGGGCCCCGGGGCGTTGCCCATTTGGAACCCAGGGGCATGATTGGCAGGAATTATGTAGGTGACCACTGGCCGTTGCTACATGCTAAATATCTAAGCTCTGGGCCCTGTGGTTTCAGAGAAGAAGATTTTTGAAGCTTTTTTTTCCATTATGCGTCTTTGGGAGCTAAGGGGCCCCGGGGTGTGGCCAATTTGGACCCCAGGGGCATGATTGGCAGGAATTATGTAGGTGACCACTTGCCATTGCTACATGCCAAATATCTCCGCTCTGGGCCCCGTGGTTTCAGAGAAGAAGATTTTTGAAGCTTTTTTTCCCCATTATGAGTCTTTAGGAGCTAAAGGGCCCCAGGGCGTGGCCCGTTTGGACCCCAAGGGCATGATTGGCAGGAATTATGTAGGTGTCCACTTGCCGTTGCTACATGCTAAATATCTAAGCTCTGGGCCCTGTGGTTTCTGAGAAGAAGATTTTTGAAGCTTTTTTTTTCCCCCATTATGAGTCTATGTGAGCTAAGGGCCCCTGGGGCGTGGCCCATTTGGACCCTAGGGGCATGATAGACAGGATTTATGTAGGTGACCACTTGCTGTTGCTACATGCCAAATACCTCAGCTCTTGGCCCTGTGGTTTCAGAGAAGAAGATTTTTGGAGCTTTTTTCCATTATGAGTCTATAGGAGCTAAAGGGCCCCGGGGCGTGGCCTGTTTGGACCCCAGGGGCAAGATTGGCAGGAATTATATAGGTGACCACTTGCCGTTGCTACCTGCTCAATATCTAATCTCTGGGCCCTGTGGTTTCCGAGAAGAAGATTTTTGAAGCTTTTTGTTCCATTATGAGTCTATGGGAGCGAAGGGGCCCCGGGGCGTCGCCCATTTGGAACACAGGGGCATGATTGGCAGGAATTATGTAGGTGACCACTGGCCATTGCTACCTGCTAAATATCTAAGCTCTGGGCCCTGTGGTTACAGAGAAGAAGATTTTTGAAGCTTTTTTTTCATGATGAGTCTTTGGGAGCTAAGGGGCACCGGGGTGTGGCCAATTTGGACCCCAGGGGCATGATTGGCAGGAATTATGTAAATGACCACTTTCCGTTGCATTATGCCAAATATCTCAGCTCTGGGCCCTGTGGTTTCAGAAAGAAGATTTTTGAAGCTTTTTTCCATTATGAGTCTATAGGAACTAAAGGGCCCCGGGGCGTGGCCCTGTTGGACCCTAGGGGCATGATTGGCAGGAATTATATAGGTGACCACTTGCCATTGCTACCTGCTAAATATCTAAGCTCTGGGCCCTGTGGTTTCCGAGAAGAAGATTTCTGAAGCTTTTTGTTCCATTATGAGTCTATAGGAGCTAAAGGGCCCCGGGGTGTGGCCCATTTGGAACCCAGGGGCATGATTGGCAGGAATTATGTAGGTGACCACTGGCCGTTGCTACATGCTCAATATCTAAGCTCTGGGCCCTGTGGTTTCAGAGAAGAAGATTTTTGAAGCTTTTTTTCATTACGAGTCTTTGGGAGCTAAGGGGCCCCGGGGTGTGGCCAATTTGGACCCCAGGGGCATGATTTGCAGCAATTATGTAGGTGACCACTTTCCGTTGCTACATGCCAAATATCTCAGCTCAGGGCCCCGTGGTTTCAGAGAAGAAGATTTTTGAAGCTTTTTTCCTTTATGAGTCTATAGGAGCTAAAGGGCCCCGGGGTGTGGCCCGTTTGGACCCCAGGGGCATGATTGGCAGGGATTATGTAGGTGACCACTTGCCATTGCTACATGCTAAATATCTAAGCTCTGGGCCCTGTGGTTTCCGAGAAGAAGATTTTTGAAGCTTTTTGTTCCATTATGAGTCTATGGGAGCAAAGGGGCCCCAGGGCGTGGCCAATTTGGACCCCAGGGGCATGAATGGCAGGAATTATGTAGGTGACCACTGGCTGTTAATACATGCTAAATATCTAAGCTCTGGGCCCTGTGGTTTCAGAGAAGAAGATATTTTATTTTTTTCCCATTGTAAGTCTATGGGAGCTATATGTTGCCATGGCAACCAGAATTCCAATCTGATCAGCCCAAAAACCTTATGCAGCCTTTCCCCCTACCTGATGATGCTTCTTATGAGATTTGATCAAGATTGACCATGGGGTATTAGAGATAAACTTATTTGAAATTGTTTACGGACACACGACGGACAAAAAGTGATCACAAAAGCTCACCTTGTCACTACGTGACAGGTAAGCTAATAAAAGACCTGGGCCTTGCGGTTTCAGAGAAGAAGATTTTTAAAGATTTTCCCTATAAGAGCCCATGTAAAAACCAAAGGGCCCCCGGGCGGGGGCATTTTTGGCCCAAGCACTATAATTTGAACAAACTTGGTAGGGTCCACTAGATGAAGCTACATACCAAATATCAAAGACCTTGGCCTTGCGGTTGCAGAGAAGAAGATTTTTAAAGATTCTCCCTATATAAGCCCATGTAAAACCGAAGGGCCCCGGGGTGGTGGCATTTTTGGCCCCAGCACTATAATTTCAACAATCTTGGTAGAGGTCCACTCAATGAAGCTTCTTACCAAATAGCAAAGACCTGGGCCTTGCAGTTTCAGAGAAGAAGATTTTTAAAGATGTTTCCCTATATAAGCCCATGTAAAACCAAAGGGACCCGGGGTGTGGGCATTTTTGGCCCCAGCACTATAATTTGAAAAAAAACTTTGTAGGGGTCCACTAGATAAAGCTTCATACCAAATATCAAAGACCTGGGCCTTGCGGTTTCAGAGAAGAAGATTTTAAAAAATTTTCCCTATATTAAGCCCATGTAAAACCAAAGGGCCCCGGGGCGGGGGCATTTTTGGCCCAAGCACTATAATTTGAACAATCTTGGTAGGGGTCCACTAGATAAAGGTTGATACCAAATAGCAAAGACCTGGGCCTTGCGGTTTCAGAGAAGAAGATTTTTAAAGATTTTCCCTATATAAGCCCATGTAAAACCAAAGGGCCCCGGGGCGGGGGCATTTTTGGCCCCAGCACTATAATTTGAACAAACTTGGTAGGGGTCCACTAGATGAAGCTACATACCAAATATCAAAGACCTTGGCCTTGCGGTTGCAGAGAAGAAGATTTTTAAAGATTTTCCCTTTATAAGCCCATGTAAAACTGAAGGGCCCCGGGGTGGTGGCATTTTTGGCCCCAGCACTGTAATTTCAACAATCTTGGTAGAGGTCCACTCAATGAAGCTTCATACCAAATATCAAAGACCTTGGCCTTGTGGTTTCAGAGAAGAAGATTTTTTAAGTTTTCAGTGAAAAATATCTATTTTTGGCTCCTGTGACCCAGATGTGCAACGCACTGGAACCATTTGAACAACTTTGAAAGGGGACCACCTAAGGGTCATTCCTGTGAAGTTTGGTCAAAATCCGATCAGTGGTTTAGGAGGAGATGTCGTTTGAAGAAATTGTTAACGCACACACGCACGCACACACGCACTGACGACGGACGACGGACGAAAAGTGATCACAAAAGCTCACCTTGTCACTACGTGACAGGTGAGCTAAAAACTGCCTTGATAGTACCACAGCGGCATTTTGCAATTTTTTCACTTGAAAGGGGCCATAACTCTGTCGAAAATTGACAAATTGTAGTGGAAATCGAACTTGACCTGTATTTTATGATGTTACATCAGTGTACCAAAAATTATAAAAATCGGTGAAGCGCTTTTTGAGTTATCGTCTGGAAACCAAGTTAACAGACCGACCGACAGACCGACAAGCTCACTCCTATATGAATTTCATTTGTGGGGGTATAACTACACCTGTTGTATCGAAACATTTCAAAGGCTGTTGGAGATATGGAGATTACAAGGTTATACTGTCAGGAGAAATAACTCAAATACTCAACAGTCCCCCTCGACCCTTACCTGTTGCAAGGGTGGCAGGCTTTGTCCATCTGTAAAGAATTTCAAGACACCCAAGGCCCCGAGGTTACAGAACTTTTTTCATGCTCAACACACTAGAGCAATTATCCTGCTCATAAATTTTAAAATGCCATCAAGTGTTGGACTTTCAAAACTTATCAGCAGGATAAATGACACTCTGTGCTGATCTGGGCAGGATATTTGCCCAATTTGTTTGTATTTTGTTAGTATTGAGCACAACAAATTGCATGCTCAGCCGTGTTGATGCATGAAAAATGTTTTATAACTTCTGTGCCAGGCTGAATAGTTTGAAAAAGAGCTAGACAGAGTAAGGAAATCTTTGCTTTGTTCAATGAACTGTGTTCAGCTGTCCCCAATGAGAACCAAATAAAATCAGCTTGTCTGAGTCGGGTACTTAAAAGGTGAGTTGAGTTTAATGGGGATAACCCTTACTTTGGACCATGGCTGCATGCATGATCTATGTTACCAAAATTTTTGGTGAGATGGATCATACATGCAACCATATGGATATATAAAGCAGCCATGACATGGATATATAAAGCACATATATCAAAGGAGAAAGTATGGAGAAAGTCAAAATGCACCATCACAGTGGTCTTATGGAAGTCAAGGTCAATGAAATCTAATCAACTCAAAGGTATGGTCCAATATATACATTTAAAGTAGAAGTAAAACAAAGATCAGGAATTGATGCAATTAACTTACTCCACCCATAAAAGACACCAAAGGGAAAGAAATACAAACATTAAGCGACCAGACCATAATGGAAACCTAAACAAAGGAAGGCCATAAGGACAGTTACTTTCCCACAAAATGGCCACATGGCCATCCAAAATTAAAAGACACAAGTGATACACACAGTAAGTAACAAACAACAACATAAATAAATCGCCACAGAAGAGGGATGTCTGATGGAAATTTGCAATTCAAATTAACAGAAATTGCAGACACTGACAGGATCTGAAAACAACAAAAACAATTTACCCCCACTAAGCTCCCCAGAGGGCACATAGTTTATTCATTTTCAACAAACAAAGGTGTCTTCAAGTTGAAGTACTGTTACTGAATAATGACATCTAAAATTGCTCACTTACCAAGAGAGGCCTCAGTTTAGACAATATATCTCTGACTTCTTCCATACTCTGTCTCAGTGCATTAAGAACACCAAATAGGTCAGCATCATTTTGCTGTGTAGATGATGCCATATAATTCTGAGTTATTAACAAGCGAGCTGAAGTAAACAGAGCAGCATTCAATTACTCAACAATACAGTAAATACAGTAAATATAACTCTACAAACAAATACTTGCCCCGGCCCATCAGGGCTTGTAGAATAGATTGGGCTCCATGATGCTTCCATGCAGAGCTGAAACTGACCGCACATGACTGGTAAACAGCTTAGAAGGTCTAAGCCTGCCCAGGCAAAGTGGTGCGAGTCGGACCCTCCATGCATTTTAACCCTAATGGTTTCATTGAGCAGTAGGGATTGAGATGTCATTTCATCTCAGTTTCAGGTAAAAGTCCTACAAAATTGGAAGCAGCATCTCCAAAATGACCTAAATAGTGCTAAACCTCAAATCAAACAAAACACAAATTCATGAAATTTATGTCCCTACAGTTGCATCACTACTAGAAAATCAAAGCTGGCAAAAAGTTAGTTACTAACAGGACCAGTTGTTAATACATGTTTTAATATGTTATTACTGGTCAACTGGTTAATACTGGTCAGTTAACCCATTTTATACCAAATGGAATCTTTCTCCTTATATATAGCAGGAGTCCATTTCAAAATACAGAGGTGTTAGGTTGTGTTTTCTTCAAAATATTTTTGAAAAATGGCTGAACTTTTTGCAAACATTGTAGATCCTGATCAGATGCCACATTCTGCAGCATCTGATCTGGGCCTGCACTGTTTGCCAACTACCCCTTTTGGGGTTTCTGGTACAAAATTGGTTAAACTTTTCTAAACGTGTGACAGTTTGTGGTATTGGTAAAATAAAGCAGTTAAAAGATATAGACACTGTGCAGCTATTTCATGTTTGTTGTTCTTTGTCTATGGTATCAACAACTGAAGTGTCATGTGTATAGGTTCTTTAAGTAACAGTACTTTTACACCATTTAACCCTTTTTATTATTCACCAGATACATTAAAACTTTAACATTCCAACACGGATCCATATTTATACATATTATATAGCATCCTTAATTCTGATACAACAGCAAATATTTTAGAAGCCTCTGTGGTGTAGTGGTTACGCTACTCGCCTTGTAAACCAGGGGTCGCAGGATCGATCCTGGGCTTCTCCAGACTTTCGGATGAGTCTTTAAACCGAGGTCCCATCTCTGTATGACCTTAGCTGTTGGTGGGACGTAAAACTCAAACACTCACTCACTCAACAGCAAAAAGAAAATATGAATTCACTCTAATTTTAACATATCATAATGATCCAAAGTATTGGGACAGATAGGCTTAAGCAAACAGTGCAGACCCAGATCAGACTGCTCCTACAGAGCAGTCTGATCAGGGCCTACACTGTTTGCCATTACGTCTGCAGTTTTTGGGCTCATTGCTGGATCATGAAACAATTTTAGTAAAATTTAAGGAGGATTATAGCAAGTCCTCAAGGTGCCCAATTTTTTGGATTTTTACAGTACCTGTGGGTTTCTTAGTGTTTTGGTAAAACCCTAACTTACCTTTGGTATAGCTCAGATCTTCTTGGTGTTTCTCTAAGTCCCTCATAAATACCAGCCTGTTGCCATACTTCACCATACTTGCCACCTAGAGCAGAAAAGTCTTCAGTTTTGGGGTTGATTGTTTGTCAATCAACCAAAAGTTACAAGGACAAAACCTCTGTGAGTGCTGGAGTCTATGTGTTTGTTTGTTTGTATTGGAGTTTTACGGCCCAGTCAACACTATTTAGGTCATTTTTGAGCCGGTCAGTTTACCTATCCACACTTTCCTGGGCAGGCTTATACGTAAGCGGTTAACCAGTACAGTGCACATTCTTTCGCCAGAAACTGACAACTGCCCTTCTTGAATCAACGAAAGGGAGAGAATGACCGTAGAAAAGATTTCATGATCAATCTCCACGAAAGAATGTTGCCGACCCCGGCGGGAGTCAAACCCGCGTCCTCCAGATCACCAGTCAGACGCGCATCCGACTGAGCCAACGAGGCCGGCTGGAGTCTATGTGACTATCTGTCACTGGTTTGTAGGAAATCCATGTAGCTTATTATAGATTTTTATCGCAGTGAGGTCAGCGTGCTGCATAAAATGGTTATCTGTAGAATCAGGAGTGGAATCATGGGTTGGGCTTGGCAAAAAGTGCATACCCTGATCAGATGCCCCAGAATGCGGCATCTGATCAGGGTCTACACTATTTGCTTACAGTACAGGAATTTAAAGGTCAGACGCCGAAAATACGTGGCATTTGATCAGGGTCTACACTGTTTGCTTAGATGCAGGAATTTAAGGGTCACACGCCGAAAATATGCAGCATCTGATCAGGGTCTACACAGTTTGCTGAAAGTACAGGAATTTAAGGGTTAAGCAAAACAGTCCAAGTCCCAATTCAGGCCCATTTTCCCAATCTTTACTCAATGACAATCAACCCACCAGTTCTCTCAGTGCTTTGATTATTATCTGAGCCCCGCCAAGCGAATTTGTGTCTTCGAGCATTCCGCCATGACAAATTTTAACTGCCCATGCCCAGCCATTCAGAGGGGCCAGGGATATGGCTTTCTGTCTGAAGGTTCCTCTTGATTCACTGCTTGTATGAGCGAGCAGCGAAGGTTCTGGCGAGACTGCGCGGATGCGCAGGCTCGCCTGAACCTTCGCTGCTCGCATAGCCGATAAGTACCAAAATCGCTTGACGGGGCCCATCTAATTTTAAAATCCTTTCAAGACTATCTCCCTTACGTGAAGCAGATGGTAAATCAAAGGTGGACAAAATCCAAAGTACCCAGAGAAAAACTTTAACTTCCACAGCAGAACTTAATGTTGTTTTCTGCAGTTTTCTGTCAACCTCTCATTTATGATAGGCTCAAAATTTGTTTGTTTGTATTGGAGTTTAACGGCCCAGTCAACACTTTTTAGGTCATTTTTTAGCCGGTCAGTTTACCTATCCACACTTTTCCTGGGCAGGCCTATATGTAGGAGGTTAACAAGTACAGTGCACATTCTTTCGCCAGAAACTGACAACTGCCCTTCTTCATTCAACCGAAGGGAGAGAATAACTGTAGAAAAGATTTCATGATCAATCTCCAAGAAAGAATGTTGATAGGCTCAGTATAAGTTTTTTTTATTGAAACTGAAACTAGCACAAATGTCCATTACTGGTATCTTTAACTTTTAAAAACAGTCAAAATTTTACATCAAAGATTGCCTTTATCACACATATATACCTTCTGCAGAAAATAGCTTTTCAGTGACCTCTCATCTTTAGTCACCCAGGCAAAACCGATGACATCATGTGTCACAATATAATCAATGACTGAGTTGTCACTGAGGCAAGCATTCTGATCACGTTTCAAACAAAAATGTTTCTTCTATAACCTTAACAAGATTTCACTCTGATTTGACCTTCTGATTTAGGCTTTGACACCACATGACAAACGTTCGAACCTAGCCCATATATTATTGAGCCAGACATTCTGAGAAAGTTAAGAAATGATTTGGCTAAATGGTTCCAAATGTTTTTATATGATTTGGCCCGGTAACCCTAGTCTGACCACCCCAGCTCCACAAAAAAAGAATACATTTTAGACAGAAAAGGGGTCTCAGCTGTAACTAGCAGTTCTGGGGCCAGTTGTTCAAAACTAACGATGTTGTTAGTTAACGTATCGTTAAAACTTTGATCATTTATTAAGACAAATATGCTAATATTTTTGCTAAAAAAATGCAAAAGCTGCTCTGACACATTTTTTCAGCAAAAATACCAAAATTTTAAATATTAAACTTGCTAGAAGAGTTTACAATATGACCACTAACGAGCTCCTTAAGCTAATGATGCTTTGAACAACTGGCTCTTGAATTTTTCAATACTTGTTACACTCCCTAGCATCTAAAACGGGCTCAGTGATCCTTATCATTATGCTAACACATCCACAACTGTGACAGAGTGCATTCTTTCATGTCCCCAAAATGGCCACTTATCCAATGTTTTTGAGTAAAGTGTTATGAAAAGTGTATGCCCCTGTAAACCATAGTTTTACTGCATAAAAAGTGGGCTTTCAGTGTTCAAAATTATATGGGCGCAGTCAAGCGATTTTAGTACTTATCCCCTTTTGGAGCAGTGAAGGTTCAGGTGAGCATGCATATCCGCACAGTCTCACCAGAACCTTCACTGCTCGCTCATACAAGCAGTGTATCAAGAGGAACCTTAAGACAGAAAGCCATATCCCTGGCCCCTCTAAATGGCTGGGCATGCGCAGTTAAAATTTGTCATGACGGAATGCTCGAAGACACAAATTCGCTTGGCGGGGCTCATATAAGTGTGTTTACATGGTAATGACCTCTAGAGTACAAATGAGCGGAATTCCATCAAAGCAATATACATGGTCTCACTGATACAATAGGAAATAAATACTGCTGCATTATCAAATAGAACAAGAAGACGTGCTGGTACCGCACATAATTTGATGGAGCATTTCTAGACTGAAAACAAAAAAAAACTTCATCAAAATCCATAAACCGTAGCACATACCTTTTTCATCTCCTGAGAAAGTTCCTCATAGCAACTCATTAGTTTTCTGAAAAAGTATATACACAATTGACACTCACTATATCAAACACAGACGTCTCCAAAATGACCTATATAGTGTTGATGGGGAGGTTAAACATTAAATCTAACAAACAAAATATCAAACACAGATATCTTAAACTACCATAATAATCCTAAGTATAGGAACAGATAGGCCTAAGCAAACAGTGCAAACCCAGATTAGACTGCTCCTGATCAGGGTCTACAGGGTTTGCCATTATGTCTACAAGGTTTTGGACTCCTTGCTGGATCATGAAACAAATTTGTTAAAATTTTAGAATTATAGCATGTCCTTAAGGTGTCCCAATATTTAGGATTTTTACTATACAAATGATAGGCAGACCAAAATGGTTTTTGTCCATATTTTTCCGTAGATTCCAACACTCAATTTTATCTCAATTAACTGTTTTTAGGAGCTGTTCAAAGTTGCTATCTAATAACTAAAAATCCTACTGATTGCCGGTTCAAGCCTTGATGGCTTAAAAAATGTTAATTCCCCACCCCAGATTGGTATATGGAAAATTTAAAAGACATTGCCAAGAAACAAGAGGCCCACATGGGACTCAACTAACCAGAACTAAAGTGGACAAAATGGGACCCAAAGCCTGCTGGCTATATTTTTTAAAACATACCCCAATGGCTTAGTTGATGTTCACCACAGGATGGTTGCTGCGAAATTATTCTGAAATCAACCATTGTTTTTAATGTCGCCACCTGGATCATCGTCAACCAAGGGTCATCATTTGAACACAGTAGGAAAGGCCAGAGTCTCATATGCTGCATACAAAGGTCTTTCAGTTCCTGAGATGAAGAATTTAAACTTCTTTTCATCATATATGGGCATGACAACTATCTTGGTCATGTGAACCTGATCTCTGTCAGAAATGATTTTTTGATTTCTCAACCCCATTAATGTTCTGTGCATAATTTGGTTTCAATCATCGAAGTTGTATGTAACAAATCTGAGGGGCACATGACCATTGTTAGTAAATGACCTTGGCCTCTGGTATTAATAAAAGTCCATTCAGCTGAGTCTTGGCCCCCTCCCCCTCCACCCATCAGAACTTGGAGAAATAGATTGGGCGGCACTGTGCTTCCATGCAGAGCTGAAACCGACCGCACATGACATAGAAGTGAAGGCAATGATCAGGAATTGATACAATTAACCCACAGCTCACATCAGAGACACCAAAGGGAAAGAAACACAAACATGAAACAACAAATCCTAATGGAAACTTCAACAGCGGAAAGCCAAAAGGACAGTTACTATCCCGCAAAATGACCAATTGGCTATCCAAAACAAAATAATATAAGCGATACAAACACTCAGAAACAAACAATAACAAACCAGAAATGCGTCCATAGGACAAGGATGCCCCCGCCTGATAATATGTCTATGTTCGTATTAATCCATAGAAAGTTATTGATGGTGTTAAGTTTTTTACCCTTTTTTTACATTTGACCTCTAAGTATGACCTTGACCTTGGATGTAAGGACCTTGGTTTTGTGTGAGGCAGATTGTCTCATGATCGCCAACATTTCTGCCATGTAATTTCAAAATCCATCCAGAAATAAGAAAGTTATTGACTGCGTTTGAGTTTTGGACCCTTTTTCATCTTTGACCTCTAAGTATGACCTTGACCTTGGAGGTACGGACCTTGGTTTTGCACGTGACATATCGTCTCATAATGGTTAACATTTCTACAAAATAATTTCAAAATCCATCCAGAAATAAGAAAGTTATTGACTACGTTTAATTTTTGGACCCTTTTTGACCTTTGACCTCTAAGTATGACTTTGACCTGGGTTTTGCACGTGACACATTATAGTCCGGGATTTGAGACCAGATTTCGAAAAATTTAATGCACCCAAAATTATCACGCTTTATTTGTGCCGTTTCATTGAGATAGGAGCCTAACCTATATGACATGTGATTATTTAGCAAATCTGGTGGGGAAAAGGGGTTGAAAATTGTATGAGTTTACACCCACCCCATGCGGATGGTATAGTTGGATTGAGTTTAGTTATGTGTAGTTTGCGCTTACATATGAATATTGATTTATTGCATCAGCCAAAATATTTGTCAATACTCGAAGACACCAAAATTCATGATATGACCTAATTACATCCAGTGTTACCATAAATTTTGACCATTGAAGTTTGACCCCAAAAATTTGGTAAATTTTACACTATTTTCGCGCTAAATAATTTTTAGTATTTTTTTTTTAAACAATTTCTTTTTGGTCAGTATGAAGGACGGTTATTTTTGCATGTGCATGTGAAACTTGATGACTCTGTTTCAATCCGGGCTTGAACAAGGGACTCCGATACCTATGGACCATTGTACCACTGTTGTGTCACAGATCGTGATAAGAATTTATATTAAACCAACATAAACTAAATTATTTTACTGGCTGGTCATAGATGTATCATAATAGGGACCGATAAATATATTTTTGAAAAGTTACTGATGGCCATTTCCTTCCGGTTTATATTTAGTGAGGGGATTATACATCACCAAGCATATTTGTCAGCGGGTGAACTGGCAAGTGATTCTCTAAACTGGTGACTTGAAACAATCAACATTTAATGAATACATTGTATATTTCAATAACCATTATCCAAAGTTTCCGGTTTGTGCTGAAGGCTCCCATAGTAACGTCAACATTATTATATTTTAAACACGTAAATGTTACTGGCCACTTGAAATCTTACTGGGTACCTTATTTTCTGTTTAGTCGCACGACTAAAAATAAATTGTACCCGAGGTTTAATGTAAAATGTCATGGATGAAAAGCCAGAATGACAGTTATCTTCCCACATGACCGAACGGCTATCCAAAATAAAAAAGGCATAAGCAATACATACATCTTAAGGACTAACTATGAAAATAATAAAACACAAAAAGGATCAACGACGGGGTCAGTACGAAGTTTTACGGGGGCCGGGGTGGGGTTGGACACTTTAATAGATTTTAGATGGTCACACTACTCGCCCTTGATTGTCTTGGTTAAAACCAATATATTGTTCACTCTACATGATGGAGTTCTAGCTCATCAGTGCAACATCTCCGAGAACAGAAAATCAAACGACTAAAGAGATGAAACAACGATGAGGACTCAACAGCATAAAATAGCTAGACTTCTGCAGCAAAGGAAACCAAACAATTAGGCTCCGGTTAACCCTACCAGTGACAGAGCATCAGACACCTACCTTCAGGCATTCTGGTGGAAATGCGTTCGTACATATGAAAGGAACAAGGCGGGCGGGTTAATTTACTTGAGGTTGAAACCTAATTTGTCAGATATATTGAACAGTGATCAGGGACGATGTTTGGCCTAATAAATGTTACGATTCCTACGTAAATCAAGCTTCTTCTCTTCATCTTTGTCAAGAAGGGTGGGAACATCGAGTTCAACACCGACCTTTGACTGAACTTTTCCGCATCTTCATGTAACTTGGTGACCTCAATTTGCGCATGGTTGCCAAAAGACCGACCAAAACCAGAGTCATTCATTCAGCAAATAAGCGGGAGTATATCGAATCCGCAGCTGGAGAATTAGATGCCGAAATTAAAATTTAGTAGAGTATCTTTTTTGCACCTAATTAACGTTAAATTCCAAAACAATAAACCTCTAAAACATTTAAGTAAAATCGTTCCATCAAATGCTGTATAATGTTTCATTTTTGTTCGCAGTAAAATTTCACACACCTTCAGTCAAAAGGAGGCTTGATTGTTCAGAGGCGTAAACTCTTTAAAACACAACTTTACTTCAATTATGAAATACTGAACAAAAATCTGCCAGCCCTTTGAAAAAACAAAACTGAAATAGGGTCGTGCTGTTCTCTTCACTGAACATTGTCGTCTTTCAGAGGTATTGCTGTCATGGTAACTTCATACCAAACTACCACTGGTCAACAATTAATTGTTTATGAAGCTAAGCAACAAAAGATAACCAAACAAGCGCAATCAGTAAAGCAGAAAACTGTGCCTACTGTATCATGACAACGCCAGTTAGATATGGTTTACGCTTGCCATCAAGTTTACGCGACTTTTCCCTGAACACAATATTGTAAACAAGCGGCCGATGGGAAACTACGCTCACCAGAGCTCAAGTGGGCATAAAATAAATCCCCCCCCCCACACACACACACCCGTGGTGGCCATTTATTTTAACAGACCATAATGGTTTAGTAGAGGCCAATCCCAGGACCATTGATGCCAAATTATTTTCAAATCAACAATTGTTTTCTTTTGTTGCCGTCCCATACATTATAGTCAGCTTTGAACCATCTTAGGGCTAGAGTCCAAAATGCTGCATACCAAGGCCTTGTATTTCTTGAGATGCAGAATGTAAAATCGCTTTTGGCCGTTTATTGGTGTGACGATCACACATATCCCTCTAACAAACTTGGATTTCTCGACCACACTGATGCAGTATACGTTATTTGGTATCAGTTAGCCCAGTAGTTTTAGAAAAATTAAAAACTATTTAATCTTTTTGCCCAAGGATCATAAGCTGACTGCAAATATCAACAATGATGTCATAAGCTGCAACAGAACCAGAAAACCCTGTCTTTTCCATACAAAATCCTAAGTGACGGCATGTGACCTTGACGTAAGAAAGGTCAAGGTCACCGAAATGTCACCATTTGAACAAAATTGATAGGGCCCGGGTCCCATATATTGTATACCAAGTTTCAAGGTCATCGGTCGATTGGTTCCTGAGAAGGTGATTTTCAAAGGTTTTTACCATATATGGGCATGGCGGACAATTTGGCCATGTGACCCAGATATTCAGAATATATGTTTGTTTTTCCACCCCATGGCGGCTTTACATATAATTTGGTTCCAATTGGCCTTGTAGTTTCGGAGGAGATGTCGTTTGGAATTGTTTGGATGCTTAAATGAGAAAAGAGGGTAGGAACATTTATCTCCCCTTTTTATGTCTTTTTCCCCACTTTTTTGATATTCTAACTCCATTTTCAAGAGGCTGAGAGACCTCTTAACAAATTCTATCATAGTTAAGTGTGAGAAAGTAAGGTGCATTAAACTCCTTAAATACGCGTGCTACGAATTTCAAATCCCCGACTATTAACTTCCCCATCAACACTATATAGGTCATTTTGGAGACGTTGCATCCAATTGTGTGGGACCTTTACCCGACATTGAGATGAAATGACATCTCAAGCTCTGTCACCAAATATGAAACCAATAGGGTTTATATACATGGACTATCCAACTCGCACCACTTTGCCTGGGCGGGCTTAGACTCTCTAAGGGGTTTACCAGTACTCATGCGAGGTTGGGTTTCAGCTCTGCATGTATGCATCACAATATGAATAAACTTTTGTTCCTCCATGCAATGGAGACTTCATATGTCAACTGGTTTCAACTGGCCTTGCACTTTTCAACTTTTTACTGACCATTCCAAGTTGGTTCTTCTGTTGTGGTTTATTATTTTACAGGGTGTCTTTGCACGTATGTATTGTTAATACACATGTATTTTTATTTTAGGTAGCCTGATCATTGATTCCATTTCTGTTTTGCAGTTTCAGAGCGGATGTTGTTTGAAAATGAGGACACAGACAATGATGGCAACGGACTCCTCTATATCCTAAACTTCTTATGACCTTCTGCTCTGGTGAGCTAAAATGGCAAAAAGGCAGTGATGAGTGAGCAAAGTGAATAAACAGTCACAGAAGCATTATTTACCTGTTTGTGCCTTTTCAACAAAAACAGGACAAAAGATGGAGCATTTTCCTGAGCCTATCACAATGATCTTTAAAAGGTAAGGATGAGAATGACACTGTTGGTGGCTTTTGATCATTTCTGACCAGTTAAGGAACAGACAATTGTTGATAGATATAAATTAATAATGGTTTTATTCCATACCTTTGGTCTGAAGTGATATAGGTGATACAGAAAGGCCTCACATATCCTCTAGCTTGTATATCATTCAGTACAAAATGATGAACCTGAAAATGATCACAGAAAACCTCCAATAAAATACTTAACACTATACATTGCACTTATCCTAAAAAAAAATGACTTTGGCCAATGCCAAATATACTGTCAGAAATTACTAAGAATGACATAGAGGGTCACAGTATCATCTTGTGCTAAAGCCTGTCCAACTTTAAGTCAGTTTTATATCATCCCACTCAATACAATAGGGTATTGTAATAAATAAATGGAATCTATACTTGTGTGTACACATCTGCTTTACAATCTTGTGTCAGCAATGTCTGCTATACCTTATGCTGGATTTTATGCAATTTTGCAGCTTTTCTTGCTACGGCAAGCCTGTTGTTTGGATTTATATCCTGATGGAATTGTAACCTTTATGGAATTAGAATTTCAATTTTCAAATCTTTAGTGCATAAGTCCTCACAAGATATGCATTGAAATGAGAAATGCTGAAAATTTGTAGAAGGAATATCAAATATTTCCTTGAGTAAAATGCAGCAATTGTAGGTGGTTTCAAAACAGTGATTTCTCAGGTAATTCAGGATACTGAGTTAATATGTCTCATAATACTTAACCACTATCCTGACCTGGGATATGAAAGAGAAAACAATTGTATAGAAATTCCATCACAAGACCAACATTCTGACAAAAACAAATGCTTCCAACTACATTAAAAGGGCTGCAAGCACTGCACAATGACCTGCCACTGCACAATCACCAAGGAAGTACCATAACTTTGTCAAAAAAAATGCCGAGCAATGATTCTTGTGTTCAACATGTCAACCTATGTTGCTTTACATAATGTCAAGGCCTCAAGAAAATTTCTGAAACCATTTCAAGTTATGAAAGGGGAACAAAGTAGAAGTAAAACAAAGATCAGGAATTGATACAACCAACCCACTCCACCCATAAAAGACACCAAAGGGAAAGAAACACAAACATCAAGCGACCAGACCATAATGGAAACCCAAACAAAGGAAGGCCATAAGGACAGTTACTTTCCCACAAAATGGCCATATGGCCATCCAAAACCAAAAGACACAAGTGACACACACAGTAAGTAACAAACAACAACATAAATAAATCGCCACAGAAGAGCCGCCTTGGAACGGTCAGTGGAAGATTTCCACTGGGGGGCTTAAATCGATTTTACGTGGCCACAATCCTCGCCCTTACTTCCGTCGCGATTTAGACAAATAATTTGTTCAGTCCGCATGAAGGCCTCCTAACTCATCAGTACAACATCTCCGTGAACACAAAAATCAAAGAACCACAGAGGTGAGACAACGGTGAGGACTCGACAGCAAGAAACCACTGAAATGCTGGAGCAAAAGAAAACCAAGTATGTGACTGGGATCACTATTTATGATGTATAAAGGGTAATAACTTCAAAAGCAGGTAATTCAGTGATATATAACATAATACAGAGGCCACAAAAAATGTGGGGCATAAAAATGACAAGGTACATACTGAGAGAGAGAGAGAGAACCGTGTCAAATTAACCCTTATCTTGCTGTCCACGACAACCCCTATCATTGCAAACAGTGTAGCTCCAGATCAGATGGCTGATCAGGATCTACACTGTCATTCAGTTTGTGAATTTGAATAAACTCATTATATCATGTAATCTTGATTGGCTGAAAATCAAAAAAGGGTGTGGCTAAGTTAAATATTGAGCAAGATAAGGTTTAACATACAAAAGCATGGACTTGCTTCTCCACATCTGACATCACAACCTGGGTGTCTTCGGTCACATGACATCCCCTGTAAAACATAATCGATAGAATATATAATTAATACCGTCAAAATGCTAAAAATTGGGACACCCTGAGGACTTGTTATAATTCTACAATTTTAAGCAGTTTGTTTCATTATCCAACAGGGAGTCCAAAAAGTGCAGACAGAATAGCAGTGTAGACCCAGATCAGACTGCTCCTTCAGGAGCAGTCTGATCTGGTTCTGCACTGTTAACTTGGATCTATCTGTCCTAATATTTAGGACCATTACGGTGCATGCATATGACGTCTACAGAAAGATAATCAAATAATTCAGACAAACAACTGCTATTGACAGCTTCACAAACATACGTGCATTGTTCTTTTACATATAGAAACATAAAACATAACCTATATCAGGAAAATTTGTTTGTTAGACATTTTGCCCCCAACCACATGCTTGGTTTAATGGGTAACAATGTTGTAAGTGAATGACGTATTTCTGTTATGAAGTGACTTTTTATCAGGACAGCTATACTCAACAAACAATTCTGAGCTCAAACTAGTAAACAAGAGGACCATGAGGTCCAGATTGCTACCATAAGCCATGAGCACTCTTTGATCAATTTGAACTTGTAAAGATCCATATACACAATTGGCTAGATGTGACAGTTTCTGGAAAATTCAAAGCTTTCTCTCAAATAAAAATTGTCATCAGAAGAGATGGCAAATCCCCTGACCTAAAGTCAATATGGCATTCAGAAGAGGTCTGGTTCTTCTTCATAACACCTTCATTAATCTCCTGTACGTACAACTGAACAGTTCCATCAATATACATGTATCTCAAAGATGACTGGAGTTACGGCAATCACAAGGATATACATGTATTAAAATAACTAAAATACTATAGCACCGTGTTGTGGTTCTTGCTCTTGGCATGCCTTCTTGGCCTCATGCATAACTATACCAAGTACCATCAATATATCTCAAAGAGTTTTGGAGTTATTGCGATCACAAGGTTATATTTCAGGGGAGATAAGTAAAATACCATGGCATCTGGAGTTGTGATTCTTGTAAATGAGACACCTTCTTGGCCTCATGTACAACTATACCAAGTACATGTACCATCAATATATCTCAAAGGGCACTGGAGTTATGGTGATCACAAGACTGTGTTTTTGGAAGGACGGACAGACATGAGACATTAAAATACTTAGAAAATGTTAAAGGTGAATAAAAATGACCTGTTACCTTTTATCAACTGGGATTTGTGAATTTTGTTTGTTTGATTTGAGGTTTAACGTCCCCATCAACACTGTATACATGTAGGTCATTTTTGAGACATTGCTTCCAATTTCTTGGGACTTTTACCAGACCTTGAGATGAAATGTCATCTCAAGCCCTGTCGCCTAATGAAACCAATAAGGTTTATAAGCATGGACAGTCTGACTCGCAATGCTTTGCCTAGGCCGGCTTAGATCCTCTAAGCAGTTTATCAGTACTCGTATGCGGTTGGTTTCAGCACTGCATAGAAGCATCATACAGCCCATCTATTTCTTCAAGCCGCGATCGGCGGGGGGGGGGCGTGGGGGGGGCAGATCTGCGAAGTTTAATTTTAGCAGAGATGCTATATGTTTGCTAGGTGTGTGCATACATGACATACGTCCATGAAAAATCTTTCTGCGTTTGAAGCATTGGTGGTTGATATTTCAAAGGATGAACTTTTAGACACTTTTGACAGCCGTCAGTTTCTAAAATTTCTCTGAAATTGACGTTAATAAGACCATCATAGCCTACACTGATTGGTCCCTGTAATAAGGACCATAACAGTTAGGAAGAACCACAAAGGAATCTAACTTACTCAACAAAAGAAGACTGAAGATCCACTGAGAGAACTTTCACAGAAAACTCATTCTTGTCAAAGTTTTCACCCCCATCTTTTGGAATAACAATCTAAACGAGAAAAGCACAAACCATTTGACTAAAAAGAATCTTTTATGCAAAATATATCAGAAAAAAAAATGACTAGACACAGTTTTAATGCTAATGATAGCAAAATCTCAAGGGCATATGCTACGAAATACTTCGGGCCTTCCTACATTGAAATCTGTTTAAGAGTCTGTATATGTTCAGTATCATATACTGGCTCACCTCATTTGAAGTAAAAACCATATGTCACCGTGCTGAATCTTAAGTAATCTGAATAAGAAGGAGATCACCCCAAACTGTTTTCCCAGAAATGTCAGAAAACAACCATGTAAGTAAATAGCATGTCAAAAATGACTTTTGCCTGGCTTTTAAACATTTATTTCAGTCAGAATGATATAGTAACAGATACTGCTGCCTATCTTTAGACTATTTTTTCATGCTCAGAAAATTTTTTTGCAAAACCAATTTTGTCATCAACCAAAATATCTTTAAAAATAATTCATTGTTTGCAATATTATGGACCATAGAGAAAAATGCTACATTGAAATTTTCATAAAACAAGGTTTTTTCTCTAGGGGATGATTTCAGAGAATAGAAAATCAAAAGAAAACTAGGGGTCACCGTGCTAATTTCTGTTTTATTAAACAAACCGTTCCCTACCCCCAGATGAAATACATGGTAAAAATATATATAAATTCTATGAAAAGATGGCGAATCATTGACAGATAACTTCGATTTTACTTGTAAATAGTAGCTGGCCATAATATGCATTGCAGCATATCATTTAAGTAAGTCTGTAACCATTTAGGTTGATCTGATCTTGAGTAAAAGCGGAAAAGTTAAAATTTGCAAAAATCACAATGTTACTGTTTTCGTGAAGTTTATAGCGAAGCTGAACATGTTTGATAATGAAACGACCCCAAAACAATATCTGTTCCACAAATTTCAACCATTTCCTTACCCAATAACGGTAAAATGGTGGCTCTAGCATAACATTCATTTTTGATGATCATACAAAAATGGCTAATTCGTAGCATAAATTTGTCTTTAAAAGCTGTTTTGTGGGAAGCACTATCGCAAACCTTCTTTATACCACCTGTTTAACCCATATATGTATTAATTGTTAGTGTCCCTTTTCTGGGACATTGGCAAACAGTACAAACCCAGATCAGATGTAGCAGAATGGGGCATCTGATCACAGTTTACACTGTTTTATTAAATTGTGAACAGTTTTGCAAAACTTACCACAAATAAAACAAATCTGACACCCTATAATTGGAATGTGGGAGATTACATAGTCATATAAGAGTTAATCTGTGGCTACATATTCCAATTCATTATTAACAACTTCAGAACAGGTCATTTTTTTTTCATTCTTTTGGCAAGAATGTCAATGTAAAGCAGCTATTGTACAATAAATATCAATTAATCATAGCATAATCATAGCAACAGATAAGGTAAGTATTTTCGGGCCCGCCCAATAGGGCTTGAAGAAATAGATGGGCTGCATGATGCTTCCATGCAAAGCTGAAACCCACCGCACATGAGAACTGGTAAACTGCTTTGAGGATTCAAGCCTGCCCAGGTAAAGCGGTGCGAGTCGGACCATCCATGCATATAAACCCTATTGGTTTCATTGAGCGACAGGGCTTGAGATGTCATTTCATCTCAATGTAGGGTAAAAGTCCTACAAAACTGGAAGCAATGTCTACAAAATGACCTATACAGTGTTGACGGGGAGGTTAAACCTCAAATCAAACAAAGGTAAATATTTTGTGGTAACTGAAGGATAGTTTTTGTCAATTCTCCATATAAACCTATGTTGTGGTATTCATTTAAACTGCCTCACTGAGGTGGTTCTAATGAGTATCCACAACATAGGTTATCTGGAGAAATAAGGAAAACTATCCCGCACACGAGAACTGGTAAACCGCTTGTGGGGATCTAAGCCTGCCCAGGCAATGCTTTGCGTTGGGAGTCGACAAGTGGGCGGAAGGGCTTGAGATGTCATTTCATCTCAATGTTGCGTAAAAGTCCCACAAAATTGGAAGCAAAGTCTCCAAAATGACTTTTACAGAGTTGACGGGGACGTTAAACTTCAAATCAAACAAACCAACATAGGAAAACTTTCCTTCAATTATCACAAAATACATGTACTTATCTGTTGCTATGAATAAATACATGACACAGTATATGGTGCCAGAAATAAAGTAAAAACAACTCCTCAACTATATGCCATAAATGTCGTAGTTAATCATATTCACTGAACACCACTATAATTATTTATTTTGCATAATTAGAAGCTTCTGTGGAGCAGGGGGTAAACTTCTTGCCTCATAAACCAGAAATCCTCGGTTCCATTTCGAGCTTCTCCAGACTTTCAGATTAATCTTAAAACTGAAGTCCCATTTCCATATGACCTTAGTTGTTCGTGGCACGTAAACTCAAACACATTTTTTGCACAATTTTCCAAAATTAGAAACATAAGTTTATTTTTAAACCATCATATGGAGATGAGGACAGTAAACCAGGTTAACAATTCTGTGTAAAGAACACCCCTCTAAACCCCAACTTATGTAGAGGTAGATGGGGTCTGGGTATATTCATTATTTTAAACATTTTTGCTCAAAAACATAGATAATGGGTAGTCATTAGAAATGCATCAATGAGGCAGTTCTAACAAGTACCCACGGTCTGTGTTTGAACTAGAAATAAGAAAAATATCACAAGTTCTCATAAGAATTTTGCTTGTTGTGGATATATGAAAGATGCTATTTTAGCATGTGGGTGTTTTATTGTAATGAGGCAGAGCTGAAATCCCATGATATACAGTAATTGTCATGAATAGTTACGCTGGGTGAGAGATTCAGGTGTTTGAGTGCGAACTGTCCAAATATACTGCACAGACATGGTATGAACAGATATGTTCACCCATAACATCCACCAGGTGTTAATTTTAACCCCAGAAGCTTCCACCTTATATTCCAGTGTTCGAAATTAACAGTAGCAAAAGTTGCAAATTTGCTACCTGAAAATTCAGTTTGCTACTTTAGAAAAAAAGTATTGTGAGAAATGCTTTCATTATTTTGCAGCCAATTAAGGCATGATATTTCATGTGAATTGTCTGCCCAGCAGGTGATTCACATGTAATGTCAAGCCTTATTTTTGCTGAAAAATAAAGCAAACTCTTTGAAACTGTTGTCCGCTAAACATGCTTAGGGCTTGAAGGGTAAATCTATGGGAGGGAGGGCTATTAACTTTCTACTGGTACGGCACTTTTTGCTCCCAAGTAAAGGCCTTTTGCCACATACTTTCAGACCAGGTAGCAACTACTTGCTTCTTGAAAAAAAAATTATTTCTAACAATGTATTCAACAGGAGTCAATTCCGAAACTTAGGGGTGTCAGGTTCATTGTATTGTACTGTATTGGAGTATAAAGGCCCAGAATACACTATTTTGTGTCATTTTAGAGCCAGACAGTTTACCTATCCACACTTTTGCTGGGCAAGCTTATACAAAAGCGGTTACCCAGTACAGTGCACATTCTTTCGCCAGAAACTCACAACTGCCCTTCTTGAATCAGCGGAAGAGACAGAATGACCGTAGAAAAGATTTCAAGATCAATCTCCACGAAAGAATGTTGCCGACCCAGGCAGACGTCGAACCCGCATCCTCCTGTTCACCAATCAGACATGCATCCGACTGAGCTACAGAGGCTGGCGGAGTCAGGTTCAGTTATTTTACAAAGTTATTTAGAAAATGGTTGGCTGATTTTCCATCTTCCTGTCCTGCAAACAGTGAAGGCCCAGATCAGATGCCACTTACTGTGACATCTGATCTGGGTCTGCACTGTTTGGCATTCATCCGTTGTAAGGGTTTCCCTGCATAAAATGGGTTTTAGAACTGACATGTTCACCCTCAACATCCAACAGGTGTTGATTTTTATCCCTTTTGTACCAAACGGAATCTTCCACCTTATATTCTGAAGAAGCCATCTGATCAGGATCTACACTGTTTGGCATTTAGTTTATGAATTTGTTGCAATAAATTACATCAAGTAATTTGATTGGTTGATAGACAGAAATGGGTGGTGCTAATCTGAATATTCTGCAAGAGAAGGATTAAAGTAACCCACCGATAGGTTTCAATCCTCCTATCCTGAAAACCCAGCTTTCAATAACAACTATTACACTTTACATACCACTGGTCGAGGTCCCTCTTGCTCGGAAAACTCAGCTATGAGAATAAAATCTTCCCCTACAAAGTGGTCCCTTTCCGCATCTACTCTCAACCATGGTTGCTGGATAGCAAACTTTGGATATAGATAGGCTATATCATTTCTGTCATCTGCTACGGTACCTCTATCACAGGTTTTGCTGGGACCTTGCTCTTGCCTGTCATACCAGGTCTGTACAGTGGCATCAGCTCCAAACATTGCCCTGAAAAACACTGGAAATACTGTAATGATCCTAACTATTGGGATAGATAGGCATAAGCAAACAGTACAGGCCAAGATCAGACTGCTCCTCAAAGAGCAGTCTGATCAGGGTCTACACTGTTTGCCATTCTGAATGCACCTTTTGGACTCCTTACTGGATAGTGAAACAAATTTATAACATTTTTAAAATTTTTAAGAGAATTACAGCAAGTACTTAAAGGTGCATTATTGAGCTATCTGGAAAAAGAGCTTGCGAAAATAAAATACATATGGCCGGTATTTTTCTTTAAAACAAATATAAATGAATGCATTTTATGCAAAAATGCAAACAATTATGATGATGACTAGGTATCGCACACTAGTTAGATCTATTTTTAGTTCGTGACAAAAATAGAATCCCCATATATGACATTATGTGACGTTCATTTTTGGCCTTGTTTGCTTAGGCCATGCCTGAATCGGGAGAAATATGACGCTGAATACCATGCCATAAGTAACGACAATCAGAGACGATACTGTCGCCATGTACGTGTAAAGTGACAGATTTATTTTTAGAACAGAAATTCCGAACACATGTTCAGAGCTAAGGGTAAACACGAATGAAACCTACCATTTACACAAAGTTCTGAAGCTGTATTTGGCTCCAAAAGTGTACACATGACAAAGGAGTATGCATTGAAGATAAAAAAAAACAGAAACAAAATTTTGAGACCCGGTAGCTCAATAATGCACCTTTAAGGTGTGCAAACTTTTAGGATTTTACAGTAACATCACTGTATCCTGTTTCTTCTATCTATCTTGACATAATGCCATATGCCTGCAAGGACACTCTTGGCATGTTGGGCTGTCGAGCAATCCAAGTATGTTAATAGGAAAAGATAAAAGCATGTCAGTGAGTGAGGGCCGTAACTAATGTTGGTAGAACTTGTGGCCCAACCCCATATGCTATCATGAAAGGCAATAAAATATGTTTAACTAAAAAAAAAAAAGAGTGACGATAGTCAGTTTTCGAAAGAGATGAAAGATGATAGGTTAAAAATAGATAAGAATAGCTAAAACCATGATAAAAACACACTATACTTGGGATCTTAGGGCTTGGCATGCTGCAACTTGCCAATTGTTTTACAAATCAGGGTCAAGTTCAATGTTCAAAACTTACGATGTTGTTAGTTAACATTAAAACTTTGACAATTTCCCCCCTAATCCTGTTGAATAATGTAATTAGCCGCACCCATTTTTGACTGGTAAACTGTATTGAAGGTCTAAGCCTGCCCAGGCAAATCCCCTCCTGGGGTTAAGGTGAAACTGGAAGAAAGAGAAAAACATCATGAAAACACTCCTATACAAATGCATTGTGAGCTTTAACGCCGAAAAATTGACGATTTTCAGATGAAAAGTTGTGATACTTTTCTTATTTCTGGTCAAAATATAGATTGTGGGTACTCGTTAGAACCGCCTCATTGAGGCGGTTCTAATGAATACCCACAATCTTTATTTTAGAGCAGAAATAAGCAAATAAGGTTTACCCCTGTAAACCCCAGTTTTACTATATATAAAAGTGGGGTTCAAGTGGGTAAAAATTATGTAGGGGTGTTTGCGTGGTCTTTTTTTTCTGATGTCACATTTCACGACATCATCATGTACGTGAGTTCCCCTTTCAAGATTGTGGCCAAGTAGTGAGAGAAAAATCAAAAGGGATTTTCCTACCAAATTGAAACCGGGGCCAGAGGCCGTTGAATTTGGGAAAAAAGCATGCAGAAACAGAACTGTTTCTTGCTCATACTTTTATACAAAGGTCAAGAGGATGTTGCGAGCATTCCAACAGATGACCTTGTCCCCCCTAGCTAGGCACTGTAGAAAGCACCATTTTCTTTCTTTTCTTTCTACTTATACTGCCATCGGTCACATAATCTGACCATTACTCGAAGGCCCTCGGGATCAAAGGTAATACATTATATAAATGCATTTAATGTATGAAAATACAGATGTGTACAGTACAAGTAAACAAAAGATCACAAGAAATGCCCTTCCCGATTTGATTATTCTGACAGATGAAGATGCTGATGACTGTGTAACTAAGTTTACCTCTTTGGTTAGAATCCGGGATGTTTCGGTCCTGAGTCGTTTCGGCCTGGGTCGTTTCGGCCCAAATTTGGACCTGGGTCGTTTCGGCCTATTTCGGTGAGTCGTTTCGGTCCTGGGTCGATTCGGCATCGGTCGTTTCGGTCCGATTTCATTAGATAGCATTTTTTCTATATAAAACATATTGAATAGTAATTATTATTTAAATTTGGAATATTATTTCAACGACCTGTCACGTTAGCCATGGTTATGATAGCCCAAATATAGTGTTTTAAAAGTTCTTTCCACAGCCATGATTCCAGTTAAGACCATCTAGGACTTGATTATTGTCTGAGAATGATTTACAGTAAAATTCCGATATTAAGACAGGGCTTTATCCAGGTATTTTGGGAAAAGGCCCCTGGGCAAAATTGGGAAAAAATTACCGACAAAATACTAAAATTTGGAACACTATTTCATCGGAGGAATGCCAGAACGATGAATTTTGCTGATGATAGTCTGATGAATTTGATAGCTAAGCAGTGAAATACAGCTGTACCTTCCCTTACTTGATTATCAAGTGTTTACATCAGCCTCTGTTGTTAAGTATTGTTTTCTCAATTCTTTTTGTTTTGGCTTTTTTTCTTCATTTTTGGGGGGAAAAAATCTTGTGAAATTGGGAAAAATTTAGGCTATTTGGCATTGGGAATGGGGCCGAATTTCGGCCCTGCTGAACAGGCAGAAAATGCCCTGTAAGATCACTTTATAGACTTCTAAAAAGTGATCTTATTAGCGGGGTGGTCCCTATTAATGGAATTGGTGAAAAAATATTGCTGGCAAGACTGATTTAAATATTTTTTTATGTGCACTGTGCCTATTTTATTGCTTTTTAGTAAATCTTGCTGTCTTTAACTTTACTGTTCTTTTCCTCGTTATATGTAATTATAGGCAATATTACACCAATAAAAATAACATTCATGATTACAATTGTTCCACAATAATCTTCTTTCTGAAGAAAACAGAGCTGCACATTACCAAAATTATTAAAACTATTTATTCACCTAGATAAAAAATCTTGTCAAAACAACACACTGATTAGTACAGGTAAACTGCTGTTTTTCACACCTTTAGGGAAATGTGTGAACATTACCAAGATCTGTTGTAATGATGAAGAATCCAGCAAAAAATTATATTGACCAATGGACTGAGAGATACAAATTAACTAGACTTGGCCAAAAAGTGGTCTCAATAAAGAACAGTAATGGCAGATTCGGTCTTTTGAAACAGTCTTAATACTGAATAGCGGGGTGGTCTTAATTAATTATATAAGAAATAATTTGGGTCTGGCGAGAACCGGTCTTAATGGCGGAGTGGTCCTAATATAGGAGTGATCTTTAAGCAGAATTCTACTGTACTAGTATCAATGATACTCACATTTTGAGAACAGCATATGAAATATTCGCGAAATGTAGCCTAATTATTTTATATGATCAGCCTGCATTTGTCGTTGTGATACCTTCAAAGACTTAATAACCTATACATCTGTTCATTGTGATCAGAGTCTATACAGTTTGAAAAAAAAAACAACTGTTTTCTGAGCTTTTAAAAACTGAAGATGTTAATATTTTATATGATCAGCCTGCATCTGTCGTTGTGATACCTTCAAAGACTTAATAACCTATAAATCCGTTCATTGTGATCAGAGTCTACACAGTTTGAAAAAGCCCCCTGTTTTCAGAGCTATTGAAAACTGAACGGTTATTATTTTATATGATCAGCCTGCATCTGTCGTTGTGATACCTTCAAAGACTTAATAACCTATAAATCTCTTCCTTGTGATCAGAGTCTATATACACAGTTTAAAAAAGCCCCCTGTTTGCTGAGCTATTAAAAACTGAATGATGTTATCATTTTATATGATCAGCCTGCATCTGTCGTTGTGATACCTTCAAAGACTTAATAACCTATAAATCTGCCCATTGTGATCAGAGTCTACACAGTTTGAAAATCCCTCTGTTTTCTGAGCTATTAAAAACTGAACGAGCGAAGATAGCAAAAGCACAGGCTGATCTCCGAGTCTAGGCAGTTGAAAAAGTACTATGTTTTCTGACCTATAAAGGCTTAACGAGCGAAGATAGAAAAAGCACAGACTGATCTTCAACAAACAAAATATACATATATACATGTAAATTAAGTGATTAAAAAATCAGGCCGAACCGACCCACCAATTTGGCCGAGACAACCCACCCCCGAAATTGGGCCGAAACGAACCAGGCCGAAACGACCCGGCCGAAACGACTCAGGACCGAAACAACCCGGGGACAGAAACGACTCAGGACCGAAACATCCCACGACCCTTCAATTAGACCCACCTCTGCTGTCAGTGCTTTGATCAGTTTATGATTCTGATTCTGATAGGCGGACCAGGAAGTACCCGGTTCTGTATTCACTTTCCTCTCACATCAGGAATCCCTTTTTCTATGTGTCTATAATTAACTGATATGCTATAGTTTGATTTTTAAAAAGTAAATTTTAATTCATATTGGGGGAATCAGCTGATAATAAATAATTCTGTTTACTTGGGTGATTATAGTTTCGTGATTAAAGAGTTACTTCCCTTACAGTGGTACCTAAAACCCGGCATCTGTCCGAACGATCGTTTAACGACTGCAACTGAAGGCCGACCCCAGTTGGGGATGGTCAGATATTTGCCTATTAGTATACATAGGCTTGGACTTTTTTTTTCTTTGTGGGGGTCTAGAACTTTGGACTATTATTTTGGGTGGGGTCCTAAGAAAACCATGTTTTTTTGTTCTGTTTTTAGCTCACCTGTCACGTAGTGACAAGGTGAGCTTTTGTGATCACTTTTTGTCCGTCGTCCGTCGTGCGTGCGTGCGTGCGTCCGTGCGTCCGTAAACAATTTCAAATAAGTATATCTCTGATACCCCATGGCCAATCTTGATCAAATTTCATGTTAAGCATCATCAGGTAGGGGGACAGGCTGCATAAGGTTTTTGGGCTGATCAGATTGGAACTCTGGTTGCCATGGCAACATATAGCTCCCATAGACTTATAATGGGAAAAATTTAAAAAATCTTCTTCTCTGAAACCACAGGGCCGAGAGCTTAGATATTTAGCATGTAGCAACGGCCAGTGGTCACCTACATAATTCCTGCCGATCATGCCCCTGGGTTTCAAATGGGCCAAGCCCCGGGGCCCCTTCTCTCCCATAGACTCATAATGGAAAAAAAAGCTTCAAAAATCTTCTTCTCTGAAACCACAGGACCAAGAGCTTTGATATTTAGCATGTAGCAACGGCAAGTGGTCACCTACATAATTCCTGCCAATCATGCCCCTGGGGTCCAAACGGGCCACGCCCCGGGGCCCTTTAGCTCCTATAGACTCATAATGGAAAAAAGCTTCAAAAATCTTCTTCTCTGAAACCACAGGGCCCAGAGCTGAGATATTTGGCATGTAGCAACGGCAAGTGGTCATCTACATAATTCCTGCCAATCATGCCCCTGGTGTCCAAACGGGCCACGCCCCGGGGCCCTTTAGCTCCTATAGACTCATAATGGAAAAAAAGCTTCAAAAATCTTCTTCTCTGAAACCACAGGGCCCCGAGCTGAGATATTTGGCATGTAGCAACGGCAAGTGGTAACCTACATAATTCCTGCCAATCATGCCCCTGGGATCCAAATTGGCCACACCCAGGGGCCCCTTAGCTCCCATAGACTCATAATGGAAAAAAAGCTTCAAAAATCTTCTTCTCTGAAACCACAGGGCCCAGAGCTTAGATATTTAGCATGTAGCAACCGCCAGTGGTCACCTACATAATTCCTGCCAATCATGCCCCTAGGGTCCAAATTGGCCACGCCCCGGGGCCCCTTCGCTCCCATAGACTCATAATGGAACAAAAAGCTTCAAACATCTTCTTCTCAGAAACCACAGGGCCCAGAGCTTAGATATTTAGCATGTAGCAATGGCAAGTGGTCACCTACATAATTCCTGCCAATCATGCCCCTGGGGTCCAAACGGGTCACGCCCCTGGGCCCTTTAGCTCCTATAGAATCATAATGGAAAAAAGCTTCAAAAATCTTCTTCTCTAAAACCACAGGGCCCAGAGCTGAGATATTTGGCATGTAGCAACGGCAAATGGTCACCTACGTAATTCCTGCCAATCATGCCCCTGGGTTCCAAATTGGCCACACCCCGGGGCCCCTTCGCTCCAATAGACTCATATTGGTAAAAATGCTTCAAAAATCTTCTTCTCTGAAACCACAGGGTCCAGAGCTTAGATATTTAGCATGTAGCAATGGCAAGTGGTCACCTACATAATTCCTGCCAATCATGCCCCTGGGTTCCAAATGGGGGACGCCCCGGGGCCCCTTCGCTCCAATAGACTCATATTGGTAAAAAAGCTTCAAAAATCTTCTTCTCTGAAACCACAGGGCCCAGAGCTTAGATATTTAGCATGTAGCAATGGCAAGTGGTCACTAACATAATTTCTGTCAATCATGCCCCTGGTACCCAAAAGGGCCACACCCCGGAACCCTTTAGCTCCTATAGACTCATAATGGAAAAAAAGCTTCAAAAATCTTCTTCTCTGAAACCACAGGGCCCCGAGCTGAGATATTTGGCATGTAGCAACGGCAAGTGGTAACCTACATAATTCCTGCCAATCATGCCCCTGGGGTCCAAATTGGCCACACCCAGGGGCCCCTTAGCTCCCATAGACTCATAATGGAAAAAAAGCTTCAAAAATCTTCTTCTCTGAAACCACAGGGCCCAGAGCTTAGATATTTAGCATGTAGCAACCGCCAGTGGTCACCTACATAATTCCTGACAATCATGCCCCTAGGGTCCAAATTGGCCACGCCCCGGGGCCCCTTCGCTCCCACAGACTCACAATGGAACAAAAAGCTTCAAAAACTTCTACTCGGAAACCACAAAGCCCAGAGCTTAGATATTTAGCATGTAGCAACGGCAAGTGGTCACCTACATAATTCCTGCCAATCATGCCCCTGGGGTCCAAATGGGCCACGCCCCGGGGCCCTTTGGCTCCTATAGACTCATAATGGAAAAAAGCTTAAAAAATCTTCTTCTCTGAAACCACAGCGCCCAGACCTCAGGTATTTGACATGTGGCAATGGCAAGTGGTCACCTACATAAATCCTGCCAATCATGCCCCTAGGGTCCAAATGGGCCAGGCCCTGGGGCCCCTTAGCTACCATAGACTCAAAATGGAAAAAAAAAACTTCAAAAATATTCTTCTCTGAAACCAAAGGGCCCACAGTTTAGATATATAGCATGTAGCAAGGGCAATCGGTCACCTACATAATTCCTGCCAATCATGCCCCTGGGTTCCAAATGGCCACGCGCCTGGGCCCCTTTGCTCCCATAGACTCATAATGGAAAAAAAAGCTTAAAAAATCTTCTTCTCTGAAACCACAGCACTCAGAGCTTAGATATTACGCACATAGCAATCGCAAGTGGTAACCTACATAATTCCTACTAATCATGCCACTGGGATCCAAAAGGGCCACGCCCCGGGCCACTTAGCTCCTATAGACTCATAATGGAAAAAAAACTTTAAAAATCTTCTTCTCTGAAACCACAGGGCCCAGAGCTAAGATATTTAGCATGTAGCAATGGCAAGTGGTCACCTACATTCGTGCGTAAACAATTTCTTCAAACGACATCTCCAACGAAACCACTGATCGGATTTTGATCAAACTTCACAGGAATGATTCTTAGGTGGTCCCCTTTCAAAGTTGTTCAAATGGTTCCGGTCCGTTGCACATATAGGTCACAGGAGCCAAAAATAGACTTTTTTCACCGAAAACTTAAAAAATCTTCTTCTTTGAAACCACAAGGCCAAGGTCTTTGATACATGTATTTGGTATGAAGTTTCATCTAGTGGACCCCTACCAAGATTGTTCAAATTATAGTGCTGGGGCCAAAAATGCCCCCCGCCCCCGGTCCCTTTGGTTATACCATAGGATTATATAGGGAAAATCTTTAAAAAACTTCTTCTCTGAAACCGCAAGGCCCAGGTCTTTGATATTTGGTGTGTAGCTTCATCTAGTGGACCTTTGCCAAGATTGTTCAAATTATAGCCTTTGTAGATATTTGGAATGAAGCTTCACCTTTCTAGACCTCCCTCAACATTATGCACATTATAGCCCTGGGGTCAATAATTGCCCACCCCCAGGCCCCACTTGTTACTCTATGGATCAGGTGAGCGATCCAGGGCCATCATGGCCCTCTTGTTTTGTTGTTGTTGTTTTTTTGTTTTTTCTATACTCTAGTAAGCCTTTTAGCAGTTCACTTCTAAAACTGACTACTTTTGGGACTATCCAAAATCTTTGATATTTTGGGGGTACGTGTTGTTAGTGGTGCTTAATGCTTAGATTATTCAGGATCAGAACTGTTACTGGTGACACGTCAAATGGCATTCATACTCCCATATTGTTGACACATTTTTTCACACATTATATTCGTTTTATTAATGCTATTTCTTCTTACTGCAAGAACTGACATACAATGTAAGGGATTAAAGACACATTTTTCGATTTCAGTGATTAAAGAATCCAGTGTTGAGATAAAATACACTACAAGATTGCATAGGAGCGCTCGACTGCGCACGTGCGCAGGCGGACGCTTGTATGCGACCTACATGATTAGACAACAACAATTATATAACAATTTGCACTAACCACTTTGACTAAATAGATTGGCAAACGTTGTCTCGGGTCCCCAAACGGCTAGGCAAGAATACATTTTTCTACTATGGTGCCTTCCTTCACGTAGGATGCAATAATGATATATGCAAACATGGCGACACGAAATGACCCTCTTACGGTCCCACAGAATACGGCATCCTGCGTCGAGGAGGGCATCACTTTCTCTTAACTTCAAACGAAAAAGCAGAAAAGGGGATTGACCTATTTTTCACATCCTCCGCGATAGAGGTCACCCACTAACTAAAATAAATACGAATTTGGGCCCGAGACGGCGGAAACCAACACACCATGTTACTATGTTATATGTTGTATGTACAGAATAAACAAAAAAAAAACACACACACACAGATATAATCTACAAGCACAATCTTGCAGGTACAAAAATTGTCCTTCCCAGCAACTGTGGGCGGATGGGCCTGTCCCAAAAAGGACAACACCACAAACGAGATCGGCAAACGTTGTCTCGGGCCTCCAAATGGCTAGGCAGGAATACACTTTTTCTCCTATGATGCTTTCCTTCACGTAGGATGCGTTAATGATATGGAAACATGGCGACTCAAACTGACCCACTTATGGTCCCGCAGAGTGCGGCATCCTACGTCGAGGAAGGCATTCCTTTTTCTTAACTTAAAACGGCAAATGCACAAAAAGGGATTGACCTACTTTGCACACCCTCCGCGATAGAAGTCACTCACTAACAAAATAAATACGAATTCAAGCCCGAGACGGCGTAGGCCGGCACTTCATGTAATTATGTTACATATTGTATGTACAAATAAACAAAAAACACAAAATATAAACCACTAGCACAATCTTGCAGGTACAAAAACTGTCCTCCACAGCCACTGTTAGCAAGTGGGCTTGCCCTAAAACGGACAACACCACCTTTAAGGCACAAGAAAAACAAACAAAAAAGGTCCGTGGCGGGGTAAGCACATCCGCCCGCATATATACTTAAAAAGTAGACCACTCAACAAACTGGGGAAACAGACCAAACAATGTAAAATGTACATACGTTACATAAAAATACAAAAATCAAAAAAAAAAAAAAAAAAAAAAAAAAACAATACACATGTATCAAAATTATTACAAAAAGCAGGAGAAATACCATCCAAAAATGGCTAAAAACTTTACATCTCGGAAATCCCCAGATTGGATATAAGGTGCATAACACGTAACATGAAACGTGTATAGCAATCTTTAGAAACGTCTTCCAAATTGCAAGACAAACTTCCAAACAAAAATAACCGCTAAACGATCCCCTTAAAGATAAGTTCCAATTCGGAGCCTATACCCCGTTACACAAAAACAACCGACACCCCTTTTCGGCAATCCGCAATACCCAAGGCACAGCACTGCTAAAACTTGCATGCAGTGCAAGCACGGAGCCAAAAGCTTTAGAATGGAGTTCAAAATTACTACAACTATTCTACGTTGCACCGAAACAAAGGCTCACATTGGAATTGTGCAACACAACCACCGCCCTTGAAAAAAGAACGGACGCCTAGCGGAGAAACTCCGACAATTAAAGGTGACCGTAAGCGACAGGACACATGCACTCCTGAAGCAAACGGGAAGACAAAATATAAGCCCCACCGAGACCTGGAAAGGTCACGGCAACGTTTCACAAACCCCTCATGACGGAGCGCGGCGAATGGCTATAGGGCAAGGGGATGTCCGTTGACTCGGAGACACCTGGGACGTGAGGCAAAAAACTCCACCTACAGGACCCTTTCCTGCTCTGACACGGTTCGGCATATTGACAAGCAAAAATTATAACGTCGAGTAGAAGACAAAATGGACCGACTGCAGTGGACTTACGATAGACACGGACGGACGGGGCTGGAGCCGAGCGATGGTCTCCCCATTCACCGGCAACGTGGAATGGGGATACCACCGAACGGCTACGGTGTAGTGCCAGAATGGATTCGTTCCCTGGGACCCCACCAGCTGACGACCCGCGACACGGGGAAACTGGAAACAACAACGAAACACAATAAAATACACTTGGGGTATTCTGGCTGTCATACAGGTAGGGGTCCAAGAGAGGGTAATAAATTACCTAGGGATATGTACGGAACCCAGGAAGAGACATATTTTTTTTTTTATTTTATAAGTTGTGCGCACAAGATAATATCTTGTGCGGCCAAGATATTATCTTTTGCAGACAAGATATTATCTTGTGCGGGATAATATCTTGTGCGGACAAGATATTATCTTGTGCAGACAAGATATTATCTTGTGCAGACAAGATATTATTTTGTGCGGACAACATATTATCTTATCTGCACAACATATTATCTTGTGCGGACAAGATATTATCTTGTGCGGACAACATATTATCTTGTGCAGACAAGTTATTATCTTTTCTGCACAAGATATTAAGTTGTGCGCACAAGATAATATCTTGTCCGCACAAGATAACATCTTGTCTGCACAACATAGATCTTGTGCGGACAAGATATTATCTTGTTCGCACAACTTAATATCTTGTCCGCACAAGATATAATCTTGTCAGCACAAGATAATATCTTGTCCGCACAAGATAATATCTTGTCCGCACAAGATAATATCTTGTTCGTACAAGATAATATCTTGTCCGCACAAGATAATATCTTGTTCGCACAACTTCCCAAGATCTATGTTGTGCAAACCAGATAATATGTTGTGCGAACAAGATAATATCTTGTCCGCACAAGATATTAAGTTGTGCAAACAAGATATTATCATGTCCGCACAAGATAATATCTTGTCCACACAACATAAATTATGTTGTCCACACAAGATATTATCTTGTCCGCACAACATATTATCTTGTGCGCACAGGATAATATCTTGTCTGCATAAGATAATATCTTGTTCGCACAACACATTTTTAAAAAAAATCATGTCCCTTCCCGGGTTCCGTAGAGATATGCCTGGCAAATGACATCTATTCATTTACACCTAAGTCCTTATTTTGATTTGCATGGAAGAAACAACACCACTTTTTTCTGATTTTATATTTAGTAGCTATTATTTATAATCATTAAAGAAAATGCCAATTCAAATATATTGGTAATTTTCTTTCCACCAAAATTGATTTTTTTTTTCAGATAAAATCCTGATATCTTTATTATTTCTTCTCAAAACATATATTGTGGGTACTTATTAGAACCACCTCCGCGAAGCGGTTCTGACGAGCACCCACAATTTGTTTTTACAGTTTGACTGCTCGTTAGTACTGCCTCTATGAGGTGGTTCTAACGAGGACATTCGTTATATGTTTTTTAGCAGAAATAAGAAAAATAATGTATACCCCTCTAAACACTGATGTTTTACACATTATATGATTTGTGTGTCACATACTTTCAACCAAAATAAATAAATAAATAAATAAATAAATAAATAAAGTTTAATTGATTGATTAAATTTTAAGGTTAATCAATTCATTTAATATCTTATTTGTTTACTTCTTTGCACTTTTGAGTAAAGGAAACAATGGATATCAGTGTTTTTCTTTACTTTATTTTAAAATAAAAAAGAAGTATATTAAAACAATATTTTGTTGGAAACAATTTTAGAAAATTATACTATTACTCAAGTACCCTTATTGAACCCCCTATTAAACATATCAATCTGCTCATAATCACCTCATAATCACTTAGATAAGATAAACCTTTGATGTGCACTATGGTCTGAAGGACATGTTTATTGGAGATCATTAGACAGGCCACCCCTTTTATATAAAAAGAAAGAAATGTGTCTTTAAAGATGTGAAAATGTAAATTTTCGAATAGTAAAAATCATGTTATGTTATTATTTCTGTCAATTTCTGCTCAAAACGTAGACTGTGCGCAGCGATTCTATATAACGGTATACTACCCAGCAGGCACACGTCGTTAGGACAACGTCAAATCAACGTCGGTGCAACGTCATGGCGTTGCACCGACGATGATGTGACGTTGCATAGCGTTATGACATGACGTCATAATTACGTCATGTGCCTGCTGGGCAACTACATGTATCTGTAACTTAGCGTAGAAATAAAAACACACTTGCGGAATGGAAACACTTTGTTTTACCATATGTACTTCGTCCCAGGAAAACCTGTCTTTGGTGGTTCCGACACAGCGGCGCCCAGAAATCCCATCTCCACAATGAATACAAACACATCCCAGTCCATGGCTAGCAATGGAATGCCAGATGAAGAATACGCATGACGGAAATACGCCTATATAATTCTACCCCCCCCCCCCCCCCCCCACACACACACACCACATGAACCCCACGTTTATATAGCAAAACTGGGGTGATAAATCTTATTTTTCTTATTTCTTCTCTAAAACATAAATTGTGGGTACTCATTAGAACCGCCTCATTTTAAAAGTTTCGCCCTTTCGGGGGTAAAATTTACAATGTATTTGCGTGGTCGTGTTTTCGTAATGATCAGTATTTAGGCAGTGCATCTTCTTTAAGCAAATTATGACTCGGCGGCTGGCACTGACAGTATACACTCGGGTTTGAGTTTCAAGTTTATGCGTACTAGGTCGGTACAATGCTGACAGCAAGTGTTGCAGTGAATACATGAGCAAGTTGCATATACAAAATACTAAAAATAAAACTTATCTATAGATTGTTGGAGTATTTCACTGGTAAAAATGTTAGGTATGGGTTTTTGGGTCCAACTTTGAGGACTGCCTTAGGCCGAAAAAAGGTTTGAAAAGGGGGTTAAGGGTGGGGTGGGGTGGGGCACAGATATGATTCTCTGTGTTGAAAGCGAAAATTTACGTGAAGCCATAAATATACAAAAATGGATATAGCAACAGCTATATGTAACATAGCAGCAGATTAACAACGCAAATATTAAATATAAGCCGGCAAGTACCGTAAACACAGAAAGCAGCCAGAGAGCACACATAGTGGACAAAAACCTTACCGACAAAGTGCACACATACACTGTGGACCACTCTGAACTCTGTTATTTTTCTGGCCTCTTCGGAGAGTGAATTCCAGAGCTTCGAAACTGTTTCGCCTGGACCTGGCTGTGTTTGACGTTGGGACTTCTGTCTGATAAAAATTGGTATGCCCGAAACTGTATGAAGATGTTTTCAAAAATGTAAGATGAAGACATACCCTATGAAAAACTAGGCTTCTGTAGCGTGGTTGAACCGTCTACGACTCATTAAAAGAAAAAAAAAAGAATTTATCCCCACTGTAGTTCACAATTGTCTCTTGTACGACGACTCTGTGTACCCTGGAGAGAGAGAGAGAGAGAGAGAGAGAGAGAGAGAGAGAGAGAGAGAGAGAGATGCCATAAGTATTTTATATGAACCCTTTCGTTGTTGTTGCGATCCCGGATTTTATCAATTCCGACTTAAGCGGCCTGAATTCTGACATGTGAACGGTTCGTAAAACAAGCAGCTGTCATATTTTATGTTAGATTTTGTCACAAGATATTTTAGCCTCCTAGGGTCCTTCAAGCTACAATGTAAGTACTTGTCTTTGCTTGTTTGTGTTGAGGTTTTATGTCTCCGTCAACTATATTTAGGTCATTTTGGAGACGTTGCTTCCGATTTTGTTGGGACTTTTACTAGACATTGAGGTGAAATGACATCTCAAGCCCTACTGAAAGGGTTTAAAGGACTGCCCAACACGCACCACTTTTTCTGTGCAGGCCTAGACCTTCTAAGCGGTTTACCAGTGCTCTAGTCCGGAGGGTTTCAGCTCTGCAAGCTAATCTGTGTCTGCAAACCCCGATGAAAGGGCACGTAAATACTATTTACTCTACAGATAATTGAAAGTTGATAATGTAATATCATGCAGTTTCTATGAGGGAGTTCGATCATCTACCATATACCATGGTAGCGGAAGTCAAATTGTGCACGTTCTTCCCATGACTTCCATGTTTTTTTTCACCGGTGTGATCGAACGACGTCTGGTAGATGTTTGGTTGACTGGTTCACAGACCCTCTATTTCTTGTATAGTAGATTGGTTCCCTTGTCGTAAATGTCTCCGCTAGGTGGCTACAACATAACGATTGGTAGCTAGCAGAAGCCATTACGTCTATTTATAGCATAAGCACTGACGCGGTATTGGAAATACCCGAGTTCAACAAGGTTAACTGCTGAGTCAGTCATACCTGATGAAACAAAAAGATCTATATTTAATATACTGAAATAATTTATAATAATTTATTTTACATAGACTAGTGACATTCTTATCATTATCTTGAAACATGTATCTTTTTAACACTCGCAGATACAATTTACAATGAGTAATACACAGCCAGCTGGCCCACTTCTGCAGTATTTTTTAAATTAACAGACGCGCTCTTGTAGGCATGCGCAGTGGTAAGAGTAGGATTCTCTACCTCAAATCAATTTACTCGCTACCTATCGTTATGTGCGTACCGAAGGGGAGGTAATAACGAAGGGGAACCAATCTATCTTGTATAGAAGCAGTCAATTCCCGGACATTTGTGTTCGCACCTTTGTCCGCCATCTTTGTTACGTATGGTGTGACGTGTCTACCAGAGTAACCCACACTTTAGTCTGGTTCGACCAGAGTGACGTCACGAGACTTCCGCCATGCTACCCGACCGCTACCAGAGTGAGTTCGATCACACTTTGGTTAACCAATGGATAACCATGGTTAACCACGGTTCGTGATCGAACTACCTCTATGTCAAAGCAATTCTATATCCGGCACTCGACCCCACAACGCTTCCGCGTCTTCACGCACTTAGTAAAATAGTCCTTAAAACCCAGCATGCCAGTACTGGGATGAGCATGGAAATACTCGAAATACTTGGTGAGACATATAACATTTTAACATGCTAATTGACTTTTACATTTAAATTGGTGCTAAAAGACGTTTCTGAAAAGAAAACAATACCCAGAACGTTTTAGATATTACACATTCACACCAGTACGTGTTTATAAACATGACTCTCTAGCTTTGATATTGGGTGTATCAATTCATTCTTGTATAAAGAGGTGTCTGTCTAGTTCATTGACGTGACGGCAAACAGTGTACATGTAGATGCTGGCGAGACTGCTCGCTACATCTTATCTGGATCTACAAGGTTTGTGCCGGGATCTGCACTAACATACAGGGTTAACGTTGAAAGAGTTAATTAGCGTCTGTACTTGATGTAACAACCCTTTACTGCTTTAGAGAGGACTACTACAAAATATATGTTGTCACCTTTAAATCAAGTTCCGCACTTCAAGCAGTGAAGACACCAATCCGACGCTACATTCAGTGCCTCTAATCAGAGTCTTCTCTCAGTATTGGAAGGATTGGCATTTATGGGTAAATATTTCAGGACCAGTAGCGGGAATAAACCTTTGGTGGGACGAATCAGTCAGTTGAAGTTCGCTAATCGCGGCGTCTGATCAGGGTCTACACAGTTAGTTTATAATGTCGAAATTAAAGGATTTAGCAAATGACTTTTCTTTTCGTCGAGTTATTCGCCCTTTTATATCCCCCACCCACCCCCACACACACACGCTTCTGAAGGAACATAGAACTTGTCTTGAGAGTTTTCTGGCAATGGGAAAGCACAGACTGTACTGCATGAGCTTAATTTTAGTTTATGGTATTATCATGAGAAATATCTTTCTTTCATTTTCCTTTTTTTCTTCGTCAAATTTGGTATGACTCCTTTTACGACTTTGTCATCTCTTTGGGACCTTGTCAAAAAAATATCTGGAGAACTGCTTGATCTACTACTGACGCTGTAATCATGGTACTATGCCACATAAAGGCCCGGTCCCACAGAGCTTGCGACCGCGATGCGACCTCTCCACGACTAAAAAAAGGCAATCGTGGAGCGGTTGCAGAAGTCGCAGAGAGGTTTTATAAAGGTTGCAGCAAGGTCGCGGGTAGGTCGCCGATCAAATTTAGGCATTGCAGACCAATCTCCGATCGATCGCCGAACAGTCACCGATCGATCCCCGACCGAATTTATGCAAATTTGGCTGTAAATTCTAGCAACCTTATTGCAACTTATCGGAGACTGGTCGAAGACCGATCGCCGACTAATCGCCGACTGATCCGCGATCGATCCACGACCTATCGGCGATCGGTCGGCAACTGTTCGGCGATGGGTCGGCGATCGATCGGAGATTGATCACTGATAAGTCGGCGATTGATCTGCAACTGTTCGCCGACAAGCTGTAAATAGGTGTTAAAACCACCGAACGATTATAGCGCCAACTACAATAAAAAAAAACTGTTAACATCCTAGCATCATTTCGACGACAACTTTCAAAGAGGCAAAATGGTTCGGAGAGGCAGGCAAAAGAAAACGGAGGCGCAGCCGAAAAAAAAAAACGGGAAGCAAGGCTCGGATACCAATTTCGGATGACGAGGACTTGCAGCAGCCCAGAGAAGACTCTCAGCAGTCGAAAATTTAGTTTATTTTTGTCTGTGTCAAATAAAAAACGCATAACAGTCTCCGACAAGGCGCCGATCGGTTTATCCAGTCTCTGAAGAGTCGCCGATTGATCGTCGACTAGACCCCGATCATGTTTCACTTGTTGCGAGTCAGTCGGCGATTCTTCGGCGACAAGTCGCTGATCAATCGCCGACTTTGGGCAACATTAATCGCCGATTGTTCGGCGACCGGTCGCCGACTAGTCGGCGACGGGTCGGCGATCACAATTACGGAGCAAATTTAGTTGCAACAGTTGCAAAGGTCGCGGGTCAGTTGCAACGAAATCAGTTGCAGAGAGGTCGCATCGCAGTCGCAAGTTCTGTGGGACCGGGGCTTAAATCAACTTCCCTCAGTACTTTCAGTACTTTGATTTTTCGGTGATAATTTAACTGCCCCAGCTTGACCCCATTTGAAATAAAGATAAAGATAAAGTAAGAAAATTTTCCGTGTTAACCTATAATGTGCCGCCCGCCCATTGGGGCTTGAAGAAATAAATGGACTGCATGATGCTTCCACGTAGAGCTGAAACCGACCGCACACGAGTACTGGTAAACCGCAGAGAATCTAAGCCTACCCAGGTAAAGCGGCGCGAGTCTGCCATGCTTATAAACCCTATTGGTTTCAATGGGCGATTGGGCTTGAGATGCCATTTCATCTCAATGTCGGGTAAAAGTCCCACAAAATCTCCAGAATGACCTATACAGTGTTGATGGGGACGTTAAACCTCAAATCAAACAAACAAAAACCTATAATGAAGTTAATAATGTGTTTAAAGTTTTGTCAATCGAGCTAAACATATACAGAAGACTTGTGGGTAAGAGCGCTGACGCTTAATAATTACGTCTCTCACCACTGTGGTCAGTCGAGCCTTGCTCGGGGTCATAATGGGAGACGTCAAGTTCCGCAACAGGTCAGGTGGTTTTTCTCCGGGTACATCGCTTTTCGACAGCCTCTAATTAACGGCCGACTGGAAATAATAATGGTCAAAGGGCCGTAAAATAAAACAAAACAAAATCTGAAAAATGTATTGCGACTCCTATTTGTTTTGAATATTCAGATTACAGTGAATTGCTTTGTGGTTTTGGGAACAGAATTCATATCTAAACAAAGATGCAGCAACATTATTTTTAAGAATATAGCTGCTTAAGAAAAGCGAATTTCGGAAATTGGGTAATGGTACCCGTTCATAAACCATTGTACTTTTGCCATGTTATCAGATCAATGCAGTAGCGTGAATAAAGACCACAAACAAATGAAAGAAAAAAGAAAAGAAAAACAAGCTTTGGATACAAATTGTTTGCTTTCATTGATTCTGAAAAGCAAGGGAACTGCAAAATGAAAAATTCAGAAACCGTAGGCTTATCATAAAATGATTCCATCGTTGCAAACCCATGTATAAATGCTGCTTTGAATGTTTTTCAGTCCGAACTGAGTACCCTGTGTGGTCTCCGTGACAGCCTATGTCAACACGGTATCTCATTGTTGATCACATAACGTTCTCAGTACCTGGCGTGGCCTCCAACGTTCTCAGTACCTGGCGTGGCCTCCAAACATTCACACGAGATCTCATTCTGTTAATCACATTCGTTCTCTGAAGAACTGTCTGCCATTCCTGACGTAATGCTTGCTCCAGCTGCTGACGCATTACGCAAACACGCCTATACAAATACATTGCCACCTTTATCGCCGAAAAAATGAAAATTTTATGATAAAAATGTGATATTTTTCTTATTTCTGCTCAAAATATATATGTGGGCACTCGTTGGAACCATCTCATCGAGGCGGTTCTAACGAGTACCCACAATCTATATTTTAGAGCAGAAATAAGAAAAATAAAGGATACCCCCTGAAACCCCAGTTTTACTATATAACAGTGGGGTTCAGGGGGTGAAAATTATATAGGCGTGTTTTCGTGATGGAGTGCGGATACCTGACTGTCTCTGGTAAGTTCTCCTCGTCCAAAAGCTGCTCAATATGGGTGAGAGATCCGGCGATCTTGCTGGCGCCAGGGGAGACTCTGTAATCTTTTCTACTGGACGTAATCCGTAACAATCCTGGCCCCATGAGGACCCGCGTTATCATCTTGAAACGTTAGCCCAGTCTGAGCAAAAAGAGGCTGTACAGTTGGAAAAGCACGTTATTACGGTCCGACTATTAATTGACTGCCCTGTATTACACCAGGTCAACCAGTATTAACCGGAGGTCAAAAATCATAAATCATTTTTTTTAATTGCGCCAATTAATAAAATTGTCGTTAATCAAGTAATTCCGTATTGTCCCTGTTACAGATCCTCGGTCAGCTGTATTGGCATCGGCCTTCGGCCTGTAACTGGACCAATACGAAATTACTTGATTGATTACATTACATAACAACGCCGGCATGTTTCCGCGAACAATGTAAAGGTCAGTATTGGTTGTATCTCACAGCCGCCCAAACCAAAACGCTTCCTCTGCCGATTCTGTTGTGTTTTACTATGGTTACAGGAACACACCTATATGCTTCTGACCCCCTTGAACCCCACTTTCATATAGTAAAATTGGGGTTTACAGGGGTAAGCCTAACTTTTCTTGTGTCTGCTTTAAAATATAGGTTGTGGGTACTCGTTAGAACCGCCTCGATGAGGCGGTTCTAACGTGTGCCCACAATCTATATTTTGAGCAGAAATAAGAAAAATATCGTAATTTTCATCTGAAAATTTTCAATTTTTGGCGTAAAATTTGCAGTGTTTTTGAATAGGCGTGTTTTCATAAGGGGTTATCACCGACTCTCCTCCATACATGTTTACGCCGGTCGAAGAAATCAACGCTGAAACGCGATTCGTCCGACTAAACGATATCGCCCACTGATTCCAAGTGAGCCGCTTCTCCCGCTTGTGGAAGGGAGTCTGCTTGTTCCCTAGGCAAGGTCTACGAGGCTTGATACCAGCAGATTTAACTCGGTGGTTCAATACAGTACACTCCTATAGCCCGTTGTAGGTTGGCAGTAAGTTAAGCAGACGAATTAATCCGCTGTCTCAGGACAGTGAGCCCCAGGATCCAATCTTGAACTGCCGTAGTCGACTTCGGCATGCCGGGTTTAGGCCTATCTTAACTCACCTGGGCCGAAGGCTCACATTTGAGCTTATAGTATGGCAAGGATCCGTTGTCTCTCTGTTGTCTGTCAACATTTTCAAACATCTCCAAATCCCACTTGGCCGATTGAAGTCAGATTTCATGTGGAGCATCGAAGATAGTTTGTTCAAATGATGACCCTCGGATGACCTTGACCTATTTTACACCAAGGTCAAATTTGGTCACAATGGGAAAAACTCAAAGCTGAGTATTTGTTTTTGAAAACTGCTGCAGCCTGTAATCTGGAAATTGGTTGATGCGGTAAGCTAAATGAGTGGATGAAGCTACAGGCGTATTCAAGGTCAAGGCCATTCCTTGACCTTGGGCCAAGGTCATTCTGATATGAAAATTAAAACTTGTTTTCCACAGAAACCACTGTGTCATTTGCAATCAATTTTCATGAGAAAGCTTTAAAGAACAAGGGGATGAGAGTTTGGTCACATGACCAAAATGGCCGCCATGTCCATGTAAGGACAAAACCCTTTAAAAATCTTCTTCTCTGGAACCAGTAGGTCGACTGTCATGAAACATGGTATGTAGCATTGGGAACTTGGGGTCCACCATAATTTGTGCAAATGATGACCCTCGGAAAACCTTGACCTATTTTACGCATAGGTCAAATTTGGTAATATAGACTTTTGTATGGGGAAAAAGTCAAAACTGAATATTTTTTTTTAAATTATTGCAGCCTGTGATCTGAAAATTGGTTGATTTAGTAAGCTAAATGAGTGGATGAAACTTCAGGAGGATTCAAGGTCAAGGTCATTCTTTGACCAAATATCATTCTGATATGAAAATTAAAACCTGTTGTCCACAGAAACCACTGGACCATTTGAAACCAAATTTCACATGAAAGCTTTAAGGAACAAAGAAATGAAAACTGATTATTTTGAGTTTGGCCACATGACCAAGATGACCGCCATGCCCATATACGGAAAAACACTCCAAAACTCTTCTTGTCCGGAACCAGTAGGCCGACGTCATTAATGGGGACTTGGGCCCACCATAGTTTGTTCAAATGGTGACCCTCGGATGACATTGACCTGTTTTATGCCAAGGTCAAATTTGGTAACAGACCTTTATAATTGATAAAGTTAAAGCTATGTATTTTTCAGAAACTATTGCAGCCTGTGATCTGGAAATTGTTAGATACGGTTAGCTAAATGAGTGGATGAAACTACATGGGTATTAAAGGTCAAGGTCATTCTTGACTTTGGCCTAAGGTCATGCAGATATGAAACTTAAAACTTATTTTTCCCAGGAACCACTGGGCCACTTGTAACCAAATTTCATATGGAAGCTTTCAGAAACAAGGAAAGGAAAATTAATCAATATGAATTTGGTCACATGGTCAATTTGGCGGCCATGCCCATATAAGGTAAAACCCTTCAATTTTTTTTCAGAACCAGTTGATTGATTTTCATGAAACTTGGTATGTTGCATTGGGAACTCAAGCCAATGATAGTTTCTTCAAATGACGATCCCTGGATGACCTTGACCAAATTTAGGACAAGCTCAACTTTGGTTGGATATGCTTTAAATGTTTAGGAAAAAGTCAAAACTTGTGTTTTTCGGAAACTATTGCAGCCTGTGAGCTGACAATTTGTAGATGAAGGTAGCTAAAAGGTAAAATTAATACTTTTCGAAAACTGGCATTGTCTTTGAACTTAGATGATATATGCAATCAGCTAAACAAGTCAACGAAGCTGAATGAGTACCAAACGTCAACGTTAGTCATTGACCTTGGTCCAGGGCCACTCAGATATCAAAATAACTTTTAAAAAATGAGCATATTTAGGCCAAATTTACATATGATGCCTTTAAGGGATGGAAAACAGAAGTTTTTGTTTTTCAAATGGTTTAGGTCACATGAACAAGACGGCTTCAATGGTAAAACCCCTTCAAAATTTTCTTCTCAGAAACCGAATAGCTCCATAAACACTCAACACTCAGGTGAGCGGTTTAGGGTCATTGATCTTCTGGTTCACTGAACATATTTGAACAGTGTAGCTCTGTGAACGCCGTCTCGAACAGTAACTTGATTTGCTCTGGCCCTATTTTCTAAAATCCCTTACTAAAACAGAGATGCTTCTTCGGGGCATTTGTAACTGACTGCCCCGTGAAAGACGACACGATTTGTAAAAAGAATGATCACCTGCAAACATGCCACGATTTTCATCTTTAACGAGCGACAAGGTGCATCAGCAAATGCAGTTTTCTGCAGTGAAAGTTACAAGTGCAATTTTTGTATGTAGACCCCCACGCCTGTCTCCCGGAATGCATTATTTCTATTGCGTTGAAAGGCACAATGTCTCGCCTGTATCCCCGAATGTAATGTTTCTATTGCACTGAATCCTTCATATCTCCCCTGTCTCCCGGGATGTATGACTTCTATTGCATTGAAATCGCCATGCCTAGTCTTTCTCCTGGAATGTACAACATATCTGTCTCATGGACTGCATTGAAATTGCCTCCAAGCGGGCATATAGCGATGAAATGACGTCGTATCAAGGGCTTATCTCCCGTTTGTCTGATTCCTCGCCCTTACTTCCCTCGCGATTAAGACAAATAATTTTTTCAGTCCGCACGAAGGCCTCCTAACTCATCAGTGCATCATCTCCGAGAACACAAACAAATCAAACAACCACAGAGATGAAACGACAGCGCGAACTCGACAGCAAGAAACCACTGAAATGCTTGAGCAAAAGAAAACCAACAGTTAGGCTCCGATTTGCTCGACCAGGGTCACTGGTGAGGCTGAATTGGCCGAAACTAGCTTATTTGGCCCAGCAAAAATCTTTTATACTCCACGTTTACAGTTCTTTGTTGTAATCCTTGCTTCCGAAGGATTATCTTCTTATAATTCGTTTAAAGGCTTTCAGGGTTATCGGTACCATAAACTACGCAAAGCTTTTTCAAAATTTTATAGACAACATTCTGATTTAATTTCTAAATTCAATATTGGACTTAAATCTCTTCTGCAACAAGGTCCGAGCTAAGGTCTCTCTCTCTCTCTCTCTCTCTCTCTCTCTCTCTCTCTCTCTCTCTCTCTCTCTCTCTCTCTCTCTCTGGCATACAGTTCTAAGAATGTCTATACTTTTTCGACACTTTTCAGGTTTTGTTGTGTATAGCGCTGGAAATTGGAAATGTCATACATGTAACACAAGATGCTCACTGCGAAGAGAGATTTTGGATCTTTTCATTCCTCCAATGTTGAAGAGCTACTGAATATTCCAGAGGTAATTAACTTTAGACATTATACCGCTACACCAGATTTGAAGTGAGTTGTGAGCTTCGAAATTTGGCGGGATGCATCCGGGCAACATTGACATTCAGAAAACCTACATTCGTTTCGTTTTGATATCCAAGATGGGCGACATAAAGGCGGCCCAAATGCCTAACTAGATATTGTGAAGATTTTTCATCAGATTATTTCGTTTGATGCAAGTTCTTAGTTTTGTGTATTCATTAGAAACGACTCATCGAGGCGATTCTAACGAGTACACAAAATATAAATTTTCAACATGAAAATAAGAAAAACTCGCTCAAATATACCTTACTTTTCTATGCTGGAACTACTCGAATAATTCACAATGAATCAGCCATGATAACCGAACCATCGGTGTTCGAGTCATTTCATTGGAAAATGAAGATGTTAGGGTTATAGAGCTAGACGCCTTTAAACCAAGGTCCCGTCTCCGTATGACCTTGGTTATTGGTGTAACTTCAAACTCTCACACACACGCGCGCACACATACACACATCTTGTCAATGCTTATCATTGCTATCGGGCATGGTTTTCCTAACCATTTCAACCCTATAGACCGAAACGAGTACAATCGCAAATATGTTTGCTATCGTGTTAAAATGATTTTACTAACACCCTCTAATTACAAGAATGCATATGTCCAAATTCAAAGCTGGAAGGGTCCTTTTAAAGACACATTTTTTTTCTCTATATAAAAGGGGTGGCCTGTTACAGTTCCGCTTGCGTGAAGCTTTCCAGCGCATATGCATTTGTTTCGCATTTGTATCGCGCGAGATTCGCACTCGTGATTCAAGCGTTTCACTTGCGAATGGCATTTTAGCCAATCAATTGCTTTTATGAATAACGCGATATTGCGTGTAAATCGCGATTGTTGACCAGCTAATCAAACCTGAGTGTCGAAAGCGCAGATATGCACATTCACAGACTGCTTCGCGTTTCATAAGCAACCAATCAATACTGCGTTACTATTTCACACTTATCGTTCTTTTTATTTCCTTTTTTCTATTTCTTTAATTTTCCATATTCCAGATTTTTTTTCAGTTTGAACATAATAAATCTGATTATTTCCGATAGGCGGACTAGTCAATTATCCATTTACATTTGCCTGGGGGTAAAAGGTAAAATACAGGTACTGCATAGTGATTGAAGTTGACTGTCAAAATGCAGGATGTTTATTGACCAAAAGTTTTATGACACCCAGGTGCAACTCGGGGCTAAAAAGATAGCTGTTTAAAACAACACCTTATTATCGTCATTTATTCTACATGTCCGAAATAATTAATGTTCTTTCACTCACAGAAGCGGTCCATTTTTAATTATTTTTTTTTAATTTTCATTTATTTTGTTTAATTACATGTAACTCGGAGGAGAATAAAGTTGCGTTTTCTTCGAAATTTATTTGGAAATGCCTGAACCCTTTGCATAAATGTAGTCCCTGATCAGAAGCCTACGTCTGCCGCGTCTGATCTGGGTCTGCATGGTTTTTGCCAATTGGCGAAAAAGGGAATCTTCCACCTTGTTAGAAGAACAAATCTATTTCAAAATTAAAGAGTCTGAGGTTGTGTTTTCTTTATTGTATATTTTGGCGAACCAAGTAGGTCCGGATCAGACGCTTACTTCTGCTATGTCTGATCTGGAGCTGCACTTTCTTCCATTGGCGTCAAATAGGATCTTTCACCTTGTAAAAAGCACAAGCTCGTTTCAAAATTTAAGAGTGAGAGGTAGTTTCTTCCAAATTTATTTTGAAAATATCTGAAGCTTTTTGAAACAATGTGACCCCGATCAGGTGCCTATTTCTGTTGCGTATGATCTTAGTCTGCACATTTTGCTAAATGGCGCCAAATGGCATCTTCCACCTTGTAAATAGCACAAGACAATTTCAAAATTCAAGTGTGTTAGGTTGTGTTGTCTTCAAAATTTCCGAAATAATTCATGTCTAGACACTAACAGAAGCAGCTCATTTATTTAATTATTTATTGTTGTAATCTTCATTTTTTTGTATCATTAACACATTTGTTTTACCAAATGGAATTTTCCATTTTATACATAACATAAGTCCATTTCAAATGTAGGAGAATCAGGTTTTTTTTTTTTTTCGAAATTTATTTGGGAAATGACTGAACTTTTTGTAATGTTTTATAATTTAGGCCCTGATCAGACGCCAACGTCTGCTGCGTCTGACCTGGGTCTTTTTACCATAACCATTTTTTCCCATTTTCTTCAAAATTTATAATTTGGAAAAAAAATCCTGAACTTTTTGCAAACAGTGTAGGTCCGGATCAGACGCCTAGTTCTGTTGCGTTAGATCTGGGTTTGTACTTTTTGCCATTTGGCGCCAAATTGAATCTTCCACCTTGTAAATAGCACAAGACAATTTCAAAAGTTTAAGAGTGTGAGGTTGTGATGTCTTAAATATATTATGAAAAGCTTTCGGAAACAATGTAGGCCCTGATCAGACGCCAAATTTTTCTGCGTCTGAACTGGGTCTGCACTGTTTGCCATTTGGTGCTAAACTTTATGAACTTTAAGAAATGTGTGTATTTCAGCCTTTACCTTTTCCAAAATTTTATTTATTTACTTATATATTGTTTTATTTTTCTTTGTTCCATACAGAGATTGTTGGTACTTCATTGCGAAAATACGCCTATACAAATCTGTTGATTTTTTATCACCAAAACTGAACATTTTCCGTTATTTTAATATTTCTGCACAAAACATAGGTTGTTGTACTCGTTAGAACCGATTCGGCGAGGCTATTTTGACGAGTACCCACAATCTATATTTTGTGCAGAAATAAGAAATATAATATATACCCCCTTTAATTCCAATTTTACTATATAAAAGTGGGGTAAAGCGGGGTCAATTTTGTATAGGTGTGTTTCGAGATGTGTAAGAAACACCATAAACATCCATTTCAAGGCGGTTGTGATGAGCGCCCACAAACAAGTAAATAGACGTGACTTGTCAAACAAGTATCCAAGGATAAACGATTACCCTCTTGGTCCCCAACACCATATGTCTCAGAATACCCCGAATGTTTATTATCTCTAAACTGCCAGACATAAGGGTGTTATGCAATCAAAAATATGTCTGTGTGTGTTTATCCGAAGAAGTCACAGCTGATAAGAGAGACCGATACCGCCATTAATTTATGAACGAATTAAAAAATAAAATAAAGAATATTGGACAAACATACGAGCTAAGAGGATTTTGATTGGCCCGTGCTCTTTCGCATTCACGCGTTTTATCTTCACTTACCTGTCTTATTCTTATTGGTTGGAATTCCCTCGCAGAAAAACGCGTATTGTGTTTGCCTAACGCGTTTTGAATAATCACTTTCATTGGCTGATTTTAAACGCGTTGCAATCGCGTATGAACGCGATGAACCGCGTATTGAAACAAGAAAATTTTACACGCACGCAATGCGCGTGTGTCACGCGGACAAAACGCGAAAATGGTTAAGTTCTTCTTGAGCTTAACTGTACATAATCTCCAATAATCAAGTCCTTCGGACCATACGGCACATCAAAGGCTTATCTTATCTAAGTGGTAATGAGGTGATTATGAGCAGAGACTCTCTGAGAGATATGTTTAAAAAAGGGCTCTATAAGGGGAACTTGTGTGATGGTATTTTTTTTACTGAGATTGTTTCCAACAAAATGTTGTTTTAAATTACTTTTTTTAATTTATTTTATTTTTAAAAAAAGTAAAGGAAAACTCTGACAGTCATTGTTTCATTGATTCAAATCTGAAAAGAAGTATACTTAATGAATTTTATTAATTCAAGATTGTGTTTGTTCGTTTGATTTGAGGTTTAACATCCCGGACAACACTGTATAGGTCATTTTGGAGATGTTGCTTTCAATTTTTTGGGACATTTACCCGACACTGGGATGAAATGACATCTCAAGCCCTGTCGCCTAATAAAACCAATAGGGTTTATAAGCATGGACGGTCCGACTTGCACCGCGATTTAATCATTCAATGAACATTTATTTATTTAATTGGGGTTTGGAGGGTTATACATTATTTTTCTTATTTCTACTTAAAAAATATATTGTCCTCACTAGAATCCCCTCGCAGAGGCGTTTTTACGAGTACTCACAATGTAAAAATATTGTTTAGTAAAACTGGGGTTTAGAGGGGAAACATTATTTTTTTTTTATAAATTTTTACTCAAAAACATAAATTGTGGGTTCTCGTTGGAAGCACCTTATCGATGCGGTTCTAACAGGTACCCACAATATATGTTTTGAACACAAATTGTGGGTTCTCATTAGAAGCTCCTCCCCGAGGCGGTTCTAACAAGTACCCACAATATATGTTCGAGCCGAAATATTAAAGATATCAGGACTTTTATCCTTTTTAGTCGTAAAATTTAACCAAGATATTTCAATAGGCATGTTTTTAGTAATGATTATCAATAATTGTGACTAAAATAAAATAAAGAAAAAAAAAAAACAGAATACATTCCATTAATAGCAAAACCAGGACATGGTTATCAAGATTCCAGGACATTTGCCCCCCAGGACATTTGCCCCCCAATGAATAAATCTAAAAATGGACATTTGCCCCCCAGTTGAAAATGCGACCTGGACATTTGCCCCCCCCCCCCCCCAGGGCTTATTTTTGGTATGGACATCTGCCCCCCAGTGCTTATTTTACAGGTGGACATTTGACCCCACTGCTTATTTCAGAAAGGGACATTTGCCCCCCAGACAGACCAGGGCTAACACAAATGAGGAAAATATGTATTTATTGGTTTATTATCATCAGAAATACAAAATATTAAGCAATAAATTACTCCCATCTATATAAATATGAATCCCATAACCCTACCTTAGAAAGTAGTATGGATCCCGATCAGATGCCATATCTGATGGGGATCTGTACTGTTTGTCATGCAATTTGTTAACAAAAATATACCAAGAATGTGATGGTTAATAGTCAACAATTGGAGATGCTTAATTTATTCAGCAAGATAAGGGTTAAACAAATCAGCTACAGAACCATATACTGAGTTTAATTGTGCTTCACTGAGGATCCAATGTCAGACGCCTATACTCAAGTGGTTTTTACACTGGATACATTGATGCATGGCCTGATAAATCCATTGCTTAGCTGCCCGGGACAAGTCAAAATTTTGGCTGGGCAAGTGATTTTTTATTTCACTTGCCCAGAAAAATGTATAGAATATATAAGGAATATTTTCATTCCAAGCCATTTTTCAAGAAGCTGTGGACTGCCGGGCAAGTATTTGAATCTTGGATTTGTCAGGCCCTGCACTGATGGTTATTATTATTGAAGTAATTGAAATGTCATCATCTTGAATGGGCTGTAAAACCATAACCAAAACGTTATCATGTAAATAATGTAGCTATATACAAGTCTGTTTAATGAATATCCTTGTAAGTTCTCAGAAAAAAATTAAGGCGTACAAGGGTATTGTAGGAACATGTTAGAACTATCTAGAGATGGTTCTAGCCAGGTTGGGGGCAAATGTCCCTTTCTGAAATAAGCAGTGGGGGGCAAATGTCCACCTGTAAAATAAGCACTGGGGGGCAGATGTCCATACCAAAAATAAGCTCTGGGGGGCAAATGTCCGGGTTGCATTTTCAACTGGGGGGAAAATGTCCATTTTTAGATTAAGTCATTGGGGGGGGGGGGCAAACGTCCTGGGGGGCTAACGTCCGGAGACCGGTTATCAAACAAGTAAATAAATAGATGTGAATTGTCTCTAGGTAACTGATTACCCTCTCTTGGTCCCCTACCTGTATGACAGTCAGAATACCCCAAATGTATCTTATCTCAAAACTGATTTCTTCAATAACTGGTCATTAGGGTGTTATCCAATCAAAAAATGTGTCTTTAAGAATTTTAGGGATCAAAGGGTTAAACAAACAAAAACGCTTTGTAGGAACATTTAACCCTTATCCTGCTGAATATTTTAATTAGCTATAATCATTTCTGACTATAAGCCAATCAGATTACATGATATGTTTTCTTTCAAATTCACAAACTGAATGACAAACAGTGTAGATTCTGATCAGATGGTTTCTTCAGAAGCCATCTGATCTGGATCTACGCTGTTTGAAAAGACAGGGGTTGTCATGAACAGCAGAATAAGGGTTTAGTTTGTTTTCCAACATGTTTAAACAAGTTACAGAAATTCAAAAATCATTTGTTAAATACAGAACAGGATATATTAACATTTGTTATGCGGAACAAATTGATTTTGCAACACCCATTGCGACTGTCAGCTAATCAAGTAACTTGTTGTAATGTTTGTTTCATATAAATTCACCTATTGAATGGCAAACATGATCGATCCATATCAGATGGCTTCTTTGGATATTCACTGTTTGCCATTGCAAAGCGTATCCTGATTCTAAAGTGTCATAGTTATGTCCTTTATCAGTTACCCCCTATATTAATTGCATTGTAACATACTGGCTTGATTAAGCTATGCTATCTCAGGACAAGTGAGCTTTATCAGGGATATTGCACTACTATGAACTGGGCTACTGGAAAAATGGCAAACAGGGAGATTAACTAATTAATAGAATACCAGATTCGTGTCATTTCATATCAAGTCTATCAGGCTCGCCTTCGAGAACGCATGTAGAATCTCTCGACAAGCCCCGCGATTCACCAAGCCTTGTTGAAGCCTTGCCAGATAAACTTGATATCAAACGTATTCTCAATTTTCAGGACGAGTATGTTCCACCACAACTGCCGTACATATGTTCCTTTGATGAATATAGGACACAGCCGTTTGTATATGGAAAAGAAGCTAAACAAAAGCATTTCTTCCTCGAGGTGTGTTTGAGTTTTAATAATATTAATGTACCACTTTGTCCCTGTGTTCCAATATCCAGGATGGCCGTCATGGGCGAAAGTTAGTTTGAGTTGAAACGTCGAGTCTTGATGGGAGGCATCCGGGTGACATGGAGGTTCAGAATTGCTAAAATCCTTCCTTCGGGATATTCTTGAAATTCTTCAAACGATATCATCTCCTGAATCGAAAGTCGGAATGAGCTGAAACGTGAGTGGATGCATCAGGGCAACACTGAGATTCAGAATTGCTAAAATCTGTTCTGTTCCGATATCCATGAAGGCCGCCTTAGCAGCCATCTTGAAATTCTTGAAACGGCAATCCCTCCCAAACCGAATGGTGGATTGAATTGAAACTTGATGGAATGCATCAGGGCGACATGGAGATTCAGAATTGCTGAAATCTTTCTGTGCCAATATCCAAGATGGCTGTCATGGCAGCCATCTTAAAATTATCTAAACGACATCGCCTCCCGAACCGGATGTCGGATTGAGCTGTAAATTGGTGGCGTATTTAGTGGGGACATGAGCTGAAACTTGATGGGGTATCGGGGCGACATGGTGATTCAGAATTGCTTAAATCGTTCCGTTCCTGTATCAATGGGGGCCGCAATGTTCGTTACACGGACTTGTTCATATGATGAGATACTGTACTATCCAAGTTGCGGATACTTATGTGTGACCAGCCTGATTCGCAGGCTGGTCTGCGGCTTTGTTGTTTGCAAATGATACAAAAGTTTCTCCCTCGAAATGGCTCATTATGTAGTTTATAATAGAGTTTGCTGATTTTTATAGGATGATTGTACCTTCATCAACCATGGGGCGTTTGGAGGAGTTCTTAAAGAGGCTCTAGAATCTGCTCAGGTATGTTTTACACTCGCTTCTAAGACACGCTAACATACCTTTTAACAACCACGTGTTAGTAAAATATTTACCAAGCCACTGCAGTAATGCGATGTCTGCATTTCTAGAGCTCTGCTTCCGTCTAAAACACAAGCTAAAATTACTTGAGCAAAGCAAATTCACGTGAATTGTAATTTTTTGTACAGTATCGCCTTAAGGGGAGGCAACTCCTGCACAAGTATTTTTGTCTCCCTTGTCAATAGGGATCAACTCTTAAAGGAAAGAATTTGCTCCTGAGGACCAAATTCTTTTCTTTAAGAGGAGACCCCTTTTTCAGTTGGACAGGGCATACAGAAAAGCGTAAAAGCCTCCGTGGTCGAGTGGTTACGCTACTCGCCTTGTAAACCAGGGGTCGCAGGTTCGATCCCGGGCTTCTCCAGACTTTCGGATGAGTCTTTAAACCGAGGTCCCGTCTCCGTATGACCTTAGCTGTTGGTGGGACGTAAAACTAAAACACTCACTCACTCATTCACAGAAAAGCGTACAGAAAGTCCTGAAAGTTGTCTCCCATTGAAAAATGATTGAAAAAAATCTGCCAGGTGTTCCCACTCCCTTAATTTAACCATTATTTTTCGTCAAGTGATGAGATATTTGGTACATTTTTGTTCGTTTTTCTTAAGTTTAATCGTAATTTACTTTGCTGCATCACATTGAAAGCTTATACAGATTTATGAAAGCTCTCTCAAAGGCGTAGATTTTGTTGTAATGTGGACGTAATGGAGGAAACTGCAGTACCCGGAGAAAAACACCACGGTGGCCTTGACCGCCGACGACTACCGTCCATATGCAAATCCGGGTTGCAGCGTTGGCAAGCGAGGGACATACCTCCAGCTCCAGCCCCCTTCATTTTTGTTCATCAAACTCCAAAAATCAAAGAATTAGTGCATCTACAAAACCGGATTTGGCCGCCGCCTATCGGGGCTCGGTGAAAATGATTGGGCTGTATGATGTTTCCACGCAGAGTTGAAACCAACCGCACACGACTAATTTTAAACAGCTTTGAGGCTCTAAGCCTGCCCAGGCAAAGTGGTGCAACTCGGCTCATCCCTACATGTACACCCTTTTGGTTTGTTTGGGCGACAGGGCTTGAGAAGTCATTTCATCTCAATGTCGGGTAACAGTCCCACAAAATTGCAAGCAACGTCTCCAAATGAACCTAAAGACGTAAAATCTCAATCCATCGCCCCCGCCCATTGGGGCTTGAAGAAATATATGGGCTACATGATGCTTCCACGCAGAGCTGAAACCGACCCGCACACGAGTACTGGTAAACCACTGAGGATATAAGCCTGCCCAGGCAATGTGGTGCGAGTTGGCCCGTCCATGCTTAAAAATCCTATTGGTTTCATTGGGCGACAGAGCTTGAGAAGTCATTTCATCTCAATGTCGGGTAAAAGTCCCACAGAATTGGAAGCAACGTCGCCAAAATGACCCTTGCAGTGTAGACGGGGACACTAAATCAAACAAACAGACATAACCTCAATCCAAACAAAACAAACACACAAAAAAAGAAACATAAAGAAATTAACGGGTTAAACTAAACAGTCAAAATCCCTTCCCCAGTCCACACTCAGAAACAATCATTTAGCTCCTTCCGTTCGGCCGTCCACTCGTTTAATAACAAAGTCTGGCATTTTATTTCAGAAATTGCAAGTCTGGACAGAGAAGCAGCCATTAAGGTTTTATGATCGAGAACTTCTACCTCAGCTGGTGCATGTGACTAGGAGACTCGCAAAATTCGTTGGTTAGTCAAAGCACAGTTCAGAAAATATCTTTATACCGAATGTTCTCATGTTTTTTTTTCTAATCGTTTAGGCTAAATCCAAGGCTTATTATGTATACCTATATGCCTATGACATCAATGTTGATACAGTGAATAAATACCAAATGCATTGTATCTTACCGACCTTTGTCCTGGGCCCATCAGAATTAGTAGTTTTAACTTCTCTCAAACCACTGTGCTGACTGTAACCAAATTACAGATAGATGTACAGCCTCAACGGGGTTAGAAAAACAAAGTTGTTTCGATGGTTCCGGGCCACATGACCTAGATGGTTGTCGTGCCTATGTGTGGTTGAAAAATAAATTCTTCATGATCTTGCTATGCAGCATTGGTGTCAGTGGCTCTACAAATTTTGTTAAAATGATGGTCGTTTGTTGATCTCGACCCACGCAGTGGCATAAAAAAGCATTGTTGATTTCCAAATATTTTAGCAGCAATAATTCTGGACTTAGCCTCTACCAAGCCATTATAGTCTGTTGAAATGAAAACCGTGGCCACTGGATAGGTGGGTGGGGGTGGGGGTCACCCACTTGAGCTCATGTGAGCATAATGGCTCATGTGCATCCTGTTGAGCTATGTTTCCTTTAACCTTATACTTAGCAATTATTTTGACAAACATCCTGTGAACTCTGTAGCGTTTTGATTTAGGAAAAGTCTATTGCCAGTCGACTGGCAATAGCATAAACACGTTAAAATGGCTATTGACAATCGACTGACAATAGCCAAATGCGTTAAAATGGCTATTGACAGTCGACTGGCACTAGCCATTTCAACGTATTTTGGCTATTGCCCTTCGACTGGCACTAGCCATTTTAACGTATATTGGCTATTGCCAGTCGACAACTACTAACAAAATGCAAAAAGGACATAGCAGTTTTCATTCTATTTAATTGAAACAAACAATTATCACCACTACGTTTTTTTTTTTCAGCAAAAATTCAAACATAGTATTTAAATCTCTTTTTTCTAAGTTTTGTTAATAAACAACCCTAGGAGAGAAATACATTTTACTATATATTTTAATCACTTCGATAGGCACCTAAAACATTCACCAAAAGGTATAGCAAATTTTTGTCAAAATAAAAATGAAAACAATAGCAGCATGTTTGTGAATAAGTGCATTTTCAAAATTTTCCAGCAAATATTTTGTAATAATTTACAAATTCATTTTATGAAATAAAAACTAAAATGTCGCTATATATTTCTTTACATTTCGCCGCTATTATTATTACAGATAAATCGGATACGGCGGTAGCCCAAAGTTGGATACATGTCATTTCATCTCAATGTCGGGCAAAAGTAACACAAAATTGGAAGCAACGTCTCAAAACTGACCTATACAGTGTTGATGGGGACGTTAAACCTCAAATCAAACAAACAAAATTGTCCTCCCTGTATGCCAGTCCAGTGGGATAGTGTCCAATGGGCTTTTGCCCTAGTGGGCTTTTGTTCTAATGGGCTCTTGTCCGTTCACCATAATGACACTTTTTGTGTCGTCGCCCGCTAATGATGCAGAAAACAGAATTCCTTGCACAGAATATTTCTCTTTCGCCCGCTGTTGTTTATGGGTGTCTGCTCATAAACCCGGCCATATGAATAAAATGCAGTCAATTCGATGTGAAAATGAACAACGTTTACCCTGGACAACCCCACTAGTTTTCTCTATATAAATTGTTGGGTAATCGGACTTAACGTCACTACAGCTGGTGTCTGGGAATTGTATTGGCTAATCGGATTTAACGTCACTACAGCTGGTGTCTGGGAATGTGTGGCGGCCGTCAAAAGTCTTCCGGCCCTACATCATAGTGTAGTTTATACTTTCTTGTCCTTTTGGATCATTGATTCCATTTCTGAATTTTAAGAATATTTGAGGTCACTGATGAGGCCTAATTGGCCGAAAATTGCTAGTCTGGCCCAGAAAACATGTACACTCCATATTTTCCAGTTCTGTGGTGTTTTTCTTGCTTCCAAAGGATAACCCTTTTTAGACTTTATTTAATTTCTGACAGACTGAGGAATTCTCGTGTGATCAGCGGGTTTCTGTTACTGTGTTTCTGAGAAAATTGCCAGCATCTAAGAATTTAACTTGATGCAAACTTACATTAAACGGCGACTGTTAATAGCCAAAAAAGTTAAAATTCCTTAGTGGCAGCCGACTGTCAGTAGCCACTCCGTTTGATTTATGCCCTTTTGAACTTTGCAAACAACAATTACTATGACAAAATTATGGCCGCACGTAATAGAAGATTCGTTTGCTTGGCGTTACCCATTTATATACAGACGATACTTGGGAGATAAGACGGTTGCTTCTTCGCAACATAATGAAGTAAAGCTTCAAAACTTTTTTTTATCTTTACCATAGGTTGTGAGCCAACAGACCTTGTTTTAGTACATAATGCTACAACAGCCTTAAATACGGTGATAAGTAATATTCGACTGCAGGAAGGAGACGTTGTCTTCTGTTTAAATATCACATATGGTAAGTGTCGATACACAGATCACATAATATTGCATTCATCATACTACTTCATATGGACAAACCAGAAGTGAAGGCCATGATTAGGAATCAATTCATAGAGAATACCAGGTTCGTGTCTTTTGATATCAAGTTTATCAGGCAAAGCTTCGAGGACGCTTGTAGAATCGCGAGAACCTGGTATTCTATTTATCAGTTTATCCCATTATACACTTACATTTTTGCCATTTTTTTCCAGCAGTCCAGTTCTAAGAAGTGCAATGTCACGTTGACCTGATAAAGCTCAATTGTCCTGAGATAGCATATGTTTATCAGGTCAATGTGCTACAATGCAATTAATATAGATGGTGACTGAAAAAAATTATTAGCAGTAGAAACACGCAAAGACAAACACTAATAGATGTACCGCCTTGGATTTGTTTGTTTGTATTTGAGCCCCCACCCATTGAAAAATAGACGTGGAGGCAATGATCAGGAATCGTTACAATCAACCCACAGCTCCCATCAGAGACATCAAAGGGAAAGACACACAAGCATGAAACAACAGACCCTAATGGAAACACCAACAGCGGAAGGCCAAAAGGACAGTTTATTACCCATAAAACGGCTAATAGGCTATCCAAAATAAAATAACATAAGCGACACAAACATCCAAAGACAAACCATAACAAAAACAAACCGCGACAGAAGAACCGCCTTAGAATGGTAAGGGGTTTTTAAAACGTTTAAATGTTTTTACTGACCGTTCCAAGGCGGTACTTCTCTTGTGGTTTATTATTGTTATAGTTCGTCTTTGCGTGTGATTAGTGCTAATATCTTTTTAGTTTGGATAGCCATTTTGGCCATTTCGTGGGAAAGAAACTGTCCGTTTGGCTTTCCGCCTGTGACCTTTTCATTATGTTGAAGTTGTTTCACGTTGGTGTTTCTTCTACTTTTTGTCTTGGATGGGAGGTCCGAGGTAATTGTATCGCTTTCTAATCATTGCCTTCACTTCTATTTTGATCATTCTAAGTTGTAGGAAGGCTAACATAAACTTATAAAATAAATATCTAAATTGTTTATTAAATTTCTTTCCATAAGATTGAATTAGCTTAAATAATTAATCTTATAGATTAAATATAACAGGGGTGTTTAAATGATTTTCCCACATGACACATATTTCATATGATAAATATTCAAACACATTTGATATACTCTTTGCATGGATGGCGATCTTTCGGACATCGGACTCTTTCATACTAATACATTTCAAAAGGGATGAAACCTGCCCCGAAGTTATAAACTATTTTCATGCTCAACTCGCTTGAGCTTGAAATTTGTCCATGTCATAGATTTCAAAATGCCTACAATTGTTGGAATTTTTGGTTTAAACAATATTTTATTTCAATCTTTCATACATTTACAATACACATATATGAATAAGGATCTGGCAGTAAGCCTTGTGGCTTATAGACGTCATCTCCTTGTTGGCATTTTTAAAATTCATGAGCAGGACAAACAACATTCTTTGCTGTTTTTAGCAGGACAATTGCTTGTTTTGTTTGTATTTTAAAACTTATGAGTGCTACAAATTTCATGCTTAGTTTAGTTTAGCATGAAGAAAGTTTTATAATCTGGGTCTGATTTCGAAACTCCGTGACCTCAATGATCGTTTCAGTCTGCCGATTGGGTGTGGCCTAATTTTAAATCTTTTTAACTTCATGGGCTGGTGTCTTATTATGTCCTGAGGTCGGACCTCCGTGATCTTGCAGATTGTTACAGTCTGCTAAGTAGACGTGGCCTAATCAATTTTATAACCTCGGGGGCCGATGTCTTATTATGTCCCGTATTCCAAGTTATTTCAGTCTGCCGAGTGGACATGGCCTAGTTAATTTTATAACCTCGAAGCTGATGCATTTACAGTGGGGACAAGTAGCTGTCATAGAGACCTTCAATTTCATGCTGAACAGAACTAAATACAACCGTTTACCCACAAGCAATCCCATTTAGGGACAGGCTTAGGGTAAGGTTATGGGTTGATAATACCCAAAGACGCACACTTGTTTGTGGGTAAACGGTTGTATATAGTTCTGTTTAGCATGAAATTGAAGGTCTCTATGACAGCTACTTCTTGTCCCCACTGTAAATGCATCAAAGTAACATGCCTCTGTTAGGGTATTGATGATGTAAGCTTTTTATCGAAACTACGAAACTAAATGAACTGTTTGGTTGCTATAGTCACCACAATGACCCATAGACTTACGAGTTTGAACACTAGCAAAATCGGTCTATTTATCATAGCAATACGTTCCCTTGGTTGATGAAAATGCCCATTTTTTGTCCTTGTCATCACCGTAGGATCAGTTTCGATCGAACTTTCCTGAAACGTACATACGAGAAAGCTGGGAATTAAAAACTCGGACTAGTTTGAAAACTGGCAAAGCCGGCCTATTAATCGTAGTGTTCGGTCCCCTTGATTGCTGAAAAACGTCTTTTTCAACATTGTCATCACCGTCGCCCCTTCAGTTTTGATCGGATCTTCCTGAAACTTACACATAAGTAGGCTGGGGATAAAAGCTTGGGTGAGTTCGAAAACTGGAGATGCCGGCATTTAAGTCATATAGTTACGTACCTTTGGTTGCTGAAAATGACAATTTTCGACCTTATCATCAGCATATGAGCATCAGTTTTGATCGGATCTTCCTGTAACTTACATACAAATGGACTAGAAAAAAAGCTTGGATTAATTCGAAAACAGGCTAGGTCGACATGTAACTCATGGAGTTACGCCCCCTTTATTAATGAAAAACACCTGCGTCGACCTTTTCATCCGCGTAAATTTCAGTGTTTATAGGATCTTCCTGAAACTTACATATAAGTAGGCAGGGGATACAAGCTCTAAGTATATAAGTAGACTCGGAATAAAAGCTTGGATCAGTTCGAAAACTTGCTAGGTTAGCCAATGATGGCTTTAATTACGCACCCCACCTAGGCTGTTTAAAAATGCCTAGTTTTAGCACTGTTATAAGCATAACTCTTTCGGATTTGATCAGATCCTCCTGAAACTTACATATGAGTAGGGGGAGGATAAAATGTTGGCCTATCAGTTATAGATTGATGACCGCTTGGTAGCTGAAAATGCCTAGTTTTGACCTTTTCATCAGATTATTTCCTTGAATTTTAGCTTGATGTTCCTGAGCTTACATATATGTAGGCTGGAGATATAAGGTTGGATGAAAACTGGCAAGGATGGCCTAGTAGTCATGAGTTATAACACCTTCTTTGCTGAAAATTATTGTTTTTATTTTATCATATGACGTCGCGTTTGAGATGCAAATTAGCTAGATACGTCCCGTAACGTTACATGTACGACGTCATAAACGACGTCGCGTTTACTAATGGCAGAATATTGATATTTTTGTACATAATCGCGAATAAAATGCGTATTAAATGTCATATGATAAATAGAATCTTGCATTCGTGCTTCAGTATTATTAAATTTATTAAACTCGTTGAGGAAAAGGGATAAAATGCTCGGGAAAGCCTCGCATTTTATCCCTTTTCCTCAACTCGTTTAATAAATTCAATAATACATGAGCACTCATGTAAGATCCTCTATGTAATCAGCATATGAACTCCAGTTCTAATTGGATCTTCCTGGAACTTACTATTTGTGAATCTTTTATTTCCTGTTTTGTTTTCTTCATTCTTATTTACTCTTCCTCTTGGTGCCATTGGCAGGCTGTAATCTTTAATTGCGGCGTTTACTGGGCACGTTTTCCTATAATGTTATTGCATTTAAGTACACTGTGGTTAAAAGCTGAGATAAGTTTGACTGGCTAGGCGACCTTTTAATGGTGACATTATTTACGCCCCCTTGATTGCTTAAAATTACCTATTTTCGACCTCATCGTCAGGGAAACTCCTTCACTGCCGTTCAACACTTTTCTGGAACTTATATAAGTAAGCTGGGGATAAAATATTGGTTAAGTTAAAAAAACTGGCTTTGTAAACCTTGGCTATTAACCATAGCGTTATGTCCCTTTCATTGAAGAAAACGCCAATTTTAAGTTTCGGTTACATCATCTTCAATTTAACATATGAATAGGCCGGGGATAAATGCTGAGATGAGTTTGAAAAATTGCTAGGTCGGCCTATTAGTCTTAGTTATGTCCCCATGGTTGTTCCTAGATTTGCCTTGCTTTTAGTTTTGGTGGGATCATTATGAATCTTGCATATAAGACGGACATGGACAGAACATTAAACAAGTTGGAAAAACAGGCTCGAATTCGCATGGCATTAATTTCCATCGGCTGCTGAATTACATGTAGCTTATTATCTGTCTTGTTAACAGTATAACTTATTTAATTTTGATCAGTTCTTTATGAAACTTGCAGATAAGTTAGAAAGTGACAGGGTGTGGTGTAAACTGGCAAAAGCAAGGTTGTTGGCCGTCTGTTTATCTGCCTATTCGTCAGCCCATCCTTCCATTCCTCCATGAGCACCCTTGACTAGTCATAGCTGATCTCAACCAGTTGTATGCCACAAGTCCATAAATTGACGACCTTGTGGATCGTTTCACACTTTGCTTTACACTGTCCTTAATTGATAATTATCTAGTAGGGGTAACTCTATTCCAGCTTTGTATGGGCATTCCTGCTTATGACGAGGACATGCATTATGCTCTTAAACGTTTGATTTCGACAAAGTTTAAAAATTTACACAAAAGTCTGATTCATGGAGTTATGTCACTTGATTGCTAAAGCTGCCTATTAATAATCTTCTTTACTGCAAATCTCCATCACTTTTAATTTGATTTTCTTAACATTTGCATACAAGGGTGACATGGGTATTTTCAGAGTTATGTCCTCCAGATTAGTGGATGTTGCAGACACTGAGTGACCTTGAACTACTTTTAAGTTCTCTTGTTCATGAATGTGTTAGTCCAGATGTGACCTGTGTGTAATATAATATTTCTTTAAACAATGATAATTACATGTAATTATTTTAAAGGTTCTGTTAAGAAGATGTTGAGATTGGTTTGTGAACAAAATAAAGCCATATTGCAGGAAGTTGAAGTGGATTTTCCAGTGACAGGCAAACAGCAGGTACAAAAATGTATATGGCATGATAAAATTTAACAGGAGATGAATGCTTGTTTTCAAATCCTGTATGCATGTACTATTCTATTCGGTATATGTACGAACTTGTAAATGTTTGACAAACCAAAAATAAATGTTTAAACCAAAATTTAACTGTTTCTGTACACTAGGGCCCATTTGGCTGATGCAGTATAATATAAGGCATTACTGGTGGAAAAATATGGTCATAAATATTGTTGGTTTTGTTTTGCATACCTTCTGAGAACCCACTTAAAGCTTAACCAAACTTACAGTAAGGGTTTTTTCTTTGACGCGTGTGTCATGTCACGTTAAAGATGGGTGGATCTAGACAAAACATCCGGACATATCGGACATATTACGTCTTAGAATTTTCAAACCTATGGTAACATTGCAACATTATGACTGCACATATAAACAGATGCTTTGCGTGTTTGTGATATATGAACAGATAAGTATGGATGCATTTAAGGAAGGAGTCATTCGGGGTCTACGTCCTTTTCACGCTACCCAGAAATGTCTTTACTTAAACATAAAAAATATGTCCTGTCTATCCGCAGTTTGACTTGTAACACTTAAAAGATGATGTTTGAAACCATTTTCACGCAGTTTGTTGTTCTAACAACACTTGGATGATGATGATGATGATGATATCGTGCTTAACGACGCATCAATCCTCTTTGTGGGTCATAAGCTTCAAGCGATTAATGATCAAAATGTATTTAGAATCACGAGGGTGTTAAAAGTAAAAAAAAAAAGTTAGAACGATAATGTATAAAAATCAGAAAAAAAAATCCTATGAAAAAGTCCGTTTCTTTAAAGAATAAGATAGTATTATCAACGGGCACATCTTGAAGCAATTGTAACAACACTTGGAATTGACGTATAACGTCGCCAAGCCCTAATCAAAATGGAGAGAACCATTGTCTAGTTTGACGCCATGTGACTAGATGTAGAGACTAAGGTATAAAGAATGAGCTACATTCCTCGATAGGGATAACTTTTGGGTTGTTTACGTGGTTACATGGTGAATACATAAGAGAAAAATAACCTTGTATGTGTCTGATCATGCTAACTTCTGCACCAATCAACACACAGGCTTTTGTCACACCATTTTATAAGGAATTTGTTGTGATACGTAATCGAACCATCTAGTTTCCATAAAATGGATCATTCCAAAATTCGAAGAATTTGATTTTGCCTGTGAACATCTCTGTATGTACCTGTATCGGAGCGAACTCTCCACGCTGTCCAAAATTGCTTTCATCTAAATATCTGCTTAGCGTAGAACATCCCACCAGAGCAGACAGGTTTCTGGGAAATTCAGTCTCATGACCCTCCAATGTTTATATATTGAGTGTGGAAAAAGTGTGATAACTCATGACTAGTGTGAGAATTGAATTTTATTTGATTAATTTGATTGATTTAAAAATTATGTTACACACGTAATCGACCAGAAATGAAGTGCGAATGAACGGATATATGGATAGGTGTAAACCGAGAGCTGTAACACCATATGGTGGGGAACGAGCTCTGCAGACTGACGGTTATATGGTCAAGACTCTATTGGCATTTCATTGTGCCTATGGCAAGCATATTAAAGGCAGGACCCACTTCAAAGCAGAACCTTCAACCTCTGCAGAAATGTCTTATTCCCTGCTGGATAATCAGAAATATTTTTGTTATGTTGTCTCATTGTCTCACTTTAATGTTTCCGATAGTTATTCAACATCACACCCTTGTGACATACTGAATCCTTTCATATCTTCAGACTGCTTACTTTCTGATGAAAATTTTTGACATTTTTCTTAGTTATGCTCCAAATATAGGTCGTGGGTGCTCGTTCGAACCACCTCATTGAAGCGGTTCTAACGAGTACCCACAGCCTGTATCTTTTAGCAGAAAAAATGTATACCCCTGTAAAGCACAGTTTTCTCTATATAAAGTGGGGTTTAGAATGGTGTTCATTACAGGGACATGTTAATGTGTAATGATCTAAAGATCATTTGCAGATCATCCAGTATGTCAAAGACAACCTAAAGCCTGGTACAAAACTTGCCGTTTTCGATCATATTCCTAGCAATACACCATTTATATGTCCATTGGAGGAGATCATTCCTATTTGCAGAGAAAGGTAGGTAACAGAAATTTTCGAACTAAAACGAACTTGGCCCTTAGACATCTCGCGGTCAAGTCATGCTGGTACGTATTGTGTTTTAGCCAACGAAAGGATTCTGGACACTACAGCCCTTAGTCAGGTTTGTTATACGACAGACTGCATGCATGGTAGTTATAGCAATCACGGTTGACAAATTATGTCTCCCCAGAATTTTTTTTTGGAGAGACATATTGTTTCCCCCCCGGGCGTCTTTCTGTCTGTCCATCTGTCCGTCTGTCACAAAATCGTGTCCGCTCTATAACTTGAAAACCGTTCAAGCTATCTTCACGAAACTTCAAATAAATATTATTCAATATTAGGCGACGTGCAGTGCGCAAGAACTATAACTCTCGCATTTATACTTTTTAAGTTATCTCCCTTGGAAGTTTGTCGGTATGTATGTATGTATGTATGTATGTATGTATGTACGTATGTATGTATGTATGTAAAAAGGGGCCTTTTTTCGTGTTTGGTCAATAATTTTATTATTTGTAGATGGATTTTGAAATTACTTGGCAGAAATATTAACCACAATGAGACAATGTGTCTCTTGCATGACCCAAGTTGGTACCTCAAAGGTCATACTAAGAGGTAAAAGGTCAAAAAAGGGGCCTTTTAGTGTTCAGTCAATAACTTTCTTATTCCTGAATAGATTGTTAAATTACTTGGCAGGAATGTAAACCATCAATGGACGATGTGTTGCGCGCTAGACCCACCTTTAAGGTCAAGGTCATACTAAGAGGTCAAAAGCAAAAAATAGTGTTTTTTTGTATCCAGTCAGTAACTTTTTTTATTTCTGGATGGACTTTTTAAAGTAACCATGTAGAAATGTTCACTTTCATTAGATGATGAGTCGTGTGCAAGACCAAGGTCCATACCTCCAATTTCAAGGTCATATCTAGAGGTCAAATGTCATAATGTCGGTTGGTGTCTTATGCCCTTGTCTCTAGCCGCGCCCACCAGAGTTCAACTGTTGGTTTTCCTTCGCTCCAACATTTCAGTTATTTCATGTTGTCGAGTCCTTATCGTGTTTCATCTTTGTAGTTGTTTGATTATTATGTTCTCGGAGATGCACTGATGAGTCAGAAAGCCTTCGTTTGTCTAGGACGCGACAGAACCATGGGCAAGGATCGTGACCACGTAAAATTGATATAAGCCCCCAATGAAATATTTTTACTGACCCTTCCAAAGCGGTTCTTCTGTCGCGGTTTATTTTTCTTATGGTTTGTCTTTGAAGGTATGTATTGCTCATATTTTCTTTTTTTATTTTGGACACCTATTCGGCCATTTTGTGGGAAAGTAATTGTCCTTCTGGCTTTCTGATGCTGATGTTTTCATTAGGGTTTAGTTATTTCATGTTACTGTTTCTTTTGATGAGAGGTGTTGGGTAGTTGTATCGATTCATGATCGTTACCTTTACTTCTATTCTGCATGGATCCAAATCATTTGAAGTAATTATAGAGAGGTGCTCAGAATATACTTCATGTTAAATTAAGTTATTTTAGACATTTGTTTTCAGATAGGATGTTTAAGTAAATTCTGGACAGACAACTCACGCCGATCGTTTAATGGTTGATTTGAAGTTCAACAGCCAGTCAAAACTATATAGGTCATATCGAGCCGGTCAAGAAGACAGGAACCAGGTGACAGCAATATCTCACCATGTGCACATGTCTGTGTGTGCCAATAGCTCACGGTAGTTCGCGTCACATACATTTGATGCCATCAGATATGTAATTATGTGGTGTTTCCAGCGTACTTGTTCTTCACTGTCAAAAAAGCTTGAGTTCTGTCTCTAAGCCCTGGCCCCAGTACATTTTTTACACAATGTTTATGCATTTAAAGACTGGAGATGTACTGAAAGCCGGTTGATATATTTTTGAAACCAAACAGAAGACGAAATAAACCAAAAATGTTTTGATTGTCGGACAGTCGATATGTACGTTTTCCATGTTATTTGAAACTTGGTATGTATAAGCAAGTTTTCGGCCGTTATAGATAAGCTTCTGAAATGAAAATATTAGCACATTCTCTAAACGACTGTATGAATCTATCGAGAGCGGAATAAGGCATTTACCGAGCCTGTTTAAGGAAGCATTATTGTTTAACATTATTGTTTCAGAGATGTTCCGGTATTAATAGACGGTGCCCATGCCTTAGGATCCCTTCCTCTGAATCTCAATAACCTACAGCCTGATTATTATGTGTCTAATGCTCACAAGTGGTTTTGTAGTCCTAAGGGAGCAGCGTTTATGTATGTGAGAAAAGAACTGCAGAATAAAACAAGGCCACTAATAATATCTCATGGATTTGGTTCAGGATTTAGTTCCGAATTCATTTGGTCAGGTACGAGTACGTTTATTTGGCAGTTCACATTGCTCAGAGAACAAAATGCGTATGCCAGTAGTAAACCCGAGAAATCATCACAAAAACATGCCTATATAATTTTGACCCGCTTGAACCCACTTTTATATAGTAAAACTGGGGTTTACAGGGATAAACCATATTTTTCTTATTTCTCCTCTAATATAGAGATTGTGAGTACGCGTTAGAACCGCCTTGATTGATGTGGCGGTTCTAACGAGTACCCACAATTTATATTTTGAGCAGGAATAAGAAAAATATCACAGTTTTTCATCATAAAATTTTCATTGTTTTCGGCGGTAAAGTTTACAATAGATTTGTATAGGCGTGTTTTAGTAATGTGTCAGTAATGACTGATTGCTCCGAAGTCAATTCTCAAATGAACAAACGGTTAACCCATATCCTGCTGAACACGACAACCCCTACTTTTGCAAACAACGTAGATCCCTAAGCCGTGCGATCCGGACCTACGCTGCTTGTGTCCTGCAATTTGTGAATTGAATGAATACGTTGTGTCAAGTAAACTGATTGGTTGATAATCAGAAATAGGTGTGGCTGTTTAAGGTGTTTATCGCAAAAACTATACCAGACCCTGCAAGCCTGTTGACATAATATCTAAATCTGTATTAAGACTTGTTGAAAGTCTAAAGCTTTGAGTCTAATATCCAGAGAGAACGTGTTGGCAGGGTATTGTTGACAGGGTATCCAAATATGTTAGATTGCCAGAATTAGCGCATAGACACAGTACAACTTGAACCAAGACGTGATTTGTACAAACGCAAACTGGTATATAACATTATGAGCAACGCTAAATTGGGTTACATTAGCGAATGTTTCGCATAGAATGTCAATGAAATGATTATGCACACGGCTGTGCTTTTTAATAATCAATGTTAACCTATTTCCAAACTAAAGCATTGTAAAGGCCTGTTTTGAATAAAAATGTATCTGTTATTAACAGCCTGGGGCCATATGGCGCGTGAAGTAGCTATCTACTCGCCGGTAACTTGCACATCCCGATTCTCGGCAATAAAATGAATTCATTTCATTGTAAGAGAAACGCACAAATAGCTATTTGGGACCTTTGCATGAATCCGGTAGATAAAGCTTGGTAGCTTAAATGTGTAAATGTGATAATATGCGCTTGATAGGTGTTACTAAGTTCTGAAGCATTTCCTTGGATAAGCGTTATGAATCTAACATTCTGTTTAATTATTTTTTATTCTTATTCTGTTTAAGGTTTATACGATTATAGCGCCTATCTGGCTCTACACACCGTATTAAATTTCTGGACGACTGTTGGGGCCAGTTATATGAGACAGTATATGTACCGCCTGTGTAAGGAGGCAGGTGAGTACTCTTGTTAGTGTAAGACAGTATAGTACAGCCTGTATCTGGAGACTGGTGAGTACTGATGTTTGTCAAGCATGTGTATGTAGACTGTGTCAGGAGGAGGCAGGTAAGTACTGCTGATTGTGTGAGGCAGTTTATGAACAGCCTGTGTGAGGAGGCAGGTGTTACCCTACTGCTATTTGTACAGCCTGTGTGATTGTCTTCATAGATTGCAGATGAATATTGCAGTTTGTTAGACAGTACATGTACAGCACGTGTCAGAAGATAGGTGAGTACAGCAGATTGTCTCAAGCACTGCACATGTGTCACATGTCAGGTGGTAGGTATATTTTTCAATCTTCAGCCTTTGTCAGGAGATAGATATGCACCGCTGATTGTATCTGTTCATGTTCGGCCTTTCTCATGTGGCAGGCAAATACCAATGATTTTTATTTAACAGTAGCTGTAGAGTAAAACCTCTCCGGTTCTTCATCATTGTGCAGTTTATATCTTTATTGTCCCCCGACGTTAGTCGAACGGGACTATGTTAATTGGTTCGTCCGTCGGTCCGTCCGTAGACACAATCTTGTCTCCGCAACTCTTCTTACATTACTCGAAGGATTTTTATTAAACTTTTCAGTTATTGTTTCCATGACCTGAACATAATCGCATTTTAATCGAGTTTTACCAGATTTATGGCCTTTTGGCAATTTTTCAGCATTGTCTTGTCTCTGCAACTCCTCTTGCAGCTTTCAGTGGATTTGAATGAAACATTCCAACTATTGTTCCCATGACTTGAATAAGATCATATTATAAATAACGAGGTCACGCTTGACTGATTTTTAACCGAGTCATGGCCCTTTGTCCGTTTAGCCAATCTATCAACTGATTCTTGTCTTTACAGGTCCATGTACAGTTCTCAAGGGATTATGATGTAATTTTCCAGTTTTTGTTCTCCCCCCCGTAGTTAGTCGAAGGGACTTTAGTAATGGGTTCGTCTGTCCGTCCTCCTGTCAGTCAGTCCGTCCATAGACACAATATATTGTCTCCGCACAGTTCTCAAGGAATATTTGATGAAGCACGCCAACTCTCTTCGTGGGTTATAAGCATCAAAACGGTTGATGATCAGAAGTTAAAATATTTTAGTTATTCAAATTTATATTGACCCCTTCCACAATCAACATTATGCCAAAACGAGACATAAGACTTGCCCAAAACGCGACCATTAAACCTTAATTAATACTGCAATTACCGGTATAAACTAAATATGTGGACTTGCCTCCTTCACTAACCATACTGAACTGTTCATACAAGTAGTATGACCCATCTTCTTTCTTACGAATGTTTTCATTGCTCTTAAAGGAACTCATTTTTGATTTTTATTTGCCTTCAGTGCAGCTGGTGTTGTGCCGTGTGGCGGCGGTAAAACGTCTCCCCGTACATCAACCATAGTGCAGTTTATATTTTACTTTTGGTCCTTTGAGATCAGCGTGAATATTCTGAGAAATCAGAAATAAATTATTTGTTTAGACTCAAATTCTAGACAGGTTTTTAATTATTTGGACCCCATTTTGATTTATATCAGTCTTTATATCGACTGCCTATTCGAAATTCGTAAAATTGCAGTATGTTTCCTCTGGCTTTCTTTGCCGGATCATTACATGGTCACTGATGAGGCTTTATTAGCCGAAACTACGTAGTATGACCCATCTTCTTTCTTACGAATGTTTTCATTGCTCTTAAAGGAACTCATTTTTGATTTTTATTTGCCTTCACTGCAGCTGGTGTTGTGCCGTGTGGCGGCGGTAAAACGTCTCCCCGTACATCAACCATAGTGCAGTTTATATTTTACTTTTGGTCCTTTGAGATCAGCGTGAATATTCTGAGAAATCAGAAATAAATTATTTGTTTAGACTCAAATTCTAGACAGGTTTTTAATTATTTGGACCCCATTTTGATTTATATCAGTCTTTATATCGACTGCCTATTCGAAATTCGTAAAATTGCAGTATGTTTCCTCTGGCTTTCTTTGCCGGATCATTACATGGTCACTGATGAGGCTTTATTAGCCGAAACTACGTAGTATGACCCATCTTCTTTCTTACGAATGTTTTCATTGCTCTTAAAGGAACTCATTTTTGATTTTTATTATTGTCCTTGAATGACAATAAAATCGGGAATTTTAACAGGAGTAATTCTGTAAGGTGCCTGCCTACATGGTTCAAGATCGTGTAATGCATGCCAATATGTTGCATTTCCTATGTTTGTAAGGCCGATTGGGGTCTGCTGCCATTGTGTGTGTTCGAGGTTTACGCCTCACTAACAACTAAGGTCATATGGAGACGGGACCTCGGTTAACGGACTCATTCGAAAGTCAAGCGAAGCCCGGAATCTATCCAGCGAACCCTGGGTCATTAGGCGAGCAGCTGAACGACTACACCATTGTGGCTCCTAATACTACTGTCTTAGTATGATTTGTGTCATGTCATGAGAGAACGATTTTGGGGTTGATTTTTTATCAATCGACTCAAAAGTTAATAAGCACAAAATCTCTTCAAACTTACTTACTTCCAGTGCTAAACTTCACGTGAATATCACTGATTTTTTTAGGAAATCTAGGTAACTTATTAAAAGAAAATAGAAGTATTAATTTTATTGCAGTGAGGTGTGCGTCCTGCGTAATAGGGTTATCTTACACAATCTGGGCTGGAATCATGGGTTTTGCGTGGCAAATAATGTAGATCTGGATCAGGCGCTGTAGAACGCGACTGATCAGAGTCTACATTGTTTGCTTACAGTATATGAATTTAAGAGTCAGACGCCGCAAGATGCAGTCTGATCAAGCTCTACACTTATTGCTCAAAAACTGGAATTTAAACGTCAAACGCAACAGTTTTAGTTTCAATCCAGGACTATTTTCACAGCCTACCCACGAGTACTCTCAGTTAGGGCTGGCTAATCGGAGCTGAAATGATAATCAATTATCAGTCATGTCATTGCGATCGATAATCGATTAGTAATCGCTAAGGTTTTTGTCCTAATTTTACCTATCTTGCTTTCTGTCTCAGCATGACTCTTACCATATGTTGCCCATTACCATATGTATATTTGAGCAGACAGGCCTGAGCAAACAGTGTAGACCCAGATGTGACGCCGCATTCTGCGGCGTCTCATCAGGGTCTGCACTGTTTGCCACTCATCCCGCTATTTTAGGCATAACTTTGGGCAGTAAATTGTACCTATCAGGTAATCGATTAAAAGCAAATCAGAAATGATAATAATTTTTGTGGGATTTATCCATCGATTAATCGATTATACGATTAATCGTGTCAGCCTTACTCTCAGTGCTTTGATTGTCATTTGCGAATAACAAAGGTGCATATCAGCTTGCACGGATGCTCGTTGCTTTCATAGTACAATATGAGCCAGCACATGACAAAATCTACAAGAAGTCTTGAGCGACCAGCGAAGACTCAGATCAGCCTGGGCATTCGTGCACTCTGATCAGAGTCTTCGTCGATCGCATATACCTTCTAATGTCTATGCAAAGAGACATAAGCATAAGGTCTTGTCATAGAGGATGGGTGTGCAGGTTCAGGCCAAGACGGTCTTATTGTAGGTTTTGTTATACGCCGGCTCATATCTCTCCTTTCTATATCTAGACTGTCAAAATAGAAGTGGAATCGATACAATTAACCCACAGCTCCCATCAGAGATACCAAAGAGAAAGAATCACAAACATAAAACAGCAGATCCTAATGGAAACCTCAATAGCGGGAAGTCAAAAGGACAGTTACTTTTCCACAAAATGGCCAATAGGCTATCCAAAATAAAATTATATAAGCGACACAAACACCCAAAGACAAACTATAACAAAAATAAACCGCAACAGAACAACTAGCTACTCTGAAACTCTTGCTAGTCTGTCAAGCTGAGCAGGCTGGTTTGTGTCTTATCAGCGTAGGTCTTTCTCCCGCCTGGGCTCATGCCGTAACCATAATTTAGTCACGCTCATTGCTGAGCATCGGCCAATCAAATTACTTGATACGATGTATTCATTCAGTTCACAAACTGCAGGACAAGCAGAGTATATCCTGGTCATATGGCTTCTTCATTTTTTTCCGGATACAAGACACTGTTATTCAGAATTTAGTAAGAAAATGTTTCGAACGTAGTGGTTTTTGAACATATATTGTTTCAGAATAGTTTGCTTTAACTTCATTTCCATGTGTTGGTTTTTACTGGGCTGGTTTGTCAATCTTCCTAACGTCACTATGCGCAGTAGCTTTAGTGCGCATGTTCATGTGACTATCACTGATTTATATGTTATATAGATAACGGTTATTTATACTGACGCTTTCCTTCTCGCTATGACGACAGTGTAATGTGTATAAGAAATCTTGTTGTAGCTCATATGCTGTGACATTGGTAAACAGTGTAGACCCAGATCAGAGGCCTAAAATGCCGAATAAAGCGTCTGATCAGGGTATATCAGGGTCTTCTCCGTTTGCTTACAGTACATGAATTTAACCCTTATCTTGCTGTTCATGACAACCCCTATCTTTGCAAACAGTGTAGATCCAGATCAGATGGCTTCTGAAGAAGCCATCTGATCAGGATCTACACTGTTTGGCATTTAGTTTATGAATTTGTAGCAATAAATTACATCAAGTAATTTGATTGGTTGATAGACAGAGATGGGTGTGACTTAATGAATATTCAGCAAGATAAGGGTTAAGGAGTAAACGAAACAGTCTAAGTCCCTGTTCAGGACCATTTTCCCAGCCAACACTCAGAGACAGTCGACCCATCAGGTCTGTGTGTGCTTTGATTTTTTACAACGGAAGCCAACTTTCAGGACTCCTTGTTTGTGTTCCAGTAAAATATCACAGCCCATCATTTATATTCTCTTATTTTACAAAGCCAGAAAGGCAGTAGAGATATTTAAAGAATTGTCTCCACTGAATGCATATCCGTTCCCTTTTTCTCTGTTTTAAGGTGACCTTTTGGTAGATGCCTGGGGTACATCATTAGCTGCTCCAAGAGACATGTTTGGTAAGTCTAATTAATTCTGCACCACTGCTAAAGAGTTCTAGAGGTAAATCATTGTATGTGTGTCATTAAAAAATGAGTCTCATTTTTCAATATTCATGATGTGTTGAAGACAACAAATTTCATGAAGCACTGCCTTCATTATACCTTTAAAGTTTGACAAATGATGAAATGGTGGAATTACGTCGGAAATCCTACAGAATATCAGAAGGTCTTCTTTATGGGTAGTTCGGTTCTCACCCACCTCTGTTCAATTTTAAAATGACTGTAAAACAATTAAAACAACACATAAGAAGTAGAAAATGAGTCTCATTTTTATTTTACGGAAAGCTTAGTCCTTTGACGTTTGTATGGGAAAATGTAAAAAAAAATGATTTTTTTCTTGACAATGTATTGTAAACCTTTCAAAATGCAGAACCCGAAGCTCAGCCCTTATCCCCTCCATAAATTAATTTAGCCACACCCATTTACTTTGTAACCAGTCAAATTAATTTATGTAATTTATTCATTCAAATTCACAAATCTGAATGGCAAACAGTGTAGATCCTGACCAGGCATCTGATCTGGATCTACATTATTTGCAAAGCTAGAAGTATTTGTAAACAGCAGAATAAAAGTTAATGTGATTTAGATCCGTAAGTACTTCTCTTAACATATCGTCAATTTGCAGAGACGATACTATGAGAAATTGCAACTTTACTTGATTTTTGGGTGACTTGTTTGCAAACGATCAAAGTTATTGATGAATTCCGAGCTATATAACTACTGGCCATGCAAAAATCGTTGGCCGATCAATTTAAACAGCACAGTAGCGTTTGAAAGCAATCTAGTCAATGGATATCTACAGCTTTGCTATTCTTTCGCTGTAACGCCAAAGTGTTGTGTGACTAGGTATATACGGTAACACTATGACTAGGCTCATAAGCCGGGATATTGGCAAACTATTGAGACTGATCAGGGTGTTCATAGTTTTCTGAATAAAACATGAATTACTTAAAGGGTTGAACCTTTCGCGCCTATACTCAGATACAATCGACCCACCAGTGCTGACGGTGCTTTGATTCTAAATTACACATTTTCTTTTTCTTTTTCAAAAACTAAAAAAAAAACACACATCCGGATGACACGGACGCCCCTTGATGTTAGTATGTGATCTTTGACCACTAAGTATGACCTTGACCTTACAGGTACAGACCCCGGCCAATGTGTTACATCTTGCATGCAACAAATTGTCTCATGATGGTTATCATTTCTGCCATGTAATTTCAAAATCCATCCGGGAACAACAAAGATATTGAGCGGACACAAGAAAAAAAGACATTTTTCTTTACCTTTGTTTGATTTTTTTATTTAAGGTTTCCACTGCCGCCCCCATCCATCGGGGCTTGGAAAAATAGATTGGGCTGAACGATGCTTCCACGCAGAGCTGATACCGAGCACACATAAGTACTGGTAATCCGCTTAGAACGTTTAAGCCTGCCCAGGAAAATTGCTGCGAGTCGGCCCGTCCATGATTATAAACTATTGGTTTCATTGTGCGGCAGGGATTGAGATGTCAGTTCATCTTGATGTCGGGTAAAAGTCCCACAAAATTGGTAGCAACGTCTCGAAAATGACCTAAATAGTGTTGACGGGGACGTTAAACGTCAAATCAAACACACATACAAAAGGTTTCCGCTGACCGTTCCAAGGCGGTTCTTCTTTCGCGGTTAATTTTTGTTATGGTTTGTCTTTGGGTGTTTGTGTCGCTTATATAATTTTATTTTGGACAGCCTGTTGGCCATTTTGTAGGAAAGTAACTGTCCTTTTGGCTTTCGGCTGTTGATGTTTCCATTAGGGTCTGTTGTTTCATGCTTGTGTTTCTTTCCCTTTAGTGTCTCTGATGGGAGCTGTAGTTTAATTGTATCGATTCCTGATCACTGCCTCCACTTCTGTTTAACATCCCCGTCAACACTGTATAGGTCATTTTGGAGACGTTGTTCCAATTTTGTGAGACATTTACCCGGCATCGAGATGAAATGACATTTCAAGCCCTGTCGCCCAATGAAATCAATATGGTTTATAAGCATGCATTGTCCGACTCGTACCGCTTTGCCTTCTTTATCTTTGTCCTCTAAGTATGACCTTGACCTTAGAAGTATCAACCTGGGCTTTGCACATGATACATCGACTCATGATGGTAAACATTTCTGCCAAGTAATCTCCAAATCCATTCAGATTACAAGACACAAGAAAAAGACATCGCTCATTATCTTTGACCTCTTAATATGATCTTGACCTCGGAGGTACCAACCTTGGTCTTGCGCAAGACATATCGTCTCATGATGGTTAACCTTTCTGCCAAGTAATTTCAAAATCCACCTAGAAATATAAAAGTTATTGACCCTGTTTAAGTTTCGGACCCTTTTTTGACCTCTAAGTATGACCGTGGCCTTGGAGGTACCAATGTGGGTTGTAAGTGCGACACAGTCTCATGATGGTTAACATGCCTGCAAAGTAATTTCTATATCCATCCAGAAATAAGAATGATATTCAACGCGTTTAAGTTTCAGACGAACGGATGGAAGGGACACGGGCAACGCTATATGCCCTTCCACCATTCGAATGGTGGGGCATAAAAAATAACCCGTTTTCAAACGGTTTTCCACAATATGACGGGTTAAGAATCAAACGGGTAATGTGTAGCATAATATCCATGCTATCAGACCATTGTCTTATTTCATGGTCCACTAACTAGAGCTTTGGTAAGCTATGTTTTTCTGCTTTCAAATTTATCAACCATTGCAAGAATATTCCCCCTTATTTGAGCTTTCATCCATCTGTTGAGGTCAAAAGCCACAGTTATCAAAAATGCATTCCTTTAGCATCTTAGCATCAATTGAGCTTTCTTACCTTTGCTCGATGTGGGGTTGCGCCTACACAGTCAAGCAACAGATGCATAAAGTGCATGTAAACCACTGCTAAAGCCGTGCTGTAGAAGCCAGCTCTTTTATCGACAAGAGTAAAGAGGTTGGTTCTTTACGAAAATAAGGAATGGAGAATGTCGTTGTTACCTAGATGGGTGACCGGGTTGCTTCACTTCGTGGACGACCCAGCAAACGATACATTGGTGGTAGTGTGATACTGAGTCAAGTTAATAAAACTTTGGATAAATTATGTATCAGTAGATACAAGATAAACTTGCGTTAATATATATATTTTAGTTAGAATATTAATTAGCCTCAGAATTATAATTTACAGGGTCAATGTGTCTAATTCAGTTACCCGCACAATTGTATCAGCATTTGGAGCCAATCGATTACTCTGCAGCAGAAGCTATACAGAATAAGCTGTTCCATTCTTTCAACATTGAGGTAATTAACCCTTATCCCGCTGCATAAATTAATTAAGCCACTCCAATTGCTGAATTTTAACCAATCAAATTACTTGATATAGTAAATGTTTTCAATTCACAAACTGTATGACAAACCGTGTAGATCCTAATCAGGTGGCTTCCATCTGATCAGTATCTACACTGTTTGCAAAAGTAGGGGTTGTGAACAGCGGGATATGGTTTTAAAAGGGGCTCCTATCCTATTCATTGTGATTGTCGAGCGCTGTTCATTGTGAATATTGCCAGTAAAACAAATTTTGAAACAGTTATTGGAATGAATAAGCTCGCCGGTTAGGTAACTCTTTGTAATACTTTTTTCTCTCCCCTTTAAAAAGGGACCAACACTTAGAGAGTGTAGACCAATATTTTTTTTTTTTTGGTTTGGGTTTTACGGCCCTTTCAAGATTATTTCACTCATATCGAGCCGATCGTTAATCAGAGGTGGGCGAAAACCGGAGTACCCGGAGAAAAACCACCTGACCTTCCGTTGCAGAACTTGGCGTCTCACACGTGGCCCGAGCGAGGCTCGAACCTACGGCGGTGAGAGACCTAATGTCTAAGAGTCAGCGCTCTTATCCACTAGGCCACGGAGGCCCGTGTGTAGACCAATATGGAGCAATGTTTTTTTTTTTTCTCTACAAGTAGATCCAACCAATTAAGCTTACAGAAAAGCATATGCACACAATAGGGATATTCATTTAACCGGATATAATTGATCGACTTCCTATGCAGTTGAGATCATCGAGCCTTTTTTTTTATCTCGAGTAACCTCCTTCAGTGCATGAACTGTAACTATGTCAAACCCAGTACTGTTCAGTTCATGAATTGAGATGGCTTTGGTTGTGGCCTTTCCTGAGTTACCTTATCTTACTAGTTTGCATATTTTAAGGTTAGATGCAGCTCAGAATAACTTTCTTAAAGGGGGCTACTCTTTCTGCTTTTTTTTATATTTCAGGTACCAGTTAAATGTATTCAGCAGAAGTTGTATGTTAGAATATCAGCACATATCTATAATGAACTGTCAGAGTACCAGTTACTAGCAGATGCTGTTCTACAGTTAATCAAGGATTCTGGAACTTAATTGATCTTAATTGTATTGAAGGGAAATATATTTCTTCTGTTTGATTTGTGCGTCATTATTTGCAGCTAAAATGCAGACATTTCCATTGATTTTTATTAATTTTTCGTGTTAACTGGAAAATGATTTTCGTCGTATTTGCCAGTAGCAGGGGTTTCCACAGGGCGTTTTCCTGGTATCAACAGATTGAATAAGTTAATTATACAATTAAATTAGCCCTTGAAAGCCACCATCATTCACATCAAGATTTTATTAATTCGGCATTTTGTCCTTATAGTCGTTGGGGTTTGCCAGACCTGAAGGAACTAAGAGACTTGTAACAGATAAATAAAAATCAAAAAAGAGTTCCTTTAAGAGCAATGAAAACATTCATAAGAAAGAAGATGGGTCATACTTAAGTTTGATGCATAAAACTGGAAGGCTGTGCAGATATATCAATATGGTAAGAAGACTGCTTGTTCTATGTAACTACTGAAAAACTTCACTTTACTTCAACTCTGTAAATTTTGCAATAATTTGCTTTGTTTTTGTTTGATTTTAGGTTTGACGTCCCCGTCAACACTGTTTAGGTCATTTTGGAGACGTTGCTTCCAATTTTGTGGGACTTTTACCCGACATTGAGATTAAATGACATCTCAAGCCCTGTCGCCCAATAGGATTTATATGCATGGACGGACTGACTAGCACTGCTTTGCCTATGCAGGCTTAGATCCTCTAAGCAGTTTACCAGTACCTGTGTGCGGTCGGTTTCAGCTATGCATGGAAGCATCATGCAGCCCATTTATTTCTTCAAGCCCCAATGGGCGAGGGCCTTGCAATAATTTGCACCTCCAGTCTTTGAAACAAGAGGTCCATGATGAACCGGAATCGCTCTCCTGGGTCAAGATATATATTATCATGGAAAATCATCAATTTGATGATGGCTTTATTCTAGCTATTCTGCCATTCAGTGTAATGGAGCAATACCATTTAAGCAATTTATGAAATAATGTTCAAATGGAGTCACTAGCTTCAAAGGGTATATTTTAGCTCACTTGAGCACAAAGCTCTCAGTAAGAGCTACTGCGGTCGCTATGTATCTGTTGTCTGTCAGTCCATCTGTCTGTCACCAACACTTTCTTCAAATGACAACTCATTCTAAACGATTAAGCAAACTTCAAAGTAATTTCACAAAATGTTTCTCTCATGACCCTGCTCCGAAAATGCTAAAATTGTTCTGCTCCATTGAACATGATGGCCGCGAGAGCTTAAAAAGAAAAACCTTTCGAGGACATCTCTCAAGACAATGTGTCGATTTCAAAATGATTTCACATATATGTTTCACTCAGGCCCTGTACCAAAATGGCTAGAATAGTCCCACTTGAAGGACTGGCTGCGTGAGCTAAAACTAGGAAAAGTCTTCAAATGACATTTCTCAAGCCGTTAAAACAAATTCATAATAATTTTAAACACAAAAAATACTGTCATGGCCATGTGCCGAATTTACTCAAATGGTTCCACTATTAATCTAGGTGGGCGCCAGAGCTAAAGATACAGAATATCTTCAAAAAACTAAATTTCTAAATAATTTCACAGAAGTGTTCTGCTCATGGTCCTGCACCAAAAATTGTTTAAATGAATATTCAACTCCACAAAACAAGATGGCAACCAGGACGCAAATAGAAAATAACTTCAAATGTCACCTCTCAAGCCAATGGATTGATTTCAAAACATTCCCAAGGTTGTTCTGCACTAAAATTACTGAAATGGTCTCTTTACACTGAACCAGATGGCCACCAGAGCTGAAAACAGAAAACAAATTTCGAACGACAGTTCTCAAACCAAGTTCTTGATTTCAAAATAATTTCACAGAAATGTTCCTCTCATGACCGTGCGCAAATTGGCTACAATAGTTTTGCCCCACTTTCAAAATAATTTCACAGAAATTGTTCTTCCATGGCCCTGTATCAGATTCGCTGAAATGGTTCCTGTCTAGAGATTCTGTTCCAATGAACAAGATGGTTGCAACAGCTACCGTAAATTGTGATAAGTCAGCAATTTCAGACTCATTCATGGTCTCCCAAATGGTGTGCTTCCTATCCCATTTTTTCTGTCACTTTTTGCTCAAGCTTGCTGCAAGTTTTGATAAATGACATCCTTTTTCTGGCATCTGCTTCCAAACTTGTCACTAGGGGCCGTCTGAATGAAATGTAAAGCAGAGGAACAATTGTTGGCCAGGATTTATTTGGCTTCAGCCATTATATCGCAAAACATTAGCATCCGTTCTGATCTATCAGCACTCATTATTCAGTCATATCAATTAGCAATTAGTGTTTTCAAAAGTTACCTACTGATAATACTTTATTTATAATAATGAAAACTTTTTCATTGATTTTACCTCCAAACCCCTGCTAGTAAACCTTTCATAGTGATACAAACTAGAAGTGAAGGCAATGATCACAAATTGATACAATTACATATTCCTCCAATCCAAGACAGTAAAAGAACTATCAACAGAAAACAACAATGTAATTAAAACGTCAAAATCAGAAAGCCAGAAAGACAGTTTCTTTTTCATGATATGGCCAAACGGCTATTTAGTGGATCGGGTCTAAATCTATCCGTGTATGTAAAATACGTTTTCTAACCGTTTCTATAAACTGGTGGGTTAGGTAGTCCTATCAATAAATTGGAATATTATTATTATTATTGTAATTATCAGTCCTATTAAAGTGATATTCCTATTAGATCAATGTTCAAATAATTTTTCTCTATTTTAAACAAGATTCTTATTCCATACAGCATACTCCTTTTTTTTAAAGTCAAATGGGACCAAGGATATAGTCTATATAAATTTGTCTATTAGAATTACTAAGCAAACACATCCAGATAGCCTAACTTTTCAAACATCATTTGTTTATTTTACAAAGTATAAAATTATTATAAATCATTGATTTTTCTTAAAATTAATTTTCTTTTCCATCAAAAACTATCTGTCATTTTTTCAAGTTCAATTCCTTTTTCTTATACCTCCTATTTTGTTCTAACTGACAATTCGATAGAAATGAACAACAGTAAAATAGAAGTGAAGGCAATGATCAGGAATCAATACAATTACCTCACCTCCAAGGAAAGAATGTGTAGGTAAAACACTGTGCCCCCTACTATATGCTTTCCCTTAAACATGCAGAAGCTTCCATGGTGTAGTGGTTACGCTACTCGCGTTGTAAATCAGGGATCGCAGGATTGATCCCGGGCTTCTCCAGACTTTTGGACGGGTATTTAAATAAATGCGTATCTATACCAAATTTAGTGACACAGAGGCCTTTCTGATATTTAATCTTCATCAGTGTGTCTAAACCCCAAAGTTTTGAAACCGAAATGGATGATGGACAAAACCCGGAAAACACAGCACATCCCCCTCCGTGCACACACCGACCGACGTAGCCCATGAAACAGGTCAACTGGAGGCATCAGGCAAGCGACGCCTACCAGGGAACTTATAGGCGTCCCCCACCGAGCCAACATCAGCAAACATGGCCCACACCCCACGGAAGTCCCGGGCATCAGGAAGGAAATGCCCAAAGTAGCGAGACTTGCAACATTTATAATATTACAAAAAGTAATGCCTTAAACCGAGGTCCCGTCTCCGTATGACCTTAGCTGTTGGTGTGACGTAAAATCTCAATCACTCACTCACTCTCCTTTTAACATGTACTGACAATAATACCCTCGCACCAAACGGCTACTTCAAAAGTCGAAAAGATAACAAAAATTAAATCGATCATAATGCCAAAACCACATGCATATATACAGGCCGTAACGAAGTTTCAAGTTTGCAATAAATTAGTATGAGGAGTTGTTCAGACAAAGTACCCACCATTTAGTTGTCAAATGCCTATGTCAATAAGGGTAAATTAAGGGTAAGTTACTGTGCAAGGAAAATATCAACGAAAACAAAAAAAATTATTGGTCTGCTGGTTTTTCATGCTCATAATATATATAACATAGCAAGATTCTAGCACTAAACATTTGATACCCATTATAATGCACTTAAATGGTATTAAACCAAAAATGGCTAAGTTCAAAAGTAAAAAAAAAAGTGACAAAATGAATGTCAAAATCACATCGACAGACCATGACAAAGATTCAAACTGTTCGGTATAAAACTGTATAAGTTATGCACACAAAGTCCCAGCGATGTACTTCAAAAGTCGCAAAAGGGCAAAAAACGGGAATAACTCCACACAAAACATAGGATCCGCTTATTTTTTCATGCAGATGCCTTACATGATTAATATTAATTTCAGGATACTAGCTCAAACCATTTGATACCCACTATTAAGCACTTTTATAGAACTGGCAAAGTTCAAATGTCGAAAAAAAATGACAAAAATTAAATTGATGTTTCCAAAATCACACACACATCTACAGACTTTAAGGCTGCAAAGTTTCAAAATGATCGGTATAAACCTGTATTAGGAGTTGTGCACACAAAGTACCCACCGTCTATGGTCAAATTTCCAAGCTGAAAAAGTGGAAGTGGAATAACTCCGCAAAAAGAACCCTAATGGAAAAAAACGAAAAAAATAAAAAAGTTATGAGAGAAAAACAATGTCCGCCACCATAAATAAATTTTAAACCCCCTTGACATTAATAACTAGGTTAAGGTCACCAAAATGTAAGCTGCAAACAAGCTATTTTTGGCAAAAACAAAACAGTTTTCGGGAGCCTGTGACCTAAAAAACAATAATTAAAAAGGTCAGAACACCAAAATCTAATCAAATTGGATTAACATTCATCAATTCTTAAATGATATAGGGTACAGACAAGCCATGTTTTGGCCCCCACAAGAACAGTTTCGGGTGCCCTTGAATCTCAAACCAAACACTGAACAAATATTATGTAGATTTCAATGACATATTGTATCAATTTGAGCCATATTTCAACAATTCCTTAATAAGAGCGGCTGCAGACAAGCCGAAATTGAGACATTGGGGACCTGAAACCCCGAAGAATAAGTAAAGGTCACCAAACTTTAATCAAATCTGTGATATTGTTGTAAATACATATTGTACCGAGGTGGACTAAAATTAATCAATTCGTTAATAAGATAGAGTGCATACAAGCTATTTTGGACCAAAACTGCCTGTTTTGGAGGCCTGTGACCTTGAAAAAGATCAAGGTAACTAAAATCTAATCAAATCTGTGGTATGTTGTAATGAAATATTGAACAAAGTTTGATTAAAATTAATCAACTCGTTAATGAGATAGAGTGGAGACAAACCATTTTTGGGCTTAAAATTGATTGTTTTGGGGCCTGCGACATTGAAAAAAGGCCAATGTCACCAAACCCTCATCTTATCTGCCCTATGTTGAAATGAAAAAAGGTCAAGGTCAGGAAATTCTAATCAAATCTGCGGTATGTTGCAGTGGAATATTGTACTAAGTTTGACTAAAATTAATCAATTCGTTAACGAGATAGAGTGCAGACAAGCTGTTTTTGGCCCAAAATTGACAGTTTTAATTTTTTTTGGGGGGGGGGGGGGGCATGTGACCTTTAAAACAAGAGGGCCATGGTGGCCCTGGATCGCTCACCTGATCCATATGATAGAGTAACAAGTGGGCCTCGGGGAGGGCCATTTTTGACCCCAGGGCTACAATGTGCATAATGTTGAGGGAGGTCTAAAAAGGTGAAGCTTCATACCAAATATCAACAAAGGCTATAATTTGAACAATCTTTGCAAAGGTCAATTAGATGAAGCTACACACCAAATATCAAAGACCTGGGCCTTGTGGTTTCAGAGAAGAAGATTTTTTAAAGATATTCCCTACATTAGCCCTTGTAAAACCAAATGGCCCCAGGGCGGGGGCATTTTTGGCCTCAGGGCCATAATTTAAACAATCTTGATAGAGGTCCACTAGATGAAGCTTCACACCAAATATCAAAGCCCTGGGCCTTGCTGATTCAGAGAAGAAGATTTTCAAAGATTATCTCTATATATAAGTCTATGTAAAACCAAAGGGCCCCGGGGTGGGGGCTATAATTTGAACAATCTTGGTAGAGGTCTACTAGATGAAGCTCCATACCAAATATCAAAGACAAAGGCCTTGTGGTTTCAGAGAAGAAGATTTTTATACATTTCCCTATATAAGTCTATGTAAAACCAAAGGGTCTCGGGGCGGGGGCATTTTTGGCCCCAGGGCTATAATTTGAACAATCTTGATAGAGGTCCACTAGATGAAATTTCACACCAATTATCAAAGAACTAGGCCTTGTGGTTTCACAGAAGAAGATTTTTAAAGATTTTCCCTATATAAGTCTATGTAAAACCAAAGGGCCCCGAGACAGGGGCGTTTTTGGTCTCAGGGCTTTAATTTGAACAATCTTAGTAGAGGTCCACTAGATGAAGCTTCATACAAAATATGAAAGACCTAGGCCTTGTGGTTTCACAGAAGAAGATTTTTAAAGATTTTCCCTATATAAGTCTATGTAAAACCAAAGGGCCCCGAGACAGGGGCGTTTTTGGTCTCAGGGCTATAATTTGAACAATCTTAGTAGAGGTCCACTAGATGAAGCTTCATACAAAATATGAAAGACCTAGGCCTTCTGGTTTCAGAGAAGAAGATTTTTCAAAATTTTCGCTATATTCTATGTAATACCAAAGGGCCCCGGAGCGGGGGCATTTTTGGCCCCAGGGCTATAATTTGAACAATCTTGGCAGAGATACACAAGATGAAGCTTCATACCAAATATCAAAGACCTAGGCCTTGTGGTTTCAGAGAAGAAGATTTTTAAAGATTTTCCCTATATAAGTCTATGTAAAACCAAAGGGCCCCCGAGGCGGGGGAATTCTTGGTCTCAGGGCTACAACTGAACAATTTTGGTAGAGGTCCACTAGATGAAGCTTCATACCAAATATCAAAGACCTAGGCCTTGTGGTGTCAGAGAAGAAGGTTTATCAAGATTTTCCCTATAAAAGTCTATGTAAAACCAAAGGGTCACGGAGCGGGAGCATTTTTGGCCCCAGGGCTATAATTTGAACAATCTTGGTAGGGGTACACTAGATGAAGCTTCATACAAAATATCAAAGACCTGGGCCTTGCGGTTTCAGAGTAGAAGATTTTTAAAGATTTTCCCTTTATAAGCCCATGTAAAAAACCAAAGGGCCCTTGAGCGGGGGCATTTTTTTACCCCAGCACTATAATTTGAATAATCCTGGCAGGGGTCCACTAGATGAAGCTTCATACAAAATATCAAAGACCTGGGCCTTACAGTTTCAGAGAAGAAGATTTTTAAAGATTTTCCCTATATAAGCCCATGTAAAACCAAAAGGCCCCAGGACACGGGCATTTTTGGCCCCAGCACTATAATTTGAACAATCTTGGTAGGGGTCCACTAGATGGAGCCCTATACCAAATATCAAAGACATGGGCCTTACAGTTTCAGAGAAGATTTTTAAAGATTTCCCTAAATAAGCCCATGTAAAACCAAAGGGCCCCGGGGCCGCGGCATTTTTGGTCCCAGCACTATAATTTGACTAATCTTGGTAGGGGTCCACTAGATGAAGCTTCATACCAAATATCAAAGACCTGAGCCTTGCGGTTTCAGAGAAGAATTTTTTTAAAGATTTTGCCAATATAAGCCCATGTAAAACCAAAGGGCCCTGGAGCGGGGGCATTTTTGGTCCTAGATTTTTAAAGATTTTCCCTATATATGCTCATGTAAAACAAAAAGGCCCTGTGGGGGGAGGGGGACCTGGGCCTTGTGGGGTGAAGCTTCATACCAAATATCAAAGACATGGGCCTTACGGTTTCAGAGAAGAAATTTTTGAAGATTTTGTCAATATAAGCCCATGTAAAACCAAAGGGCCCTGGAGCGGGGGCATTTTTGGTCCCAGCACTATAATTTGAACAATCTTGGTAGGGGTCCACTAGATGAAGCTTCATACCAAATATCAAAGACCTTGGGGGGGGCACCTGGGCCTTGTGGGGTGAAGCTTCATACCAGATATCAAAGACACGGGTCTTACAGAAGAAGATTTTTAAAGATTTTCCCTATATAAGTCTATGTAAAATCAAAGGGCCCCGAGACAGGGGCGTTTTTGGTCTCAGTGCTATTATTTGAACAATCTTGGTAGCGGTTCACTAGATGAAGCTTCATACCAAATATCAAACACCTAGGCCTTCTGGTTTCAGAGAAGAAGATTTTTCAAGATTTTCCCTATATAAGTCTATGTAATACCAAAGGGCCCCGGAGCGGGGGTATTTTTGGCCCCAGGGCTATAATTTGAACAATCTTGGTAGGGGTCCACTAGATGAAGCTTCATATCAAAGATCAAAGACCTGGACCTTGCAGTTTCAGAGAAGATTTTTAAAGATTTTCCCTATATAAGCCCATGCTAAACAAAAAGGCCCTGTGGCGGGGGGGGGGTGGGGATGGGGGAGGGGTGTTTGGGGGGGGGGGACCTGGGCCTTGTGGGGTGAAGCTTCATACCAAATATCAAAGACATGGGCCTTACGGTTTCAGAGAAGAAAATTTTCAAAGATTTCCCTATATAAGCCCATGTAAAATCAAAGGGCCCTGGAGCGGGGGCATTTTTGGTCCCAGCACTATAATTTGAACAATCATGGTAGGGGTCCACTAGACGAAGCTTCATACCAAATATCAAAGACCTGGGCCTTGCGGTTTCAGAGAAGAAGATTTTTAAAGATCTTCCCTATATAAGCCAATGTAAAAACCAAAGGGTCCCGGGGCGGAGGCATTTTTGGCCCCAGCACTATAATTTGAACAATCTTTTTTTTTTTTTTTAGTTAAACATATTTTATTGCCTTTCATGATAGCATATGGGGTTGGGCCACAAGTTCTACCAACATTAGTTACGGCCCTTCCCCTTGGTAGGGTTCAACTAGATGAAGCTTCATTCCAAATATTAAAGACCTGGGCCTTGCGGTTTCAGAGAAGAAGATTTTTAAAGATTTTCCCTATATATGCCAATGTAAAACCAAAAGGCCCTGTGGTGGGGGGAGGGGGGTACCTTGGCCTTTTGAAATGGTATATTGCACCATGTTTCACTGAAACTAATCAATTTGTCGATGAGATTGAGTGCAGACAAGCCATTTCTGGCCCAAAATTGACTGTTACTTTGTATTGAGGGGGGGGGGGGGGGGTCTGTGACCTTGAAATGTGTATGTGTGTGAATTCGGGTTTAACGTTGCTTTCAACAATTTTTCAGTCATATCACGACAGTGTCTGGTTGCGACAGGGAGCTCAATGCTCACTTTTTATAGTGCTGCCTCACTGAAGTATCATGCACCTGACACATTACATGATACCACACCCAGTCGCATTATCCTGACACTGGGTCGACCAGTCCTACCTCTACCCCGTAAATCTGAGTGCCCAGCAAGGAGCAGCTAGTACCATTTTTAACGACTTTGGTATGTCGCGGCCCGGGATCTTTCCCCTGACATCCCGTTCCCCGGAGCGGACACTCTACCAACTGAGCTATCGTTGCCGGTCTGTGACCTTGAAAAAAGGTCAAGGTCATGAAAATCGAATCGAATTTGTGGTATGTTGTAATGATATATTGTACCAAGTTTTACTAAAATTAAAATCGTTTTTGAGATGGGAGTGCAAATAAGCCATTTTGGCCCACAATTGACTGTTTTGGGGGGTCTGTGATCTTGAAAATGAGGTCAAGGTAATCATAACCTAAGTGACTATTTTTCCGAATCCCAATGATGTAACCATGCAAGTTTGGTCAGAATCCATCCGTAGATTCTGGAGATGTAGTGCTTCAAACAGGCTACGCCAATGCCGACACCAACCCAAACGGGATCCGCAAAAATATGCCCCCTCCCCTTCGGTGGGGGACATAATATGGGGCCCCTTTTTTCATGCTGATGCTATTTATAAAATTTCAGGATTCTACCTCCAACCATTCTTGACTGTATGCAAGTATAACGGACGGACAGAAGGGCTGACTGGCGCACCATCAAGCCAAAACCATAATGCCCACTCAACTTCTTCGTAGTTTGGAGCATAATAACTTAACCATAATGAAAACATCACCAGTGGAAAGCCAAAAAGCCCATTACTTTTCCTACAAAATGACCAAACAGCTATCCAAAATAAAACGATATTAGCAATGCATACATGCAAATACGCACTATAACAATAATAAACCACACCAGAAGAACCGCCTTGAAATGGTCAGTGAAACAGTTTTTACTGGGATGAGGGTGGGGCTTATATCGATTTTATGTGGCCTCAATCCTCACCCTCGGTTCTATCGTGGTTTAGACGTTCAGTCCACATGAAGGATTTATTTCTAAATCATCAGTGCAACATCTCCTAGAACATAAAAATCAAAAGAATACAGAGATAAAACAACGGCAAGGACTCGACCGTATGAAAGAAATGCGAACAATTTAGTTTTCTCTATTTATTTTACAAATATACATTGGACCAAAATTTGAACTTAAAGCAGGAATGACTAACTGGCCAAACCTACACCCGTCATAAAATTTAAATGTTTTTCTAAATAATTTCTGCAATGGTTCTAAGTCTTCAATTTCGATGTTGATATTAGTCGATTTCCATATTTCCTCTATCGCCTGCTGAACCACCCCGTCATTCTGAACAAATGATAATGTACAAGTAGAATAGACAACACTTCCGCCTGGTGCACAAGACTTGATTCCAGCTCTGAAATATAGCAGATGTTATTTTTTGTTAATATATGTAAGTTACAAACAACCCTATTGCATAACGGATGGTTACACATATTTGGCTTGATTTCAATAGAATCAATATCATAAAAATGGTTTCTTTATGACACTGATATAACACACGTTATAAAGTTTCATTCTTGCCCCCGCCCATCGGGGCTTGAAGGAATTTATGGGCTGCATGATGCTTCCACGCAGAGCTGAAACAGACCGCACATGAGTACTGGTAAACCGCTTAAGAGGATCTAAGCCTACCCAAGCAAAGCGGTGCGAGTTGGAACGTCCATGCTTATAAACCATTTTGGTTTCATTGAGCGACAGGGCTTGAGATGTCATTTCATCTCAATGTCGGGTAAAAGTCCCACAAAATTGGAAGCAAAGTCTCCAAAATGACCTATACAGTGTTGACGGGGACGTTACACCTTAAATCAAACAAACGATACAGTTTCATTCCATGGCTTTAAAAATATAATTTTTGGTAAAAAAAAATGGATTTTTGGTGCGATTGTCTTAAAATTGCACCAGAGGGAACACGTAAGCTGAAATCTGATCGCTAAAGAACCACCGAAATTCTCGGTGAGAAAATATTATTCCATATTCAAAACAGTTTGAAAAGTTTCACAATAGGCTTTCAGTTAAACTAAATATAATAATTTGTATGTTCTATCAATCAGCATCATGAACACAACTGTTTATTTTTCATTTTTTTTTTTTTTTTTGTTCAAAAGAATTCTTATCAATGATAAGCAGTGATGACTTATCCACGGAAGAATACAAGGCACGCCAATGGTAAAACCTGTGACAACCGCGGTAATGAGACATTTCGCGACAAAGACATTTGGCCCCAAACCGGTCTCAAAACGGGAACGGAAGCCGATTACCCGCTCAGAGAATCCCTTCTATCTGGTTTAAACATATTTTATTTTATAAGAATCCTTCATAGATCATTCAATTAACCAATGTTATGCTGCCTCAGTACAATTAACCCATTTTGTACCGGAAATTCGAAACCGCTAACTGGCAAACAGTGCAGATAAAGATCAGATACAACAGAACGCAGTGTCTTATCAGGGCCTATACTGCTTGTTTACGAAAGGTCCAGCCATTTTTTAGATAAATTTTGAAGAACCCGCAACCCGAAACCCATAAGTTTTGGAATGGACTTGTGCTATACTGATATAACATTGATGATTCTATTCAGTATAAAATGGGTTAAAAATACGCGCTGAGGTCGATTATGTAATTCTATGCATCATTTAACGGAATCCCCAAGCTTATCAGTGATGGGTGGTCCATGCCAAATAATAGGTGAGTCAGGTTTGTACTGTTAGCAGTAATATGCGCTTTCAGCAAATAGTTGAGACCCAGATCTGGCTCTACAATATTTGCAATACCCCCCCCCCCACACACACAAAAGACGCTATAAAGGGGTGTTTATATCAATAACATGGAATCATGTTATTTTGGGCTCAGAGACTCATCAGGAAAACACACCTAATCATTTTGACCCACTTAAATTCCCCTTTTATACAGTAAAACTGGGATATAAAGGGTATATATTATTTTTCATTTTGCTCAAAAACATAGATTGTGGGTACTCGTTTGAACCGCTTCGCCGAGGCGGTCATTTCGTGTACCCACAATCTATATTTTGGGCAGAAATAAGGAAAATATTACAATTTTCCATCAGAAATTTTCAGTTTTTTGTGATAAAATTTTTCAATATATTTAGATAGGCATGTTTTCGTAAAGTAATGGTTAAGAGTCTGCGCCCTACACTAGGCCACGGAGGCTGTGTAAACATAAAGATATCATAACCATACAGCAGGCCTCGGTAGCAGAGTCTGATGCGAGTCTGACTGATGATCGGTAGGACGCGGGTTTGATCCAGTCGGAGTCGGCAACATTCTTTCGTGGGGATTCATCATTAAATTATTTCTACAGTAATTCTCTCCCTTCCGCTGATTCAAGATGGACAGTCGTAAGTTTCTGGCAAAAGAATGTGCACTGTACTGATTAACCACTTACCTATAAGCCTGTTCAGGAAAAGAGTGTGGGCAAGTAAACTGATGAGCTCAAAAATGACCTAAATAGTGTTGACTGGGCCGTTACACCCCAATTCAGATTTATTCAGCTGGAATACTTGCAAGTGACAGTAAATAAATATAACTTTTTTTATTTTTCGAAAATCTTTAATAATAAAAAGGAACAAGAATATCATTTAAAACAATTTCGGTGACCAAACAGTCCCTTTATATCAGGTGTTGTAAATGCCTTCTGTAAAGGTTTATGCTCTGGAAAAAACACAAAAAAAAACAACAACAAAAAAAAAACTGAAAATTACCTGAGGAATAAAAAAAAAATCGAGTGTACACATTTTCTCGACCAGGTTAGCTGGTTTCGACAGATTAGGCCTCATACTAATAAGTGACCTTCCAGTATAGAACAAATACAGAGATCATCCATAGTTTGTCATGCATAACATTTGCAGGATCCCCAAGGAAGCTGTCTGAATATCTGCCGAGGGGCCAGGCATATGTTATTGCAATGAAATAAACATGAATGATCGTCATTATTGCATTTCCTGAGACAAATTGTGACGAAAACGCCCCACAACTCTATATCCATGTATCACATCGTCAGATGCGACCGTAAAACTAACATGACATGAAGGCTACTTCAAAATTTTAAAACGATAGCGTCTGTTCCGCAATGACAACATAAAACATAAAAGTGCTACGTTCATGGCGGCGACGTTACATCGCTCTAACATAACTTAAACAAAGCAAAGTCCATTTTTTTAATATCCAACGTTCAAATCTCATATTCAAGCAGCACGTTAATTTTATATTTTCAACATGAATACGCCTTCTGGCCCGGAATAGCTTCAAACAGCTATGCTCATAGGAGTTTATGCAAGAATAAGTCTGGTTAAAACTACCGACCAGACACAAAATCCAAAGGTCACAGACAATCGCACCATCAGCAGTCTCAGTGCTTTGATTTATGTTTTGTTTCCGTCATGCTGGAACTAATCAACCGCCTAATTGAGGTATTTGTATTGCAAAATGTTGACGGATGACGATGGCCAACAGACCATGTCCCTGCTGAAAGCTTTCTTGGAGCCTTCAGCTCATGTAGCCACAGGAGACACGTGTTCATTCTTGCATACGACGACTTTCTATACGCTTTATGTTTCATTCTACAGCCAGATAAGCTTGTTGACAATGTCTGAGTTCCAAATATTATCCGAATATCAAAGGTAGATCGGAGCTATGGCATTGATCCCTATTAGGAGACAAATACAAATGGAACATGCGAGAATATATGGGCCTTGACGCAAGAAAACGACCCTTCTGACAAAATTGGTCGAGTATGTCATTTTGCGATAACCAGAATGACCAGTTCTTAAAAGCACAGAACATTTTTTCTGACACTAAGATAGTTCGTGTTTTAAGCAAGTTATTCAACATGTCATGAAAGTACCCATACTCACGTCGATTTCGAGAGATATTGCGTTAAGTGAAGTATAGTATTTTTAGGCTAACAAAGTGTTGAACATACTAAAACCTGGCTTCAAACTATGTACCGCGTCAACAGAAAATATGGTTTCAATTGAAGTAACCGACCCTCGACGATTAAATCCAATGCACGATTTTGGTTCTGCTTGTGATTTTGCGGTTCCCTTTGGCGACTAAAATTAAGAGCAATATGCGAAAAAAAAGTGAAGGGTAGTGTCACGTGACTAGCAATTAAGCACGTGCAAAGCATGTTGTCATGGTTTTAAATACTTTTTTCGGCAAAGGATAAAACCAAACTTAAAAACGCAAGGTTATTTAAAAAAATGTTCTAGCAATCACTTTTTCACTTTTACACCGTTTCCTGGCATTGACCTGAGAATGTCCGAACGGCCTTTTCTTACGTCGTGGCTCATATATAAGGCTATTATATCTCAGATTTTTCTTCATTTTCTATGGCCGCTAGTATACATTCCTTATAACGTTTGTTTTCTAATCTTCAAGGCGAAAGCGATCCCAAAAGCAAAGTGATTCAAATGCCAGGGGTATACATTTCCCTCGACTGAAATATCAATTTGTCCTGGGACCAAACACTCGATTTATCACCACTGTAGATTTGATAATGGCAACTTTCTTGTATTATTGCTGAGTTCCAAGAACAACAAATATCATATTTACAGGGATCTCAGTTTGAGGACTTGCCCGTAAGTCTAGAGAAGCCCCGAATCGGATCCACGACCACCGTGTAGCTGATCCACTGCATCACGAAGGCTCCTGATCATGGATTACTTTTGCGAATGAAAAATGTGATATTTTTTTCTTATTTCTGATTCAAATCACTGACCTTTTCGTTAAAAACCAACTACTGAGGTAGGCGGTTCTAACGAATATCAATAAAACAAAATATGCCTCACAAACCCCGTTTCCTTCTTAATGAGGTGGTATTCATGAGTTTGTTCATTACATGCACTTGTTTACCTGGTGCGGATACCTACATCAGTAATTCCTTCTGTAATATTGGCAGTGACAGCCTCTCTCTTTGTCGAGGTGTAACAAATAAGTTATTAACTGGCTCTTTCAGGGAATGACGGTCAGTGTTACATGGAACATCTACCAATACCTGGAAGTTTGACAAACAGATGTATATTTACGCTTTAAATATATGCTTTAAATGATTTCAGTTCCACTTTCATAAAATCATTCTTCGATACACACCTGTATGACAAAATGCATTCTTTCATATCCTCAATATGGCTACTTTTCCGATGAAACATTGTGATATTTTTATTTATACTCCGAACATGGGTTGTGGGTGCTCGTTATAGCCATCCCAATGAGGCAGTTCTAACGAGTACCCTAGAAGCCTCCGTGGTGTAGTGGTTAACCTACTAAGCTACTCGCTTTGTAAGCCAGCGGTCGCAGGTTCGACCCCGGGCTTCTCCAAACTTTCGGATGAACATTTAAACCGAGGTCCCGTCTCCGTATGCCCTTAGCGTTGGTGAGATGTAAAACTCAAACACTCACCCACTCTTACGAATACCCACAACCTATGTCTTGTGGAAATAATAACAATAATTTATTCTCCCGTAAACACCAGTTTTCTCTTTGTTTGTTTGTTTGTTTGTTTTGGAGCTTTACCACCCAGTAAACACTACTTCAGATCATTTTTGAGCCGGTCAGTTTTCCTATCCAATCTTTTCATAGGCAGGCTTATACATTAAGCGGATAACCAGTACAGTGCACATTCTTTTGCCAGGAACTGACAACTGCTTTCTTGAATCAGCGGAAGGGAGAGACTGACCGTAGAAAAGATTTCTTGATCAATCTCCACGAAAGAACGTTGCCGTCCCCGGCAGGTATCAAACCCATGTCCTCCTGATCATCAGTCAGGCACGCATCCGACTGAACTACCGAGGCCGGCAGTTTTCTCTGTATAAAGTGGAAGATATAGGGGGGGGGGGCTCATTTCACAGACTTGTTCACGTGCACATGATGGAAAGATACAACAGACGATATACAACAAGCTGCACGCATGGTTATTACCAATTACTTTTTATAACTTTGCTTCCCTCTTTAATTGGACTTCGGCGAGACTTATTCTTAAGTGAAGTCGGTCAGTACTACATGCTTTGTCTCGGGTGCAGCATTTCAATTATTTTTTTCATGCTGTCCTCATCGTTGTTTCATCTCTGTAGTCGTTTATTTTTTATGTTATCGGAGATGTTGCACTGATGAGTCAGAAGCACTACATGCAGTGTGAACACATTATTTGTCTAAACCACGACAGAACCAAGGGTGTGGACTCTGCCCAAGTAAAATCGATTTGTCGCCCTTACAAACGAATGATTATCTTTCAATAGAACACATTTATATCCACCACAGCTGGCGTAAACGAAATGTGCGGAGAGCATAAAAAGTTTCTCTGTCCTTCCTAATAGTGTAAGTTATATTTTGTAATCTGTGGAATCAGTGATTGCACTACGGGAGTTTGAAAATATCTCGGAGTCAGTTGCCGAAATAAGTTAGTTTGGCCCATACAAAAGACTCGTCCATGTGTCTTAACAGAGTTCAGTTATGTGTTGTTGTCCTTGCTGTAAAAAGATTACCTTGCATAAGAACATATTATGTCCTCTAGTAAAATTATTTACTGACCTTTCCAAGCCGGTGCTTCTGTAATGGTTATAATTATCTTTGTTTTTTAATGTAATACTGTGTTCTGTTTGTCTGCTAATAACTTTTTTTTGGATAGCCATTTTGCCGTTTCGTGGGAAAGTAGCTGTCCTTTTGGCTTACCGCTTGTGGTGTTTTGATTATGGTGAAGGTGTTTTATGCAGTAGTTTCTTCCCATTTGATTTCTTGGAAGGGATGTATGAGGTGTTTGTGTCGATTTCTGATCATTGCATTCACTTCTATTTTATCAACATTATGTTCTGGAAAAGGGATCCTTGAGAAAACCGGAAGTCACTTACAAAATGAAACCATTTGCCTATTTCAGCCTATCCATGTGAGGTTACAGATTGTAACAGGCTGTGTATATTCATTTTTAGTAGCATTGAACTAGTTGTAGGTAAAACTGAACTGGGCTAAATAATCACAGAGACCCAGTAACAGTATAAAATCGAAGCAAACTAGAAATGCGTCAACAGGACACGATGCGTCCGCCTGAAAATATGTTGATGTTAGAATTTGACCTCTGACCGCTAAGTATGGTCTTGCGCGCAACAAATTGTCTCATGGTGGTTAACATTTCTGCAAAGCAATTTCCAAATTCATCCAGGAACAACAACAGTACTGAGCAGACACAAGAAAAAGACTTCTCTTTACCTTTGACCTCGAAGTATGACCTTGACATTGGAGTTACAAACCTGGGTCTTGCGCATGACACATCAACTCATGATGGTTAACATTTCTACCAAGCCATTTCCAAATCTATTCAGAATAACCGGACACAAGAGCTTTCTTAACCTTTGACATCGTTTAATGATGGTTAACATTTCGGCCCAATAATTTCAAAATCCATCCGGAAATAAGAAAGTTATTGACCTTGTGTAAGTTTCAGAACTTTTTACGGCCTTTGACCTCTAAGGTCAGAAACTTACACACGATCAATAACTTAGATATTCTGACTTCTAATACTGAATCTGTCAGATTTGGCCATTACCACTATACATTTCTGAGTAAAAAACAATGCTGCAGTGTCTTGCTCAAGAACCTAATTTATGATGACTGGCATATGACTCGAACCGGAACCCCTCGAGCACGAGTCCAGTGTTTTACCACTGTATCAATACTCTCAAGCATCAATAAAGACAGAAAAAAATTCTTGTACACCAGACAAGGAAATCCGTGATTTTACCCTGGGATAGAAATTTATGTTCTGACCCTGGTGTTCCGACCCTAAATCGAATATAACCGCGTGTTTGATAAATGCACTGGTTGAATACGACCTCGTATGCGCCGTCGTTAAGGTTGACATCACAGCACGTTACGTGACGTCACTAAACATTCCTGTAGTGTCATCACAATATGGCGAAGTCGGTAAACGAAGTGACTGCAGCATTAACAATCCGCGCTAAGAAATGGAAGGTATGCAAGAAAAAGAATCCTATATAGGTGTAAGGGGTGGATGGAAATACCCGTCCCTCGGGATCACTGTCAGGCATCATTCGGCAAGCCTCGTGATGCCGGACAGTGACCCTTGGGACGGATTTTTCCATACACCCCTTACACCCATATAAGATTCTTATATTCAATGCCGTTGACATCGACCGCAAGTTTTTCTAACGGCGGAATGTATTTGACAGTTCAATTGTTCGACACTTTGGACAGGCAACTGTTATCAATGCAAGTATCGATTTGATACACCAGTTCTACAATGAAATTAAAAGAGTTTAAAATCTTTAACACATGCAAAGTTTTCAGGCCTGAAACGATGACCTAATGTTTATGAAAAGCAGAGCGAGTGTGATGCCCAATTTGCGCTATCAGTAAAAACACAATCATAAGACAATGAAATTACCAACGGTCAGAAACGTAGCATAACTGCAACTTTCTTAGCTGTTGACCTAGATTTCAAGCTGTATGATCCACTAGATGGCACATGCCCATTGTTTATTCATGTAAATTTGATATCAGAAATATCATGCAATAAAGAAACTGATACGCGGACTCGAACAGGCACCAAACCAAACACAGTGTAAATAAAAATAAAAAATGAGTTCCTTTAAGAGCAATGAAAACATTCATAAGAAAGAAGATGGGTCATACTACGTAGTTTCGGCTAATAAAGCCTCATCAGTGACCCTGTAGTGATCCGGCAAAGAAAGCCAGAGGAAACATACTGCAATTTTGCGAATTTCGAATAGGCAGTCGATTCAAAGACTGATATAAATCAAAATGGGGTCCAAATAATTAACAACCTGTCTAGAATATGAGTCTAAACCAATTATTTATTTCTGATTTCCCAGAATATTCACGTTGATCTCAAAGGACCAAAAGGAAAATATAAACTGCACTATGAGCCTGCCCTCATGGCCACCAGTGGAAGATATAACTGTCAGATAAATCAAGGTTAGATAACTCCTTGTAATACAGTGATAAAGGGCCCCACCCATTGGGGACTGGAGAAATGGCGCTTCATGTGTACTGCTGAACAGCTAAGAGGGTCTAAGCCCGCCCAGCAAAAGTGGGGCGAATCAGACCGCCCATGCATAAAAGCCCTATTTCATCGGGCGGCAAGGCTTGAGATGTCATTTCATCTCAAAAATCGGGTAAAATTTCCACAAAATTGAAAGCAACGTCTCCAAAATGACTTATTTAGTGTTGAGAAATGCGTTAAACAAATCAAACGAAACAAATGTAGTCATATCTATTTCTCATGGAGACCAAGTATAACTTATTATCCTAAGCAATTTCATAATTATACGTTTCACGCCATCAGCAGCCCTCCAAACGTGTACAGTGTTGTTGCACACCTGACTGATTTGTTGTTGCTGTACTTAGACTTAAAAACATGTCAATTCTTGAAGGTCTTTTAATTGCCTCCCAGAGAACGTGATAACAAAGATAGATGCAACGGATGGGGTGAGGTAGAGCATGACAATCTACGCCTTCTGCCGCTGCAAGCCAATAAGTCTTTAAGATACATGACATTTAATCTGATCTGATTTAAACTGAAGCGCTGTGAATAAACGAGACTGTTTGTTTCCATTGTGCTATGATCTTATATGAGGAAAAGCTTTACAATCTTCTTAGATGACCCAGACATATTTATGACCAGACAATTGTTTGTTTGTTTGATTTGATGTTTAACGTCCCCGTCACCGGCCCCGATAGCTCAGTTGGTAGAGTGTCCGCTCCGGGGAACGGGAGGTCTGGGGTTCGATCCCGGGCCGCGACATACCAAAGTCGTTAAAAATGGTACTAGCTGCTCCTCGCTTGGCACTCAGGTTTACGGGGAAGAGTTAGGACTGGTCGATCCAGTGTCAGGATAATGTGACTGGGTGTGGTATCATGTAATGTGTCTGGGACATGATACTTCAGTGAGGCAGCACTATAAACGTGAGCATTGAGCTCCCTGTCGCAACCAGACACCGTCGTGATATGACTGAAAAATTGTTGAAAGCGACGTTAATACCGAATTCACACACACACACACACACGTCCCCGTCAACACTGTAAAGGTCATGTTGGAGACGTGGCATCCATTTTGTGGGACTTTTACCCGACATTGAGATGTAATGACATCTCAAGCCCTGTCGCCCAATGAAACCAATAGGATTTATTAGCATGGACGGTCCGCCTCGCACCGCGGTTCCTGGACAGATGACCCAGACATAGGTTGATCTCTATTGTATATTATTATGACCGTGGAATTAAATATGACCATGACTCTGGGTCACTTGTTCTATGTCTACTCCCATTGGAAACTAGAAATGGTGTTTGTAAAACACTAAGCCCCCAACAATATGCTTGCACCATTAATGCTGAAAATTAAAAAGGACCAGAACTGAAGAAAAATTTAGAATTTTTCAAAACTATTTATCATTAGCTAGATATCTTGCTAACACGATTAAAAATTACGAATTGCTGAAAGGGCCATAACTCAACAAAAACAAGACTTCAATTGTATTTTGTTTCAAGGGAAATAACCGTAAAATGGGAGATAATTCGGATAAGAAAATATTTTTCATGAGGAATCCATATACGAAATACCATAGTATGCATGGTTCTAATGTATATGGCAAGAAATTTCAAAGGGCAATAACTCCAACAAATTAAATAAAATTTGTTAAAAATTTAATCAGGCGATCTCCTACTCAGTCCCGATCAGTATGCCAAATACCAAGGTACCTGCTCATACACTTCTTCAGATATCTTGCTAACGAGATTTTAATGTTATTTTTCAAAAGAGAAATAACTCTTAAATGGGAAATTATTCAGAAAAGACAAAAAAATATGGGTCATCTTTTTCTCCATGGCGAATACAAATATGTAATTTCGAAACAATAGCATACATCGTCCTAAAATTATGCTATGCACAATAAATATGTTCTAGAAGGTTATACTTTGGAATCAAGGAATACACCACAGAAGTAGAAAATATGGAGTGTATATTCTGGGCCAGACTTGCTAGTTTCGGCCAATTAGGCCTCATCAGTGACCCTCAGATATTTAAGCTACAGGATCAAATGGCCAGAAATTGCAAAGGGCCATAACGGCAACAAATTTTCATAAAATATGATGAAAAACTAACCCGGTTATCTCCTCCTCAATCAAATCGGTATACCAAATCCAAGGCTCTAGCTCAAATACTTTTTCAGATATCTTGCCAACGAGATTTCAATGCTGTTTAATTGTGGGGTTAGTGCTGAATTCAGCTTGATAGCAACAAGGTTTATATAAGTGTTTGTAAATGATATAAAACTTTAAAGTGAGTCTGGCAGTCTGTCCACCATGTACTTTCAAATAACATGTATCTGTGAATCGTGACTACCTCACCCAAACTCTCCTATAAAAAGTCAGATTATATTTTTATCCATGTGTACAGGTTTTCAACAAATCCTGATTAGCAAGTGTCTCATAATACCGAACTCCTGCGGTCCAGACGTGACTTTTTCAAGTTTGCATCCTTAATTCTTTTAATAGGGTACATGCGGTCCGGTTTTATCCTCCGATTTCGTACCAGCGTGATCTAAATGGTGGTTTTCTTCTGCTCTGATATCAGTATGTCTGAGTCCTCAACCCTGAAAAATGCAGTTGATATACGATATCGAGGAGTGGGTGTTGGGAGGGGGGATGCGTGAATCCGCATTCGAATAGCGGGGGAGGGTTGCATATTCAAAAACTCCGGAGTTTAGCCCAAAGTCGTTTCTTTCTGCTGACCAACCCAAATCGGGTGGGCCTTTGAAAAGTAGAAGTAAAACAAAGATCAGGAATCGATACAATTAACTTACTCCACCCATCAAAGACACCAAAGGGAAAGAAACACAAACATGAAGCGACCAGACCATAATGGAAACCTAAACAAAGGAAGGCCATATGAATAGTTACTCTCCCACAAAATGACAAAACGGCCATCCAAAAAAAAAAGACACAAGTGATACTCACAGTAAGTAACAAACAACAATATAAATAAACCGCAACAGAAGAACCGCCTTGGAACGGTCAGTGGAAAGAATTCCACTGGGGGGGGGGGATGGGGGGGGGCTTAAATCGATTTTACGTGACCATAATCGTCGCCCTTACTTCTGTTGACATTTAGACAAATTAATTGTTCAGTCCGCATGAAGGCCTCCTAACTCATCAGTGCAATGTCTCTGGGAACACCAAAATAAAACAACAACAGCAAGTCTGTTTATTTGTTTTCATTTGGTCTTCAAGTAAAAACAACAAAGGCACCAGCTGTAACTTGAACTATCGACCTTCTGGTTCAAAGTCCAACACTCTGTCCACTGGACTACAGAGCCTGCAGATAACTTTAACCGAGTGAGATTATACAGATTAAGATGAAATTATTCACGTCTAAAGCCAGAAAACTGGGGAGAATATGTGTAATTTTTCCTGTCGTTTAATTTATTCGAAAATAAATTTGTAAAATATAACAAATAAGAGCTTACATGTACATGTAAACTTTAATTAAATGAAGATGCCGACGAAGAACGTCGGTGGTATGGCATTAACAACCCCCGCCCCCACCGCCTTTGCGGCATAAAACTGCGCGCCAGAGTATTTGCTGAGCTCTGTGTGTATTACGAAAACACGCCTATACCAATACATTGTAACCTTTATCGCCGAAAAAATGAAAATTTTATGATGAAAAAATGTGATATTTTTCTTATTTCTGCCCAAAATGCTGATTGTAGGGAGGCGGTTCTAACGTGTTTCCACAATCTACTCTTTGGCAGAATTAAGAAAAAGTAAGGTTAACCCCTGTAAATCCCAGTTTTACTACATAAAAGTGGGGTTCAAGGGGTCAAAATTATATAGGCGTGTTTTCGTGATGGGATAGGCAATGACCCAGGGATCGTTTAGACGGACCCCCGTTTCGACGTTTGGATAGGCAGACTGTTTCTGTTTATGAACTCAGACACGTGTCTCAATTTGTGATGAAGATGAAAATTAATGGAAATTTAATAAAATCGTATAGACTAGCAATTTGAAGAACGATGATCAAATGAGCAGAGGTCTCATATAGCGGTAAGCATTCATTAATTATGTTACTTTAAAAATTTGAACATTGCCCTATGTTCCTATGTTGAAGTCTCTTATACGTGTGATGGGCCAAATCATTGGATTTATACGAATTGTTGTTTTGTGTAACTTTGTGTCTCTAATGTTATCTCTTCTTTCAGTGCAGTGAGACTGTCTTCAGTAGCTCCTGTTCAGACTGATCTGGGTCTTCACTGCTTTTTGGTGCCCAAATATTTAAATATGGTAATTAGCAGAATTAGACTTCCCTATTAAACAGAAAAAGGACCAGTGATTCCAAAATCTGCCCTCATCCAGAACTATGCACTATTTCTCTTCTTTTAAAGGCTTGTTCTGACTGTTTTTATTTATCAGTGCCTGTTCCGGAGTAACATTTTCTTTCTTCTACACGGACAGTACCAGTATGTCGACTGTTTCTGAGTGTATGTTGTGAAAATGGTACCATTGGGGACTTAAACATGGCAACTATTTTGTGATAATTATAGAATAGAATTTTGTCAAGTCTTCATGTGGGTATTCATTAGAACCCGATTCTAATGAATACCCACAACATTGGCTTATATGGAGCAATAAGGAAAACTGTCCTTCATTTATCACAAAATACCAACCTCAACTGTTTCTATGCTTCGACTGCTTCATTTACCCTTGAATTCCTGTACTGCAAGAAAACAGTGTACACCGTGATCGGACGCAGTGATGTTTGTTACACCCTACAGTGACCGGTTCAGTTCTATTGATAATGTTATGCAATAATGACCTCACAGCCATTTGAATAGCGTGGCTATTTTCTATAAATAACCGTCACCTACATTCCTACAAACCAGTGATAACCACAGGAACATCAACAACAAAAAGCTACACGCTTAATGCTGCTTATTAACTTCGCCTGGATTGCCAAACAATCGACCCAAAATATGTTTTGCATGAAATCCGGAAAGGGATATTATTAAATTAAGACACCCCTGAATTGTTACTCATTACGGAGTGAAAATTCAGGAACATCAAGTCCTATATTTTACCGACCTTATCATAAACACCATTATCGAAATCTCTGCCATCCTTGTGAGAAATTTCTACCGTCTGTAGAGTGTCTTTAGGTAGATAATACCGCAGCATATTATTGAGTCTATTTAGTCTTGATAAGGAGGAGTCGTTGCAAACTACTTTTTCTGAAAAAGATATTGTTTAGTGTGATTCGTACTTCTAAAACTGTGCATCTGATGACTGATCTTTGTAAAATATGAACACGGTCGAATGCATTCATACTGAACTCAGATACAGTCGAACTTCGATGGCTCGAACAACGATGGCTCGCTGCCCATGGATGAGTCGAACCCATTCTTAAGCCCCTAGCGTAATCCTCTACATAAGAAATAGTGAGAGATAATTAAGGAGATTTTAGTCTTTTATCTTGCACATGTATGCTGTGTGTACTCATTAGAATCGCCTCAATGAGGCGATTCTAATGCGTACACGCAGCATACAAATTCATTAAAGAACACCGAAAAGATGTCTAAAAGTATCTCGTTATGCCTCCTGACAGTAATCTCAGTGGCTCGAACTACCCCTGTCTCGAACAGATTTTCGAGGTCCCAAAGGTGTTCGAGCCATTGAAGTTCGACTGTATCTGAGTTAAGTATGAATGCATTCGACCGTGTTCATAATTTACAAAGATCCGTATGTATGTCGAATGTGAAGCTCAACATTTCCATCTTTAAAAAGCTGAACAACATGCCTATGCCGTCACAAATTTGGACAAATATACTAGTCAGTTTATTGAAGGTTTACCAAATATCATGCTGCCAAAACAAACAAAACTGCTGTTAGTTTCGTGCATTTACGCGTATTATTGTGTAGTTTGTTGGTTGGCACGAGAAAATTGCAATGTCAAATAAATCCTAACTACTCAAACTGTACATTTACTCATCCAATTTAAACAGCAACTTATATCATTAAAATGATCTACTTTAGCTCAGTAAAATTTCCAGAGTATTTCCCATTGATCTCTGCACCAAATTACCTTTAACTTACGTTTTTGTTTTGGTTTTGGTTTTTTAATTTCAATAAAGTCTTTTTGCACATGCGAGGACCATTAATATTGAAATTCTCAGCAATGAGTGTATGCAGTAAAGCTGTAAAAGTAAGCCATTGAAAACATAAAGATGTACTGGATACCTAAAGTTCATAAACGACCATATTAAGCAAGGTTTATTGCTAATTCAATGTCCTGTCCATCTAGAGAACGTTCCAAATTATCAACTTCTTTCCTTACAGCAATCAAAATTCATGTAATTAGGTACTAAGAAAAATGTACAAACGGTTAGGAAAAAAGTGTTTTGGTCAATTAAAAAACTTCTACTGAAGTTCTTGATAAACTAAAATCTAGAGGATTTCCCGCGTCTATATTGTCTATTTGCGATTTCTCAACACTCATAACAAGTTTGTCCCATAATTAAATATGAGGCCCTCGCCCATAGGGGCTTGAAGAAATATATGGGCTGCATGATGCTTCCATGCAGAGCTGAATCCGGCCCACACACTAGTACTGGTAAACCGCTTAGAGGATCTAAGCCTGTCCAGGAACCGCGGTGCGAGGCGGACCGTCCATGCTAATAAACCCTACTGGTTTCATTGAGCGACATTGCTCGAGATGTCATTTCATCTCAATGTCGGGTAAAAGTCCCACAAAATTGGAAGCAGCGTCTCCAAAATGACCTTTACAGTGTTGACGGGGACGTTAAACCTCTTATCAACCAACCCATAATTAAATCAAGAAACTACTTAATACAGGCGAGACTACTTGTCAGAGAAAAGGTACTCTTCATTTTGCTTACGATTATAAAAATGACCAAAAAGGTTTTAAACTTCGTCTTGTCAAATGTTTAAGACGCTTTAATATATCTTTTAGATAACATTTTCATTAGAAAACTGCAGGAATTTCGATTGGTTCTTACTGGGCCCCTCTTGTAGCTGATTTGTTTTTATTTTGCCGTGAAGAGACTTCACAATGTCTCATGCTGATGTCAATGAAACATTTAACATTATGTCTAGATATAAGGACGACTTCTGAATATTTACAATTCTTATTTTGAAGGAATGGCATGTCAAATTTATTTACAGTTAAATAAAGCTAATACTTCGGATACCGAGGCCACATTTTTAAATTTACATGTACATTTCTCATTTTTAGATGAATTTGTTTCTATGCAAACGGGATGATTTTGATTTCGACATTGTTAATTTTCATTTTTAGGGGACAATGTTTCAGCACCACTTCTTAAGATGTTAACATCTCTCAACTTAATCATTTAGCTAGGTTTCTAGTTATTTGACTGATTTCAATGCTCATAATAAATTTTTCCCGGCCACACTTTCACAACAAGGGTACACTTTAACGGCCACACTTTCACAACAAGGGTTCGAATCCGGCACCCGGTATCGAGATGTGTCCTTGGGCAAGACACATAATTACACTGCCTCACTCCACCCAGGTGTAAATAGGTAGCAGTGGTGTAATAGTCACTGCCTCTCTCGCGCGCGTGAAAACATCCGGAATGAGTGTTCGAGGGCGATTAAATAAGCTTGCAGCTTCCATCGCAATCAAACCAAAATAAATTATTATAAACTAACAAGGGTATCGGTACAATAAAGTGCGGAAAACCTTTTCTAAATTTTATCACAGGCACTAACTAGAAATGCGTCCATAGGGCACGGATGCCCCCAACTGAAAATATGTCTATGTTCGTATTAATCCATAGAAGGTTATTGACGGTGTTTAAGTTTTGGACCCTTTTTTCACATTTGACCTCTAAGTATGACTTTGACCTTGGAGGTAAGGACCTTGATTTTGGGCAAGGCAGATTGCCTCATGATAGCCAACATTTCTGCCAAGTATTTTCAAAATCCATCCAGAAATAAGAAAGTTATTGACTGCGTTTAAGTTTCAGACCCTTTTTTTACCTTTGACCTCTAACTATGACCTTGGCCTTTGAGGTACCGGCCTGTGTTTTGCACTTGACACATCGTCTCATAATGGTTAACATTTCCACAAAGTAATTTCAAAATCCATCCAGAAACAAGAAATTTATTGACCGCGTTTAAGTTTCGGTCCTTTTTTTACATTTGGCCTCTACGTATGACCTTCACCTTGGAGGTACGGACCTTGGTTTTGCATGTGACACATCGTCTCATGATGTTTAACATTTCTACAAAGTAATTTCAAAATCCATACAGAAATAAGAAAGTTATTGACTGCGTTTAAGTTTCGAACGGACGGACGGACGGACGGGCAGGGGCAACGCTATTTGCCCTTCCACCATTCTTTGAATGGCGGGGGCATAAAAATTGATTTCTAAATATAATACTATTCAGGACACGTTTGCAATAACCCTTGTCGGAAACTGATTTTTAGGGAAAACAGAATTTTCTAATCATTTTAAGAAAATTATCATACGAAACAAACGCACAGGCTACAACATTGACGCGACAGTCTGCCTGTTTGGTGGTTAACCCAATCACATGCAACAACTTAGCTGTTCCCTTTAACTGTACGCCGGTGGGTCGGGGATAAGACTATATGATAGCCCCAAACATAAAGCTAAATATATGGTTGGTTGAGGATGGACACTTTTCTGCTTCTTGGCCCACCGGGCTCAAGAGGTGGTCCTCTTTTGCTACGGATCTCCATGTATCCCAATGCGTCGTAACTGTCGAGTCCTAATTCTCGCTTCATCACAGCCTTTTCGTTGATCTAAATTGTTGCCCGTGGTGACACAGTGATGCGATTTGAAACCTCCATACGAGCCGAATAGAAAACTAAATTGTGTAAACCGCAGTGGAAGATGTGGTTGAGGCCCTATAAAACCTGTTAAAACTCCCGGCAATTATAACTGGCCGTCCCAAGGCGACACTTTCGTTGTTTTATGTGCGACTTTGAATTTTTTATATATTTTTATTATAATACTTCTGTGTGTCCATACCATTTAGCTCAGTAAAGGTAACTGAGATGCCGCCTGACTTACTCAGCTTGTCGCCTCTGATTTTGTTGTTTTTTATGATGTGTTTGTTCGTCCAGTGCTCTAGATAAGATTTTGGTACCATGAGTATTTTACCACCTGCTTTAAAAACTTAATACTTAAATGCCAATTTGCAATGCTTAACTTTTAAAGAAACAAAAATATGTGTATCTTAAAAAATTCTGTTTTTGTTATCGGAGAAAAGAAAGCTTGGCATTTCCAAGCTTTCTTTTCTTTAAAACAAACAACAAAACACCGAATGCATAAATTTTTTATCTGTGCAGGGCTAAACCCGTTCTGCTACTGCTTACAAAAGGAATCAGTTTAAAGAATCAGGGCTTTATGTTAAAAGATGTAAAGTTCACTGAAAATGTTTACCCCTAAATTTCAAAGCTGAAATCCAAAATTTTATTCAGTATTTTCCTCATATAATTTCAAAAATCCAATGCTAAAATACCCTTTTCTTCTCTTATCTAGAGCTCTGTTCGTCTTTCCCTTTGATGTTTGGGATAGGCTCCTTAAGTTCCTGAAGCATCTTTACTAATTTAATTTAACTATGCGAATAAATTTCTAGTGGCTAAGCTATCAGTATCAAAAACTTTGTAATGCCTTGTCTACGTTATATCGTTGGCCCTCTGAACAGATTGTTAAAACGACACTGACTTGAAAACACTTCTGCAGCAAGGATTATTATGAACGTACTTCTGTGGTGACTTAAATTTGTTGTGAATCGGATCTTTTGGAACATCTTAAAATACATTCATTAACCTTTACTTATTTGGGCTAATTCAGCAGACGACAATTTGTTGATTTTTTTTCTTATTTTCCAATAAGAAATAAAAACAATATTTCAAAATGCCGTCTCAAAAAATACCCAGCATGTACATCGTTAAATGGATGGAGAGGTGGTTGCTTTGCTTTCCGTTGTATATGTTCTTTAACCCTTGTCTTACTGTTGACGACAACCCCTATCTTTGCATACAGTGTAGATCCAGATCAGATGGCTTCTGAAGAAGCCATCTGATCAGGATCTACACTGTTTGGTATTCAGTTTATAAATTTGTAGCAATAAATTACATCAAGTAATTTGATTGGTTGAGAGACAGAAATGGGTGTGGCTTAAATGAATATTCAGCAAGATAAGGGTTAAAAGGTGTCTAGCTTGCTCTTCCTCTCGGAGACATTGGTAGCCTGCGTTCTGTATGGCGGCACTTCCTGGCTTTTCATTACGAAACCACGCCTCTACAAATACAATGTAACTTATCCGCCCCGCAAAAAAGAAAACTTTACGATTGTGAAACACTGATGCCACTGGACAGCGCATGTGAAATATTTAAGTCCTATACCTAACCATGGTTAAGGTCACGAAATCAAAAATTATGGTACCACTGGTAAGGTCTTGTGACAAGAAATGCGCATGTGAAATATCAAAACCCTGTCACTTGCAATTCAATTTTATGCCCAATGTTAAGGTTTTTGCGGACAAACAGACGGACATACAGACAGACCAAAAACTATATGCCCCCGAGTCTTTGATTCCGGGTGCATAAAATTGTTATATTTTTCTTGTTCATGCTCAAAATATAGATTGTGAATACACGTTAGAATGTTCTTACGAGTTCCCACAATCTATGTTTCAGAGCATAAATAATCAAAATAATGTTTACCTCTGTAAACCCCCGTTTTACTGTATAAATGTGGGATTATAGGCGTGTTTTTGTGATATATAGTCACTCGATTATCAAAATCATGTCTCAAGCCATTTTTATTACTCCCTCTTCAAGGACTGCCATTACGAAAACACGCCTATATAAGTTTGTCCCCCTTGAACCCCACTTTTATATAGTAAAACTAGGGTTTCCGGGGGTATACCTTATTTTTCTTATTTCTGCTCTAAAATATAGATTGTGTGTACTCGTTAGAACCACCTCGATGAGGCGGTTCTAACAAGTGCCCACAATCTATATTATGAGCAGTAATAAGGATAATATCACAATTTTTCATCATAAAATTTCTTTTTTTCGACGATAAAGGTGGCTATGTATTTGTATAGGCGCGTTTGCATAATGTTTTAGCTTACCTGGTAACATAGTTTGTAATATTGTCAACGTCTTTCCACCTGGGGCTGAACAAAGGTCAAGCACATGGTCATTCATCTGAAGGTCAAGAGCAATGACTGGTAAAACGGATGCAGCGTCCATCATGTAGTGAGCTAAAATACATGAAATGTCTGTAAAAATTCTGACCAGTATAAGTGTACAAGATTGCATATTCAAACGCTCTCAAAAGAAAAAAGATTGTTTCTCATTTCCAATCGAAATATACTGAGATATAAAGGATGCCTTTGGAAACATAAACACTTAAAATGAAAAGCAAGAACCAGCATTCTCTGTCAGGCTGATCGGAGCATTCCGACGATTTATGTCCAGCCACTTAAGGGAAGGTGACAAACTGGCTCTGGTGTGGGTCCTGTTTTTCTTTGCGTCTGCGTTGGTAGCACTGTATTATCCAAACCAGCCGGCCTCAGTTGCTCAGTCGGATGCGCGTCTGACTGGTGATCAGGAGGACGCGGGTTCAATTCCCGTCGGGGTCGGCAACATTCTTTCGTGGAGATTGATCATGAAATCTTTTCTACGGTCATTCTCTCCTTTCCGCTGATTCAAGAAGGGCAGTTGTCAGTTTCTGGCGAAAGAATGTGCACTGTACTGGTTACCGCTTACGTGTAAGCCTGCCCAGGAAAAGTGTGGATAGGTAAACTGACCGGCTCAAAAATGACCTAAAATAGTGTTGACTGGACCGTTAAACTCCAAAACAAACAAATAAACAAATTATCCAAACCAGTTTGTGTATTTTTACAATATCACTAGAATGGGGAGAAACAACCAGAGCTGTCAGAGGATCTGACTGTAGCCCCGCTGCAGCACTATTAGAGGAGAAAACCCATAGTGTTGAAATATTTTGAACATGCTTGACAGATAACATCACTGGAGGATATGGAACGTGGCAATAATAAACTTATCAAGGGATTTAACTCCGTGAGTTCGAGGCCATAAGCGCTGGTTACGATATACACGATTCATCGACCAACTGTCCAAGTATGTTCAAGGTTTCAACTTTTCCAACCTTACAGCTCTTGAGAATAGGTATATGTTTCATCGAAGTAGGACAACAAACATAAAAGTTATTAAGTAAAATGCATTTTATGAAAATAAAAACTACCAAGGAACATAACTCCTGGAGTTTAGACCACTAACCCATTCTTGTATATACGATGCATCCAGTCATCGCCCATGTTTATACTGATAACAGCTTTCTAGCTTTCATAGATCCTTGAGAAATCTGTTACTAAAATTTTCAAGAAACGCAAAAGTTGAAAATTACAAGTAAAGGCAACGATCAGCTGACCCACAGCTCCCACCAGAGACACCAAAGGGAAAGAAACACAGACGTGAAACACGAAAGCAGTCTGAGGGACAGCCAAATCCAACGCCGGAATTTGTATCAAGGCTCAACCTTGTGACCTTCACCTGTGACCTTGACCTTGAGTTGGCATGGTTTATTTATGGGTTCTGCACATCAGCTCACTGTGGGGGTATATTTCACAAAAGTTTGATAAAAATCTTTCCAGGGGTATAGTTGGTATGGAACAGACACAAAATTCCTAGTGTCAAACTCGTGACCTTCAACTGTGACCTTGACCTCGAGTTGGCATGGTTTATTTATGGGTTCTTCACATCAGCTCACTGAGGGGATATTTGATGAAAGGTTAATGAAAATCCTTCCAGGGGTAAAGGAGATATGGATCGGCCACAAAATTCAAAGTTTCGAACTCGTTACCTTCAACTGTGACCTTGACTTTGAGTCGGCATGGTTTATTTATGTGTTTTGCACATCAGCTCACTGAAGGGGACATTTGACCAATGTTAATGAAAATCCTTTGTAGGGTAAAGACACAAAATTCAAAGTTTCAAACTCGTGACCTGCCAATGTGATCTTGAACTGGTGTTATTTACGGGCTCTGCACATGAGCTCACTGAGGGGGATAATTAACCAAAGTTTAATGAAAATCCTTTGAGGGGTAAAGGAGATATGGCACGGACACTCCATTCAGAGTTTTTAACTCGTGACCTTCAAATGTGATCTTGAACTTGGGTCGGCATGGTTCATTTATGGTTCTGCACATCAGCTCAGTGAGGGGGATAATTGACCAAAGTTTAATGAGAATCCTTGCAGGGGTGATGGAGATATGGAAGGGACACAAAATTCAAAGTTTCAAATTATTGACCTTCAAATCTGACTTTGACCTTGAGTCGGCATGGTTCTTTTATGGGTTATGTACATCAGCTCACTAAGATGAATAATTGACCAAAGTTAAATGAAAATCTATCAAAGGGTTCTGGAGATATGGAGCGGACAAGAAAGTGTAACGGACAGACAGACGGACGTTCTCACGGATGTATACTTATGTGGCTATTTTTGGCAGGATTGATAGTTAAGTGGCTACTTTTAGCCACAGAAAAGAAGTATTTTCGGTGTCTAACGGAATAAATCCCATAGACATACATTGATTCTGTCCATTTACATAGCCACCTAACTATACATTTGTTGGTGCGGACTGACTGACGGACGTCCTCACTGGCCGGACCCACGAATGGGCACTAGTTGCGTAGGACGTTGTTGCGTATTTTGCGTTTTTTACCGTGAGTCCAAAAAGTAGCCAATAAGTCTGGATGCATTGTTGGGTAGTTTAGGAGTATTTTGTGTCGTGTCAGGTACTTTTTCACATGGAAGTACAGACGGACGGATAGACGGACGGACTTTCTCACAGATGAATACTTATGTGGCTATTTTTAGCAGGGCGAGGATTGTGACCACGTAAAATCGATTTAAGACCCCCAGTGGAATTCGTTTCCGCTGACCGTTCCAAGGGGGTTCTTCTGTCGCGGTTTATTTTTGTTATGGTTTGTCTTTGGGTGTTTGTGTCGCTTATACAATATTTTATTTTGGATAGCCTATTGGCCATTTTGAGGGAAAGTAAGTGTCCTTTTGGCTTTCCGCTATTGATGTTTCCATTAGGGTCTGTTGTTTCATGTTAGTGTTTCTTTCCCTTCGGTGTCTCTGATGGGAGCTGTGGGTTAATTGTATTGATTCCTGACCATTACCCCCACTTCTATTATGATACTTAGGTGGCTAATTTTAGCCACATAAAATAATCTTTTATGTGTCTAACGGAATAAATCCCATTCAAATACATTGATTCTGTCCATTTTCATAGCCACCAAACTTCCCATTTGTTCGCCCGGACAGGCGGACAGACGAAGGCCATTCCTATAATCCCAACTCCCTTCGCGCCGGGGATTAATAACCAGACCCTAATGGAAACACCAACAGCGGAAAGCCAAAAGGACAGTCACTTTCCCACAAAATGGCTAATTGGCTATCCAAAACAAAAAGTTAAGCGATACACACACTCATAAACTAGATAAACCATAACAAAAATAAACCGCCAAAAAGATTCGTCAGCGACACGAATTCCACTGGGTGAGCGGATTGTGGGGGGGAGGGGGGGGGGTTAAAGCGATTTTACGCGGCCCCAATCCTCGACCTTACTTCCGTTGGGATTAGACAAAATAATTTGTTCAAACCGCATGAAGGCCTCCCAACTCAACAGTGCAACATCTCCCAGAACACAAAAACCAAACAACCACAGAGATGGAACAACGGTGAGGAGTCGACTGCAAGAAACCACTGACATGCTGGAGCAAAAGAAAACCAACAGTTAGACTCTGATGGGCCCTATCGGAGACAGAGCATCAGGCACAAATCTGAATTAAAAATCTCACTAATTCTCAGTAAGCCTTTACGCTGGAACCGTTATAGAATCTGAGGCCTGACCCACCGGCATGCAAATAAAGAGGGAAGCAAAGGTTGGCTTAATTACCATGCATGCAGTCTGCCGTATAACATTTATGTTGTACCCAATATTTTTATATCGAAAAATGATTTTACGAAATTGAGCGCTAAGTCATTGCATTTATATACTTTTTTTCTGAATTTATATACCAAGTCACCTTGCCAACATTCTCTAAGGGTTTAGGAGGAGATTGGATTCAACGCAAATTATCAATGTTGTTTTCTATTTACTACTCTTGTGGCATATTTTGCCATTGAAGCGGAGCGGTTATAACTATTTTGGTAGATGGCCACCTAAGCAACATTCCTATGAAGTGTGAATGACATTGGCCCAAGGGTATAGGAGGAGCAGTCGTTTAAAGATTTTTCTATTAGCTCTGACGGCCATCTTGTTCATCCGTAACTATTTTGGTAGAAGGATACTTAAGCAACATTGAATGAAATTGGCCCAGGAGTATGGGAGGAGTAGTCGATTATTTTTTTTCTATTTTTAGCTCTGGTGGCTATCTTGTTCATCGGAGTAGAAAAAGTTTAGCTATATTGGTATATAGCTATACAGGCAACATAGAGTTAAAATGAAATTGGCCCAAAATTTAGGTGGAGTAGTCGTCTAAATCATTCTTTTTATATATATATTTTTCTATTTTTATCTCTGGCAACCATTTTGCTCATTGGAGTGGAACGGTTTTAGCCAGTTCGGTAAAGGGTCACCTACGCAACAATGTAATGAATTTTGAATGAGACTGGCCTATAGGTATAGGAGGAGTAGTCGTTTGAATATTTTTTTTATATTTTAGCTCTGGTGGCAATCTTGTTCATCGCAGCAGAACCATTTGTGCTATTTTTATGGAGAGTCACCTAAGCAAACTTCATATGAAGTTTGAATGGAATTGGCTCAGGGGTGTGGGAGGAGTATTATGTAAATGTATTTCAACTTTAAGCTTTGGTGGCCATCTTGTTCATCATAGCGGATGCGATTTTAACTATTTTGGTAGACACCTACACGGGCAACATACCTGTGAAGTTTAAATGAAATTGGCCAAAGGTTTATTGTTTGATATGTGGTTTAACGTCCCCGTCTACACTATATAGGTCATTTTGGGGACGTTGCTTCCAATTTTGTGGGACTTTTACCCGGCACTGAGATGAAATGACATCTCAAGTCCTGTCGCCCAACGAAACCAATTGGGTTTATAAGCATCGATGGTCCAACTCGCATCGCTTTGCCTGGGCAGAATAGATCTTCTAAGTGGTTTACCAGTACTCGTGGGCGGTCGGTTTCAATTCCACGTGGGAGCATCATGCAGCTAATCTATTTCTTCAAGCCCCGATGGGTGGAGGCCCAGTCATAGGTTCAGGAGAAGTAGCTTCTAAAGTATTTTTTGACATTTTTTCTGTTTTTATCTCTGGCGACAATTTTACTCATTGGAGTGGAACGCGGATTGTAGCCACAAAAAAATCGATTAAAGCCCCCCCCCCCCCCCCAGTGGAATTCGGTTCACTGACCGCTCCAAGGCAGTTCTTCTGTCGTGGTTTATTTTTGTTATGGCTTGTCGTTTAGTATTTGTATCTCATTATTTTGCTTTGGATAGCCAATTGGCCATTTTGTTGGGAAGTAACTGTCATTTTGGCATTCCGCTAGTGATGTTTCCATTAGGGTCTAGTTGTTTCACGTTTGTGTTTCTTTCCCTTGGTATCTCTGATGGGAGCTGCAGGTTAATTTTATCAATTCCTGATCATTGCCTTCATCTCCATTTAGCCATTTAGACAGAGGGTCACCTAAGCAAAATCCCTATGAAGTTTGAATATAATTGGCCCAGGAGTGTGAGAGGTGTTTGTTTGTTCTTGAGTTTAACGACCCACTCCACACTATTTATGTAATTTTGAGCCGGTCAATTTACCTATCCACACCTTTCCTGGGCAGGCTTATACGTAAGCAACTAGCCAGTACAGTGCACATTCTTTCGCCCTTCTTGAATCAGCGGCCATCGAAAAGATTTCATGATCAATCTCCACGAAAGAATGTTGCGAACCCCGGCAGGTATCGATCCCGCATCTTCTTGATCACCAGTCAGGCGGGCATCCAACTGAGTTACCGAGGCCAGTTTAAGTGTGAGAGGAGGGGTCGGTTGTCGTTTAAACATTTAAAAATCGTCTTCACTAGAACCATTGGACGGACTGCCTTGAAACTTGGTATGCAGTACTGACTGACTGAGTACTACCAAGTTTGCTCAAATGATAAACTTAGGCTGACGATGACTTATTTACAACATGGTCAAGTATGGTTACTTAGTCTTTTAAATGGGGAAAAGGTAGAACAGTGCATTTTTCAAAACTATTGAGGTCTATGACATTAAGATAGGTACAAAATGAATGTTCATGAATGCCAAAGGTCGAGATCATTCGAAGACCTTAGACAGAGCCCAATTGGACTGAAGGTCTATCAACATTTCAAACGGACTTTTCTCTAAAACAGCTAGGTGATTGCCCCATGCCCAAATAAATTGTTAGTAAAAACTTGTAAAAGCATCTGGTGACTGAGTTCTACCATATTTGTTGAAATAGTTGACTTGACCAATTTTTCGGTGAGGTCAAATTTTGACCCTTAGGCTTGCGAATGGGAAAATGGTAAAACAATTTATTTTTCGGAAACCATTGTGCTTTATGACATTTAAGTAGGTACAAACTGTCTATGAATGTCAAACGTCAAGGTAATTCGAACGCCTTCGCAACAAGTCACTTAGATTGCCGGAACATTGGCCCTGCAAACGACATATTGCTCTAAAACTGGTGAGTCAATTTAAGTTGAATTTTATTTGCAGCTTCCTGGCAACTGCTGAACAAAGTTTATTAGAATGGTTCAGGTCATACGACAAAGATAAAATATGATAAACCCCTAAACAGGCACTTCTCCAGAGCCTCTGGGCCAATTGCGTTGGAAATTAGAATGTAGCTCAAGGTGAATGAGTAAAACCTAATCTGTTCCGATGATGACCCTAGTTTGGACTTCGACCTATCTTTGGGCAAGGTCAAATTTGGTCCATTGGGCTATTGAATGGGATTAAAAACTTTAAAATGCATTTTTCGAAAACAATTGTATTTATAAAATGAGACTTGGTAGTGTATGGATGTCTGTGAATGCGATTTAATGTCAAGGTCTTTCAGCAACCTTGGTCCAACTGCCCAGGTTTCTAGCAGCTTCTTAAAGGATATGTTCTCTGAAACTGCTGGGCCAATTTCAATTAAATTTTACATAAAACTGACTTGGCAATGGTTGAACGAACGTTTGTTCAAATAGTTTCGGTCACATGGCCTTAATCGCTGTCATGGCCATGTCTTATAAAAAAAATAGAATGTATCAGTGACTGAGATGCCACCGCTAAGGGGCCCATCTCACCCTGCAAAAATTCTGCTGCAACAACAGCTGGCATCATAAAGCATAACTAAGGCTGCCACGATTAATCGTATAATCGATTAATCGATCGATACATTTCACAAAAATGATTATCATTTCTGATTTGCTTTTAATCGATTACTTGATAGGTACAATTTAGGTACAATTTACTACCCAAAGTTATGCCTAAAATAGCTGGATGAGTGGCAAACAGTGCAGACCCTGATGAGACGCCGCACGATGCGGCGTCTCATCTGGGTCTACACTGTTTGCTAAGGCCTGTCTGTTCAAATATACATATAGTAAAGTGCAACATATGGTAAGAGTCATGCTCAGACAGAAAGTCAGACAGGTAAAATAATGATAAAAACTTAGCGATTACTAATCGGTTATCGATCACAATGACATGACTGATAATCGATTATCTTTTCACCTCCGATTAGCCAGCCCTAAGCATAACTCATCTGAAAAAGAGTCCTAAAGGTCATTGGCAAAACTGGGGATATTGTTTTTGAACTGTTGAAAAAATGACTATAATCATACCAAACATGAACTCAATCCATCAAATTATCTAGAAAATATGAGTTCTTAAAAACTTTAACATTTCTAAGTCTACCACCTTGACGTTGAGATCATGGGGAAGGGACGGGTGTATGGGTAAATAAAACTTTTGACCTGTATCTATCACGATTCCAAATATGAAGCATATCCATCATATGGTCCAATAAAAGCACCGCAGACATTGCATAATACCCCGCCACTGCTAAGCAATGTAACTTATTTGAAAATATATCAAGGCTAAATAACTAGAAAGGGGATAGCAGAGATATGATCCGCAAGTGTAATGTCTTAATGTGAGTGGATGAAGTTGTTAGGAGATGTAGGAAGCATATGTAAAAATCCATTTTTCAGACATTTGATGGGAAGGCAACTCAATAAGTTGACATTATTAGAAAATTGTGGAGGCAAGTATTTACCTTAAATGGCTGTGGAACATGTATCTTTATGTGGTACATGTAAGAATTTCATGTTTTTCGATGTACTGCCTGTCTGACTATATTCTTTCGTGAAGACTGATCATGAAGTAATTTCTACGGTCATTGTGCTCCTTCCGCTGATTCAAGAAGGGCAGGCATGAAGTATGTTCACTAAGTACTGGTTAACCACTTAGAAGGGCCTTTATTTTAGGCATCTATTTGGTTAGGCTTTTACTGCACATTCCAAGGGTGAGGTTGATAAGGCTTCAATCAAAAGGATTAAGCATAAATGGCAACCAATCATAAATTAAGATGTTTGTGGGTGATCTTTTGGCATTCTCACAGGGACAAAATCCACAAATTAATTCTAGCATGGGTAGATGTACTATCTCACCTTTTTCACTATTAGATAGCAGCAGCTTCAGCAACGAATGTTCAAATTATTGACTGGAAATAAAACACAGATGGCTCGATGGATTTCCATTAAGTATGCACTGACCAACAGACACAAATTCCGTTTTGTATGCACTGACCAACAGACACAAATTCCATTTTTCAGACTTATCAAGGACAGGGACAGCCAGAGTCATGTACCTTTGCAACAATATGTAATATTTAGTCTGCTGGACATCTATGAAATTTCAGCAAGATATTGCAAATAATAAAGGAACTAGAGTCTAAAATCGATTTTTAATACATCAAGGGCAAATAACTAAAGAACTGGAACAGCCAGAGAAGTGGTCCTTGGCCACAATATGTACCCTTTACTCCTCTATATGGTCCTTGGTCACAATATGTACCCTTTAGTCCTCTATATATCTGTAAAGTTTAATCCAAATATTTCATATAGTAAGGGAACTAGAGGCCAAAAAGTATTTTTCAGATACTGAAAAGGGACAGACAGACAGATGGACAGACATACAAATGGATGGACAGACAGACAGCAGAAGGTGTAGAAGTTTTATCCATATATTTCAAATAATAAATGAACTATAGGCCAAAATCCCTTTTTTATATATTTCAAGGGCAGATAACTCAATTACTGGGAAAGCCAGAGTCATGTTCCTTTGCCACAGTATGTAACATTTAATCTACTACATATCTATGAAGTTTCAGCAAGATATTGTAAATAATAAAGGAACTACAGTCTAAAATGCATTTTAAATACTTCAAGGGCAGATAACTCAAGCACTGGTACAGCCAGAGTAGCGGTCCTTGGCCACGATATGAACCATTAAGTCCTCTATATATCTGTGAAGTTTCATCGAGATATTCCATATAGTAAGGGAACTAGAGACCAAAAACCATTTTTTAGATATTTCAAAGACAGATAACTCAATCGCTGGGAAAGCAAGAGTCATGTTCCTTTGCCACAGTATATAACAATTCATCTAATAATATCTATGAAGTTTCAGCAAGATATTGTAAATGATAAAGGAACTACAGTCTAAAATGCATTTTTTAAATACGTCAAGGGCAGATAACTCAAGAACTGGAACAGCCAGAGTAGCAGTCCTTGGCCACAATATGAACCGTTTAGTCTTCTATATATCTGTATAGTTTCATCCAGATATTCAATATAGTAAGGGAATTAGAGGCCAAAAACAATTTTTCAGATACTGAAAAGGGCAATAACTCTGCTAAAAATTAACGGATTTTCCATTGACAATCCCAAACCACTCATCCCCGATACCAATATGTATGCAATATTTGAACAAAATCCGTGAAAAAATACTCAAGTTATCGATCGGAAACGAAGTGCGGACGGACGGACGTACAGACATACGGACGGACGGACACCGGAGGGTATAACATAATACCCCGCCACTATCGTGTGGCGGGGTATAAAAATGAGCTCTAAATACATTTAAAATCACAGCTTTCTAAGTATGTGAACTTGACCTTGAGGTCAGGGGCAGGCATATGATTGAATTAACCTTTCGACCTGTAAATATCATCATACCAAATTTGTCGCAAATCCATTATGGTTTGAAAAATATCAGCTCTTAACATACTTTAAATTTAAATATTTCATGTCTGTGACCTTCACCTTGAGGTCGTGTGCATGTTTTGGGTATTGCTGAATATCTCTTTGGATCTGTATCTATAACTGTGCCAAATATAAACACAATCCATCATATGGTTTCGAAAATATGAACTCTTAAATTAACATTAAAATTTCTAAGGCTGTGACCTTGAACTCATACACATGGGTGGGGGTATTGCCAAGTAAACCTCTGGACCAGTATCTATCACCAAAGCAAATTTAAACTTAGACCATCGTATGGTTTGGAAAATATGAGCTCTTCAAAACTTTTAGAATTAAATCTGTGACCTTGACCTTGAAGTCTTAGGCATTGGTGGGAGTATTGCCAAATAAACCTGTGGACCTGTATCTACCACTATAGCAAATTTGAACTTAATCCATCCCATGGTTTGGAAAATATGAGCTCTTTAGATATGTTCTAGAAAGGGTAATCCTTTGGAAGCAAGGAATACACCACAGAACTTGAAAATATGGAGTGTACACGTTTTCTTGGCCAGACTAGCTAGTTTCGGCCAATTAGGCCTCATCAGTGACCCTCAGATATTTTCAAAATTCCACAATGGAATCTATGATGACCCAGCCTCACTTTCAAGATCACAATTTTTGCATGATATATAGTGGGGGATAAAATGCTCTTCTGAAACATCTGCATGTATAAAAAATAAAAACGTTCAGCAAATCTTGCGAAGTAGGTCAAGGTCAGCAACAATCAAAGCACTGGGCAGGGTATATCATGGCAGATGTATGTAGTTATATTTTATACTTAGCAGTGAAATCAATGCATATCATCGCTCGGGTCACATGTGAGATGACAAGTTCTGCAACGGAAGGTCAGGTGGTTTTTCTCCGGGTTTTCACCCACCTCTGATTAATGATCGGCTCGAGTGAAATAATCTTGAAAGGGCCGTTAAACCAAAACCAAAAAAAATGCATATCAGAAACAAATAAAAATTATATTTTCACACTGTGAAAATAAATATAATATTTTTACACAGTGAAAAATAACATGACCATGTTAATTCACAGAAGCATCCAGGACCACTTTTAGGTTTGTTTTTCATGTAAAATAAAAATAAAATTTACTCCCTTTTTACGATAAATACCAATATTCCATCGTATGTGTTGAAAACATATTTCACCGAGTGTGTTGACAACACTAGATTTTTTTCAAGAGTGCAAACTGCGAAGTATGTTACAAACAGCTGTTCACCTACAATTCATCACCAAAGTTACATATGAAATAAAAAGAAATTTACTTTGATTTTTTTATTAATACCAAAATGTTTTATCTCATGCGTTGACAACATCAGAATTTTCACTTGTGTTTCGCACTGGTGAAAGTTCTGATGTTCTCAATACACTCGGTGAAATATTATTGTATTCATCTCAAAAAAGTAAATATCCTCTATTATCATATGATGTCGCGTCTGAGAATGCAATAACGTCATGTAATAAATTCGATAATCCACTATTGGATTAATTATAAGCAAATTAGTTCAATACGCCCCGTAACGTTACATGAACAGCGTCCTTAACGACGTCAAGATTACCTATGTTTGAATATTGACGTTTCGGTGAAACAATCGTGAATATATTGCGTTTTAAATGTCATGTGATAAATAGAATCTTGCATTCGTGCTCATGTATTATTGAATTTATTAAACTCAATGAAATCAGTAATACATGAACACTCACGTAAAATTCTCTTTTTCATTGGCCTATGTGTTCAGTGTATATCACGGTCACAATCAGCAACAGATGACAGTACTGCGGAGGACATGAGACTAAAGATCCATTCGACTAGAGGCCTCTTTGTTCAAGGAATTGAGCTAAATGCATACAGTAAACACGATTCAATCAAGTGTAAAATAAGGCCAAGGTCAATAACAGGCAACAGCACTAGATAGGGTGCTTTGATTGATTATTTGGGGTTTAACGACACGTCAACCCTTGTAAGTCATTTTGTGTCGTCCTCCAATGAAAGGGAAAAAAGAGATAGAAGAGAGAGTAGAGGAGATGAAAGTCCATATTTTGTACACCAAGGAAATAAAAAAGTTATGAACTGTAAAAACGAAAAATTGGCTCTATTGGCTCTGTTTTTTATCTTTGACGTGTCCCGTTTTCTTTCATTTTTTGTGGGGGTGGGGGGTTTCATTGGGCGGCAGCGACTGAGAAGTCATTTCATCTCGAAGTCGGGAAAACAGTCCTACAAAATTTGAAGAAACGTCTCCAAAATTACCTAAATAGTATTGACGGGGACGTTAAACCTCAATTCAAACAAATCTATCTGGTACAAATAACTTAACCGGAGTCTAACAGTGTAAGATGGGAGGACGTACATTCGTAATCACATACGCACGTACGAAAAACCAACACCATGTCGATAGCGCAGGCATAAAATACTGAGGCTCCAACCGTCCCATGCATTCGTGAGGACGTAGAAGTTGAGGCTCAGATAAGTCTGGTTTTATAAGAGTTTGAAAGCCGAGGCCCTGACTGGCCTAGTTATTTATAAGGATTTGAAAGTCAAGACTCCAAAAGGCCTGGTTATCTGTTAGGGTTTGAAAGTTGAGGCTCTTATTAACGCGGGCACTCACAGGATTTTAATGCCAACACCTTAACAAGAGAAACATTTATATAGCAGCAGATTTGTACAAAATAAATTCAAATTTGTTTGGGAGATTTGTATGATACATACTTAGAAGGGATCCTTTGGGGTCTGGGAAAATCCGAATATCACCCTGTGGATATACCATCACCTGTAGCTGCTCAGGTAGTTTCCAGTTTGACGTTTTAGTAACGTTCACTTTAACATCACCAGGGGTAAATCTGTTTGTAGACAGCTCCTCCATATGCAATAAATCTCTTTCTGAATATGCATTTAAAGCTGGAACAAATGCATTTAAATCGGTCCTACTAATGTCTTTTACAAAATTTCCACTAGATCCTAGCTCACCAGGCATTATAGATTCTTGCATTTTATCAGTGTTATCCATTTCAGCGTTTTTCATCAATTTATTAGAGCTGTCCACTGTCTGAGGTATACAAGAATTATTCTGTTCGATAGTGGTTTCTGAACTCTTTTTCGCCAATACGAGTGCAGCATCTTGAAACATATTATAAGCTCCAGACAATTTGGAATATAAATCATCAGTGTTAGCAAAGTTATTCAGCACAGCACAAGTTTTCTTCTTAGATAGCAGAGAAACCCTTATAGATGGCCAAAGATCTCCATACACAGGCCTGTAGAATGTATCAAAATGTTCCAGTGCAAAGTCACATCCAGTTCTGGTATTCTGTTAAACATAAAAGGAAATATCAGATTGAAGCCCCGGGATCTACTTTTATGGTTTACTATTTTCTTGACTTTTATCAGACAGAAAAAAAGATTATTCAATCATGCAATCGTCATTTGTCAACACTAGCCTCCCACCCATCAAATCCAATATCTTTAATTAGCCAAACGAACTTGAATCATTTCACATGATTGGCATTTTAGTGATTATTTTGGTTACCCCATCCACATCCCGATTACCCGAAAACTTTCAGGTATCAGGGCAGCAGCATATCAGATCTTAGTTTGGCCTCAGATGTTGTTTGCATCGCCTGTCAGGAGACAAATTGGCAAAACAGAATAAAATCAGTATGGTTCAAAGAAAAGCACAAAAATTGGTACATATGAACTATTCGCCTATGCAAGAAAGCCATCCTAAGGCGGGTGACAGTGATTTCAGGATGAATGGGCTGAATGATGCTCGCCTGTTTTTATTACAACTAAAACTTATTCACTTGGATCACATCTTTTCAATAGCTATGATCCAAGTGACCTAAAAAAAGGCTGTTTTCTTTTTCCTACATGACAGAAATAACCTCCCTAGTCTCTATTAAAGCCCAATAAGCAATGTGGATTCTTATTTACAGGTAATTTGCATTTTTGAAGGAGTTCAGTTGAACAGAATTCGTGAAAATAAACACAATATACAATTCAACCAATAAAATGCTTTCAGACCTGTTATTCAGTTATACAGAGGGTATCATCAGCCCAGTATCAGTTCCTTAGTGCTGATGTTGATACTGCGGTGTTGACGTCAGCACTCAAGTACCGATTTAAATAACTATATTATATCTTTAACTTTTACAGTATAAAATTCTAACTTTTCTAAAACTAAGACTGACTTGTCAGGTGAGACATGTATCTTAGCGGATTTGGTTTCCACGTTTTGTTATATTATAAATATTGCAAGTCTCGCTACTTTAGACATCTCCTTCCTGGTGCCCGGGACTTCCGTGGAGCGTGGGCCATGTTTGCTGATGTTGGCTCGGTGGGGGACGCCTATCTGGATCGGGCGTCTCTTGCCTGATGCCTCCAGCTGACATGTCTCATGAGCTACGTCGGTCGGCGTGTGCTCGGAGGGGGGGTGTTGTGTTTGCCGGGTCTTGTCCATCATCCGTTTCGGTTTCAAAACTTTGGGGTTTAGACACACTGACGAAGATTAAATATCAGAAAGGCCTCTGTGTCACTAAATTTGGTATAGTTACACCTTAATTATAACGCTGATAGTAGTGACCCTACTTTATCAGAGGGGCATCACTCCTGGAGAGACTTGAAGAGTCCAAGACCCGGTAATAATTGGCAGCCAGTATTACACACTTTTTCAAAGAACAACCCAAAACACACGGCAGTAAGATACGTTTTATGGACTGTGGTTGAACATCATGATTAAAATGGTAGCAAAACACCCACCGTTTAGAGTCCGAAGTTCATATTTCTTCAGAATTCTTGCTTATCAATAACACTGGACTCCCAAAAATTCCGTGTAACTCCGGGATGGATATATAGTCAGTGGATATACACTTTTTAAAAATTCATTAAAATTGATTAATGGTGCAGTGACTGTAGTCTGACCTTAAGTTCTTTGGTCATGTGGCTTTGAAGCATCTGACAAATAGATAGTCTGTAGTTTCTGTGCCGAATAAAATATTCTAGTTTGAATCACAGGATCCTCGGACACAAAACATAGTCACTACACTTTTAGTGATGCTGTTAATTGGAACAAGAGGACCATGATGGTCCTACATCGTTCGCCTGAGCTAAGACAGTTGCACGCATAATACTGAAATTCCACAAGGTAGGTTGCTGTAGAACGTTCAAGAACTTAGCCTCTGTGTGTGTGTGTGTGTGTGTGTGTGTGTGTGTGTGTGTAGGGGGAGTTATAATTTCAACATTTGTGTGTACTGTATCAAATATCAAGGTTTTCCTGTATTAGTCTGTGTAAAACCAGTGAGTCCAGGGTAGGACCTTGTCGACCCAAGAGTTATAATATGACTTATCTTAGTACAAGTCCACTACATAAAACTAAGTAGCAAATATCAAAGGTCGGGGCAATCTGGATAAAGACAAAAAAGATTCTAAAAGGTTTCCAAAGTATATGTAAAACCAAAGGAATTCTGGATGGGGTCATTTTTTTAAGTGTGACTGAATGTGTCTAATCATAAGGAACAAGAATATATATGATTATGAGGTGGGGATCTTAATGGTGTCTGAGATATAGCATGTTGCCCTAGCACATAGAGACCCAAGGTTGATGTGAGTGAATGAGTCTTATTATAGAGAACACAAATATACATATTTTAGGGGTGGGGATCTGAACAGTTTCTGAGATATATGACATTTTACGAAGTGGAAAGGTGGGGCATAGCCCTAGCACACCCCCAGAGACCCCTAGGTTGGTATCACTGAATGAGTCTCATCATAAGGAACAAGAATATATATGGTTTAGGGGTGGGAGATCTGAATGGTTTCTGAGATATTGAGCCTTTTACGAAGTGGAGGGGGGTTGGGCATGGCCCGGGCACATCCCAGGTGACCACCAGGTTGGTGTCAATGAATGCATCTTATCATAAGAAACAAGAATATATATGGTTTTGGGGTGGGGATCTGAATGGTTTCCGAGATATATCCCCCTTTATGAAGTGGAGGGGTGGTCGCCGTTGGGCCCGGGAGACCCTTAGGTTGGTATCACTGAATGCGTCTTGTCATAAGGAACAAGAATTTATATGTGTTTATGGGTGGGGATCAAAATGGTTTCTGAGATATTGGGCCTTTTATGAAGTAGAGGGGTTGGGACATAGCCCGGCACATCTTAGGGGACCCTCAGATTGCTATCACTGAATGCGTCCTATCATAAGAAACAAGAATATACATGGTTTTGGGTGGGGATCTGAATGGTTTCCCAGATCTATCACCTTTTATGAAATGGAGGGGTGGAGCATAGCCCGCGTGGGGCCCGGGAGACCTTTAGGTTAGTATCACTGAATGCGTCTTATCATAAGGAACAAGAATTTATATGGTTTAGGGGTGGGGATCTGAACTGTTTCTGAGATATTGGGCCTTTTATGAAGAGGAGGCATGGGGCATAGCCCCAGTGCGACCCGGAAGACCCTTAGGCTGGTATCACTGAATGCGTCTTTTTATAAGGAACAAGAATTAAGATGGTTTAGGGGTGGGGATCTGAATGGTTTCTGAGATATTGGGTCTTTTACGAAGTGGAGGGGGTGGGGCATAGCACCGGCACATCATAGGGGACTCCCAGATTGGTGTCACTGAATGCGCCTTATCATAAGAAACAAGAATATATATAGTTTAGGGATGAGGATCTGAATGGTTTGTGAGATATTAGGCCTTTCAAAAGTGATGGGGTGCATGGCCCAGGCACATCCCAGGGGACCCCCAGGTTGGTGTCACTGAATGCGTCTTATCATGTGGAACAAAAATATATATGGTTTAGGGGTGGGAATCTGAACGATTTCTGAGATATTGGGCCTTTTACAACGTAAAGGGGGTTGTTGACAATTGTTGGCATTTTAAATTTTATGAGTAGGACTATTCCATTCTCAATTGTGTTGAGCATGAAAAAGTTTGATAAACTTGCATCCTGCTTGACCACAATTCATGAGCTTGCTCTTGAGATAGGGTGCAGACAAGCTAGTTTTTCACCTAAACTTGAGGGTTTCGGAAGCTTGTGACCTTCAAAATTAGGTCAAGGACATCACAACCAAATGACTGCTTTCTTCCAGCCTGGTGACGTTAACATGCAAGGTTGGTAAGAATCTAATAATTAGTTCAGGAGATATAGTGCTACAAACAGGCTAGGCCAAATTATGCAAACTGGAACCGCATTTAAAACAGTATGTTCCTATCCCCCTGTTATGAGGGACACAACCGGCCCCTGCCCATTGGGGCTTGAAGAAATAGATGGGCTGCATGATGCTTCCAAGCAGAGATGCTTCCAAGCAGAACTGAAACCGACCGCACACGAGTGCTGGTAAACCACTTAGAGGATCTAAGTCTGCCAAGGTAAAGCAGTGCGAGATGGACCGTCCATGCTTATAAATCCTATTGGTTTCATTGGGTGACAGGGCTTGGGTGTCATTTCATCTTGTCGGGTTAAAGTCCCACAAAATTGGAAGCAACATCTCCAAAATGACCTATACAGTTTTGAAGGGGATGTTAAGCCTTAAATAACAACAAGAGGCCCATGGGCCACAATGCTCACCATAGCTCAGGCGGACACTGCCCACTGGCAGCCAAGTATGGTTTCAGGTTTTAACTTACTGATTATAGAGTCTCCCAAACAAACCACCATTTCCAAATGAGCACCCATGTGGATTCTGTATATGTGTATCTGAAATAGTAGACCTTTTATGAGGAGGAGGGATGGGACATGGACCCAACAGAACCCAGATTGGTATCACTGAATCCATCTTATCATAAGGAACAAGAATATATTTGGTTTAAGGGTGGGGATGTGTACAGTTCCTGAGATATAAGGCCTTTTAATCTGTGGAGGGGTTGGAGCATGGCCTTGGCAGACCTCAGGAAAGCCAAGACTGTTGTCCCTGAATGTGTCTTATCATAATAGCCAACAAAATATATTGTTTAGGGAGACCCTTAGGTTGGTATCACTGAATGCATCTTTTAATAAGGAACAAGAATTTATAAGGTTTAGAGGTGGGGATCTGAATGGTTTCTGAGATAATTGGCCTTTTATGAAGTTGAGGGGGTAGGGCATGGCCCTAGCACATCCTAGGGGACCCCCAGATTGGTGTCACTGAATGTGTCTTATCAGAAGAAACAAGAACATACATGTACATAGTTTAGGGGTGGGGATCTGAATGGATTCTGAGATATATGGCATTTTATGAAGTTGAATGGTGGGGCATTGCCCCAGCGCACCCCAGAGACCCCAAGGTTGGTATCACTGAATGTGTCTTATCATAAGGAACAAGAATATATATGGTTTAGGGGTGGGGATCTGGATGATTTCTGAAATATTGGGCCTTTTAAAGTGGGAGAGGGAGGGGCATGGCCTGGGCACATCCCAGGGGACTCACAGGTTGATGTCACTGAATGTGTTATGTATCATGTGAAACAAGAATATATATGGTTTAAGGGTGGGGATCTGAACAATTTCCGAGATATTTGACCTTTTTCAAAGTGAATGGGGTGGGGCATGGCCAACGGCATATCCCAGGAGACCCCCAGGTTGGTGTCACTGAATGCGTCTTATCATAAGAAACAAGAATATATATACTTTAGGGGTGGGGATTTGAATGGTTTCTGCGATATATGGTGTCATTGGCCTTTTATGCACTGGAGGGGTGGGGCATGGCACCAGCACACCCTGGGGGACTCCCAGGTTAGCAAAAAAGCATATGGCTAAAAGAAGTTCACACAAGGAATACTACAATAAAAGTTTTGTCAAAATATCTGCAAAGGTTTGGCAGCAAATGTCATTTTTTCAATTTTCCCAATTATAAGTCTATGGAAACTACAAGCTGCCAAAGCAACCAAACTAAAAAGCCGATTTTAAAAAAAAAACACAACTTTCAATCCCCCAGCCCAAGGATGCTACATATAAAATTTGGGCCCAATCGGTCCAGTGGCTTCAGAGGAGATGTTTGAAAGTGTTGACGCCATACGACGACGATGACGCAGACGACGATGACCGACAACTGCCTATCCTATAAGCTTCCCCGGAGCCTTTGGCTCTGGTGAGCTAAAACTCTTCTCCAAAACCGCTCAATGGATTTTATTCTTATTTTGCATGAATGTTCCTTGGGTGGACCTCTCTCAGATTCCTTGAAGAAATTTTGATCAGACAAAAACATGGCCACCATGGCCACGCCCCTTGGCTAATTAGCTTCCATAGACTTATAAAGGGAATTTATTTTAAACATCTTTTCCTCCAAAACCGCAAAATGGATTTCGTTCCTAATTTGCATGAATGTTCCTTGGGTGGACCTCTGTCAGATTCCTTAAAGAAATTTTGATCAGACAAAAAACATGGCCGCCATGGCCACCACCCTTGGCTCATTAGCTTCCATAGACTTATAAAGGGAAAAGCTTCAAAAATCTTCATATCTGAAACCAGAAGGGCCAAAGCTAGGACATTTAGTATGTAGAAAAATTATGTGGTCACCTACATAAGTTCTGCAAACTATGCCTCTGGGGTCCAAATTGGCAACGTCCTGGGGCTTATTAGCTCCAATAGACTCTTAATGGAAAAATCTTGAGAACATTTCTTCTCTGAAACCATAAGGCCTATAGCTTAGATATTTAGTATGTAGCAACAGAGAGGGATTCTATCATCTCGAATTCCCCATTCAAGCCTCCCAGCACGTTTTACAGAGGGTCCCTCCTCCTAGCCCCAGGTGAAGGCCCACCACCCTCGCCGGACTGGGGCTCTCCAGACCATGGTTTCAGGGCCGCCTGCCAGAGTAGCAGTAGAGTCGAGCAGGGTCCTAGGACAAACTTCCCCTAGAGGTTTTAGCATTTCTGGGACAGCCCCCACCCCAACATCATCCCACCCCCTTCGGGGGCCCCTAAGCGGGCAGGACGCAACTCCTCGAAGCGCAGACGTAAAGAGCCCCCCCCCCCCCCCCCCCCCGATAGGCCTGTGCCAACGAGGTGGATCAAACGGCTGTGGCAATCGGTTTGCCGGGGTTGCCAATTTATGTTCCTTCCTGGGCGACTTTCCATTTTTAGAGATGTGTGATCAGGACATACCCACCGTCATGTCAAACGCAACAAGAGCTCGTGCTCTGAGGGAGGAGTTTCAGAGAGAAACAGGATAATGGCCTGCCTACCCAAGGTCAGCCGCGGCCCTACGAGAGCTACGCGAGCGACAAGACGAGATCATACAGGCCCGTAATGCTGAACTGGGCGACCAAGGGACAAGCCATCGTTGAGATCAATCGGGACACCAAGCCTGGTGTGGTCACCGGCATTGACAGTGCGTTCTATTGGAATGCCTAACCCGTCACTGCCATTGCATTCGGCCTCTACCCCATCAGAGAACCGGACCCTGCCAACCAAGCTCCGTTAAGAGATGGCAACCTGAGCTTTGTTGCCCAGAGAGCTGTTGAGCATTTCGAAGGAGCAATGAGAGGGCAGGCTCTGACGGCTACTCGGCGCCAGAACATACAGGATTGGGAAGAGAAGGTTCACGAGACTGGTACCACGGTGGATGACGTCGCAGAGCTGTAGGAGCGAAAATCAGGTCAGGGTTACCAACATTGGAGCTACCGAAGCGGTCCCAGCCAAAGAACTCCCGGAGATACCCCCACAGCCACAGAACTCCCAGAGACATCCCCACAGTTGCAGAACCCCCAGAGATAGCGCCATCTCCAGAGATAGCCCCATAGCCGAAGAACCACACAAATTTGGTCATCCAAGAGGAAAAAAAACATCCAATCAGAGAGAAGAGTAGAACAAAAAACAGAAGTGGAACAAAGCATGGCAGTACATGGCTACTACATGCAACATTCCAGTATGTGGGGCTACAGGTCGAAAAGGCCGTGGCTACCCACTTTCTCTTGGAAAATGCGTATGAAAGCAACCTCGTGCCGGACATCTCTCGGGTTGACTATCTAGCAGGCCACAAAGGTCGTACCCACCTGCAACATTGGAAGGTCTCCCTGTGTTTGTCGACGATGTATATGTCTTCGGATATCTACGTAGGGAGGATTGTGTTGTCTGCAAGGTTCGTCTCTCTTGCAAGAAGGCAGTACCACGCAGAATATTTTTGTCCGCATCTTTTTGGTAGTGTGAGACACCGCAGGGTGGGGTAGGGGACACCTGCCAACCAGCATCCTCCATACCTTGGGCACCCAAAGTAGATATGTGTCCGAGATTCATATGGCCGAGCTGCAGGCATCCCTTCCGGCATACGAAAGCCAGCTAATGGGCCAAGGATATGGTTTGTACTCTATAAATTATACACAAGATTTCACCGGAACTCTAGACTGACAGGCTCTCATGGACCACCTATGTAAGAACGGAAGAATTCTAGGAGCAGGGGGAGCTCGCTGATGCCACAGGGAGGGATGCACCCACCATCTTGGCTAATACCGACAGCATGGGGAAACACGTATGTACTTGGGTACGCACAAGCCAAAACGGCTGCACCATGCGTGTGAAGCTATACAACAAGGTCGTGTCGAACTTCGAAGCCGGAAAAGTCCGAGGGCCAATAGGGTGGACATCTAGCCGACTGCATGGATTGCCCCAACCAGTATCTCAAAGACACCTTCCTACATCCGGATATCCAGGCCTGCAGATGCACCCGCACAGAAACATGCCGTGGTAAAGACCTTTGGCTAGCACTGCAAAAGAAAGCAGTGGTGGAGGCCTTGGAGGAAGTTTCTCCGGAAGAAGAACTGTTTGTTGTTCAACCACCCGCCAAGCAGTGGCAGAACTTCGACTGCCTGCCTCGACCAATGCCTCATCCCAGCACATAGACTGCAGAAATCTATCTTCGTGGATTGGTATGCCCATGGCCAGCCTCCAAGCCATTAGGGATTTGGAGTGTGCGGAAGACTGGCGGTGAGCTGCCTTGGTCCAGCTGGAGGCAGAGCTCAAAGCAAACCAAAAAAGCCAGCCAAAGAACTGCAGAGCTGGAACGTCTTGCCAAGTGGGCAGAGTGGAACAAGGCATGGACAGAAGCATCCCAAGCAACAAAGAGCATGGTAGATGGAGCCTTGTGGGGAGCTACATCAAAAGTGACAGAACTACCCAACGACTGCATATTCTCCCTACTTGGATATAGAGAGCCCACCAAACTGGAAAAAGACAACAAGCCCAACAAGTGGCACAATGCATGTCCGAGGGCAGTCTTTGAGGGTGTCAAAGAACTATGGTGTATATGGGCAAGGAAGGGCCTCGGAAAAAGTCCTCAGTGGCTGTACCGAATACTTCCAGACAGCCAAGGACAAATACAAGAGACGTACCTTCTGGCTTCCTTCCATGGACACCCACAAGCCCAAGGGTCTGCACATCCAGGTAGAACCAACAAAAGACATCCCAGAACACAGAAGGTGGACTTATCTGTTGGAACCCTATCCATGTTGTCGAGGCCCTGGACCCAATTGCCTTCAAGCCCTACAAGAATTGGTGAATAGTGCAGTGAAGTACCAGGATATAGCACAAGATAACAAGATGCGGAGTGGAGGTCTACCCTACAAAGGTGGCCAGCTCCCACAAAGGCCAAAGATGCCAAACAGACAATCGATCTACCACCAGGGGAGTACATATGTCGGAACTATGCTCGCACCAACTTCTGTGGAGGAACCCGCACTCTGCTCCTTCTAGTCCCAGCCGAGGCCCCCAAGGGAACTGTAGGAATACCAGTCTATGGCTACTTACTCGAAAAAGAAGTTGAGCTGATTCGACTAGAGAATGCCCATTCCCGTCTCCTCTGCAGACTGGAAGAAATCAGAATTCGCAGAAGAAGAGAGACTGCATTGTGGCTATTTGCTCTTTGCGGTAGCACAAAAACATAGACCCCAAAAAGATCCCCCTTGTATTTAGTTTCTACAAGGAAGGCCTTTTTGTGCCATATGCCAGCAACATCTACATATTCTTTTTCCGAGCAAGTACAATCCCTCCATCGGAGCAGCATATCACAACATCACCACGAGCCCCTACGGTGTAGAGAGGTCCGAGACTCCACCGCAACCAGCTCTTTGAAAAGTTTGTATCAATCTCCCCAAAGCTGGTCCGATCATCCACATCTGCACCTGCAAGCTCTACAACTGTATGGGATGTCCACTCAATCCGCAGACCATCCTTGTAGTGTTGCAGGCGATCCTGGAACTTTTTGTATGGAAAGTAGGGTGCTATGTCTCGTCTGCCGACGAGCGGCATGGTGGAAGATATATATATATGATTTTTTCTACAGCAAAAAATGTTACCGCGGGCAGAGCAGATATGCAGAAGGGGTCCTTGGTGGTTTTGTCTTTTCTACTAGTAATTTCTACTTGCTGTTCATTCCTGCAGATGATGCCAATGGTATGTTTGTTTGATTTGAGGTTTAGTGTCCCCATCAACACTGTAAAGGTCATTTTGGAGACCCTGCTTCCAATTTTGTGGGACTTTTACCCGACATTGAGATGAAATGACATCTCAAGCCCTGCCACCCAATGAAACTTCCTGGTGTATGAATGTCATTTGACGTGTCACCAGTAACAATTCTGAACCAATAGGGATTAAGCAGGGACGGGCCGACTCACACCTCTTTGCCTGGGCAGGCTTAGATCCTCTAAGGGATTTACCAGAACTCATGTGCGGGTCAGTTTCAGCTCTGTGTGGAAGCATCATGCAGCCCATACATTTCTTCAAGCCCCGATGGGCGGGGGGGCCTATGATACCAATTGAGCGTGTTCAGAAATAATATCACCTGCACGGGGGATTGAACTGAGGGCTTCTATCTATCTTCATATACTGAGTCGGTCAAACTTGGCCATTACCTCAGTTGGGTGGTGCGCTAAATTTAGAATTTAGCAAAAAAAAAAAAAAAAACACACCCACTGGATGAGTTCTTAAAACTATTTACAATCTGCTTTCAGAGGTGTACTAAAACGCACACCTCTGGATCCCAATCTACACTATGCGGGCTTTGAACTCCTCTGCAGTTTTGGCATTTACCACAGAGGAGGGAAGACTATTCCACTGAGGAATAGTTCTAGGGAAGAAAGAATTCTTCAGGGCATCACTATAGGCCTGGTACCTACGATATTGACTGTTGTTTAGTTTTGATGCCCTTGTTTGAGTTGAAGTAGTCACAGGGGTCAAGTATTTATCTTTATTAAGAGACACTGTGTCAGAGTGAATCTTATAAAAGAAGGTTAAAGAGGACTGCTCGCGACGGGCCCCCAAGGATGGCCACTCCAGCTCATCGAGCATATCACCAACACTGCTTCTGTTCCGCCATCGCCTGCAGGTCCATCGGGCAGCCGTTCTCTGAACCTTCTCAACCTGCTGAACCTGAGTTTTAACATGGGGGTGCCAAATAGGTGATGCATACTCTAATTGAGGTCTAACCAAGGTTTTGTATGCAACACCCTTTGTCTGCCTAGGTGCAAAAGCCAAATTACGTCTAAGAAACCCTAATGTCCTAGTTGCTTTAGAGGTAATCTCAGAAATATGTTGACCCCAATCAAGATTATCAGTAATGGTGATACCAAGATATTTTGCGGATTGGACATGTTCCAAAGTATGCTGATGTAATGAGTAGTTGAATTTAATCTGCTTGTCTGGAGGGTGCCGTGACACTTCTAGCACCAGAGGCAATAGAATCGATGTCATTCCCTAAAATGGTTCCCCAGTATATTGGCAATTTGACGTATCAGAAGACTAAGCTTCCTAAGGTTACGATGGGTCACTGAGCTATCATGCTCCACTTGCAAAGTCTGCAGCGAAACCTTGGTCTGGCAAGAAAAAATGAGAGAGAGAAAAAGTTTACCGTTTTCTTCTTTTTCCAACGTTTTAAAATATTGAAAATGCATGATGTTTTGGAAATTCTGGCACCAGTGTGATGAAAATTCTGCATTGTGTTCGTGTGTGTGAAAGTGAAAGTAGAACGAAAGTGAGTTGTTATGGGCAATTTCATTGGATAAAGAAATGGTCGCCCTAAATAGCGAAAAAGACTCCACTCTGCGGCGCGCTTTGGTGCATTGGAGCGCTTTGGTGCAGTGGAGCGCTTTGGCACTGTGGTAGCGCATCGGATTTGTGATCGAGAGGTTGCGGGTTCGATCCTCACGCTGACAAAAGTGTTGAGCAAGGCACCCCATCCACATTGCTGAAAAAAGGACTGGTTACCACCCAAGCATCTAGCCTTTAAGAGCATTCTTGCTGACTGTCAACATGGTTTCCGAAGTCAAAGGTTTTGCGAAACACAATTAGTTCAGTTTTACCATGACATTGACGGTATTCGACTGGAGACATTTCGTGGAGTACGACTGAGCTCCGCCCATGATGCGCAGTGGAAAATTGTGCTCCACGTTTTTGTACCAGTCAAATGTGATCCGTGCTTCCAGTTTGATGCCTAAAGCAAGAAAATGAAAGACTAATGTGACTGTTTCATATTTTAGCATTCTTGACTGTCCCTCGGTTGCACAGAAAGCAATGACCTATACAGTGTTGACGGGGACGTTAAACCTCGAATCAAACAAACAAACAAACAAACAGAAAACAAATTATCAAATATATTCGTATATATGCTCTATATTGCTTGAATTCAGTGACTCATTGCGACGAATCTCGTGGCACAGTGGATAAACTACTGGACTATTGTCATGAAGTTCAATTTTGCACCACACGGGGGGTCGTGAGTTCAAATCACAGTGGATGCTTATTTCTTTCTTTCTTTTTTTTTATTTAAACATATTTACTGCTATTATCATTTGCACGTTTGTAGATTTTTTGTCAAAAACTGAATAATAATAATAATAATAAAATGTGTTTTAAAATGATATTTAATTCATTCTGATTAGTTCGCCGTCTTTTAAGCTCTTTTTAGGGGCAAAAACAGCAAGCTGAAATTGTATTGTTTTGTGAAACAGAAGCACTAAAATGAGATTTCTTGTTTAGTGGTTCATAGGGACACTTTCTGGTTGTCTTTTAATTGTTGTAATATGTTGGGCTCTTTTGAAAAGAAATCGACATTTTGGGTCAAATAGTGTGTTTTTTTTTCGGCCCCCACCCATAGGGGCTTGAAGAAATATATGGGCTGCATGATGCTTCCACGCAGAGCTGAATCCGGCCCGCACAGTAGTACTGGTAAACCGCTTAGGGGATCTAATCCTGTCCAGGAACCGCGGTGCGAGGCGGACCGTCCATGTTAATAAACCCTATTAGTTTCATTGGGCGACAGGGCTTGAGATGTCATTTCAACTCAATGTCGGGTAAAAGTCCCACAAAATTGGAAGCAACGTCTCCAAAATGACCTTTACAGTGTTGACGGGGACGTTAAACCTCAAATCAAACAAAAGTGTATTATTAAAATTTCATTTTTGATAACTTGCTTTCATTCAACTTAGGACACCATAGGCGATCTATGTTGTCTTCTGACAACCCCATATTATCCCCTCGCAACAACGTTGTGACGGGGATATAGCATCGGTACCTTGCGTCCATGTGTGTGTTTGTGTTTGTGTGTGTGTGTTAGTGTGTGTGTGTGTGTCCGTCCGGAACCTTGTGAACACGATAGCAGACACAGTTTTCATCGTAGAAGCTTCCAGCCTTCCACAAATGTTTCCCATGGAAAGACGACGACCCCTATAGGAGCTTTTTTCGTGAAGCACTTCCGCTTCTAAAAACAGAACGGGAAAAGCCCTGGCCGTCAACGTCGTATATGCTTCAAGGTAGTGGGACAGATAAAGTGTTAATTACAGCGTAAATTTAACTTTTGACGAATTCTAATGTAAGATAATGGGACAAACACCGATTTGCTACCAGGTGTGAAATTTCGCATTACGAAAACATGCCTATACAACTATATTATCAATTTTTCGGGGAAAAAATGGAAATTTTAAGATGAAAAAATGTGATATTTTTTTATTTCTGCTCGAAACAAAGATTGCGGGGACTCGATAGAACCGCCTCTACGAGATAAAGATTTTTATTTATTTGCCCGTTTTTTTTTTTTTAACATTTAATCATTTATCATTTTGTACATTAAGTACAGGCGGTTCTATCGAGTACCCACAATCTATGTTTTGAGGCGGTTCTATCCACAAACAGGAATAAGAAAAATAATGTTTACCCTGTAAACCCCAGTTTTACTTTATAAAAGTGGGGTTTGAGGGGGTAAAAATCGCATAGGCGTGTTTTTCATGATGGCAAATCCCTAGTCTTATGTTTAAATTAACTGCTCTTCAAGATATACTGTACAAACGACCCAACAGGGTCCTTTCTCTCTCTCTCTCTCTCTCTCTCTCTCTCTCTCTCTCTCTCTCTCTGTGAGTGTGCCATGGCCTACATGTTGCTCTCTCTCTCTCTCCCTCTCTCTCTCTCTCGCTCGCTCGCTGTCTCTCTCTCTCTTAGCGTACCAACACTTAGCGAGCGTAGGTTAATTACAGTTTCCACGTCAACCGACATGTAACGTGTCAACAACGTCGTGTCTACATCAAACAAACATCCAACGCGATGCACTGAATTTGACTTTGCAACGTCGATGAAACGTCAGAACGTTGCGTTGGCGATAATACGGCGTTGCTTAATAAGATGCCATTTGCCCAGTGCTCGGACCCATCAAGACTCAGTGGGATTGGAACATTAAATTCAAAACAAACGTAGAACACAATTTCAGTGCATGAGAATGAAACACTCCTTCGCAAGTGCAAGATTTTACAGTAAAATTAGGTAGATCAACCTGCCCAGCCCTAACATTACCAGGAACCCCAAAACGGGTACCCTGGCAAACAGTGCATGCCCAGATCACACGCCACCGAACGCGGCGTCTGATCAGGGCCTACACTGTTTGCAAAAGTCAAGCCAATTTCCAAATACATTTTGAAGAAAACACAACCTGACACGCCTAAATTTTGAAATGGACTCCTGCTATATATAAGGAGAAAGATTCCATTATTTGGTACAAAAAGGGTAAATGGCTTATTAGCTTAGCTCCACAATATCTTCTTGGATACACGGATCAGTAAAACCTCTCATCTCAACGGTCACGTGACATTGACGTGAGTTGGAGTGGGTGTCGACGGCATGACGTTGATTCAACGTTGACTCGACGACCGTCTTTCAGTCCACTCATTAGCTTTTTTTCGACTGTCAGTATGTTTATTTTTCTGTCTGTTCGTCCGTACGTCTGTTAGTCATTCATTCATTCAGTCGGTCCGTCTGTCGTCTGTCAGTTTGTCAGTCAAACCTCTCTCTCTCTATCTCAACGGCCATGTGACGTTGAAGTGAATTGGAGTTGGTGTCGACGTCATGACGTCGAACCAACGTTGACTCGACGTCCGTCTGTCAGTCCACTCATTAGTATTTTTCTACTGTCAGTATCAGTTTATTTTTCTGTCTAACTGTCCGTCCGTTCATCTGTTAGTCAGTCATTCAGTCAGTCGGTCTGTCTGTCGTCTGTCTGTCTACTGTCAGTTTTTCAGTCAAACCTCTCTCTCTCTCTCTCTCTCTCTCTCTCTCTCTCTCTCTCTCTCTCTCTCTCTCTCTACATGATGTTTGATCGAAATAAAATATTGTTTAAACCAAAACAAACGTTGTCTGTCCATAGGAATCTTCAATTTATTAAAACTGCACTTCTAGACAGATCGTTTGACATTTTTTTTAATTGCACATGTAGACAGATCGTTGGACAGTTTTCTCAATAGATAGATAGATATATATATATATATATATATATATATATATATATATAGATAGATGGATAGATAGATAGATAGATAGATAGATAGATAGATAGATAGATAGATAGATAGATAGATAGATAGATAGATAGATAGATAGATAGATAGATAGATAGATAGATAGATAGATAGATAGATAGATAGATAGATAGATAGATAGATAGATAGATAGATAGATAGACTTGGATAGCGAATAACGAAAAGTTACTTAAAAACCTATTTTGTAAGTAAGCTTTCGTAAGCCATTGACATGGGTCATTCACGAAGAGATTTTCGTCAATAACAAACGGATCCAGGATAAATGAATTTCAGTAATAAAAGCAAAATATCATTCTTTCCTTCTCGAGGCATTATTTCAATGTAAACGGGTATATTTTCTCTCAAAATGTCTGAATATTGTTAGCATTTTAAGTTCCGCCAATACATTTGAATAGCGATGGCCGTTTCAATGGGCGGACAGTGCTTTGCGCATGCGCAAGAATGAGGTCATAAACAGAATCTCTAAAACCTCCTATTGATTTTCAAGGTCAATGGTAAAAGGTCAAGGCTACAATGGCCTTGACATTAAAAACCTTGTGAACAGGATAGAAGACAAATACATCATCCTGGAATCTTCAAACCTTCCACAAATGTTCCCCATTGAAAGACAATGAACCCTATTTCTGTTCAAGGTCAAAGGTCAAGGTCACAATGAACTTGACCTTAAAAACCTTGCGAACACGATAGAAGACACATTTATCATCATAGAAGCTTCAAACCCAGCAAACTCCGCTCAGGAAGAGACCAAGTGGATATAATACTCCTGGATTTCTCCAAGGCGTTTGACAAGGTGCCTCACCAACGTCTTCTCCACAAACTAGAATACTATGGGGTCCGAGGAGACACCTTGTTATGGATCAGAGAATTTCTCAAAGGGAGATCACAACAGGTCATCTTAGAGGGTGAGAAATCATCACAGAAAGAGGTTCTTTCAGGAGTTCCCCAGGGTACAGTGCTGGGTCCCTTACTATTTCTGGCCTTCATAAACGACCTACCTGAGGTAGTAAAGACGTCAGAAGCCAGACTTTTCGCTGACGATTGTCTCCTGTACCATCACATCAGTAATCACAAAGACTCCTCAGACCTCCAAACCGACCTCTCTGCTCTTGAAGACTGGGAAACAACATGGCAGATGCATTTTCACCCAGAAAAATGCACAGTGATCAGAGTCTGCACCAACAAGCGCCTAAGGAAGACTACAGAATACAGTTTGCATGGGCACACATTAGATGTTGTCGACTGCAGCAAGTACCTGGGCGTCAGCATAAGTGAAGATCTGACCTGGAAGAAGCATGTAGACCATACTGCAGCCAAAGCCTCCCGAACACTGGGTTTTCTACGCCGCAACCTAAGGGATTGCCGGAAGGAGGTTAGGTCCGCAGCCTACAACGCCATGGTCCAACCAACACTAGACTATGCCTCCACTTCCTGGGACCCTCACATCAAGGACGACATTAACACACTGGAGAAGGTCCAACGCAGAGGGGCAAGGTTCGTCTGCAACAACTACACAGACAGAACCCCTGGGCGCGTCACTACCATGCTGGGTAGCCTGAACTGGATCCCCCTGTCAACAAGACGGTACAACCAGCGACTTATTATGCTGTTTAAACTGCAACACGACCTAGTTGACATCGGTGAATGCAACATCCTACGACCAGGAGATCAACGCACCAGAGGGTCTTACAGACTCTACCAACCGCCAGCTATACTCAGCGTCTACAAATATTCCTTCTTCCCCAGAACAATCAGCGAATGGAATAGGCTACCAACATCGGTGACAGACTGCCACACACTGGAGGAATTCAAGGCTGCCCTGATACCTGCAGCCTTCCCCTTCTCTCCAGCCTACTAGCCCGGATCGAGATGTGTACATAGTTTTAATTGTAAATAGACATGTTTTTAATCTTTCCGGAGGGTGGCTGTCCCATTCCCTCTCGCTGGACAACAGTACATTCCGTCGAGGAATCCTGTCCAAGAACTGGAAGAAGAAGAAGAAGAACCCTCCATAAATATTCCCCGTGGAAAGACGATGAACGCTATTGATTTTCAAGGTCAAGGTCACAATGAACTTGATCTTAAAAACCTTATGAACAGGATAGAAGACACAGTTATCATCGTAGAAGCTTCAAACCTTCTACAAATGTTCCCCATGGGGAGACGATGAACCGTATTGACTTTCAAGGTCAGTGGTCAGAGGTCAAGGTCACAATGGACTTGACCTTAAAAATCTTATGAACAGGACAGAATATACAGCTATCATCGTAGAAGCTTCAAACCTTCATGTCGATGAATGGTGTGCTGTTGCGAGGGGATGCTACGCTTGCGTTGCCTTGTTTGTTCTGTCGAGATTATTTCACTTATATCTAACCGATCGTTAATCACAGGTTGGCGAAACTCGAAGCCGGCATCCCCGGAGAAAAACCACCCGACCTCCGGTTGGCGTCTCACATGTGACCCTAGCCAGTTTCGAAACACAGCCGTGAGAGAGCTATGATTAACAGTCATAAGTCAAAGAAGCACCTCCAAGCCAATCATTTATAATCAGATAGATCCAAGCTGTGTCCTAGCTCCATATTAACTGCAAATGACAAGCACAATAAATAGTTTAAGTTTCGTATTTGTTTATAAAACTTGTATTATGGTTACTTTCTAAAATTGCCTCGGGCCAATGCAGCAGACCTCGGACCTTTCTTTCTTTCTTTCTTCATGTTTCACCTTAACCCCAGGAGGGGACACAGACGGTGTATGTTACATACACTTCAGTTTTGCAGGATGAAAGCCTACACAGTAATCATATAATTATGGTAGGGTTCTTTAACCTGCACAGGGGATGGTTCTCCCTGCACAGGGGGCCTCCAGTTAACGTCCCGATCCGAAGGTCAATGCGAAATTACTTGATCAATGACATTATATTATAAGCCAGTTACTTATATTTTTATGACCTCCAATGTTTATTATAGATATATATAATTTGATTTATAGATATCTATTATAAAATTATAGATATCTCGTAAACTTATAGATATCTCGAAATTGTATTAAATAGTAAAACGGCACGCCATATACTTTTCTATGTTCAGTCATATTAATTGAGTCACGTGACTGATTTCACGCTCTTTTTCAAACGTGGTCGTTGTGCTCCACGAAATTGTTCGAAATTTCACGAATCTCCCAGTCGAACACAAAACGTGCTCCACGCTTCAGTTCGTGGACCACGAAATCACCAGTCGAATACCGCCATTGTGAGCAATCTGGATGGGCGAACGCTAATGTCCGGGAATTATCCGGGAAATGTCCGGGAAATGGGGGATAGTGGTGCGTTATCCCTAATTTCTCCCCATTTTCGGTGGTCAGAAATTAATAAAATTTGTATCAAATAAAATTTTAAGCTCCATTCTAAAAGATTATTAAAAATTATTTTTCATTTTTAACAATTTAAGGGTCCATTTCTGAAGTTAATTTGTCCGGCAAATTCCCAGATTGTGACCTGAATGTTGGGGTAGTGTGGCGTTAATCCTAATATCTCGACTTTGGGTGGTCAGAAATTAATAAAAATCAGTATCAAATAAAAATGTTAGCTCCATTCTAAAAGATTTTTAGAAATTATTTTTCATTTTAAATATTTTAGGGGTCCGTTTTTAAGTTGATTTGTTCGGGAAATTCCCGGATTGTGTCCTGGATGTTGTGGGCAATAGTGCCTTATTCCTGATATCTCGACTTCGGGTCGTCAGAAATTAATGAAATAAGTATCAAATAATGATAATAATATATGTCGTGTGCTCATTATAAGCGCCTCACTGAGGCGATTCTAATGAGTGCACACAACATGACTTTATTTTATAGAAGATCACAAAGATATAATAAGTGATAAGTGATCTTTAATTACGACACAAGACCTACTTGACAAACAGTGTAGAGCTTGATCAAAGGTTTAAACCATATATGCCTAGCGTCCCATTGGTGGGATAGCGTCCCATTGGTGGGACATTTGCAAACAGTGTAACAGATCAGATATATAACCATATATGTCAAGCGTCCCATTTGTGGGACATTGGCAAACAGTGTAGACCCAAATGATCAGACGCTGCAAATCGTCGCGTCTGATCTGGGCTGAAAAAATGCGGTATCTGAACTGAGTCTACACTGTTTGCTTAAACAACGACAAAATTTAACCGCATCCATTTCTTGCTGGCGATGAATTAGGTGTAAGGATTTTGTGTGATTTTATGGACCATCATGATCAGACGATGCAAAATTTGGCGTCTGTTCTGGACTGCAAAATGCGACATCTGATCTGGGTCTACACTGTTTGCTTTAACAACGACGAAATGTTACCGCATCCAAGTTTTGCTGGCGATGAAGGTGGTGTATGGACTTTGAGTGTTTTTACGGACCACTATGATCAGGCGCAGCAAACTTTGCGTCTCACCTTGGCCGCAAAATGTTGCATCTGATCTGGTTCTTCACTGTTTGCTGAAACACCGACGAAATTGAGCCGCATCCATTTCTCGCTGGCGATGAATTAGGTGCACGGACTTAGAGCGATTTTACGGGGCATTAATTTTCTAACGAGATTAAACATGTGTTAAGTTAATTGCTTTAACTCATAATAAGTTGACGTGTGCTGCATACATGGATTGAAATAGTAGAAAGTGACTTCCAACAAAGTTGTCCAATTGATATTTTGCATGAATGCTGTTATTTTGTTTGTCTGAATTGAGATTAAACATCACCGTCAACACTATTTTGGTCATTTTGAAGACTTTGCATTCCAATTTTGTAGGACTTAACGTTTTGAGATATAGTGCATTTTTCACATTTCCAAAATGGTTACTTTTCTGATAAAATTCGTTATATTTTTCTTATTTATACTGCAAGCATGGGCTGTGGTTGCTCGTTAGAACATCCTCGTTGAGGCGGTTCTAACGTGTAACAACAACCAATGTCCCACAGATGGGACTCTAGGCATATATGGGTAAAACCTTTGATCAAGATCTACACTGTTTGCCAATGTCCCACCAATGGGACGCTAGGCATATATGGGTTGAAACTTTGATCAAGCTCTACACTGTTTGCCAAGTAGGTCTTGAGCCGTAATTAAAGATCACTTATTATATATTTGTGATCTTCTATAAAATAAAGTCATGTTGTGTGCACTCATTAGAATCGCCTCAGTGAGGCGCTTATAATGAGCACACGACATACATTATTATCATTATTTGATACTAATTTCATTAATTTCTGACGACCCGAAGTGGAAATATTAGGGATAAAGCACCAATACCCACAACATCCAGGACACAATCCGGGAATTTATCGGACAAAACTTAAAAATCGGACCCCTAAAATATTAAGAATGAAAAATATTTTTAATAATCTTTTAGAATGGAGCAAAAACTGTATTTGATACTAATTTTTATTAATTTCTGACCACCCGAAGTCGAGATATTAGGGTTATCGCACCACTACCCCAACATCCAGGTCACAATCCGGGAATTTCTCGGACAAATTAACTTCAGAAATTGACCCTTAAAATGTAAAAAATGAAAAATAAATTTAAATAATCCTTTAGAATGGTGCTTAAAAGTTTATTTCATACTAATTTTTTTAATCTCTGACCACCTGAAGTGGAGATATTTGGGTTAACGCACCACTACCCCAACATTCAGGTCACAATCTGGGAATTTCCCGGACAAATGAACTTCAGAAATGGACCCTTAAATTGTTAAAAATGAAAAATATTTTTTTATTTGATACTAATTTTATTAATTTCTGACCATCCAAAGTGGAGATATTAGGGATAACGCACCACTACCCCCGCCCCCATTTTCCGGACAATTCCCGGACATTAGTGTGCACTAATGTCCGGAAATTGTCCGGAAAATGGCCGGGAAATTTCAGGAAAATGGGGGTAGTGATGCGTTATCCCTTATATTTCCACTTCAGGTGGTCAGAAATTAATAAAATTAGTATCAAATAAAATTTAAAGATCCATTCTAAAATATTATTAAACAATATTTTTCATTTTTAACAGATTTAGGGTCCATTTCTGAAGTTGATTTGTCCGAGAATTTCCCGGAAAAAATTTACTTAAAAAAAAACTCCTAAATTGTTAAGAAAAAAAAAATATTTGATACCAATTTTATTAATTTTTGACCACCCGAAGTGGAAAAATTGGGGATAACGCACCACAAACCCCCATCTCCCAGACAATTTCCGGACATTAGTGTGCACCCCATGTTTGTCAAGACTGCTTCTATTTAAGAAATAGATTGGTTCCCTTGTCGTAAATGTCTCCGCTAGGTGGCTACAACATAACGATTGGTAGCTAGCAGAGGCCATTACGTCTTTTTATAGCATAAGCACTGACGCGATGTTGGAAATACCCGAGTTCAACAAGGGTAACTGCTGAGTCAGGCATGCATAAACAAACAAAAAGATCCATACTTAGTTTTCTTGAAATAATTTATTTTACATAGACTTGTTAAAATCTTATCATTATGTTGAAATATGTATCTTTCTGACACTCGCAGATATAATTTACAATAAGTATACTGGATAATACACAGCTTGATGGCATACTACGGCAGTATTTGAAATTAACAGACGCGCTTTTCGAGGCATGCGCAGTGGTAAGAGTAGGATTCTCTACCTCAAATCAATGTACTCGCTACCTATCGTTATGTGCGTACCGAAGGGGAGGTAATAACGAAGGGGAACCAATCTATTTAAGAAATAGAGGGTCTGTGTACCAGTCAACCAAGCATCTTCCAGACGTCGTTCGATCACACTGGTGAAAAAAACATGGAAATCACGGGAAGAACATGCACAATTTGTCTTCCGCTACCATGTTCTGGTAGATGATCGAACTCCCTCATAGATAGATAGACCCTGGAAGTCCTGCTCGTAATGCTCAAGTCCACAGCATACAAAACTCTTGTCCGTCCGCGATTGGAATATTTATGTATTTTCAATAACCTGTATGTGGGACCAGGACTGGGGACGGGACAGGGAAGAAGTCCTATCTGGGTAAATGGTTGAGAATCTCCTGGCAATACGCTGGTCTTGTCACGTCAAGAGGCCTGGCTAGACTCAAGAGCGTGGTCTCTTCTGCATGCTTTTCTCGCTTCCCGGGTCCCTTGAAATACCGAAATGGGTAAAACCCATCAACTTCCGGGTCGGCATTTCTGGGTAGCTCACGCCACAACAATATGCTTCCAGCTTCTGGTCACCCCTTACAGCTACAGATATCTACAAACTCGAATCTGTCCAACGCAGAGCTGCCAGGTGGACCATACGAGAATATAGGTAAACATCAAGTGTTACAGCTATGCTTGGCAAACCCCAATGGCGTCCACTGGTTCAGAGACGCATTGGCAATCGCCGTATCATGCTATACAAGGTCACACATGACCTTTTTGCAATCCCTGTCTCAGATTACCTCACACCAAATCGCAGAGAGTCGAAATTTATCCTCCATTTAGCATACAAGCAAATCCCTACCCAGACCAACAATTACAAGTATAGCGTTTTCCCAAGATCAGTTATACACTGGAACGCTCTCCCAACCTGTATTGTCCTGCTACCGACCTTGACACAGTTCTGTCATGCTGTCTGCCAGGTGGTGCATGTGTACCCCTAAATCACCAGAATCTGTTTTTTATCTTTTAACTATACTAACTTTCTTTTCGCACTGTATAAACTCATTTCGCTTGCTCTGCTTACCTTTCATTTCAGCTAACCACCTTTAGCACTTGATATACCGGATACCCTTCTGTAGTCCTCTTATGAGGTTAAGAAGTAATGGAAGAAAGAAAGAAAGTTTAAGTCGAAGCACATCCCGCTAAGCGCAATGCATTCTTAATTGAATAGTTCAAAGATGTCACTGGAATAGGTCCCCTGGAAAAGTAACAAATACATCTCGTCGAAATGGCAAACTTAGTATCTAAGCAGCACTGGCGTTGAAATTTTGGATATAGAAAGCGGAGTTACTCTATCCAGGCAGTTATCGAGAAAGGCAAAGATAATTCAAAATAGAAGTGAAGGCAATGATCAGGAATCGATACAATTATTCCACACCTCCCATTAGAGACACCAAAGGGAAAGAAACACAAACATGAAATAACTAGACCCTAATAGAAACATCAATAGCGGAAAGCCAAAATGACAGTTACATTCCTACAAAATGGTCAATTGGCTATTCAAAACAAAAAGATAAAAGCGATACGCACATTCAAATACAAACTACAACAAAAGACAGCATATCTGTGCGCTCGCTGACGAATGCATTTGTTGTTCACATGTGTTTAAATTAAATGTATGTTCGGCAGTTAAATATATATAATACTCTACTTGAGATGTATGGAGAAAAAAAAGAAGAAATAATGAATTTATTTGTTCTCTCTCTCTCTCTCTCTCTCTCTCTCTCTCTCTCTCTCTCTCTCTCTCTCTCTCTCTCTCTCTCTCTCTCTCTCTCCATCTATCTCTCTCTCTCTTAATGCATATATATATAACTATGATGTATACTCAAACTTCAAATTATCTAAGACAAAAATTGTAAAAAACTGTTGAATCCATGCATTGCCAACACCCTATCGCGCATAGACAAATCCATTTATGACAGCGCGTGATGGTAAATACAGGTACGTTTTGGTGTTTTGGTGCGTTTTGGTATATCTAAGGACCGGTTTATTAGGCTATCCCCGCGCATTTCGGAGAAAAGTGGATATGCGGCGATAATCCCGTCCGGCCGTATGTAATGTTCGGATAAATTAGCGGGGGAGCATTATGTAACAGATGAAAAAATATCCTAATCACCTTTACCCGGCCGGGGATCGAACCCCGGCCGCCGGATTAAAAGCCGGCTTGTACTATATACCTATACCCTGTGACATTCTCCCCCTCCACATTGAAATTCGTGCTCGAATTTCTGGGAGTCCGAGAATCACGTGAAATGGTACTCAAGGAGTTTTATTGCACATGTGGGTTATTCACGTTGGGCGCCAACTGTAACAGGTGAAAAAAATGCTTTTCACCTTTACCCGGCCGGGGATCGAACCCGTGCCGTCGGATTGGTAAGCAAACACTCTACCACGTCGCTATAAAAGCCGGCTTGTACCGCAAGGCAGTACAAGTGTGCTATATACCTATACCCTGTGACAATTACAACTAGGTTTGTCGAAGTAAAATCCCTTTTGCTTTTGTCTATCTATCTATCTATCTATCTATCTATCTATCTATCTATCTATCTATCTATCTATCTATCTTTATTTCTTTATTTCTTTCTTTCTTTCTACTGATACTGCGATCGGTCACATTTGACCATTACTCGCAGGTGTACATTACATACACTCCAGGTTTTGCAGAATGAAAGCCTGCGCAGTAATCATGTAATTACGACAGGATTCTTTCTTTAGCCTGCACAGCGGATGATTCTCTTTGCACAGAAGTGTGTGTGTGTGTGTGGGGGGGGGTGCTCCAGTTAACATCCCGATCTGCACTTTATGACATTCAACCCTGCAAATGATGTCAATGGAGCGTGATCGGACGCCGAAATTTCATCGTCACTGCTGGGGATCGAACCCGGGACCTCTAGCATCAGAGGCAAGTGCACTTAGAGCTGAGCTATGACGCTTTACGCTTGTCGAGGTTTCTTGTCAAATCGAACCCATTAAAAGTCCAGTCGTACCTTAGTCAACTCGTACCTGTTTTGGTCAACTCGTACTTTAGTCAAAAAATCCATCTTGGGCTAAGTACGCATTGGATCTTATTTTGGATAGCCTATTGGCCATTTTGTGGGAAAGCAACTGTCCTTTTGGCTTTCCGCTATTGACGTTTCCATTAGGGTCTGTTTTTTTATGTTAATGTTTCTTTCCATTTGGTGTCTCTGAGGGAAGCTGTGGGTTAATTGTATCGATTCCTGATCATTGCCTCCACTTCTACTTTTAATACACATATATACAGGGTCAACTTTACAGTCTATGAAGACCCCCGACCTTTTTCCGGAAGCCGAAGGCGATATATAGTGTGTGCATTACGAAGTAGAAGTAAAACAAATTCAGGAATCGATACAATTAACTTACTCCACCCATCAATGACACCAAAAGGAAAGAAACACAAACATGAAGCGACAAGACCGTAATGGAAACCTAAACAAAGGATGGCCATAAGACAATTTACTTTCCCACAAAATGGCCAAATGACCATCCAAAATAAAAAGACACAAGTGATACACACAGTGAGTAGTAACAAACAACAACATAAATAAACCGCCACAGAAGAACCCCCTTGGAACGGTCAGTGGAAAGAATTCCACTGGGGGGCTTAAATCGATTTTACGTGGCCACAATCCTCGCCCTTACTTCCGTCGCGATTTAGACAAATAATTTGTTCAGTCCGCATGAAGGCCTCCTAACTCATCAGTGCAACATCTCCGTGAACACAAATAATCAAAGAACCACAGAGGTGAGACAACGGTGAGACCTCGACAGCAAAAAAAAAAAAAAAAAAAAAAAACACTGAAATGCTGGAGCAAAAGAAAACCAACAGTTAGACTCCGATGGGCCCGACCAGAGACAGAGATCTGTCGATCGATCTATCTTGGCCTTTACCTCAGTTGGGTGGTGCGCTAAATTTTAGAATTTAGCGAAAAAAAACCTCACCGGATGAGTTCTTAAAACTGTTAATAATCTGCTTTCAGAGGTGTACTAAAACGCATACCTCTGGGTTCCAATCCATACCGTGCGGGATTTGAACACCTCTGCAGTTTTGGCATTTACCATAGAGGAGGGAAGACTACCTACGATATTGACTGTTGTTTAATTGTGATGCCTTTGTTTGAGTTGAAGTAGACACAGTGGTCAAGTATTAATCTTCATTAATTAAGAGCCATTGTATCTGAGTGTATCTTATGAAAGAAGGTTAAAGGGGACTGCTCACGACGGGCCTCCAGCGATCGCCATTCCAGCTCATCGAGCATTTCGCCAACATTACTTCTGTTCCGCCCGCGCCTGCATGTCCATTGGGCAGCCGTCCTCTGAAACTTCTCAACCTGTTGAATCTGCGTTTTAACATGGGTATGTCAAACAGGCGATGCATACTCGAGCTGAGGTCTAACCAATGTTTTGTATTTCACCAAAGAACAGATACGAGTTGACCAAAATCAGGCACGGGTTGACTAAGATATGACTTGACTTAGGTACGAGTTGACCATTTACCTTCGCCGATATAGTGGTATGTCCTCAACGTTGAAGATTATCGACAGTGGAGTGCGAGAAGGGAATAATTAGAAGAAGAATCGAAAAATATATTAGAGCAGTAAGGAACTTCAGAATGATATAAATAGATTAGGATGTTGGGCACGAAAATGGGGCATGAGCCTGTTAAATGCAATATTATGCAGATAAGTAGGAAGAGAACCAATAATATTAAGGCTTCTTACCAGCATGTTAACAAGCCCGTTAAATGAACGCCCCTCTAAACCCCAGTTTATAAAGAGAAAATTGGGTTTCCATCACGAAAACACGCCTATATAATTTTGACCCCCTTGGACCCTTGTTTTATATGGTAAAACTGGGGTTTACAGGGGTAAGACATATTTTTCTTATTTCTGCTCTAAAATATAGAAATATAGATTGCGGGTACTCGTTAGAATTACCACCTCAATGAGGCGGTTCTAACGAGTACCCGCAATCTATATTTTGAGTAGAAAAAAGAAAAATATCATAATTTTTCAGCTTAAAAAATTCCCTTTTCTTCGGCGGTAAAGTTTATAATGTATTTATATAGGCGTGTTTTTGTAATGCAAAAGGGTATACATTATTTTGCTTATTTATGCTCCAAGACAAAGATTGTGTGCACTCGTTCGAACCGCCTCAATGAAGCGGTTCTAACGAACAACCAAAACCTATGTTTGAATATATACCTATTCCTATGTCAACATCTTATTGGACCCATTGGCCTCTTCTGATGCATTCTGGTTCTGGGTTCCGATCTCTGGTACGTTGTCCGGGTGTTTAGCAGGAAAAAACTGAATTGCAAGGGTATTCTCGCCAAAACAGCTTTAGACGGCTTTTGAACGCGTTTAGGATGGACTCGTTTACTATGCCTTTTGTCAAAGAACTCACAGCTTGATTTGAGAAGCAATTGTTTTAACCTATCTTAATAAGGCATATGCTTTAGACTTTTTACAAGTCTTGTTGCACGACGCTGCACATTTTCTATGAGCGTTTTGTCTTTCTTGAACACGGGGGTCTTCACCATAGACGCGTATTCTAGGTGTGGTCTCACGACAGACTTGTAAAGGTTTAAGGGCATCTCTTTATCCATGAATGTGAAAATTCGTACAAAGACACTCTAAAAAGAGTGTCGAAATATGTGTTTCATTTTCTGCAGAACGTGTGTTGTTCCAATCAATACCTTTGCTGTTCAATCCCCAAGAAGCAGAAAATGTGATTGGTTTCTTCCAGCTATATCTCGTAAGATTTCAAAAAGGTACAGGTTATTTTCACAAGTGGAATTTGGGCTTCTATATATAAATAGTAGAAGTAAAACAAAGATCAGGAATTGATACAATTAACTTACTCCACCCATAAAAGACACCAAAGGGAAAGAAACCTATTACCACATTGTCTCTACCGGGAAGATTTATTTTACACCTGGTAGATTCCTGAAAATTTCTGTTTTGCTCTATATCAATAGCTGGAATGCTATTTTTGACATTCTATAGGACACTTCTATCTTTGTTTAAGTCGTCGTTAAATTACGAATGGCCATTAAGCGCAAATATCTCAAATTTTAACTCGCCACCGACCCAAACCCCCACCCACCCCGTGCTCTGCTCATGTGCCTATAATTTAAGAGGCTTTTGATTATGTGACACGGGAACATATATGTTTAAGTGCTGGCGCTATTTGTTTTGTGACAGTATAATGCAGAAAACACGGCACAAAATATCCCCACAGTTACTTGTCACATCGCTGAAGGTATTAAACATTCACTTATCTGGATGATATTTGGATCACAAATTGAATATAGAAACTTCTTCAAAATGCGTGTAAGGTTTTACATTATTATCATGTAAATTTCAAGATATGAACCGAAATATAAGACCGTGTCGCAAAATTTGTAGCCGGGAGTAACTTTGCGGTATTGACGATGTCCAGCATTTTGCAAAATATGTTCAGTCTGGGGTTGCTACAAGAATTACTTTATCATAGCCAATTAAAAACATGTTAAGGATCAGAAAATTGTAAAAATAAAGTTATTTCATCGCGCCGTCTAGTACATAATTGACCCGGGAGTAGGTCTGGAGTAATTTCTGGCTTGAAATCAGCGCAGATTTGCCTTATTGCACATGTCACACACATTGCATTTCTTAAACGTTTATCAGAAGAAAAGTGGAGATGCACTTTTTATTTATTTAATTATTTATATATATATCGGTACTCTGCACACACCCTCACCTCAACGCCCTGTTCCTGCACCTATCATTACGTAACACACCCGTGTGATAAAATGGTGTCTGTCAATTTGCCAGAATAAACATGTTAAGATGAAAATTTGTGATATGTTTCTTATTTCCACTGAAAACATAAGTTGTTGGTGCTCGTTGGAACCGCCTCATTGAGGCGGTTCTAACGAGACACACAATCTATGTCTTGGTGCAGAAATCAGAAAAATACTGGATACCCCTGTAAACCACAATTTTCTCTATATAAAGTTGAGTTTATGGGGGTCTTCATTTCATGGATTTGTTAACACATGATGTGTTTTAAAAGAAAAAAAAAGAAAGTCAAAGCTGTGGTTATCAATAAATAAGGTGATGGAGTACATAAAAGTAGTCGATCATGACTATTCACTCACTTAAAGAATCACTTAAAGACCTTTCAATTCCTCATTCCAGTGAGTCTTCCAATTAACTGAACCAATTAAAATTGATCGTCGTTAATATTTTATATGATCGCCATATCTTTTGAAGAAGCATTGGATTCTTTATTTCAAGTATGTTCTGGAAAGCCTATTTAATGTTAAATTCACGCGAAGTGTTCACAATGACACTGATATGAGTTGTTTTCAATTGGCATGGAATAGTTATAAAGGCAAACAAACTTCCATCCCTGTATTCATTTTCTTATTTGCTGCCTATGTCATCATTACAGAAAATGTCAGAATCTTTGATTCTAGCTCAAAGCCAAGGAAAGTAAGTGGTATTTATTTATTTATTTATTTATTTATTTATTTATTTATTTATTTATTCGCCTAAGATTAATATATTTCCATGCTGATGCTGGTTTGTGTTGAGGTCCTATGTCTCGTCAACAATATTTGGGTCATTTTGGAGATGCTGCCTCCGATTTTCAAGGTAAATATAAAATGCCTATTTCTCATGTTCGGCACATAACATAGTTATTCTTTCATTAATTATGAAATTACTTGGCAGGATTTTTTACAATTATAAGACTATGTGTCCCTCGCAGACCAGGGCATATTTGTGATGTCCAGTTCATTTGTTGTTGTTGTTTATTTTGGTTTGATTTGTGTTTTACGACCCTTTCAAGGTAATTCTACTCATATCGAGCCGATCGCTAATCAGAGGTGGCCGAAAACCAGAGCACCCGGAAACAAATCAACTGACCTTCCGTTGCAGAATTTGGCGTCTCACATGTCACCGAGTCAGCGCTCTTATCTATTAGGCCACACAGGCCCGATTGTCAGGTTCATTACTTAATCTTTCCTTCGAACACAGTCCAATTAATAATCGTCATTGCCGAAGGCTCTGGAGGAGCTTATATGAAAGGCAGTTGTCAGTTGTCTTCGTCGTTTGTTGTCTGACGCCTGGCGTAAACATTTTCAAACGACATCTCCTCTGAAGCCACTGGGCCGTTTGAGCTCAAATTTTATCTATTGCATCCTTGGGCTGGGGGATTAAAGTTTGTGCTTTTAATGAAAATCGGCTAATTAGTTTGATTGCTATGGCAACATGGAGTTTCCCTAGACTTATAATGGGGAAAATAGAAAAATGGGATTTACTGCCAAACCTTTGCAGATATTTTGACAAAATGTTCTTTGAGTAAACTTCTTGCTGCAATTGGGGGCCAGGGCCATGCCCCATCCCTCCACTTCATAAAAGGCCATATATCTCAGAAACCATTCAGATCCCCACCCCTAAACCATATATACACTTGTTCCTTATGATAAGAAACAGACAATGATGCCAACTTTGGGGTCCCTAGGGATGTGCCGGGGCCATGTCCCACCCCTCCACTTCGTAAAAGGCCCAATATATCAGAAACCTTTCAGATCCCCGCCTCTAAACCATACATTTTCTTGTTCCTTGTGATAAGACGCTTTCAATGGCCTGGGTCATGCTCCACCGCTCCACTTCACAAAAGGCCATATATCTGAAAAACTGTTCAGAGCCCCACCCTTAACCCATACATATTCATGTTCCTTATGATAAAACGCATTCAGTGGCAGATGCCCCACCCTCCCTTCATAAAAAAACCATATATAACCGTTCTTATCCCCACCCATTAACCATATACATGTATATTTTTGTTCCTTATGATACGACTCGTTCAGTCACACCAACCGGGGCGTCTCTTTGTGCTGGGGCAATGTGCTGTGGTCATGCCCTCCCCTCCACTTTATGAAAAGCCATATATCTCAGAAAACATTCAGACCCCCACCCCATAATCATATATATTCTTGTTCCTTATGATTGGATACATTCCGTCACACCAACTTGTGGGGTCCACAAGGGTCGTTCCTCTCCGAGATGGAACGGCACCCGTGTAGTCTCCACTTCATAAAAGGGCTTCATATCTCAGAAACCGTTCCGATCCCACCCTTAAACCATATATATTCTTTGTCCCTATGATAAGACACATTTAGTGACAGCAAACTTGGGCTTTACTGGAGAGGAAATGGCCGGAGTCATGCCCCAACCTCACCACTACTTAAATGCCTCATATCTCAGGGACCGTACAGATCCCCAACGATTAATGATATATATATTATTGTTCCCTATGATAAGATGCAGTCAGTGATACCAACAAGGGCTCTGTTGGGTCCATGCTCCAACTCGTCCACTCCATAAAAGGCCTAATATTTCATATACGAGTCCCCAGAGGTGCTCATTTGGGTATGGAGCAGATTAAATTCATATCATGTTAAATACATGGCTGCCAGTGGGCGTTCTGGTGAGCATAGTGGCCCATGGGCCTCTTGTTTTCAGATACCTTGCAACCATTCTCCCTTAGAGATGGGATAGACGGTATTTTTGAAAGTGGTGCAGATCTCATCGACCTACGCCGTCTGGTTCCTGCAAATGTATCCGAATATAAGTCCTTTGTGTATATATCTTTACAAATATGCTTGAGACAAACCTTAATTGGCATATACACACATAATCTAAGAACATTCCGTATCTCTTGGGTTTTGTCTGTCAAATCAGTAAATGAAAATACTGCAATGGTCCAAGGTATTGGGACAGAAATGCTTAAGAAAACAGTGCAGACCCAGGTCAGACTGCTCATGGAGGTATTTGACATTAGGATAATCTTCAGTATGTATAGTACAGTCATGGAATTGTCATACATATTCGGAAGAAGAGCATATAATTTTTTGTATATCCCCGCTAGTCCGTTCAAAATTTTGTTAATAATTGGCGGTATTTTAAAACTATGGTCTGTTTAATAAGGTTTATCCTCAGTATGTACGAAAATGTCATACAAGTACTTTTATTGATAACGTTGCGGGGATCAACGATGGTGGGAACCACTCTACATTCTCCGGCGATTCCAGACACTGTAACAATATCTGCGAACAAAGAACTCAACTGCTCAGATAACAATTTCGGCACTACTACCAAGGAGGCGCAACAGGTGGAATTACAATTCCCGCGATCGTGAAGAAGAAGATCGTTTAAACAACCAGAATTCTGTTTCGGACACAGTCAACTGGTGACTCAGCGAGATTTCAATGTTGACACAAAACTAAAGGTTTGTGTACTAACTATGACGGAACATATTTTGTTGCACATAAATTCTTACTTGTCTGCAGAGACATCGTGAGCATTTTTCAATCGAACAAAGGATTTGGAGCAATAAATGTCAGTGATTCTGCTGCGCGTGTTGTGTCCAGTGATTCTATTTCCCTATGTGAAAGTGATTGTAGTGCGCGTATTGCAACACGAGATTCTGTTTTCTCATGTGAAAGTGATTCTGCCGTCCGTGTTATGCCCAGTGATTCTATTTACTTATGTGAAAGTGATTCTGCTGCGAGTGTTGAAACAAGTTATTCTGTTTCTTCATGTGAAAGTAATTCTGCTGCACGTGATGTACCAAGTGATATTTTCTTATGTAAAAGTGATCCTGCTGCGCGGTTTGTACCAAGTGATTCAATTTCCATATGTGAAAGTGATTCTGCTGCGCATGTTACAACAAGTGATTCTGTTTCCTCATTTGAAAATGATTCCGCCGTATGTGTTGTACCCAGTGATTCTATTCCCTTATGTGAAAGTAATACTGCTGCGAGTGTTGCAACAAGGGATTCTGTTTCCTCATGTGAAAGTAATTCTGCTCTGCATGTTGTACCGAGTGGTTCCTTATGTAAAAGTGATTCAGTTTCGCGTGTTGTGCCCAGTGATTCTATTTCCTTATGTGAACGTGATTCTGTTCCGCGTGTTGTTCCAAATGATTCTGTTTTCTTATGTGAAAGTAATTCAGCCGTAAGTGATGTGCCATGTGATTCTATTTCCGTATGCACAAGTGATTCTGTCATTTGTGTTGTACCAAGTTATTCTATTACCGTATGCTAAACTGATTCTGCTCTGCGTGTTGTACCGAGTGATTCGTTATGTAAAAGTCATTGAGTTTCGCGTGTTGTACCAAGTGATTTTATTTCCTTATGTAAAAGTGATTCGGCCGCGCGTGTTGTCCCAAGGGATATTTCCGCATGTGAAAGCGTTGTACCGAGTGATTCCTTATGTAAAAGTGATTTGTTTTGCTTGTTGTACCCGATGGTTCTATTTCCGTATGTGAAAGTGATTCTTTTCTGCTTTTTGTACCGACTCTTCTGTTTTCTTATGTAAAAGTGTTTCCTATTCGCGTGTTATAAACAGTGATTATGTAAACTCATGTGAAAATGGAAGATAGTTCTGCTGCAAGCTTTCCACATAGAGATTCGGTTTACTTGTTTGATAGCAGTTGTGTTTGAGAACTCGAGGGATCAGCACAAGTAGTTGCCAGTGGTTGTGATTCCGTTACCAAAAATCACGTATCAAGTAAAGCTATTTCACCAGTGGCTTAGAAGAAAGTTATGACACAGAAGACACTAAGTGAACGATTTGCAGTTGTGGACTGCTATAACGTATAAAAAGCTTTGGAAATTCTGGCTTCTGGCTACATGTGTTTAAAGTGACATTCCGAGTGACTAAATTTCTTTAAATAAATTAGTGGTTTGTCTAATGACTTTTACACTAAATTTTGAAGTGTTTTGATGAAAACAGTTTCTTAAGTAGGCTTCTAGCCACTAGGATAAAGTTTTCACTATGTGCAAGGCAAGAAAATAGCAAGTAATCTGACAAATGCAAGCTATAGCAGGCAAAGACTAGTCAAAATAATGAATGATGGCAAATAAGGCTTTTGAAACAGCAAAGAAAGTTTAGTCGAAACCTAATCAATGATACAGGTCCCTTTATTTTTCATATGTGGATTCTTCCCAACGCTTGCAAGTTTAAAATGGAGTAGAAAGAGTATAGGCTTGTAAATAGCAGATTCTCTTTGCCTCCATATTAAAGAAAGACGCGGTTGAATGAATAAAAGATTTTAGCTGGAGCACAAAGAGTATAGGCTTATAAATAGCAGTTTCTCTTTGCTTCCATATTAAAGAAAGATGCGGTTGAATGAATAGAAGATTTTAGTTGGAGTAGATAGAGTACAGGCTTATAAATACCAGTTTCTCTTTGCCTAAAAACACATTTGATTGAACAGGAATGAGATTTTAACCACAGTATTGTTTACCAGTTATCTTAAACTATCTTATTGGCAAGATTCTGAAAGTGAGAAAGGCTCATTCAAGTTTAACATGTTTTTTAATGTTCAGGGAGCCCCAAGAGTCAGCTAGCTCAATGGGTTGAGGGGTTATCTTAATGAAGCTCAACCTGGAAATATAGACAGTTAAGGAATTCACATCCTCTGATGCCATGTGCAGCAAACCGCACACGAGTACTAGTAATCCAATTAGGGGGTCTGGGCCTGCCCGGGCGGGGTAGTGCGAGTCGGACTGTCCATGCATAAAGGCTATGCTGGTTTCCTTGGGCGGCAGGAATTGAGATGTCATTTCATCTCTGGTAAGGGTCACGCAGGGTCGGGGGTGGCGTCTCCGGGGTGGCCTAGCTGGTGTTGATGGGGACGTTGGGTCTCGGGTCAGGTAAACAGAAAATGTAACTATCTGACACACAAGCTGTAGTTTTGCCCTGCGGTGGTTGTCATTACTGTCCCAGGCCAGATGTTTAATGGGTCAGGTTCACGGAAAATGTGCGTGGCTCCATTCAGGTACTATTAGCTGGGCAGGGAGGAAAAAATGATGGGATATACCATAAGGAGACAACCACAGAGATGAAAGACAAATTGTTACTAGAAGATGTACACAGATAAAGCATTACCCGGTAACCATTAGGTATACTGATTACTTAAGTTCACTGGTTAACAAACTATGCTGACGTTTTGGAAGTATCCACTAAGAATAACGGAAAGTACGGTTTTCTAGATCGCACAGATCCAGAAGTTTGTCTTCTAGACAACGTTCTGGGCGTGGATTCCTTTTCTAGTCCTTTAAATGACATGGGCTTCTAGCTCTGTCAAGGTTTTTGCACTTCTAGTTCGAAATCTGTTAGACTTACCAAGACGATCAGACAGCAAATTGCAAGTGAGGCTTCTAGTCCGCTTAAGCTGTCAAATAACCAGCTAGTCTCAAGTCAGTAGCTTGCAAGTGAGACTTCTAGTCTCCTTCAAGCCAGACAAAAGACTGTGGGACTTTTAGTCTCGCCCAAGCCCGAAGTGACAGTGAGACTTCTGTCCCACTCAAGGATGAACTAGGTAGCCGGTGTTAAGGCCTTCAAGATAAAGTGGGGAGGAGTGTTGTGTCGTGACCTGCCCAGAAACGCCGATCCGGAAGGTGATGGGCTTTACCCACTGCGGTATTCTCTGGTACCAGAGAAGTGAGAAAACATTGCAGACGAGACTACGCTCCTGGAGACTAGCGAGGCATTTTGAAGCCAAGCTGCCAGGAGAATTTCACCCATTTATCCAAATAAGACTACCCTGTCCCGTCCCCAGTCCTGGTCCGACATACGGGTTATTAAAAAATACATTACCATGATAAATCCAGGGGTGAAAGGGTTAAAAAAAGAAACACACTCCGCTGTGAGAAAGAAAAAATGAAGCTTTTTATTTCATATCTGTTGAGATTAAATACATTGACACGTTCGGTTTATTTTATTTAATTTTTTAAAATTGATACCGATTAAATATTTAAAAAAATCTTCCTTTTGGGAGAAAGGAGCCTTTTGCGAAAGGAACATTTCTTACACGGAAGGTCGGTTCATACCGTTATTTTAAGTTGCAATTTTATGGGAAGGAATTCAACAAAAAGTTGGGAAAAAAGCAATTAGATATATGTACTTTCAGATAGTACGAATTTGACAGGATCATAGGAGTTTATGTGATTCTCCTTCGTAATTACAGACCATTACGGAGGAGAAATTCCCTCCATGAAAGGGGGCTGTAGACGGTCTCGCTATTTGGTGACAAGAAGTAACAAGAGGTGACAAGAAGTGACGAGAGGTGACAAGAAGTGACAAGGGCTATTTTATGGTGACAAGAAGTGTTAAAACGCATTTGCGACACTTTTTAGAAGTAAGATATGATATATTAAACATTTTTGCAAGCGTTTAAATGCCTTTTAAGACTCCTATGATGCGCTGCAGCCAAGTAATCGAGTCAGAGAAACGCATTCGCTCGCATGCGTATTAAATATGTTCTATAAAAGGGTTATCCTTTGGAAGCAAGGAATACACCACAGAACTGAAAAGTATGGAGTGTACATGTTTTCTGGGCCAGACTAGCTAGTTTCGGCCAATTAGGCCTCATCAGTGACCCTCAGATATTTTCAAAATTCCAAAATGGAATCAATGATCCCAAAGGACAAGAAAATATAATCTCTTCAGAAAATATAAAATAAAGCCTGTAAATGACTACATCCCTATCATAAACCAAATTATTTGTTGTAACATGACTAGGCAAATGATTTGCTCATGCCTGAAAATGAATTTAATACAATATAAGACACTAGAACCCAAATTGACCCACTAGAATCATATCAGGGCCGTCTTTAGATTTTCTTGTCGGGAATATATTCAAGCTGGTGACAAGAGAATGTACACGATGTGTCTCACTGTCACACAGAATTCCAATAAAATGTGTATAAACCTTAGCAGAGATTCATATAAGTCTTTTTTAGGCACACATGCCCGATGACGCTTCAGTGCTGTTCAGATTTTCTTTTCTGGAATAAAGTCTAGCTGGTGATCAAAATATTTTTTTTTGTTTTGGTTTTACAGCCCTTTCAAGAATATTTCACTCATATCGAGCCGATCGTTAATCAGAGGTTGGCGAAAACCGGAGTACCCGGAGAAAAACCACCTGACCTTCCGTTGCAGAACTTTGCGTCTCACATGTGACCCGAGCGAGGCTCGAACCACAGCGGTGAGAGACTTAATGATCAAGAGTCAGCGCTCTTAACCACTAGGCCACGGAGGCCCGTGATCAAAATAATTTTACATGTATGAAAAGATCTACTATATTTCTCCGCATCATAAAATTATATTCTCAGCAGAAAAAAAAAACAGACTGCGCATATGCACAGGCTGATCCAAGTCTTTTCTAGGCATACTTGCTCGACGACGCTTCATTGCCTCTTCAGATTATTTTGGTCGGGAATGAATTCAAGTTAATTTTGGTGACAAGAAACTTTTACACGTATTAGATGCTATACTATATTTCTCCGTCACATAAAAGTATTCCCTCAGCAGAGAAAACATACCAGAATGTGCATCTGCTCAGGCTGATCCTTTCTCGGCACACTTGCTTGATGACGTTTCAGTGACTCTTCAGATTGTTTGGGTCGGGGGCGTTAAACACCAATTCAAAGAAACAAAAATCATAATGGGTAAGGCCAATTTTCTCTATATAAAATGGGCTTTCACACGTAGGAAAATCACACGAATCCTGGCATAACCCGCTTTTATATTTATAAAATGAGACGACATTGTTTTTGAGTCTGAGTTTATTTGAGAAATCTCTTGTCGGTAAATGCGGTTAACCCCGATCTTCGGTTAAAACGGCTACCCACAGTCTATGTTTATGAGCAGAGAAAAATAACATATGAAAGAAAGTCACAGACACCCACGTAAAACTCACTTTTTGCTTATAAGATGAAGTATTTGTTTATAAAGAGAACTTTCTTGTCTGTAAATGCGGTTAAACGTCTGAATAAAGCATGTTGGTTTTTCCTCCAAACGTCTTTAAATTTGGTCAAAATTAATTTCTCACTAAAGAATAACATTAAATGTATCCATTTAAGCAATTATATAGTTTAATTTTGTGTTAGAAAGTTTCTTGTCACCATAAAATAGCTCTTGTCACTTCTTGTCACCTCTTTTCACTTCTTGTCACCAAATAGAGAGACCCGCTCTAGACACTATATCATATCACAAAAAGACAAATAAATGTAAATAACAACTGTTTACAATTAAATGTTATTGTTACCGAATGATTGTTTATTATCGGTAAAAAAAAACTTCCTTTCGCAGAAAAAACTTCCTTTCGCGAAAGGCTCCGTCCTTTCGCGAAAGGAAGGTTCCTTTCGCTATTTGGACCAACCGAAAGAACGGTGCATACTAATGTCCGGGAATTGTCCGGAAAATGCCGGGAAATGGGGGGTAGTGATGCGTTATCACTAATATCTCCACTACAGGTGGTCAGAAATTAATAAAATTAGTATCAAATAGAATTTTAAGCTCCATTGTAAAATATTATCAAAGTAGAAGTAAAACAAAGATCAGGAATTGATACAATTAACTTACTCCACCCATCAAAGACACCAAAGGGAAAGAAATACAAACATTAAGCGACCAGACCATAATGGAAACCTAAACAAAGGAAGGCCATAAGGACAGTTACTTTCCCACAAAATGGCCATATGGCCATCCAAAATTAAAATACACAAGTGATACACATAGTACGTAACAAACAACAACATAAATAAATCGCCACAGAAGAACCGCCTTGGAACGGTCAGTGGAAAAAATTTCCATTGGGGGGCTTAAATCGATTTTACGTGGCCACAATCCTCGCCCTTACTTCCGTCACGATTTAGATAAATAATTTGTTCAGTCCGCATGAAGGCCTCCTAACTCATCAGTGCAACATCTCCGTGAGCACAAAAAAAAATTCAAAGAACCACAGAGGTGAGACAACGATGAGGACTCGACAGCAAGAAACCACTGAAATGCTGGAGCAAAAGAAAACCAACAGTTAGACTCCGATGGGCCCGACCAGAGACAGAGACTGATATAAATCAAAATGGGGTCCAAATGATTAAAAACCTGTCCAGAATATGAGTCTAAACCAATAATTTATTTCTGATTCCTCAGAATATTCACGCTGATCTCAAAGGACCAAAAGTAAAATATAAACTGCACTATGGTTGATGTACGGGGAGACGTTTTAGGGCCGCCACACGGCACAACACCAGCTGCAGTGAAGGCAAATAAAAATCAAAAATGAGTTCCTTTAAGAGCAATGAAAACATTCATAGGAAAGAAGATGGGTCATACTACGTAGTTTCGGTTAATAAAGCCTCATCAGTCACCCTGTAATGATCCGGCAACGAAAGCCAGAGGAAACATACTGCAAATTTGCGAATTTCGAACTGGCAGTCGATTCAAAGACTGACATAAATCAAAATGGGGTCCAAATGATTAAAAACCTATCTAGAATATGAGTCTAAACCAATAATTTATTTCTGATTTCTCAGAATATTCACGCTGATCTCAAAGGACCAAAAGTAAAATATAAACTGCACTATGGTTGATGTACGGGGGGAGTTTGTTATTTATTTCCTGGTCCCCTTCATCTTGCCATTCCGACAAGATGTATATGTTGATAAATGGTTTAAAACCATTAAAAGGAATTTTAAAAACAGACGGATCAAGATTGAGCGATTCCTTTGCTTTCTTGTCAGCACACTCATTGCCGACAACGCCAACACGGCGTTATTTTTCATTTTTAACATTTTAAAGGTCCATTTCTGCAGTTAATTTGTCCGGGAAATTCCCGGATTGTGACCTCAATGTTGGGGCAGCGGTGCATTAACCCTAATATCTCGACTTCGGGTGGTCGAAATTAATAAAAATTAGTATCAAATAAAAAATTTAGCTCTATTCTAAAAGTTTATCAAAAATTATGTTTCGTTTTTAATATTTTAGGGGTCTGTTTTTTAAATTGATTTGTCCGGGAAATTCCATTTATGGGACATTGGCAAACAGTGTAGAACCAGATCAGATACTTAACACATATATGCATAGCATCCCATTTATGGGGCATTGGCAAACACTGTAGGCCCAAATGATCAGACGCTGCAAGACGTGGCGTCTGATCTGGGCCGCAAAATGTTGGCGATGAATTAGGTGTACGGACTTTGAGTGATTTTACGGACCATTATCAATACACTCAGGCATTTTACAGAAGCATCAGACTGGAATTTTTACGATTTTACAAATGAAGGAATGAAGTTTACGCCTGCCTGTATCGACTTCTTTTTCGGAAACGCTGACGTTTGTCCATTTTCCAAACCATTCAACTAAATGCTGTCTCATTTTTGACACGTCGAGTCCGGAGCAAAACAAAACTCTACCACGTTCGCTATTGCAAAAAGCCCACAATCATTAGAATTCGGTTGTTGTTGAACAGGGGTATACATTTGTTCCTTATTTCTGCTCAAAAACATAGGTTGTGGGTACTCGTTGAAACTGTCTCGCCGTTCTGTAGAGTTCGTATACTCTCTGTTTAGAGCAGAAATATTAAAAAATATGGGATTTTTTTTTTTTGTTGTTTTATCGGAATTTCATTTTAGGGTTGCTAAATTTACATTTTCTAGATCTCTGCTTAAAACTACAGTATGGTTACTTTACGATTTTTGTAGCAGAAAGAAGGAAAACAATAATAAACTACATCTTATATAAAGAAAACTGGGGCTCATGGGGGTGGGGTATACATTATTTTTCCTATTTTTGACCCAAGACATAGGTTGTTGTTACTCGTTAGAATCGTCTCAACGAGGGTGTTCTAACGAGCAACAGCAACCTATGTGTGCAGTATAATTAAGAAAAGTATGACGAATTTTTATCAGAAAGGTAACCATTTTGGAATCTGAAAAATGCACTATATCTCGAAACGTTAAGTCCTACAAAATTGGAATGCAATGTCTTCAAAATGACCAAAATAGTGTTGACGGTGATGTTTAGTCTCAATTCAAACAAAAAAAAATAACAACATTCATTCAAAATATTAATTGGACACAAACTTTGGGGAAGTCACATTCTACTATTTTAATCCAGGTATGCAGCACACGTCAACTTATTATGAGTTAAAGCAATTAACTTAACACATGTTTAATCACGTTAAAAAATTAATGGCCAGTAAAATTGCTCAAATTCATCGCCAGCAAGAAATGGATGCGACTCAATTTTGTCGTTTTTTAAGCAAACAGTAAAGAACCAGATCAGATGCCACGTTTTGCGACCCAGATCAGACGCCAAGTTTGCAGCGTCTGATCTTATTGGTCCGTAAAAACACTCAAAATCCGTACACCTAATTCATCGCCATCAAGAAATGGATGCGGTTAAATTTCGTCGTTGTGTAAGCAAACAGTGTAGACCCAGATTAGATGCCGCATTTTGCGGCCCAGATCAGACGCCAAGTTTTGCAGCGTCTGATCATAATTGTCCGTAAAATCACGCAAAGTCTGTACACCTAATTCATCGCCAGCAAGAAATGTATACGGTTCAGTTTCGTCGTTGTTTAAGCAAACAGTGTAGACTCTGATCAGATACAGCATTTTGCGGCCCAGATCAGACGCCACGTTTTGCAGCGGCTGATCAGTTTGCCAATGTCCCACCAATGGGACGCTAGGCATATATGGGTTAAACCTTTGATCAAGTTCTACACTGTTTGCCAAGTAGGTCTTGAATCGTAATTAATGTCATTTATTATATCTTTGTGATCTTCTATAAAATAAAGTAATGTCGTGTGCACTCATTAGAATCGCCTCAGTGAGGCGCTTATAATGAGCACACGACATCCAATTCACCATATTTGCATTATTTGCTGGCTCCCAGCTTCCACATTGTTAATAATGGAAAAACAGGTAACCAGACCCCCTGACCGTTAACGGTCAGGGGGGTCTGGTTACCTGTTTTTCCAACACTGACAACCTTCAGACTAGGAACCAGCAGATAATGCAAATAAAGTGAACATTATCATTATTTGATACTCATTTCATAAATTTCTGACGACGCGAAGTGGAGATATTAGGTACATGTATAAGGCACCACTACCCACAACATCTGGGTCACAATCCGGGAATTTCCCGGACAAATCAACTTAAAAAATGGACCCCTAAAATATTAAAAATGAAAAATAATTTTTAATAATCTTTTAGAATAGAGCTAAAAATTTTATATGATACTAATAGTTATTAATTTCTGACCACCCGAAGTCGACATATTACGGTTAACGCACCACTACCCCAAAATCCAGGTCAAAATCGGGGAATTTCCCGGAAAAATTAACTTCAGAAATGGACCCTTGAAATGTTAAAAATGAAAACTAATTTTTAATAATCTTTTAGTGTGGAGCTTAAAATTTTTTTTGATACTAACTTTATTAATTTCTGACCACCCGAAGTCGAGATTTTAGGGATAACGCACCACTACCCCCATTTCCCGGAATATGTAGAACTGAGTAAGCCAAACAGGTTTGAACCTCTGTCAGAGGATAAGAGAGGCAAATCTTCAACTGCTGATGAAACTAAGTCAAATTTTGTGAAAGGATTGAAACTTTGCAGTATAAACATAAATGGAATTAGAGGGAAAATTCTTGAACTTTTAGCTTTCCTCGATACATCTCAACCTCATATCGTTGCTATTCAGGAAACAAAGATTGACAGTTCAATTACTACATCTGAGCTTTTCCCTGAAACTTGTGAGTACAGTGTGTACAGAAAAGATAGGGACTCTCATGGCGGTGGGGTGATGTTGCTCATTCATAGAGACATCCCTCACATGCCTTTCATGGAACTTGAAAATGACACCGAATCGGTCTGGGTTAAGGTTTTTGCAAATAAAACTTCCCACTTCGTAGCAAGTTGGTATCGACCACCAAATGGTACAATCGAAAACTTCCAGTTGTTTAAAGACCAACTGGATTGCATTAAATCGCAGCATAAGGGTAAAAAACTCCCGGCTGTTCATGTTCTAGGTGACCTCAACTTCCGAGACATTGCTTGGCCCGACAGGCTCAGCAAACAAGGCACAATGCTGAGTCAGTCGGAAGGACAAATATTGATTGACATTATGAACGATCATGGCCTTGAACAAATTGTTAACTTCCCCACTCGTGATAAGAACACATTGGATCTGATCCTTACGACTTTGCCAGGACAATTCGAAGACATTCATTCCCCAGATAAACTAAGTGACCACGATGTTGTCTCCGGATATTTAAAAATTCACATCCCACCAATAAAGAAACCTCGGAGGAAGGTGTACTCATATCAGAAAGGTGACTATGAAACTATGAGGAAGGATGCACTCAGATTTGCAAAGGAGAATTACTTTAATGGTCATTCAGATGCTCGGTCTATACAAGAGAATTTTGCTTTGATAACTTCTTTCAGTCATACTTCGGCCGAAAATCATATCCCCTCAAAAACTAGTAGGCCTGTATCTTCTATTCCCTGGATCACTCCAGAGATAAGAAGGAAAATTCGCAGAAGGAATAAGATTCATGCAAAGGCAAAAAAGACGGGAAGTGGTAAACTCCGGACAAAATTTGAAAACTTGAGACGTGAAATCAAGACTGATATAAAAAATCAGCATGATTTGTATGTGAATAACTTGGTAGGTGATGTAAAGGCAAATCCCAGAGACTTCTACAGATATATTAATAGCCAGAAGAAAGACAGGCAAGGAATCCCGCCCCTTAATAAAAGAGGAGGAGACGGGGCTGCTGAATCAGACTCTGAAAGGGCAGAGGAACTAGTTGGTCAATTCAATGATGCGTTTAATAAAACTGAGTTCACGGAGGCTCCATTGACTGGAAGATCGGCCCCATTCATGAATAATATTGTTGTGACAGCTGCAGGAGTGATCAAATTACTTCAAGGCTTAAACACAGTAAGGCCTTAGGACCTGATGAGCTTCATCCCAGAGTCCTGAAGGAACTAGCAAATGAGTTGGGTCCAGTTTTCGCACACTTGTTTCAACAGTCTCTTGATACGGGTGAAATCCCCAAAGAATGGCTCTTAGCAAACATCTGTCCACTCTTCAAAAAAGGAGATATGGCTCTTGCCCGTAATTATCGCCCTGTGTCTCTGACTTGTGTTCTGTGTAAATTGCTGGAACATATAGTCTGCCCAAACATCCTGGCCCACTTGGACGAGCATAAACTTTTGTCAGACAGGCAACATGCATTTAGGAAAAGGCACAGTTGTGAAACTCAGCTAAGCACAGTTATTAATGACTGGGCAAAAATCTTGGACAAAGGGGGACAGGTGGACACATTTATTCTGGACTTCGAGAAGGCCTTTGACACCCCTCCTCACGAACTACTTAAATCTAAGTTATTTGGTTATGGAATTGGGGGAAAGACCCTCAAATGGATAGATTCCTTTCTTTGCTACAGAAAACAGCGGGTTGTTGTTAATGGTGAATCTTCGGAGTGGGCTCCAGTTTTGTCTGGAGTACCGCAAGGGACCGTTCTTGGTCCACTTTTGTTCTCCCTGTACATCAATGATATTTCCACTGACATTGACTCAGAAATAAGACTGTTCGCAGATGACTGTGTTTGTTACCGGGAAATTAGAGATACAGATGACTCATTGAAACTTCAGGCTGACATAGATAGATTAGGATGTTGGGCACGTAAATGGGGCATGAGATTTCAGCCAGTTAAATGCAATATTATGCAGATAACTAGGAAGAGATCTAATAAAGTTGAGGCTTCTTACACCTTAGAGGGAACGGTCCTCGAAAATGTGGACTCCATTAAATACCTTGGAGTGACTATCTCACACAACTTGAGATGGAATACTCATATTAGCAACATGTGTACTAAGGCAAATAGAACGCTTGGTTTCCTGAGGCGAAATCTTCATCAGTGCCCTCAGGATGTAAAAGAGGCAGCATATAAAGGTCTTGTTCGCCCAGTCTTGGAATATGGTAGTTGTAACTGGGACCCCAGTGGAGTGGTCCTTAATGATGAAATTGAGAAAGTTCAGAATAGAGCTGCTAGATTTGTAACAGGCAATTACTGCTTTGAAACTGGGAGCATGACTGGAATACTTGGAAAATTAAAATGGGAGTCTCTCAAGAAAAGGAGAAAAGACAGTAGGCTAATCCTTTTATACAAAGGTCTAAAGGGTGCTGCCAGCACTCCAACAGATGACCTTGTTCCCCCAGCTAGACACTGTAGAAATCACCATTCGTTGGCGTTTCAGACCCTTAGCGCAAGAACCGACATTTATAAAGAGTCGTTCTTCCCCAGAACCATTAGAGATTGGAATGCCCTTCCCGATTCGATTATCTCGACAGCTGAAGGTGCTGATGATTGTGTAGCTAAATTTACCTCTTTGGTTAGAGCTAGGGACTAACTTCCCACATCACAGGTCCTGGTGTATGAATGTCATTTGACGTGTCACCAGTAACAATTCTGATTCTGATTCTGACATTTCCCGGACGATTTCCGGACATTAGTGTTCGCCCGAAAGAACAGTGTGTCGCTGTCGGTGAATTGTCCTGTTAGTTTCCAAGTCCAACCAAGGTGAAATGGCACACCACGGTAAAAGATTGTTTCAGTATATATTCAGCAAGGAATTCGGAAATTACTTATGCAGGTTGGTATAATGTCCAAGTGAATTTGGCAATAATCGGTCATTCAAAGACGTTTAAACGTTGTGTCATTGGTTTTCGCGAGTGAACTTCTTCGAACTTCTTCACCATAACACTTGTTCAAGGGGGGAAACCTACGTCACGATGACGTCACACAGAAAGACAATGGCAGCCGCCATCTTGAAAGTACCTCTCGCTTCGGTAAGTGTTTTTGTGTTAAACAGATGATTTAAGCACAATCTTGACACAGCTTTTATCGCAGAGTATGGGCGAAATAACAATGTTTTGTCTGCAAAAAGAAATTTGTGCAGGCTTTCAGTAGTATGGATAAACACGTTGGATTTAGTTCATTTCAGCGATCCATTCGTCAACAATCTGGATATGAAAATCATTCATATGAAGCAGCGCAGTGTTTTCATTAATCATCTCATAACGAGTACACGACTTTTTCAGAAGAAAATACCATAGAAGTGTTTATTAGTATTAAAATTAAAATTTTTGAACTTTATTAGACGTTTTCAGTAAATGGTATTGTTAACACTCGATTAGGAATGAGATACGTACAAACTCTGAAAACCAGCATATAGTTGTTTGTTTTGTTTTTTTGGTTTTACAGCCCTTTCAAGATTATTTCACTCATATCGAGCCGATCGCTAATCAGAAGTGGGCGAAAACCGGAGTACCCGGAGAAAAACCACATGACCTTCCGTCGCAGAACTTGACGTCTCACATATGGCCCGAGCGCGGCTCAAACCACAGCGGTGAGAGACCTAATGATCAAGAGTCAGCGCTCTTAACCACTAGGCCACATATAGTTGTTTCTCGTGACAACCTGAAAAGCAGGGTAACAAGTATCTTTGACAATAGTGGTGGCCAGATGAACAGCCGATCACAAATGCCGCTCTCTTGTCACTTAAGAAGACATTGCCCAGTCTAGAACATTGTCGCACTTGAACTATTTACAATGTTGCGCCGAGTTGCGAAAAAATGACAATAAAACAAATGGTTCCGATTTAAAATATCTCTAAAAACAAGAGGCCCTTGGGCCACTATACTCACCATAGTTCAGTTGGGCTCTGCCCCATGGAAGACATGCGTTTCATTAAACTATTAAGGCTAGAAAAATCTAAGTAGAGGCCCACCCAAGGACTATGCTGCGAAATTAGGTTTCTAGCTTTTCTTGTTCTTGTGAAAACGTTGACAAAATATTAATATTGGCCTAATTTTTGGGAGAAGATTTAAAGAATAGATGAACAAATAAGCTGAAGATGCTTATTGCCTTTTATACAATATAAGCCATCATTATTGCATGACATACAAATGTTCTAGAAAAGGGTAATCCCTTTGAAGGGTCTCGGGTCGTTTCGCCCGTGAGTCGTTTCGCCCATGAGTCGTTTCGCCCGTGGGTCGTTTCGCCCGTGGGTCGTTTCGCCCTGGGTCGTTTCGCCCGTAGGTCGTTTCGCCCGGATTAGGTGGGTCGTTTCGCCCTATTTTTTTTCAAGCCCTATTGATTGAGGTTATGTTTGTTTTGGCATGTAAAGGGATTGATGGGGGTATTGGGAGTTCCGGAAAACATGGTTTTGCCCTCGTGTGGTGCAGCTGGACGACCTGCTGACGGCTTCTACGTCAGGTTTGAGCAACTGAGCTACCTCTAAATCCCACCTCATATGAAGAAAACTGGGGTTTACTGGGGTATACATTATTTTTATCATTTCTGCTTCAAGACAAAGGTTGTGGGTACTCGTTAGAACCGCTCAGCTTATGTTTGCAGTATAGATAAGAAAAAATACCACAGATTTTCATAAAAAATAGTCATTTTAGAGATGTGAAAACATGCACTATGTCGCACGGCTGTTTTATCGTACTGGTCTGTTTAATAGTTTGCATTACGAAAACATGCTTATTCAAATACTGGGAAATTGTACCACCAAATAAAAAAAATCAAAATTGTTCTGATCAAAGATTCTTATATTTTTCACATTTCTGCTCGGGTGCTCGTTAGAAACGCCTCGGCGAAGCGGTTCTAATGATCACCAACGGTCTGTGTATTTTGGGGTGGAAATATGAAAAACAATGTGTTGCATGTTCGTTGTGTGTTTTGTGGGTAGTACCCATAATCTGCTATTTCTGCTCCTGGCATGGAATGTGGGTGGTCGTTAGAACCGCCTCGACAAAGCGATTCTAACGCGTACCCATATATCACATACTTAACACATTTGGAATTGTGAAGATCATATACACAGTTTATAATGTTGTATTTTTTCACTTTTTATCTCTCTATCCGAACTCTGAAACGAGCCCGTCCATACATCACCAATCCGTAGGTGTCATTTGACGTGTCACCATGAACAGTTCAGATCCGTTCGTTCGTCCGTCCATCTACACATGCATCACTTCATTCATTCATTCATTCATTTCCGATTGTCCATCTAACAATACTCTCCATTCTTTCATTCATTAACTTATCTATATCCGTTGATTCAAAATGCCGTCCGTTCATCCGTACGTCCGTCCATCTATAACGCACAGCTCTATGCACCCATTTATTCATACATCCATCTGCCCATTTACTCAACCATTCCGTTTGTAACTCCCTTAAAATAGAATTGCGGCGAAACGACCCACGGGCGAAACGACTCACTGGCGAAACGACCCACCAGGTAAGGGCGAAACGACCCACCCCGAAAATCAGGGCAAAACGACTCAGGGCGAAACGACCCGGCGAAACGACCCACGGGCGAAACGACCCGGAACCCTTTGAAGCAAAGACTACAAGACAGAACTGAAAACTGTGGAGTGTACACGATTTTTTTTATGGACCAGACTAGCTAGTTTCGGCCAGTTAGGCAGCACCACTAACCCTCAAACATTTACGAACCCCTGCAGTGGCATCAATGATCCCAAATGACTGGAAAATAAATCCACACTTTGATGAAGAGCAGATAAACATTTTACGGACGCCAAATATTCCCATAACACCAGCTATGGTGAAATATATTACTTTCTAGCAAAATGTAATCCTTTGGAAGCAAGGGCAACAAGAAAATAAAAATAAAGCCACAATATGTTAAAGATTGAAGTTTCAACATTTTATAGTTCCTAGGAAATTTTTGATGAAATTTAACTTAGACCTATGATAGAGAGAAAGAATTAAAGTAAAGATGAAATGGGATGTCAAGATAACACTGCCTCTTACACTATGTTAGTTATCATCCCAACTGCATATGAAAAATAGAAGTGAAGGCAATGATTAGGAATCAATACAATTAACCCACTGCTCCCATCAGAGACACCAAAGGGAAAGAAACACAAGCATGAAATAACTAGACGCTAAACATCACTACCGGAAAGCCAAAAGGACAGTTTCTTTCCAACAAAATGGCCAGTTGGCTGTCCAAAACAAAATGATATAAGCGAATACTGGTAATCACTTAGAGGGTACAAATTAGAAGTAGAGGCAATGATCAGGAATCAATACAATTAACCCACAGCTCCCATCAGAGACACCAAAGGGAAAGAAACACAAACATGAAACAACATACCCCAACGGAAACACCAACAGCGGAAAGCCAAAAGGACCGTTACTTTCTCACAAAATGGCCAAAAGGCTATCCAAACTAAAATAATACAAGCGGCACAAACACCCAAAGACCCCAAGCCTGCCCAGGAAAAGTGGTGCGAGTTGGACCGTACATGTGTATAAAATAGAAGTAAATGCAATGGTCAGGAATCCCTATTTGTTTCACTGAAGGCATTGCTTGAGATGTCATTTCATCTTAATGTTGGATAGAAGTCCCGAAAAGATTGGAAGTAACGTCTCGAAAATGACCTAAGTGCTGTTGACGGGGCCGTTCAACCTCAATTTCAACCAAACAGGCATCATCATTTCATATGTTTATGCCGTTCGTAGTTTTTTTGCGTATCGCGCGAAAATAGTAGACGTTTTTCTTTTATCTTTGTAGTTGAGACGTTATTTGTTTTGTTTTGTCAATATATCAGCCGGTGCAAGACAAATGCTAAAATATGACATGTGTGACTAGTGAATACTTAGACCAGTCCATGCATCTGATCGGTGTAATATTTCGCTTTTGAAACAATAGTGAGCTATTACACATCTCACACCTGCTCGTTGTACGGACGATTCTTAATCCTAACCAACCGCACAAGTCCAACAGCAGATCCTGAACAGCGTAATGAGAAAAAAAATGTCATTGGGGCCTCGATAAGGATCGGTTAATACAACAAGCAGGTGTGGGAAGTGTCAAATATTACTACTGTTTTTAAAACTCAAGAATACACCGATCAGACTGCCCGGGTATGCAAGCAGATCTGGGTAGTCTATCGTCGCACATAAATTGCCTTATTGTAGCTTTTTTCTTGCACCGGCTCATAAATTAAAATAAATAACGTTGAAACTACACAAAATGCCTACTTTTTGTGGGTGTTATGCCAAATACTGCATCAAGTGAGGTAAATGTCAAATTAACGTTACAAAAAGTGTTACACTTTTCATTAAAACTGTGCTACAGTGTACAATATTGTTTTTTGGTCGACAAACGTTACTAAGCAATGGAGCTTTTTTAAAAATAGTGCTTAAGTCCACCTGACCATCACTAAAGGTAGCTGTTATTTATAGAAAATAGCCGCCTTATTCTTATAGCTGTGAGGACGGCGTATTCAATAATATGGTTATCAATAGAATCTGGACTAAAATCGTGTGTTGGGTTTAGCAAACAGTGTAAGCCCTAACAAGACGCGACAGAGCGCGGCATCTGATCAAGATCTACACTGTTTGCTTTTTGTACACAGATGTAAGGAATAAACAAATGTTTACAGACTAAGTCACCGTGTATTTTTCAAACCCACCCAAGAGACAGCTGACCCACCTGTTCTATTACTACTTTGATTATAGCCCCGCTTTGAAAAAGTGGGGCTATATTGGATTTGCCATGTCCTTCTGTCATTCCGTAATTCCGTGATTCCGTTAATTTGTGTTGGCTCCATAACTTTGTATCTGCTTAACATATTTTCATGAAACTTCACACAAATGTTAAACACCATAAGACAATGTGCAGAGCGAAGGAATTATAACTGTGGATTGCCTACTTTTGGAGTTATTGCCCTTTGAACATTTTCCGTAATCCCGTGATTCCGTTAATTTGTGTTGGCTCCACAAATTTGTATCTGCTTAACATATTTTCATGAAACTTCACACAAATGTTAAACACCATAAGACAATGTGCAGAGCGAAGGAATTATAACTGTGGATTGCCTACTTTTGGAGTTATTGCCCTTTGAACATTGAAAAATGGCAATTTTAATTGTGTCCGCTTCATAACTCGAAAACCGTTTGAGATATTTTTAGGAAACTTCACACAAATGTTAAGCACTATGAGACGATGTGCAGAGCGCAGGAACCATAACTCTGCATTGCTTATTTTTGGAGTTATTGCCCTTTGAACATTGAAAAATGGCAATTTTAACAGTGTCCGCTTCATAACTCGAAAACCGTTTGAGATAATTTCATGAAACTTCACACAAATGTTAAGCACTATGAGACAATGTGCAGAGCGCAAGAACCATAACTCTGGTTTTCGTATTTTCTTTGTGTCTGTCTGTGTGTCTGTCTGTGTCTGTTAACAATTTTCGTGTCCGCTCCATAACTTTAAAACCCATTCACATATTTTCATGAAACTTCACACAAACATTAAACACCATGAGATGGTGTGCAGAGTGCAGGAACCATAACTCTGAATTGCCTAATTTTTGAGTTATTTCCCTTTGAATATTGAAAAATATCAATTTTAGCCGTCTTTGCTCGATAACTCAAAAACCGTTTGAGATAATTTTATGAAACTTCACACAAATGTAAAGCACCATATTACGTGTGCAGAGCGCAGGAACTCAAACTCTGGATTGTCTACTTTTTCAGTTATAGGCTTTTGAATATTAAAAAATGGCAATTTTAACTATGTCCGCTCCATAACCGTTTCTGATATTTTCATGAAACTTCAAATAAATGAAAAGCACCTTGAGATGATGTGCAGAGTGCAGGAACCATAACTCTGGTTTGCCTACTTTAGGAGTTATTGCCCTTTGAACATTTAAAAAGGCAATTTTGACTGTGTCGGCTCCATAACTCACAAACCATTTGAGATATTTTCATGACACTTCACACAAGTGTAAAGCACCATGAGACAATGTGCAGAGCGCAGGAACCCTGACTCTGATTTGCCTACTTTAGGAGTTATTACCCTTTGAACATTGAAAAATGGAAGATGAAATTTAGTATACACATGGACATTCTGGTAATGTATCATGCTCATTGAAATGAGGGACAAGGGCTCACAACTCTTAGAGTTTTTCCAGATAATGTAAAATTTTCAACAGTTATTTCCTGTTCATAACTGTTTTCTCTGCAGCTTAAATAACTTTCTTCTCTGACAGCGCTGAAGCGGGGCTATAGTCAGATCCTCTGACAGCTCTAGTTAAAGTAAGTTTGTTTGTTTGTATTGGAGTTTAAGGGCCCAGTCAACAATATTTAGGTCATTTTTATCCCGGTCAGTTTACCTATCCACACTTTTTCTGTGCAGGCTTATACGTTAAGCAGTACAGCGCACATTCTATCGCCAGAAACTGACAACTGCCCTTCTTGAATCAGCGGAAGGGAGAGACTGACCATAGAAAAGATTCCATGATCAATCTCCACGAAAGAATGTTGCCGACCCTGGCAGGTAACGAAGCCGCGTCCTCCTGATCACCAGTCAGACGCGCATCCAACTGAGCAACCGAGGCCGGCTTAAATAAAGTAAGATAATGCCTTTTTATAACGAGCAGATCATTGCAAGAAGTTTAGTTCTCAGCCACGACAGTATTTTTCCGCTCATGTAAGAGACCATTGAGGACCTCAAGAGATGTCTGCCTATTCTTCGTTAGCCTGTATGACTCTTTTTATTTTCAGAGATAAATGTAAACCTAATTCTGTTGTATGACAATGCTCCAGAGTGGGCTATATCTTCTTAAGTGACAAGGAGCGGACATTACAACTGCCTGTTCATCTGGCCACCATTATTGTCCAAGATACTTGTAACCTTTAGATAATTTGGCGCCTTTTACCCTGCTTTTCAGGTTGTCACGAGAAACAACTAGCTGATTTTCAGAGTGTGTACGTATCTCTTTTCAGATCGAGTGTTAATGATACCATTTACTGAAAACGTCTTATAAAGTTCAAAAATTTTAATTTTAATACAAATAAACACTTCTATGGTATTTTCTTCTGAAAAAGTCGTGTACTCGTTACTTGAGGATTAATGAAAACACTGCGCTGCTTCATATGAATGATTTTCATATCCAGAGTGTTGACGAATGGATCGCTGAAATTAACTAAATCGGACATGCTCATCCATACTACTTGAAGCTTGCCTAAATTTCTTTTTGCTGACAAAACATTGTAATTTTGCCCGTACTCTGCGATAATAGCTATGTCAAGATTGTGCGTAAAATATATGTTTAACACAGAAATACTTACCGAAGCGAGAGTTCCTTTCAAGATGGCGACCGCCTTGGTTTAAAATTGTGACGTCATCGTGACGTAGGTTTCCCCCCTTGTTGTTGTGGCCTATTCTTCTTGTATAAGTAGTTGTATATTAAATGTTTATAAGGTTGCGAAATACACATGTAGTAGATAAGAAATGTCAGCTTCCAAGACATTTCTATCTATCTTCTTATACTGAGTCGGTCATGTTTGGCCATTACCTCAGTTTGGTGCGTAGCTAAATTTAGAATTTAGCTTAAAAAAAAAAAAAAAGAGAAGTCACTGGATGCGTCCTTAAAACTATTTTCAATCTGAATAACAGAGGTATACTAAAACGCATACCTCTGAGTCTCAATTTTACACTGTATGGGCTTTGAACTCCTCTGCAGTCTTAGCATTCACCACAGAAGAGGGAAGACTATTCCACTGGGGAATAGTCCTTGGGAAGAAGGAATTTTTCAGGGCATCACTGTAGGACTGGTACCTGTGATACTGTGAGTTGTTTACTTTTGATGCCCTTGTTCGAGTTGAAACTGTCACAGGGGTCAAGTATTTATTTTTATTAATGGCCACTGTACCTGAATGTATCTTATAGAACAAGGTTAAAGAGGACTGCTCACGACGGGCCTCTAGGGACGGCCATTCAAGCTCGTTAAGCATGTCACCGACGCTGCTTCTATTGCGCCATCGTCGGCAGGTCCATCGAGCAGCTGTCCTCTGCACCTTCTCCACCTGCTGAATCTGAGTTTTAACATAGGGATGCCAAATGGGTGATGCATATTCTAGCTGAGGGCGAACCAATGTTTTATATGCAACATCCTTTGTCTGCCTAGGTGCAAAAGCCAAGCTTCGTCTAAGAAATCCTAAAGTCCTAGTTGCTTTTGATGTTATTTCTGAAACGTGTTGACCCCAATCAAGATCATCAGTGATGGTGATACCAAGATATTTGGCGGATTGAACCTGCTCCAAGATTTGCTGGTGTAGTTTATAGTCAAACTTAATTTGTTTGTCAGGAGGGTGTCGCGACACCCTCATTGAATGACATTTGGCCACATTGAACTTCATCTGCCAATCGGCCTCCCACTGTGCTAGTTGATTCAGGTCATCTTGTAGAATTATACCTGTATGAAACGTTTCGCCCGTAATAAAGGCGAAATTTTTCTTCTATTTTGACCGGAAATTTGCCCTTTTTACGCTTTTGAAACTTAATGAAGATATATAAGCTCCGGGCGAAATCTTGGCGTAATATTGGGGCGAAATATGCAAATTAGACGGAATTCTGCAAACGTTTACGGGCGAGATTCAAGAACGCCTCCGGGCGGAATCCCAATAGGTTCCGGGCGGAATCACAATAGGTCAACAGAAATCCGCCCGGAATACTTTGATTCCGTCCAGGGCATAAAATATTCCGGGCGGAATAAAAAAATCTGGATGAAGGCTATGTTGCTAGGATAAAAAAATATTTTCCACTCGTATTCTCTACGAGAAGCTTAAGACTGAACAATATATATTACCCACTTTATGATGTAATAAAAATATTTCTAATTTACTCTAACTGTATTCTTATCCCCTGAGTGTCGCCATTTCAGTAAGGGACGTAACTGTAATTGACCCTAATGCAATAGAATGTTGTACTTAAAGCTTTGTCCAGGCACTATGACAGATATTATTATTATTATCATTGTTATTATTATTTTAATAGTATTATTTCTATCTTTATATTATTATGTCTCCCCCGAAAAATTTTTTTTCGGAGAGACATATTGTTTTTCCCCCGGGCGTCTGTCTGTCCGTCTGTCCGTCTGTCTGTCTGTCTGTCACACATTCGTGTCCGCTCTGTAACTTGAAAACCGTTAGAGCTATCCTCACGAAACTTCGTATAAATATTAATCAGCATTAGACGACGTGCAGTGCGCAAGAACTATAACTCTCGCATTTATACTTTTTGAATTATCTCCCTTGGAAGTTTGTTGGTATGTATATATGTATGGGCAAATCGTGTCCGGTCAATAACTTTCTTATTTTTTGATGGATTTTAAAATTACTTGGCAGAAATATTAACAACCATAAGACGATGTGTGGTGCGCATGAGGCAGGTCGGTACCTCAAAGGTCAAGGTCATATTTAGAGGTCAAAGGTCAAAAAAGGGGCCTTTTTTTCGTATTTGGTCAATAACTTTCTTATTATGAGATGGATTTTAAAATTACTTGGCATAATTATTAACAACAATAAGACGATGTGTGGTGCGCATGAGGCAGGTCGGTACCTCAAAGGTCAAGGTCATACTTAGAGGTCAAATGTCAAAAAAGGGGCCTTTTTTTCGTATTTGGTCAATAACTTTATTATTTTGAGATGGATTTTAAAATTACTTGGCATAATTATTAACAACCATAAGACGATGTGTGGTGCACATGAGGCAGGTCGGTACCTCAAAGGTCAAGGTCATACTTAGAGGTCAAAGGTCAAAAAAGGGGCCTTTGTTTTGTATTTGGTCAATAACTTTCTAATTTTGAGATGGATTTTAAAATTACTTGGCATAATTATTAACAACCATGAGACGATGTGTGGTGCACATGAGGCAGGTCGGTACCTCAAAGGTCAAGGTCATACTTAGAGGTCAAAGGTCAAAAAGGGGGCCTTTTTTTCGTATTTGGTCAATAACTTTCTTATTTTGAGATGGATTTTGAAATCACTTGGCAGAAATGTTAACCAATATAAGGCGATGTGTTGCGCTCATGACCCAGGTTGGTACCTCAAAGGTCAAGGTCATACTTAGAGGTCAAAGGTAAAAAAAGGGGCCTTTTTTCGTGTTTGGTCAATAACTTGCTTTGTTTTATATAGAATTTGCAGTTACTTGGCAAACATGTTAACTATCATGGGACGATGTATTGCATGCATGATTCAGTTTGGTACCTAAAATGTCAAGGTCATACATAGAGTTCAAAGGTAAAAAAGGGGCCTTTTTTCGTGTTTGGTCAATAACTTTCTTATTGTAAGATGGATTTTGAAATTGCTAGGCAGAAATGTTAACCACCATGAGATGATGTGTTTCACGCATGACCCAGTTTGGTACCTGAAAGGTCAAGGTCATACATAGAGGTTAAAGGTAAAAAAGGGCCTTTTTTGTGTTCTGTCAATAACTTTCTTATTATGCCCCCAACTTTGAAAAAGTTGGAGGGGCATATTGGTCCTAGTTTGTTTGTCCGTTCGTCCATCCGTTACGCTTTTAATGCATAGCATAACTAAAGAACCGTGTATGCTAGGGTTTTGAAATTTCATATATGGATTCCTCATGGAAAATTAGCTGACACGTATTTTTTTTCTCGTCCGGATTATGTCCCCTTCAAGAGTTATTGCCCTTTGAAATTTTTTTAATAAAATCTTGTCAGCAAGATATCTCAAAAAGTATTGGAGCTAGAGCCTTGAAAGTTTGGTGAATATATTGGTGGTGATGAGTAGATGAACTGATTAACTTTTGACAAAATTCCGAAAAATTCTTTGTGAGTTATGGCCCTTTGTCATTTTGGTAATTTGTGCCCATTGTAATGTATGCTAAAAGTGATGCATAGCATAACTTAAGAACCGTGTATGCTAGGGTTTTGAAATTTCATATATGGATTCCTCATGGAAAATTAGCTGAACCATATTTTTTTTCTCGTCCAGATTATGCCCCTTTCAAGAGTTATTGCTCTTTGAAATTTTTTTAAATAAAATTTTGTCAGCAAGATATCTCAAAATCTATTGGAGCTAGAGCCTTGAAAGTTGGTGAATAGATTGTTGGAGATGAGTAGATGAACTGATTAACTTATGACGAAATTCTGAAAAATACTTTGTGAGTTATGGCCCTTTGTCATTTTGGTAATTTGTTCCCATTGTAATGTATGCCAAAAGTGATGCATAGCATAACTTTAGAACTGTGTATGCTATAGTTTTGAAATTTCATATATGCATTTCTGATGGAAAATAAGCCGACACGTATTTTTTTTCTCGTCAGGATTATGCCCCTTTCAAGAGTTATTGCCCTTTGAAATTTTTTAATTAAAATCTTTTCAGCAAGATATATCAAAAACAATTGGAGCTAGAGCCTTGAAAGTTGGTGAATATATTGGTGGTGATGAGCATATGAACTGATTAACTTTTGACAAAATTCCGAAGAATACTTTGTGAGTTATGGCCCTTTGTCATTTTGGTAATTTGTGCCCATTGTAATGTATGCTAAAAGTGATGCATAGCTTAACTTTAGAACCGTGTATGCTACGGTTTTGAAATTTCATATATGGATTCCTCATGGAAAATTAGCTGACGCATATTTTTTTTCTCGTCCAGATTATGCCCCTTTTAAGAGTTATTGCCCTTTGAAATTTTTTTAATAAAATCTTGTCAGCAAAATATCTCAAACACTATTGGAGCTAGAGCCTTGAAAGTTGTTGAGTATATTGGTGGTGATGAGTATATGAACTGATTAACTTTTGACAAAATTCCGAAAAATACTTTGCAAGTTATGGCCCTTTGTCATTTTGGTAATTTGTGCCCATTGTAATGAATGCTAAAAGTGATAAATAGTATAAGCGGGGGAGACATCTGTGTTTTTGTAGAAAAACAAATTCTAGTTATTATTGAAATCTACAAAATATGCAAATGTTTACCGGCCCCGATAGCTCAGTGGTAGAGCGTACGCTTCGGGAATTGGGTTCGATCCCAGGCCGTGTCATACCAAAGGCCTGAAAAATGGTACTAGGAGCTCCCTTGGCTGACGCTCGCATTATCAGGGGTAGTCCTAGGAAGATAAATGAAGGCAGGTAAGTATTTGTTAGAGAATACTTTGTTTGTGGCAATAAAAGCTCTACAGAGCTTATGTTATTTGTTTCGAATATGCGACGTTAAATAAAGCTTCTTTATCTTCATCTTTGTACAATGTTGGCCTGTTATTAATCGTGATAGATCAATTAACATTAAATTTGTTGAGCATATTTATTTTACTTATCAGTTCAACCACGTGATAGGCAACAAGAAATATCAATTGGGGTAATTATCTTGTTAGCAGGGTGCATATAAAGGCAATTATTCTTTCAATGATGAGTAGAGCAATTACCCTAATGGTCATATTTATTGGAAAATATAGGCTTCAGCAAACAATGTAGTCCCAGATCAGACTGCTCCTTAAGCAGGGTCTACACTGTTTGCCATTCCATCGACACCTTCTGGACTCTTGCTGGATCGTGAAAAACAAATTTGTTTAAACTTTAGAAAAATAACTGAAAGTCACCAAGAACCAATTTTTTTTTTTTTTTTACAGTACTGCTCACTTTTCACGATGCTAGGATCAAACGTTTAAGTACCTTCAAGCCCCAAATACATAAAGAAAGGAAAGGTACATTTAAAATATATAAATTTATAAGAAATATTAAGTTATATCACCCATTGGTAATTACGGACGAGGAAAATCTCACACCATTTACATAGTCTCAAAGTAAAGTTTATCATCCAGTTACAAACTTGTGTTATTTAACGCTCGTGGAGCGTGATAGCTCAGTGGTTAGTGCACTTGCCTCTGATGCTAGAGGTCCAGGGTTCGATCCCTGGCAGCGGCGATAAAATTTCGGTGTCCGAACACGCTCTACTGACATCATTTGCAGGGATGAATGTCATAAAGTGCACCGTCCTTCGGATCGGGATGTAAACTGGAGGCCCCCTGTTTTTGTTTGTTTGATTGATTTGAGGCTTAACGTTCCCGTCAACACTGTAAAGGTCATTTTGGAGACGTTGCTTCCAATTTTGTGGGACTTTTACCCGACATTGAGATGAAATGACATCTCAAGCCCTGTCGCCCAATGAAACCTATAGGGTTTATTGGCATGGACGGTCCGCCTCGCACTGCGGTTCCTGAACAGGCTTAGATCCTCTAAGCGGTTTACTAGTACTAGTGTGCGGGCCGGATTCAGCTCTGTGTGGAAGCATCGTGCAGCCCATATATTTCTTCAAGCCCCTATGGGCGGAGGCCCCCTGTGCAGGGAGAACCATCCCCTGTGCAGGTTAAAGAACCCTACCATAATTACATGATTACTGTGTAGGCTTTCATCCTGCAAAGACTGGAGTGAATGTAAAATACACCTGCCTAGAATGCGCGCGAGGGCATATGGCACTGTATATAATATATAGAAAAAAAAAAAAGAAAAAACCTTTGACAGCCCTTCATACCCTATCTGAAATGAGAGGCTAAAATTAACTACCAGATGGCTAGCCATTCCTTTGTGGGTTGGCTTGCTTTCCGGTACGAGCAGTTTTGTAGGCTGGTCGCCCGGTACGGACGGGCAGACTTACACTTGTCGTCCGCTACCGGCCGGCTAGCCAGACTGCCTAAAAGAATTTGCTCCTTGGGAGCAAATTCTTTCCTTTTAGAACAAGCCCCCCAAAACAAACAAAAACAAGTTTATATTTAAAATATATGTGATATATAATATGCAAATAACTAGTTAACATATTATGGTGTTACTCTGACGTCAACTTTAGTGTCTGACAGAACAAATATTTTGAATATGATCGCGAAAACATATGTCAATGTAGCAAATCTGCAACTGTGCCATTCATACGACATACATTTAAAAAGATTACATACTGGTTGATTTTGAGATTACTTTGTCGGTTTTTTTCTGATGCGTCATATTTACTAAAACACTCACAATGTGACATTATACGCCCGTTTTGCAGGTTTCTTCAATCTTGACCTTCTACCGGAAATCGAACATGGCGCCTGATTTCAAATGTGTAAATACATGTACACAACTATTAGCTTTCAAAAAAAGCTTGAGTCAGTTGCGAATAATGTCTAATTACTAAATACCAACCAATTGTTTTTAATTTAATAATTATAACATCATGTAGAAGTGACAGGTATAAAGTAGGTGTACTACGCCTAGAGGCTCGAGCCGGCGGTAGAGTGCCTGTCACTCCGGTCGGTACATATGATGCATGCAAGTAAAGTTCGCATACAGGTTGCAAAAAAGAACAAAAATGCAACTTAAAACGACGTTGAGATTAAGACGTCTAATTGACGTTTGTTCTGACGTCTGTTCAACGTCTAATCATTACGTCTGGCTGACGTCAGGATATGACGTCTAATCGACGTTGTTTTTTGGTTATATGACGTCGTGACCAAAATCCAACCAAGATCTGACGTCAAACGGACGTCATGTGCCTGCTGGGAAGTGAATCTATACGGCGGACGACGCAGGTACGACGGAGACAGGGTGATGACAATAGCTCACCTTGAGCACTTGTGGCCGGAAACAAATCAGGTGAAAAACATATGTTTCGTATTTTTAGAACAGCCTCGATGCGGTTCTGATGAGCACCCACAATCTGTCTCTGAGTAGAAATAAAATGACTTACCCGTATACCCCTATAAACCGCAGTAGTAGATAAACGTGGGCAAATAGGACCATTGGCTTCACGCGTAGACATATTCACACCAAACATCGGCATACGAGACACAGCATACAATACTTTCCAAAGTCGAGTAAGCCTCCGTTCACCCAGTCCAACATTACCAGAATTGAAAGGCTTCAAAGAAGAGCTGCTAGATTGGTCAAAAATGATTACTTATCATATAGATGTGACCCAGACGCTAGATGAGCCCCGCCAAGCGAATTTGTGTCTTCGAGCATTCCGTCATGACAAATTTTAACTGCGCATGCCCAGCCATTCAGAGGGGCCAGGGATATGGCTTTCTGTCTGAAGGTTCCTCTTGATTCACTGGTTGTATGAGCGAGCAGCGAATGTTCTGGCGAGACTGCGCGGATGCACAGGCTCGCCTGAACCTTCGCTGCTCGCATAGGCGATAAGTACCAAAATCGCTTGACTGGGCCCAGATGATCTTGGGTGGAGATCCTTGGAACAGAGACGTGCTGATGCACGCCTCATATTGTTCTACAAGATAGTTTATGGCCTTGTCAAGATACCACTGCCTTATGGCCTTGTCGAGATACCAATGCCTCCATATATCTGCCACCGAAACAGAACCACTAAGCACACGCATCCAATACAATTTGTACAAATTCCTACTACTGCCAGTTACTACAAATAAAGTTTCTTTCCTTTGGTTGCTATACAGTTTACAGTTGAATTATCTACTGTCTCGGGCTGTTGTGTGCTCTGGTCTCGATTCCGTCAGATCAGTCATATGCACCCTCCATCATCCAATGCTATGAACCATGATGTAAATAGTGAGTATGCTACAGTACCTATTTACTTATTTGCATTGGAAAAAGCAACTCGCATTTTCTTATACAGCAAAATGAAAGTAAGTGTACATGCCATAATTGATGATTAAAGTTTTAACAATGCATTAATTAACGCCATCATTAGTTTGAAAAAGTTGAAACAAGATTTCCTTCAAAAAGGTTTCCTTCAAAAAAGGAATTCAATACCTGGGTTAGCTTTTTTTCTAATAAGTAATTTAGGTCGTAGTACCAAAGCGTTGATCTAAAATCATCAATCCATAGACAAATGGCAAATATTAATGTTCAGATCAACAGACATTGACTCCAGAAGAGTGTAATCAGGCGTCCTAGGATAGTAAGCATTACTTGGTAAGCAAGCTTCGCCCACCATGCCTAGCGACCTGAACGAAGAAATGGAGTAAATGCCAAGAAGGGTATGTCCGAGATTTTGGAAGTCTTCCTATGGCTTACTATTGGCAAACACATCAGAAATTATAAAAAATTCTTTTTACTAAATGCCAGGAAGTCTGCAAATCCTCATTATTTTATAGTCAACGAAACATATTTGTTTACATATCATAAAATAGAAAGTAATAATGATGTTCGTGTTACATAACAAAAAATCTAGTTTCTAATTCTAGATTTCATTATTTTCAATGCTGGTCACATTCAAATTTTGTTTCCTTTGACAAGTAGTAATGCATAGAAATTCAATAGGCACATTATTTCTTTAAATCGGAGACTTGAATGTCAATGGTATATTTTTCTTTACACTACGTCGCACGGGAGTGCTATTGTAATGTTGGTTTAGAGCAAATATTAAACTTGCCAGTATTTTGTTTGTAAGTGTATAAGTTAAAATTTCTAGCAACACTAAAAATGTCTAAGTCAACTTTTTCCGCCAGCAGAAATTTTTAAAGAAATGATGCTGACAAATTTCCGCCCCAAATTTTCTTCTAAGTAAAATGTTTCGCCTCTGAAAAAAGTTTAAGTCCTATTTTTCCGTCTTCAAACTATTCCGCCTCACCTTTACAGGCGGAATAAAAAAGAAATTCGCCCGGAGAAACTTGTTGCTTTTAAACTTTCGAAGCGGAATTATAGATTCCGCCCTTTTTTCGCCCGGAAAACTGGTATTTCGCCCCATTTCCGCTCATTTTACGGGCGAAATCCGCTCCAAAATTTCATACGGGTTTAAAGACAGTCAGAAGAAGAATATGGTCTCCGGACGTTAGCCCCCCAGGACGTTTGCCCCCCAATGACTTAATCTAAAAATGTACATTTGCCCCCCAGTTGAAAATGCAACCCGGACATTTGCCCCCCAGAGCTTATTTTTGGTATGGACATCTGCCCCCCAGTGCTTATTTTACAGGTGGACAATTGCCCCCCACTGCTTATTTCAGAAAGGGACATTTGCCCCCCCAACCTTGCTAGACAAGGATATTCATTAAACAGACGTATATAGCTACATAATTTACATGATAACGTTTTGGTTAAAGTTTTACAGCCCATTCAAGATCATTTCAATTTCTTCAAGAATTAACCATCAGTGTATCCAGTGTAAAAACCACTTGAGTATAGGCGTCTGACACTGGACCCTCAGTGAGGCACAAACTCAATATATGGTTCTGTAGCTGACTTGCTTAACCCTTGTCCTGCTGAATATATTAAGCATCTCCAATTGTTGACTATTAACCATCACATTCTTGGTATATTTTTGTTAACTTAACAAATTGCATGACAAACAGTATAGATCCCCATCTGATATGGCATCTGATCGGGATCCATACTGCTTTCTAAGGTAGGGGTTGTCCATAACAGCAGGTTATTATGGGATTCATATTTATATAGATGGAGTAATTTATTGCTTAACATTTTGTATTTCTGATGATAATAAACCAATAAATACATTGTTTTCCTCCTTTGTGTAAGCCCTTGTCTATCTGGGGGGCAAATGTCCCTTTCTGAAATAAGCAGTGGGGGGCAAATGTCCACCTGTAAAATAAGCACTGGGGGCAGATGTCCATACCAAAAATAAGCTCTGGGGGGCAAATTTCCGAGTCGCATTTTCAACTGGGGGGCAAATGTCCATTTTTAGATTTAGTCATTGGGGGGCAAATGTCCTGGAATCGAAGAATATATATTCCTATAAAGGACACAATCATCAGCAAACAAACGGACAGATGACCTGATGTTATCAGGGAGATCATTAATGAATACCAAGAAAAGGACCGGTCAAAGGACCGAACCTTGGGGGACACCAGATAAAACAGGGACTGGATCAGACGCTTGGCCATCAAGTACAACTTGTTGTGAGTGCCCTGAGAGCCATGAGCTAATCCACCTGTGTGTGGATCCTCTTATCCCATAGTAATCCAATTTGTACAATAGCCTCCTGTGAGGTACCTTGTCAAAGGCCTTATCTACTATGTGTATTTCGCAACCTTATAAACATTTAATATACAACTACTTATACAAGAAGAATAGGCTACAACAAGTGTTATTCAATTTAAAACTAAATTGGATCAGAATTGGATCAATAAGAGATGTGATGACAGTAAAATACAGTAAAATATACTAGTTAATCATCTTGATCATCTTCCAAGACATTTCTTATCTACTACATGTGTATTTCGCAACCTTATAAACATTTAAAACTACTTTAATATACAAGAAGAATAGGCTACACCGGGGCCACCAATAATAGTTTAAAGAAGAATTACAGAGCGAGACGAAGAACCTTCGGGGTTCACCATTCTCGATTTCGGAAACGGTATTCGGAAATGGTATTTATTTGATTCAGTCAAATTTGGCCATTACCTCAGTTAATTGGGTAGAAACCAGACCAGTAGTTAGCAATGTGGTTAAGCATGGGAGCCTGGCGTGATAGCTCAGTAACTTAGTGCACTTGTCTCTGATGCTAAAGGTACCCTGTTCGATCAGAATCAGAATTGTTACTGGTGACACCTCAAATGACATTCATACGGTTGGGTATAAAAGCCAAGGCCCCGCCGGGCCGCCGAGCCAAAAATGCCGATCCGAAAATTTTATATTTAGTCTGTTGTAATAATTAAGATATGTATTGTAGTCAAGTGGTAGTCAGTTTACATCAGCCCTGGAGCAGCATGTCCCATCTAAGATGACCAGCTCCCGCCGCATTCATCCATGGGTGAATACCAACCTTCGTCGAATGATGAGACAGAAACAGAGAGCCCATCGGAAAGCAAAGCAGTCAGGACAGTCTAGAGATTGGGATTCATACCACCTATAAAGAAACCTCGTAGAAAGGTGTACTTATATCAAAAGGGTGACTATGAAACTATGAGGAAGGATGCCCTAAAATTTGCAAGAGAGAAATACTTTAATGGTCATTCAGACGCTCGGTCTGTCCAGGAGAACTTTGATTTGATAAAGTCTTTCATTCAAGCTTCGTCCAAAAATCATATCCCCTCCAAAACTAGCAGGTCTGTATCTTCAATTCCTTGGATCACACCAGAAATAAGAAGAAAAATTTGGAGGAGAAATAAGATTCATGCTAAGGCAAAAAAGTCGGGAAGTGGTAAACTCAGAGCAAAATTTGAAAACTTGAGACGAGAAATTAAAAATGACATCAAAAATCAGCATGATCAGTATGTAAATAACTTGGTACATGTAGGTGATGTAAAGGCGAATCCCAGAGACTTCTACAGATATATCAATAGCCAGAAGAAAGATAGGCAAGGTATCCCACCCCTTAATAAAAGAGGAGGGAATGGGGTCGCTGAATCGGACTCTGAAAGGGCAGAGGAATTGGTTGGTCAATTCAATGATGCATTTAATAAAACTGAGTTCAACGAGGTTCCATTGACTGGAAGATCGGCCCCTTTCATGGAAAATATTGTTGTATCCTCTGCGGGAGTGATCAAGTTACTTAAAGGCTTGAACCCTTCTAAAGCTTTAGGGCCTGATGAGCTTCATCCCAGAGTCCAGAAGGAACTAGCAAACGAGTTAGGTCCAGTTTTTGCTCATCTTTTCCAACAATCTCTCGATATGGGTGAAATTCCCAAAGAATGGCTCCTAGCGAACATCTGTCCACTTTTCAAAAAAGGGGACAGGGCTCTTGCTTGTAATTATTGCCCGGTGTCACTGACCTGTGTTCTATGTAAATTGCTTGAACACATAGTCTGCTCAAACATCATGGCCCACTTGGATGAACATAAACTTTTGTCAGAGAGACAACATGCATTTAGAAATAGGCATAGTTGCGAAACTCAGTTGAGCACGGTTATTAATGATTAGGCAAAAATCCTGGACAAAGGGGGGCAGGTGGACACATTTATTCTGGACTTTGAGAAGGCTTTTGACACCCCTCCTCATGAACTACTTAAATCCAAATTATTTGGTTATGGAATTGGTGGGAAGACTCTTAAATGGATAGATTCCTTCCTTTGCTACAGAAAACAGCGTGTTGTTGTTAATGGTGAATCTTCAGTATGGGCGCCAGTTTTGTCTGGAGTCCCACAAGGGACTGTTCTTGGTCTTCTGTTGTTCTCTCTGTACATCAATGATATTTCCACTGACATTGACTCAGAAATAAGGCTGTTCGCAGATGACTGTGTTTGTTACCAGGAAATTAGAGATACAGATGACTCACTGAAACTTCAGGCTGACATAGATAGATTAGGATGTTGGGCCAGAAAATGGGGCATGAGATTTCAACCAGTTAAATGCAATATCATGCTGAGGCTTCTTACACCTTAGAGGGAACCGTCCTCGAAAATGTGAATTCCATTAAATACCTTGGTGTGACAATCACTCACGATTTGAGATGGAATACACTCATTAGCAATATGTGTACAAAGGCGAATAGAACACTTGGTTTCCTGAGGCGAAATCTTCATCAGTGTCCTAAGGATGTGAAAGAGACAGCATACAGGGGACTTGTTCGCCCAATCTTGGAATATGGTAGTTGCATCTGGGACCCAAGCGGAGAGGTCCTTAATGAAGAAATTGAAAAAGTTCAGAATAGAGCTGCTAGATTTGTAACTGGAAATTATTGCTTTGAAACTGGGAGCATGACTGGAATTCTAGGAAAACTAAGATGGGAGTCTCTCAAGAAAAGGAGAAGAGACAGTAGGCTCATACTCTTATACAAAGGTCTAAAGGGTGCTGCCAGCATTCTAACAGATGGCCTTGTTCCCCCGGCTAGGCACTGTAGAAAACACCATTCAATGACGTTTCAGACCCTTACTGCAAGAACGGATATTTATAAAGAATCGTTTTTCCCCCGAACCATTAGAGATTGGAATGCCCTTACCGATTCTATTATTTTGACGGCTGAAGGTGCTGAGGATTGTGTAGCTAAGTTTACATCTTTGGTTAGAGCTAGGGACTAACTTCCCATATAACAGGTCCTGGTGTATGAATGTCATTTGATGTGTCACCAGTAACAATTCTGATTCTGATCGGTACAAGAAACTGCAGTCCGAGGTTCAACGTTCAACCAGGTCAGCTCATCGAAGGTACATGAGAGACGTGGTCAGTAACGTCCTAAAAGAAAACTCCAAGCGGTTTTGGTCCTTCATGAAAAGCAAGAGGCAAGAATCCACTGGTGTTGCTTCATTGATCAATAAGGATGGGTATCTACAGAGTGATCCCACAAAAAAAAGCAGAAATTCTCAACGAGCAGTTCCAGTCCGTCTACACTAAAGAAGAGTTAGACAGCCCACCAGACAAAGGACCAAGCCCATACACATCAATGGAAGACATTACAGTCAACCCAAATGGAGTTATGAAACTTCTCAAGGATCTTCGACGCTTCAAAGCGCCTGGACCGGATGGGATCCCAACATACATATTGAGGTCTGCAGCCAAAGAACTTGCTCCTATGCTGACAGTGATATACCAACAGTCACTTGACGAGGGTTGTGTTCCTGCTGACTGGAGAGAAGCTTTGATAGCACCCCTTTACAAGAAAGGCCCCAAGCATCTCCCTTCAAACTACAGACCTGTCTCCTTAACCTCAGTTGCCTGCAAGGTATTGGAGCACATTGTACATAGCAACATTATGCGTCACTTTGATCGGCTTAGCATTTTGACATACAAGAAGCATGGAGTTAGGAAGCAAAGATCTACTGTCACTCAGCTGATATCAACAATCCAAGGCATCACCAGTAAACTGCGCTCAGGGAAGGACCAAGTTGACGTGATCCTGTTGGACTTTGCAAAAGCCTTTGAAAAAGTTCCACATCAAAGGCTTTTGCATAAGCTCAACTTCTATGGCATCAGAGGAGATGTACTCAGATGGATTGAAGCGTTCTTGGGTCATAGGAAGCAGCAGGTGCTTTTAGATGGATGCAGGTCACAGCAAGCAGAGGTCTTATCGGGCGTTCCACAGGGCACGGTGCTCGGTCCATTGCTGTTCTTGGCTTTTATTAATGACTTGCCGGAATCTGTCAAATCATCGGACCCTCGCCTGTTCGCCGACGATTGTCTGCTTTACAAGCTCATCAACAGTGATGCCGATGCCCAGTCAGTAAAAGCAGACCTCCAAGCCCTAGAGGAATGGGAACACAAATGGCAGATGAAGTTCCATCCTGAGAAGTGCCAGGTCATACGCATCATTACCAACAGACGCCACGATAGACTCACCGAGTATACACTCCAAGGTCATGTACTGGAGGTTGTCGACAGTGGGAAATACCTTGGCGTTACAATCAGCAACGACCTCAGCTGGCATGAACACATAGATGGTATAACAGCTAAGGCATCCAGAACACTGGGATTCCTCCGAAGAAATCTCAGAGAGTGTACAAAGGATGTGAAGAGCGTCGCCTACACCTCACTTGTTCGTCCGACGTTGGAGTACGCATCCCCAGCATGGGACCCTACTAAGGTAGAAGACATCAACAAGCTTGAGAAGGTCCAAAGACAGGCAGCTCCCTTCGTACACAGAAACTACGACGAGAAGAATCCTGGTTGTGTGACACGTATGGTCAGAGATCTTGGGTGGGAGACACTAGAAAGTAGGAGAGAAAAAGACAGACTGACAACGCTGTACAAAATTCAACATGGCATTGTCGACATGGACACTGGTGACATACTGAAGCTAAGTGACAGACGCACCAGAGGTCAGCAACGACTCTACCAGCCTACAGCCACACGGTCAACGTCTACAAGAACTCCTTCTTTCCAAGGACCATCCAAGCCTGGAACCGCCTACCAGCATGCGTCACGGACTCTCAGACCATCGGGGGAGTTCAGAGCCGGCCTACAGTCAGGGTCGACTCGTTAACAGGCGGGAGATGTCTGGATTTTATGCTTTTAACCAACACACCTGCTTTTATTGTCGCACCTGCTTTAGCAGGAAGACATAGGCGTGCAAGTTTCCGTCCGTCCGTCCGTCCGTCCGTCCGTTCGTCCGTCCGTTCGTCCGTCCGTCCGTTCGTCCGTCCGTCCGTCCGTCAACATTTTACATTGGATGTCTTGTCATCGCAACTCCTCCTACACTTTTAGACTGATCATTTGGAAACTTTGCATGTGCTTTCGCCATGGTATGAGGATGCGCATGTGGTTTGGACTTAATCTTCGAATCAATTTTTGTCACTTTTTCCATATTGTGAACTTAGTCATTTTTAGGTATGCGATACGTACCTCTTGTCATCGCAACTCCTCTTGCAGTTTTATACCGATCATTTTGAAACTTTGCATGTGCTTTCACCATGGTATGAGGATGTGCATGTGGTTTCGACATAATTTTCAGAAAATTTTTTTCCGCTTTTTGCACATTTTGAACTTAGCCATTTTTAAGCTTCATTTGATATACGATAGGTACCTCTTGTCATCGCAACTCCTCCTACAGTTTCATACCGATTATTTTGAAACTTTGTGTGTGATTTTGCCATGCTATGAGGATGCGCATGTGGTTTGGACTTTATCTTCGGATAAATTTTTGTAACTTTTTCCACATTGTGAACTTAGTCATTTTTAACCTTTGATTGATATATGATAGGTACCTCTTGTCATCGCAACTCCTCTTGCAGTTTTATACCGATCATTTTGAAACTTTGCGTGTGCTTTCGCTATGGTATGAGGATGCGCATGTGGTTTGGACTTTATCGTCGGATAATTTTTTTTCACATTTTCCACATTGTGAACTTAGTCATTTTTAACCTTCAATTGATATATGATAGGTACCTCTTGTCATCGCAACTCCTCTTGCAGTTTTATACCGATCATTTTGAAACTTTGGGTGTGCTTTCGCCATGGTATGAGGTTGTGCATGTGATTTCGACATAATTCTCAGAATATTTTTTTTTTCACTTTTGCACATTGTGAACTTAGCCAATTTTAAGCTTTAGTTGATATACAATAGGTACCTCTTGTCATCGCAACTTCTCTTACAGTTTTATATTGATCATTTTAAAACTTTGTGTGTGTTTTTACCTATGGTATGAGGATGTGCATGTGGTTTTGACTTTATCTTGGGATCAATTTTTATCACTTTTTCCACATTGTGAACTTAGTCAGTTTTTTACCTCACATATATAGGCTATGGATTCTTCTCAAAGCCCTATATTCATTTCTTCTGCCTTAAATAAACTTTTATTTTTTTGTGTGGGGCAGGTGGGGAGCAGGTGCGACATCAACTTCACCGAAGTTGAATTTCTGGTCTGTTTTTAACCTGGAAAGAAGAGGCTGTCTCCTTTCCCTACGCTGGTCAACAGTACATTCCAGTAGTGAATCCTGACCAATTTCCGGAAGAAGAAGAAGAAGAAGAAGAAGAAGTGGGTATCAAATTATTATAAGTAACATATTTGATAACTGCATGAAGGATTATCTCTCTACATTGTTTAATTTTCTTGTAATAACCGTTTTACCGAAATCGAGGGGTGTAAAAGCCAAGGTCGGGAAAAAATTATAATATTTCTTGATTTCTTGCAAATTTACAGGTTAAAGTACTTCTTTTTGTCCTGAAAATATTTTAATTTGATTATTGTCATCATTTGTCCATAGAAAAATATAACAAACATATTAGACTACCTTAAACTATCAATTTTCTTATTTTCTAATTGTTTCTATTTTTAGATTGACTTAAACAAAACGACCGAAAAAGACCGAAAGGGAAGAAAGTTTTGTTGACTGCTTGCTGGAATTAAAGGAAAAATAAAAAATAACATTTTTACTTTATCATTTTTTTAGACACATACATGTTAACGAATACAAGAATCAATTTTATATTTCTTTAATTCCAGCTATCAGTAACAATACTTTGTTTTCCTTTTCGGTACATTTTCGGTCATTTCCTTTAATAAAGTTAATCTAAAAATAGAAACCATTAGAAAATCAGAAATTTGATCATTTAAGGTGATTTTGATATGTTTACTATATTTTCTATGTACACATGATAAAAATAATCAAATTTAAATATCATCAGTGCCAAAAGAATTTCTTTAAGTGATAAAATCGTAACAAATTAAGAAATATTTCCATCTTTCCCGGCCTTTGCTTTTATACCCCTTGATTTCGGAAAAATAGTTATTGCTAGAAAATAAAACAATGTAGAGAGATGAACCTTCGTGCAGTTATCAAATATGTTATTCTTATTCATAATAATTTTATACCAACTGACTGCAATATATATCTTCATTGTGACAAGAGACGAAGTATAAAATTTTTGGCTCGGCGGCTCGGCCCGGCGCGGCCTTGGCTTTTACATGTATACCCGACCCATTCATACACCAGGACCTGTGATGTGGGAAGTTAGTCCCTAGCTCTAACCAAAGAGGCAAATTTAGCGACACAATCACCAGGGCCTTCAGCTGTCGAAATAATTGAATCGGGAAAGGCATTCCAATCTCTAATGGTTCTGGGGAAGAAAGACTCTTTATAAATGTCAGTTCTTGCGCTAAGGGTCTGAAATGCCAATGAATGGTGATTTCTACAGTGTCTAGCTGGGGGAACAAGGTCATCTGTTGGAATGCTGACAGCACCCTTTAGACCTTTGTATAAAAGGATTAGCCTAGTGTCTTTTCTCCTTTTCTTCAGAGACTCCCATTTTAATTTTCCAAGTATTCCAGTCATGCATCCGGCAACGATGAGTAAATAGCCTTGTCAAAACTTTGGCATTATTTGCTCACTCAGCCTCTGTACATGTAGCTTAATCCGATGCACGTCTGACTGGTGAACAGGAGGACACGGGTTCGATAATTGCTGGGGTCGGAAACATTCTTTCATGAAGATTCATCATGAAATCTTTTCTATGGTCATTCTCTCCCTTCCGCTGATTCAAAAAGGGCAGTTGTCAGTTTCTGGGAAAGAATGTGCACTGTCCTGGTTAACCGCTTATGTATAAGCCTGCAGAAGCCTCGAGGTGTAGTGGTTGTATGCTACTCGCCTGGTAAACGAGGGGTCGCAGGATCGATCCCGGGCTTTTCCAGACTTTCGGATGTCTTTAAACCAAGGTCCTGTCTCCATATAACCTTTACAGTATTGATGGGGACATTAAACCTCAAATCACACAAACAAACAAAACCATAGCTGTTGGTGGGACATAAAACTCAAATAATCATGTATAAGCCTGCCCAGGAAAAGTCTGGATAGGTAAACTGACCGGTTCAAAAATTACCTTAATAGTGTTGACTGGGCCATTAAACTCCAAAACAACAAACAAGACGAGTTTGTAAAGGGAATCACCATAGAAATCACCAAAGTTGAGTAGGATATTATTATACTGACATCACCATTGTGTGGTTTATACTCTTTCCAAGTTAAAATAGATAAAAGCAAGTGTGTTCATTAAAAACATAAAATCCAAATGTCTCCCCTGATTAACAAGTTGACGGTGACTACAACAGGCAGGCTCAAAACTCCTCGATGGTCTGGGAGTCTGTGATGTATGCTGGTAGGCAGTTCCAGTCTTGGATGGTCTTTGGAAAGAAGTGGGTCTTGTGGACATTTGACTGTGCCTGAAGGGTGGAAGAGTCTCTGCTGACCTCAGGTGTGTCTGTCATTTGGTTTCATTATGTCACTAGTGTCCATGTTGACTATGCCTTGCTGAATCCTGAACAGTGTTATCAGTCTGTCTTTTGCTCTCGTGCTTAGAAGTGTCTCTCAACCAAGATCTCTGACCATTTGGGTCACACACATCCGGGGTTCTTCTTGGTATAGTTTCCATGTACGAAATGAATTGTCTGTCTTTGCTAGTTGATATCTTCAGTCCATGCTGGAGATGCATTCTCCACTGTCAGGCGAACAAGGGAGGTGTAGGCAGCACTCATCACTTCCTTGGTGCACTCCCCGAGGTTTCTTAAGGAATTCCAGTGTTTTGGATGCCTTCAGCCCTTGGCTCTAATACCCTCTATGACTCTTTGCTTGTGCCAGCTGATGTTGCTGATTGTAACGCCGAGGTATTTCCCACTGTCAACCACCTCCAGAATATGGGTGATTCTCTCGTGGTGTCTGTTGCTGCTGACACTTGATTTAAGTGTCAGATCATCCGCATCATCAGCAACAGATCATAAGGATCTGAGATTGCATGATTACTGTGTAGGCTTTCATTCTGGAAAGCTGGAGTGTATGTAATATACCGTATTCGACCTATTTACCCCACATGCTCCTATAAGCGCACACCCAAGCGTTTTCTTGAAAAAATACACAAGCGCACACTTTACAGTAACCTCCCAACAAATTCACATTGAGTTTTGCTGCATCTTTGACCCGGACAATCATATGTTTATGTGGTGAACACCTATGCTGAAATTCAACTCTATAAAATAATCATATCGGAAGCTCTTTTTCGTATTTTTTTCAAATTGAGTGTGCGCTTATTACGTAGATTTTTCACCGCAATATTTTCATACAATTTTGAAAAAACTAAGCGCACAGTGCGGTAAATAGGTCGAATACTGTACACCTGTGAGTAATGGTCAAATGTGACCAATCACAGTATAAGTAGAAAGAGAAAAAGAAAGAAAGAACCACTCTATCATGAGGCATGTGTTTACACTGTCGGATCGTCCATGCTAATAATTCTTATAGTTTCAGTGGGCGATGTCATTTCATCACAATGTCAGGTAAAAAGCCCACAAAATTGGAAGGAACGTCTACCGTGTTGACGAGGACATTGAACCTCAAATCAAACAAACAAACAAATACATGTACACTGCACCAGTGCAGTTACCATTTATCAGTGAGACTTTTGTCATCAAGTTAACATGTCTATGCAATAAACACCGTTTTTTAAGGGGAATGGGAACACCTGGTTGATTTTTCAGCCATTTTTCAAAGAGAGACAACTTTTGGGACTCCCTGTTTGCTTTTCTATAAGCCCTGTCCCACTGAAAAAGGGTCTACTCTTAAAGGAAAGAATTTGCTCCCCTTTTGGAGTTGACCCCTATTGACATGGGAGACAAAAATACATCTGCAGGAGTTGCCTCCCCTGAAGGTGTTCCCATTCCCCTTAAATATTATTTAAAAGAAGTGTTTACGAGAGTAAACATTATGCTCCTCAGATTGTGGATGGGCCAGGATAGCCTCTGTGACTGACTGAGGCTAATGAGCACAGGCATTGATACCTCAGTGGCACCTGCTTCAGGATCAGGAGGTGATGGGTTTGATCCCTGACCGCACCATACCAAAGGCATTAACCCTTCTCTTGCTGAATATTCAATTTAGCCACCCCCGTTTCTGACTTTGGTTCAATCAGATTACTTGATGTAATTTATTCCTACAAAGCCATAAACTTCATGTCAAACAGTGTAGATCCTGATCAGATGGCTTCTTCAGAAGCCATCTGATCTGCATCTTTACTGTTTCCAAAGATAGGAGTTGTTGTGAACAGCATGATAAGAGTTGAAAGTGGCACTAAAGTTGATCTTTTTAGGTGACTTGAGCAGAAGGCTTCAGGCCAACTTATAGGGTGATAGTTCATCCATCATCCATCCACACCTTTGACCAGTTATATCTCTGCAGCCTGCAAGCTGATATCGATCATTTCTTATCTGTAGCATCACAAGGTCCCGTAGTGTAACAGTCTGCTTCAGTTTTGATCATATCTTTCTGAAATTTACCTATAAGAAACTCAGTGCAGCTGGTGTTGCAGTGTGGTAGCCGTAAAACGTCTCCCCATACATCATCATAGTGCAGATTATATTTCTGGTCCTTTGGGATCATTTCGTTCATTTTGAATCATTTCGAAAATAGAGTTCTGCTTAAGCCGGCACTAGATGGCGTGGCGGGTGTTGCACATTTCAGTACTGGTCATGAACAGAACCAATAAAACTGTGTCGCCTTTTTTTGTTTGATTGGTGTATTCTTTGCTTCCAAAGGATCTAACTTTTCAGAACTTATTTATAAAACTTTAAATACAAGAAGCTTCGATGAGTTAAAAAACTGGCAAGGTTGGCCTATCTATCATTATGAAAACAAACATATTCAAATATATAAAAATTTTACCACCAAAAATGAAAGTTTTCAGATAATAAATTTTCTGATATTTTGAGCTCACCAGAGCCGAAGGCAGTTGTCCGTCGTATGTCGTCTGCATCAACACTTTCAAACGACATCTCCTCTGAAACCACTGGCCCAAATTTCATCTGTACTATCCCTGGGCTGGGGGATTAAAAGTTTGTGTTTTTTTTTTTTTTTTTTTTTTTTTTTTTATGAAAATCAACGCTTTAGTTTGGTTGCTATGAAACTACATGTATGAGTTTCCATAAACTTCTAATAGGGAAAATTGAAAAATGTCATTTACTGCCAATTCATTGCAGATATTTTGACAAAACTTTTATAGAAATGTTCCTTAGGCAATATACTATCTGCCACATGATTTAAGGCCTACTACTCATTTCCATTGGTTGCCCTGGAAACCAGAATGAAAAAAACAAGTAGAAAAGATACTTCAAAAATCATCTCAGAAACCGTATGCTCTATGAGGCTGAGAGTTTTTGGAAATATTCACCATATTTGCCTTGACAGGTATTGTGTTTTTTTTTTATGAAATTGGGCTCTTTAGTTTGGTTGCTATGGCAACTTAGATTTTCCATTATAAATGGGGAAAATTGAAAAATGGCATTTGCTGCAAAGTTATTGCAGATATTTTGACAAAACTTTTATAGAAATGTTCCTTGAGTAAACATCTCTCAGCCTTTTTTCTTTTATGCCTACATGGGGGTCCCCCAGGTTGTGCCGGGGCCATGCCCCAGCCCCTTCACTTCATAATAGGCCATATATCTCAGATACCATTCAGATCCCTACCCTAAAACCATATATATTCTTGTTCCTCATGATAAGACAAATTCAGTGACACTAACCTTGGGGTCCTCCAGGATGTGCCTGGGTCATGCCCAACCCCCTCCATCCCATAAAAGGCTCAATATCTTGGAAACCTTACTGATCCCCACCCCTAAACCATATATATTCTTGTTCCTTATGAAAAGATACATTCACTTACACCAACTTGGGGGTCTCTCAGGGTGTGTCAGGACCTTGCCGCACCCCTCAACTTCACAAAATGCCATATCTCAGAAACAATTCGGCTTGCCACCCCAAAAACCATGTATGTTCTTGTTCCTTATGATAAGACGCATTCAGTGACACCAACCTGTGGGTCCCCCAGGATGCGCCGGGGTCATGTCCTACCCCTCCATTTCATAAATAGCCCAATATCTTGGCAACCTTACAGATTCCCACGCCTAAACCATATATATTCTTGTTCCTTATGATAAGACGCATTCAGTGACACCAACCTGTGGGTCCCCCTGGATGCGCCAGGGTCATGCCCTACCCCTCCATTTCATAAATAGCCCAATATCTTGGAAACCTTACAGATTCCCACCCCTAAACCATATATATTCTTGTTCCTTATGAAGGGACACATTCATTGACACCAATTTGGGGGTCTCCCAGGGTGTGCCGGGGCCTTGCCCCACCCCTCCACTTCACAAAAGGCCATATATCTCAGAAACCATTCAGTTCTCCGCCCCTTAACTATATATATTCTTGTTTCTTATGATAAGACACATTCAGTGACACTAACCTGGGGGTCCCCCGGGATGTGCAGAGGTCATGCCCCACCCCTTCATTTCATTAAAGACCCAATATCTCGGAAACCTTACAGATCCCCACCTCTAAACCATATATATTGTTGTTCCTTATGATAAGACACATACATTGACACCAACCTGGAGGTCTCCCAGGTCAAGCCAGGGCCTTGCCCCACCAACCACTTCACAAAAGGCCGTCTATCTCAGAAACTGTTCAGAGCCCCACCCCTAAACTATATATGATAAGACGCATTTGAATAACACTAGCTTGGGAGTCATCCAGGGGGCGCAGGCCATGCCCCACTGCTTTACTTCATTAAAAGCCATATATCTCAGAAATCATTCAGATCCCCACCCATAAACTATAATGTTCTTGTTCCTTATGATAAGACTCGTTCAATCACACCAACCTGGGAGTCACTTTGTGCTGGGGCAATGTGCCCCACCCTTCCACTTTAAAAGGCCATATATTTCAGAAACCATTCAAATCCCCGCCCCATAATCATATATGTTCTTGTTCCTTATCAATAGCACACCAACTTGGGGGTCCGCAGGGGCCATTCCTCTCCACTCCTCTCCACTTCATAGAAGGGCCTCATATATCAGAAACTGAACAGATTCCCAACCATAAACCATGTATATGTTCTTGGTCCTTATGATAAGACACATTTCGGGACAACAATCTTGGGCTTTCCTGGGATCAACAGGGCATGCCCCAACCCCTTCACTGCTTAAGAGGCCTTATACATGTACATGTATCTCCAGCATACAGATCCCCACTGCTACACCATATATATATTCTTGTTCCTTATCATGATAAGACACATTAAGTGAGACCAACCAGGGCTCCATTGGGTCCATGCCCTTCACCCTCTACTTCATAAAAGGCCAAATGTTTCAGATACTGAGCCCAGATGGGTGCTCATTTTGATATGGGGGTTCATTAGGGAGACTTTATAACTGGTAGTTTAAAATGATATAATTGTTAAAATATATGCCTGCCATTGGGCACTGCGCACCTGAGCTCTGGTGAGCATAGTGGCCCATGGGCCTCGTTTTCGTATTTCTGCTCAAATTTCAAAACATAAATTGTGGGTAGTCATTTTAATCGCCTCTAACTCCTTTAGAGTTAAAGCAAAACATGCCATTCCAAGAGCCTCAAAAGTCAGAATTATATTGTGTAGCACAGAAATCGTTATTCTCTATTAAAAGTATTTATTATGAGCAATCTGCGAGCTGTGAAAGACAGTACACCACAGCTTCTATATAACCCTACATAACATAACACTGTATTAATAAGATCCAAAGCAGAAACCATGTCAGTTAAACAACCGTGTTATATCCAAACAAAAATGTATAGATTAAATAGAAAAATGACCATTTATGGTCATTTTTCTATATAATCTATACATTTTTGGGATCCATCTTGAAACCGTGTTATATCCAAAACTGCATTATAATGAACCGTGTTGTATCGGGGTAGTGGTGTATTACATTATGTAACACAGTAATCGTTATCCTCTAAGTCAAGTATTTATTATGAGCAATCTGCGAGGAGTAGTGATAACTTGTTTACTTTTCTCTTTCATGGTTGTCTTCCCTGGTTGATGATTATACAGTACTGTAAGTGGCTTCTTTTTATTATTGTACAATAAGCTCATAAAATGCCAGTCACGGCAAGTGTCATCTGCTTTGCCGTCTGCCAGATACCTTAAAAGTAATTTTTTGCAAACAGTGTGGACCCAGATCAGACTGCTCCTGAAGGAGCAGTCTGATCTGGGCACACACTGTTTGCCTGTATGCAAAAATATTTTTAAAAAGTTTGCAAAAAAATCAGCAGACGACATTTTCAGATGAAGTTTTTCTCGGCGTCTTAAGGGTTAGTACAGTTGCTAAAAGTTGAAACTCCAGAAAAACAAATATTGAAACTGATTTCCAAAATGATAATTTGATTACTTTGTCTCAATTGCACTATTTTTGTCGCGCCTGCTATTAGCATGGCACGATATAGGCGTCCGGATTTCCGTCCGTTTGTCAGTTCGTTCACACCAACGAAACAACATTTAGGGGGCAAAAAATTTGGACAGTTTGACACTTAAGTATATATTCGTGAGTCCAAATGGGCTTTATTCCGTTATTTTGGTACTTAAGTGGCAAAAATTGTCTCTTAGGTGGCTTGCCGCTTAAGGAGTCAATATGCCGACGCCTAGCCACTTAAGTATACATTCGTGAGAATGTCCGTCCGTTTGTCAAGGCATCAACATTTGCGACCGCCCTAGCGTTCACCCTGAGGTTCAAGTTTATTTCTCAAGAACTATAAGAGCTTCATTTATGATACTTGGTACAAACTTGTATCACGGTATGACAACTTACATGCAAGCAATCATATTTGACCTTGACCTACATTTTATGGGTCACTGACTTTATAAGATATTGCGACCACCCTAGTGTTCACCCTATGGTTCAAGTTTATTTCTCAAGAACTATAAGAGCTTCATTAATGATACTTTGTACAAACTTGTGTCTGGGGATGACAACTTACATGCAAGCATCCATATTTGACCATGACCTATATTTCATGGTTCACTGACTTTGTAAAATATTGCGACCACCCTAGCGTTCACCCTAATGGTCAAGTTTATTTCTCAAGAACTATAAGAGCTTCTTTAACCCTTTACCACTCAGGGATTTTGCGAATTTCACTGATTTTCGCAGTGTTGCACCTGACAGCAACTTCAACTAGCCATTGTTTCATAATGGTTGGTCTGTTTTACACCAAACTCGGTATGAATGTTCATTGGGCAGTAGCCTTTCAAATTCAACTTTTCATGACTTGATCATTGTTGTCATGGTAAAGAGGGGGCATCTCAAATTTGGCAAAAAGTGTGTTTTCACATGAATTTTGGATCACATTTTAATCTTCACACAGCTGTCAAGGCAACAATTAAGGTGGTTGGCACTAACCATTTTCACTGTTTGCACCATGTTTTATCAGCATCAATTTTCAGGCATGTTTGACCCCAGACACCCTCAGATATAAGTTTTAGCGGCCGGTTGGGCCATAAACCCAAAATTTTTCGGGATGTGGGGGGCAACGCCCCCCTTCAATCCCCCCCCCCCCCCCCCCAGGAATATTTTTAGATGGGAGGCGCGCAAAAAAACAGGTCACTTTTTTGCCCAACAAATCCTAAAGCAAACTTAACTATCCAGGGGTAGAAATGCAGATTTTAGGTGCTTCTGGGGCTTAGAATGGGGTGGGGGGGGTGCAGACACGTAAATACATGTATCTGAGTGGTAAAGAGTTAACTAAAATCTGGGAACATACTGAATTTTAGTCTAAAATGCATTAATTATATCTGAAATATTGTTTCTTGCAATAAAATGATGAAAAAACATTATTTTGGTCAGTTGGGGTTATCTTCGTTAACCCTTTACCACTCAGGGATTTTGCGAATTTCACTGATTTTCGCAGTGTTGCACCTGACAGCAACTTCAACTAGCCATTGTTTCATAATGGTTGGTCTGTTTTACACCAAACTCGGTATGAATGTTCATTGGGCAGTAGCCTTTCAAATTCAACTTTTCATGACTTGATCATTGTTGTCATGGTAAAGAGGGGGCATCTCAAAGTTGGCAAAAAGTGTGTTTTCACATGAATTTTGGATCACATTTTAATCTTCACACAGCTGTCAAGGCAACAATTAAGGTGGTTGGCACTAACCATTTTCACTGTTTGCACCATGTTTTATCAGCATCAATTTTCAGGCATGTTTGACCCCAGACACCTTCAGATATAAGTTTTAGCGGCCGGTTGGGCCAAAAACCCAAAAATTTTCGAGATGTGAGGGGGGCAACGCCCCCCTTCAATCCCCCCCAGGAATATTTTTAGTTGGGAGGCGCGCGAAAAAACAGGTCACTTTTTTGCCCACCAAATCCTAAAGCAAATTTAACTATCCAGGGGTAGAAATGCGGATTTTAGGTGCTTCTGGGGCTTAAAATGGGGGGGGGGGGGGTGCAGACACGTAAAAACACGTATCTGAGTGGTAAAGGGTTAATGATATTTGGTACAAACTTGAATCTGTGGATGGCAACTTCAGTGCAAGCATCCATATTTGACCTTGACCTAAATTTCATGGTTCACTGACTTTGTAAAATATTGCGACCACCCTAGCGTTCACCCTACTGGTCAAGTTAATTTCTCAGCTTCATTAATGATACTTGGTACAAACTTATATCTCGGGATGGCAACTTAAATGCCAGCATCCGTATTTGACCTTGACCTACATCTCATGGTTCACTGGCTTTGTAAAATATTGCCACCACCCTAGCCTTCACCCTAATGGTTAAGTTCATTTCTCAAAAATTATTATACCCCCACAAATGAAATTTGGGGGGGGGGGGGGGGGGGGGTATATAGGAGTGAGCTTGTCGGTCGGTTGGTCGGTCGGTCTGTTGACTTGGTTTCCAGACGATAACTCAAAAAGCACTTCACCGATTTTAATAATTTTTGGTACACTGATGTAACATCATAAAATACAGGTCAAGTTCGATTTCCACTACAATTCGTCAATTTTCAACATAGTTATGGCCCCTTTCAAGTGAAAAAATTGCAAAATGCAGCTGATGTACTATCAAGGCAGTTTTTGTGGGGGTATTCATCACCTTTAGTGATAGCTCTAGTTTGAACTTCATTAATGATACTTAGTACAAGCCTTTTATGCAAGCATCTACATGTATGTTTGATCTTGGGTGATTTTGCGTCCCCACAGTTGCGACATAGCCTTCGGCGGAATTCTTGTTATATCTGAAGCGGCATATTCTTTCTGTCTTATGCATTTTGATATGCAGTTTTGTTGCAGTAAATCATCCAGAACAAAACAGGCTATGCATTGAATTGTTTTGAGTCCCACAATAATGGTTAATGTATAAAATAGAATTGCCACACCAAGGCAGTTCTAACAAAGTACCCACAACAGTTTTATACGGAGAAATAGCAAACTTATTCCAATTACTTATCAACGGTCATGATACAGTAGAATCTTTATTGTTCAAACTTTAATCCTTGTCCTGCTGAATAAATTAATTCAGCCACACCCATTTCTGACTATTCACCAATCAAATTACTTCACACAGTGTATTTGTTCAATTATATTATAAACTGCATGACAAACAGTGTAGATCCTGATCAGATGGTGTCTTCAGAAGCCATCTGATCTGGATCTACACTGTTTGCATAGGTAGGTGTTGCTGTGATCAGCAGGCTAAGGATTTCTAAGAATGCACACATCTTCATAGTTGATACATTTGTAATTATAACAGAATTATTCAGTCCCTTTGACTTAATGCTTTCTACATGGTCACACTCAAAGCTCTTGATATTGCAAGTACATGTTTTGTTTTTTGTTTGATTTGAGGTTTAACGTCCCCATCAACACAGTAAAGGTCATTTTGGAGATGTTGCTTCCTATTTGTGGGACTTTTACCCGACATTGAGATTAAATGACATCTCAAGCTCTGTCGCCCAATAAAACCAATAGGGTTTATTAGCATGGACGGTCCGACACTCACACTGCTTTGCCTGGGCAGGCTTTGATCCTGTAAGCGGTTAACCAGTACTAGTGTGTGGGTCAGATTCAGCTCTGCGTGGAAGCATCATGCAGCCCCTATATTTTTTTAAGCCCGATGGGAGGGGTCATTTTGAAATGGTACCCTGCTATATACAAGGAGAAAGATTCCATCTTGTACAAAATGGGTTAAAAAATCAAGTATAGGATATCACCTTCACTCAATGCTTTCTACATGGTCACACTCAAAGCTCTTGATATCGCAAGTACATGTAGGCTGATTGTCTCTGAGTGTAGGTTGAGAAAATAGTCCTTAAATGACACTTAGACTGTTTCATATAACCCTTAACCCATTTTGTACCGGAAACACCAAAACGGGTAGTTGGCAAACAGTGCAGACCCAGATCAGATGCCGCAGAATGCAGCATCTGATCAGGGCCTACACTGTTTGCAAAAGGATCAGCCATTTTCAAAATAAATTTTGGAGAAAACACATCCTGACACTCCTAAATTTCGAAATGAACTCCTGCTATATATAAGGAGGAAGATTCCATTTGGTACAAAAAGGGTTAAATTCCAGTATTTTAAGCAAACATTGTAGTCCCTGATCAGACTTCACATCTGTGGCTGGCCCCAGCCCATGAGGGCTTGGAGAAGTAGATTCGGCTGCATGATGCTTCCACGCAGAGCTGAAACCGACCACTCATGAGTACTGGTAACCCCCTTGCAGTGTGTAAGCCTGCCCTTGGCATAGTGGTGGAAGTTCAACCATCCCTACATATAAACCCTTTTGTTTTGTTTGGACATAAAACCTCAGTTCAAACAAACAAAACAAAACATTCTGTGGCATCTGATCTGGGTCTGCACTGTTTGCCAGTATCCCAGTACACAAGCCCAGTCCAGACTGTATCACTCTGACGACAAAGGAAGACAAGTTGTGCTGCTAGAGGTCAAAGGTCCAAAACATGGCCCAAAACTTAAACACAGTCAATAACTTTCTTATGTTTGGCTTTTGAAATTACTTTGTAGAAATGTTCACCATCATGAGTCAATGTGTAGTGCACAAATTGAAAACCATGGCCATACCTACAAAGTCAAGGTCATACTTAGGGGTCAAATGTCAAAAAAGAGCCCAAAACTTAAACTCTGTCAATAACTTTCTATGCGTTAATACTAACATCAACATATTTTCAGGCAGGGGCATCCATGTCCTGTGCGCATTAATTTTCTAGGCTTTATATAAACTGTGTGGGTTACAGGCGTATTTATTACACAGAATTGTTAACATTATCTGGTTTATACTCCATAACGTCATATACATCTCTTTCATTTACTCTGCATTTAATTTGTCTTTTATATTATTTTCAGCATTTTTGGGGTCCAGGTGAGTGTCTTTGAGTTAAACTATTCTCCTTGTCCCAACACTATTCTGTGATGTTTATTCAAGTTCTTAATCATGCAAGATGACTATCATAAACATTTGGACACCTTGGGGCATGCTGCAATTCTCCTAAAATTTAAACAAATTTGTTTCATGATCCAGCAAGGAGTCCAAAAGGTGCTGACAAAATGGCAAACAATGTAAACACTGTTCAGTCTGCACTGTTTGCTTAGGCCTGTCCGTCCCACCACTTAGGATCTTGACTGTATTCAAGAAAACCCAGAATCATGTCTCTAGTCTTTGCATTTTGGATCTCTTCAATTTAGCAATTTGAACAAAAGGTGCTGACAAAATGGCAAACAATGTAGACCCTGATCAGACGGGTCTGCAAACAATGTAGATCCTGATCAGACTGCTTCTGGGTCTGTATTGTTTGCTTAGGCCTGTCCGTCCCAAAACTAAGGATCATTACAGTATTCAAGAAAACCCAGAATCAAGTCTTCAGTCTTTGCATTTTGGATCACTTTAATTTACCTATTCAACAAAAGGTGCTTACAAAATGGCAAACAGTGTAGACCCTGATCAGACTGCTCCTGAAGGAGCAGTCTGATCTGGGTCTGCATTGTTTGCTTAGGCCTGTCCATCTCAAAACTAAGGATCATTACGGTATTCAAGAAAACCCAGAATCAAGTCTCCAGTCTTTGCATTTTGGATCACTTTAATTTACCTATTCAGCAAAAGGTGCTGACAAAATGGCAAAAAGTGTAGAGCCTGATCAGACTGGTCCTTTAGGCCTGTCCATCCCAACACTTTGGATCATTACGGTATTCAAGAAAACCCAGAATCATGTCTCCAGTCTTTACATTTTGGATCTCTTTAATTTACCCATTTTAACCCTCACCATGCTGAATATTTTAACCCTTTTTGTACCAAATGGAATCTTCCTCCTTATATAGAGCAGGAGTCCATTTCAAAATTTAGGGTTGTCAGGTTGTGTTTTCTTCAAATTTTATTTGGAAAATGGCTGAATGTTATGCAAACAGTGTAGGCCCTGATCAGACGCCATGTTCTGTGGCGTCTGATCTGAGTCTGCACTGTTTGCCAGTGTACCCGTTTCGTGGTTTCTGGTACTAAATGGGTTAATACCCTACAATCCTCCCGGATTTTCAGTCACTGTTGTGTAGCATGATTTCAATTTTTACCATGCATTCAAAAGCAGAGTGGAAAACGGTATAGAACCAGATCAGCTCACCTGAGCCAAAGGCTGATAGATGCAGATAAGCATAATAGCATCATATGTGCTTGACTAGGTAAGTACTCAAAAAACATGTGAGAATCAGAATTCAGTTTGGGTATTTTAGGTAATGTTGGTTGGTGCCTGATGCTCTGACTCTGGTCGGGCCCATCGGAGTCATAACTGTTGGTTTTCTTTTGCTCCATCATTTCAGTGGTTTCTTGCTATCGAGTCCTCGCCGTTGTTTCATCTCTGTGGTTGTTTGATTTTTGTGTTCTCAGAAATGCTGCACTGATGAGTTAGGAGGCCTTCATGCAGACTGAACAAATTATTTGTCTCAAGGTCAAGGATTGTAGTTGCATGGAGTCGATTTAAGCCCTGCAGTGGAATTTGTTTCACTGACCATTCCGAGGTGGTTTATTTTTGTTATGGTTTGGCTTTGCTTATACTTTTTTGTTTTGGGTAGCCAATTGGCCATTTTGGTGTCTCCATTAGGGTCTTGTTAATTCATGTTTGCTTTTCTTTCCCTTTGATTTCTCTGATGGGAGCTGTGGGTTAATTGTATTGATTCCTGATCATTGCCTTCAATTCTATTTTTCAAGTTCATTAAGTGACTTTTGTCCGAGGTCACAAAGATTTATACTCTTGTCTATCTCTGAAGTTCCTGCACCTCAAAACTTATATGTAAACCCCTCTATGGACAGGAGGAAGAGGTCATTCAAATGTTTCCAGTCACAGAATCAAGATGTGGAAATTCCTACTGGTATATGGTCAGCCCCAAGCGAAGAAAGGGTCATCAAGCATGTGGGCCCCCGCCCATCGGGGCTTGAAGAAATAGATGGGCTGCATGATGCTTCCACGCAGAGCTGAATCCAACCGCACACGAGAACTGGTGAACTGCATAGAGGACCTATGCCTGCTCAGGCAAAAGGGTGCCAGTTGGACCATTCATGCTTATAAACCCTACTGGTTTCATTGGGCAACAGGGCTTGAGTTGTCATTTCATCTCAATGTCAGGTAAAAGTCCCACAAAATTGGAAGCAACATCTCCAAAATGACCTATACAGTGTTGACGGGGACGTTAAAGCTTAAATCGAACAAACAAAATCAAAACTGGCGAAGCGAAGATTCAGATCATCTGTAAAGTATGATCAGAGTCTTTGTTGTGTGCTACATGGGTGTATAGATTGAGAAGGCTGTTTAACCCATTGCATGCCGGAAGCCCTTAAAGGGGTACCTTGGCAAACAATGCAGGGCTGCAGAAAGCGGCGTCAGATCAAGGCCTGCACTATTAGCCAATAAAATTGTCCATCAGAAATAGAATAAAAATAAAAAAATAGGCCTTCCACCCCTAAAATGACAAATGGACTTTTCTAATATATAGCAATGGGAGAGTCCACTACCATACAATGGGTTAATAACTGTTAATAACTATGTGGGTACATGGGCTGATTTGAGTCTCCACACAAGACATATGCTTGAAGAACACTTTTTGCTTGGTGTGGCCTATATCATGAAGAGGTACATCCTGTGACAGGTCAAGATTACCGTTTGCGCCCGCCCATCGGGGCTTGGAGAAATAGATTGGGCTGCATGGTGCTGCCACGCTGAGCTGAAACTGACCACACATGAGTACTGGTAAACTGCTTAGAAGGACTAAGTCTGCCCAGGCAAAGTGGTGTGAGTCAGATCGTCCAATGCATATAAGCCTTCTGTTTTCATTTGGTGGCAGGGTTTGAGGTGTCATTTCACCTCAGTGTCGAGTAAAAGTCCCACAAAATTGGAAGCAATGTCTCCAAAATGACATAAATAGTTTTGACGGGGACGTTAAACCCCAGTTCAAACAAACAAATCAAGATTACCATAAAAATCTCGGTAATTGGGTTCAGGGACTGCAGCAACTGACAGAGCATCCAGCTTATGCTTCATACTCAGATAGTTTGTTGATATTTGAGCCATGACCAAAAAACCTGTCTCTAGGGTTTGTAACCAGATACAAACTACAGTATTTACTGTAAATGTTCAGACACCTAAACTCCTTACCATACTTGTTCTAAAATTTGTATAGGTACAATGTCTAAAAAACATGTACTGGTAGTTTGAGATCCTTAGGAGATGTGGCATCATATCGGAGACTACACTCTTTGCTAAGGCCTGTCTGTCCAAATACATAGGGTAAATATTAGGGCTGGCTAATCGAAGCTGAAAAGATGATCGATTATCAGTCCCGTCATTGCGATCGATAGTCGATTAATAATCGCTAAGGTTTTTGTCATAATTTTACCTGTCTGGCTTTCTTCTGAGCATAACTCTTACCATATGTTGCTCTTTACCATATGTATATTTGAACAGACAGGCCTGAGCAAACAGTGTAGACCCAGATGAGACGCCGCAGAATGTGGCGTCTCATCAGGGTCTGCACTGTTTGCCACTCATCCAGCTATTTTAGACATAACTTTTGGTAGTAAATTGTACCTATCAAGTAATCGATGAAAAGCAAATCAGAAATGATAAGCATTTTTGTTGAACTTATCGATCGATTAATCGATTATACGATTGATCGTGTCACCCTTAGTAAATATGGTAGCCTTCTTAGCTACACAGTCCTTTGTACATGTAAGTAGTCTTGAAATTTTAGACGTAGAAGTGACTTGCAATATCTAAACAGGGTACACTTATACACCACAACCTCTTTATAACACTGTGAATGGGGTCCTTAGTAGAAACCATGTTAGTTAAACAACCGTGTTATATCCAAACCAAAAATGTATAGATTATATAGAAAAATGACCATTAATGGTTATTTTTCTATATATACATTTTTGGGATCAAATGGTCATTTTTCTATTTATATAATCTATACATTTTTAGGATCTATCTTAAAACCATGCTATATCCAAAACCGTGTTATAATGAACCATGTTATTATGAAATTGTGGTATATGCTGATCATTCTAGGTGGATGGACAGGTCTCTCAGCAGTACTTTTGTTGCTGAATCCTTTCATGACTTGGTATATTTAGCAGTGTCTGGCATCACTCGGCAAGCCTCGTGACGCGGGACATTGACCCTCGGGACGGATTTTTCCATCCACCCCTTGCACAAGATTCTTATAGTATTCCCCCCATAGACCCATTTTCTCTAAAGTGGAGTTTGCAGGGGTGCTTATTACACACACATGTTAACATAATAATAGTCCCAGTTATGGAAATCACAATTGGTTAACTTGCATTTCTAATCACTAGAGAGTGCCACTAGGAACAACTGTCCTGGGTTATTATGTCCCCCAACTGGAGGTGAGGGTGACATATTGGTTTTGGTGTGGATTGCCTTGGCATTGACATCCTCGTTGGCTGTTTGAAGCACTATATCTCCTGAACCTATGGATGGATTCTGACCAAACTTGCATGAATACATCATTAGGATGGAGGAAAGCAGTCATTAGGTAATGATGACCTTGACCTTATTTTCAAGGTCACTCCCCCCCAAAACAGTCAATTTTGGGCCAAAAATGTCTGGTCTGAACTCTATCTCATTAACATTTTGATTAATTTTGGTCAAACTAAGTACAATACACTGTATATCATTACAAATACACAGATTTGATTAGATTTTGGTGACCTTGACCCCCTTTTTCAAGGTCACAGGCCCCCAAAGCAGTCAATTTTGGGCCAAAAATGGCTTGTTTGCACTCTTATCTCATTAATGAATCAATTAAGTTTAGTCAAACTTGGTACAATATCTAATTACTGACATTTTTTTCTAGCTTTTAAAAGCAGATTAAGTCTTAATTTTAGGTGGTCATATTAGCGGAATTATACTGTACATGTCCCTTTTGTTTACCATCATTATTTCAGTTGCCAACTGGGGTCTCCCCCTTGCTGCTCTGGCTGACATGAGCAAGGATCCTGAGAAAATCAGTGGAAAAATGACCACAGGTAATTCAGTACATCATCCTTCATACATGTTTCTCCAGTAAACTTTCAATATTTCAGTTGCCAACTGGGGTATCCCCATTGCAGCGCTGGCTGACATGAGCAGGGATCCTGAGAAAATCAGTGGAAAAATGACCTCTGGTAAGACTGTTAATATTAATCAGATAACTGGTTTATTGATTGATAAATTCCACCATTATCTTTACTGCTTGCTTGTAATGGATTATGTATAGCTGGATGAGTGGCAAACAGTGCAGACCCTGATGGGATGCCATGTTCTGTGGCGTCTTTGAGACATGTTCAACTTATAAATGATCATTTCATGGTGCCAAAATGCGTGTATTCCGTAACTGCACGTGATCACAAACTCAAGATGACTGTTCACTCATGCTTTAAATTTTGTTCCAATTTTGATATTAGTTTGATATTCAAAATGGTTAGGCGGAAAATAATTGATTACGTTGAGGGTCATGTTTTCGGATTTTTAAGAGAAAACTGGTCTCATAGAAGGATCCAGAAAGTTCTAAAAGAAATGGGACATAGTTTTTCCTTAGGAGCAATACATAATATTCGACATGCGAAAGGTTTACAATGACCTGAAAAGTTCAAACAGGGAAAATCAGGGACTTTCAACAAACGCCCTAGTGTTGCTACTAGGGGTGTGGTTGGTAAAATCTGGAAAATGATTACCAAAGTCAATCCACCAACACAAAGAGAGATGGCATCACAGTGTGGAGTATCTGAAAAAAACGCAAAACTAAGTTCATAACACCTGACAAGAGGCTGCCAAAGAGCCCTGATGCAGCCCCAATGGATTATGGAATCTGGAGAAACCTAAAACGGGCCTTACAGAGACTAAAAAATATACACAATGAATGGACTTAGAAAGGCTCTGAGAGATGAGTGGAACAAACTTGAACAGAACGTCGTCATTAAAATTCTTGCAAGCTGGTCTAATCGATGCAGAATGATCTACTACTGTCATGGATCACAAATTGAGCATGTGTTTTTTGCACATGAATAGAATGGAATTTGGAAAGTGATCATTTATTAGTTGAACACCTCTCGTATCTGGGTCTACACTGTTTGCTCAGGCCTGTCTGTTCAAATACATATGGTAAAGTACAACATATGGTAAGAGCCCTATGCAGACAGAAAGCCAGACAGGTAAAATTATGACCAAATCTTCAGTGATTACCAATCTATTACCGATCACAATGGCAGGACAGATAATCGATTATCTTTTCAGCTTGATGAGTCAGCCTTAACCACAAGGAATTCAGTACATTATCTTGTCTTAAGATATCAAGACTAAGTTATTCTTGTTGACATTCAAAGGTGCTGGCCACACATAATAACAGAGATTGATGCAGCTAGCACTGGCAAAATTTTAATAAGCTTTGCCACATGCAGGTTACATGGTCCATGATTCTTGTTACTGTATGAAGTTTAAGGAACTGGATTTATTGTATCAGGTCAGTGTCTGGTTAGGCATAGAATAAGTTACAAAGCCACAGCCAATGTGTGTGTGTGAATTCGGGTTTAACGTCGCTTTCAACAATTTTTCAGTCATATCACAATGGTGTCTGGTTGCGACAGGGAGCTCATTGCTCACTTTTATAGTGCAGCCTCACTGAAGTATCATGTCCCAGACACATTACATGATACCACACCCAGTCACATTATTCTGACACTGGGTTGACCAGTCCTAGCTCTACCCTGTGAATCTGAGTGCCAAGCAAGGAGCAGCTAGTACCATTCTTCACGACTTTGGTATGTCGTGGCCCGGGATCGAACCCGTGAACTCCCATTCCCCTGAGCGGACACTCTACCAACTGAGCTATCGGGGCCGGTAAAGCCACAGTCAAATCAGGAATGCATGTATCAAGTTGATTTAAATCAAATTAATCAAGCTGAATTCAAAAAAAAAAAAAAATGCAAAAGTAGAACAAGAATGGTGCGTGCACAGCTCCAGATAAGGCATTTTTTTCATTCCAAAAGTACTGATATTTTTCATATTTCTGCATGAAAACATATGTTGTGGGTATTCATTAGAAGCGCCTCACTGAGGCGCTTCTAATGAGTATCCACAACATACGTTTTCGAGCAGAAATAAGAAAATTACTACATGGATACCCCCTCTAATCTGGTGCTAAAGAACCATAAACAGATAAATATGTTTACAAAAAAACAATGCTGGAGGACGTCATAAATGAAAACTAAGAAAACTCCAAAGGGCTGAATTTTTAGTTTGTGATTGCAGTAGTCTGAGATTTAGAGAATACCATATACATGTATTTGTCATTTGGTATCAAAGTTATCAGGCACTGCTTCGATAACGCTTGTAGAATCGTGAGGCTTGCAGAGCGATTCTACATGTATTCTCGAAGCCGAGCCTGATAAACTTGATATCAAATGACATGAATCTGGTATTCTATTTATCAGTTTATCCCCTTGTAAATCTTCAAATATGACCAGTTATTGATTGTCCTCAGTGCGTCCCAACATTCTGGCATATAATAATCTGTCCTTATAATTTAGTATCTGCTGACCGTACCGGCCCCGATAGCTCAGTTGGTAGAGTGTCCGCTCCGGGGAACGGGAGGTCTGGGGTTCAATCCTTGGCCGGGACATACCAAAGTCGTTAAAAATGGTACTAGCTGCTCCTCGCTTGGCACTCAGGTTTACGGGGAAGAGCTAGGACTGGTCGATCCAGTGTCAGGATAATGTGACTGGGCGTGGTATCATGCAATGTGTCTGGGACATGATACTTCAGTGAGGCAGCACTATAAACGTGAGCATTGAGCTCCCTGTCACAACCAGACACCGTCGTGATATGACTGAAAAATTGTTGAAAGCGACGTTTAACCCGAATTCACACACACACACACACACACACACAATATCTGCTGACCGTAATTTTTCCTATGATATTTTATACATGTAATTTTTCCCATTTTCCCAGTAATTGTAACATCTGTTGCCAGTTTTTACAATAGTCCAGTTCATTCATGAAAGTGAAATGCCAAACTGACCTGATAAAGCTCACTTCTCCTGAGATAGCATATCTTTTTATACCGCAATCAGGCACTCTAGTAACCTAATAAAGGGGGTCGAATAACTACACGCTATAATCGGTAGTAACCTATAATACCTTCTACTGACCTATAATACGTCTTGTGACAGTTTATAGATCAGATCTACTTTTCAGGTCCCTAATTTGCAAGTGTAAACAATAACATGCAACATTTTATACATGGGGAAAAACAACGAAACTGCAAGTTAAAATCTTTGCATTATTTATTTAAACAGATTTTCGGAAATTTCAACTAAACTCTTACCTTCTCTGCCTTTCCTGGTTTGAATGGTCCATTGGAATAACTGCGCACTGCTAGTGCAGTTACGTCTCAACCTCGAAACTAATTTTTATAGCTAAAATAAACTATTAATTTTCAGATTTTCATACAGAACCTGAAGGTAAAACGGTGAGAAACTTTTATTCGAGCGTCCATGTTGTTTCCTATGCCTTTGTGGCGCGGTGACATCAGAAACTTGGCACTCGTTGACGTCACGTTATACTATGTGTGCGCGGCATGACACTGAATGTCGTTTAACACGCCACTCTATCTGCTGTCATTTTTGCTTAAATTAGCTATTTTACTACAAAAACCCTTGATTGTTTTGAATTGCAGTATAAACTAAATACATGATTAGTGTCTTTAATAATAAAATATAATCGGTTCTCACCAACAATTTTATAGGGGTTCGCTAAAGCTCGCCGCTATAAAATTGTCTAAGGCTCACTGATTATATTTTATTATTAATTACACTAACCATGTATTTACTATATCAGGAGCATGTAACCAGCATTGCCCAGAATTTAGTTTATTTTAATATATCAGTGTATGAGATAATGGTAGTCAAATGTACTTGAATGCATGTATATGGAGTATGGACAACTCTCAAATAGGAAATAGGAGTGGGTATAGGAAATAAGACTGGCTAAAGCAAATTAGGAAGACTTTATTTTGGTAGGCTGCATTTATTAGGTTTGCTACACACTTCAGAAGTAATATCTGAATTTCAAGGATTTTAACTACACCACAACCTCATAATTACACGGTTCTTGTCGCACCTGCTTGTAGCAGGGCATGACCTAGGCATCTCCTTCTCCGTTGGTTTGTTCATCCATCTGTTAACATTTATGTCAAAGTTTGACATTTAGATCACAAGTTTGTATTGTAATCAACTACAAGACTTATCAACCATCAGACCTTGCATGAAACATTTCCCCAACCTGACTTGGCAGTCACCTTGACCGGGTGACCTTGACCTATATTTTGTGCTCCAGTGACTTTGACAATTATGTTTAAATTCAACATTTACATCAAAGTTAGTACTATAATCGACTACAAGACTAAACACCCATCAAACCTTGCATAAAACATCTTCCTTACCTCCTGACTAGGCAGGCATCTTGACCCAGTGACTTTGACCTATATTTATACCCCCGGCATACGGATTATACCCCCGGCATACGGAGTATGCCATGGGGGTATATAGTTTTCGTCTTTTCTGTGTGTGTGTAAACTTTCTGTGTGTGTGTGTGTGTAAACTTTTTTTTGTGTCAAAGATTTCTCAGGAACTACTATACCTAGAAACTTGAAATTTGGTACAAACAACATGCATAACTAGTTGTATTGTGGGAAAGAAAATTGGGGCTGTGGGGCCAGGTTCTTTAGAGTTATTCCCCTTTGTTATATTTGCTACTGAGATGTGCATTTTGTGACTTACCTTAAATTTTGTGTCAAAGATTTCTCAAGATCTACTGTACCTAGAAACTTGAAATTTGGTACAAGCAACATGCATAACTAGTTGTATTGTGGGAAAGAAAATTGGGGCTGTGGGGCCAGGTTCTTTAGAGTTATTCCCCTTTGTTATATTTGCTACTGAGATGTGTATTTTGTGAGTTACCTTAAATTTTGTGTCAAAGATTTCTCAGGAACTACTGTACCTAGAAACTTGAAATTTGGTACAAACAACATGCATAACTAGTTGTATTGTGGGAAAGAAAATTGGGGCTGTGGGGCCAGGTTCTTTAGAGTTATTCCCCTTTGTTATATTTTTTTTTATAAAATTTTGTCAGCAAGATATCTCAAAAACTATTGGAGCTAGAGCCTTGAAAGTTGGTGAATAGATTGGTGGTGATGAGTAGATGAACTGATTAACTTTTGACAAAATTCTGAAAAATACTTTGTGAGTTATGGCCCTTTGTCATTTTGGTAATTTGTGCCATTGTACTGTATGGTAAAAGTGATGCATAGCATAACTTTAGAACCGTGTATGCTAGGGTTTTGAAATTTCATACATGGATTCCTCATGGAAAATTAGCCGACACGTATTTTTTTTCTCGTCCGGATTATGCTCCTTTCAAGAGTTATTGCCCTTTGAAATTTTTTTAATAAAATCTTGTCAGCAAGATATCTCAAAAACTATTGGAGCTAGAGCCTTGAAAGTTGGTGAATAGATTGGTGGTGATGAGTAGATGAACTGATTAACTTTTGACAATATTACGAAAAATACTTTGCGAGTTATGGCCCTTTGTCATTTTGGTAATTTGTGCCATTGATCTGTATGGTAAAAGTGATGCATAGCATAATTTTAGAACCGTGTATGCTAGGGTTTTGAAATTTCATATATGGATTCCTCATGGAAAATTAGCTGACGCGTATTTTTTTTCTCCTCCGGATTATGCTCATTTCAAGAGTTATTGCCCTTTGAAATTTTTTTAATAAAATCTTGTCAGCAAGATATCTCGAAAATTATTGGAGCTAGAGCCTTGAAAGTTGGTGAATAGATTGGTGGTGATGAGTAGATGAACTGATTAACTTTTGACAACATTCCGAAAAATACTTTGTGAGTTATGGCCCTTTGTCATTTTGGTAATTTGTGCCATTGATCTGTATGGTAAAAGTGATGCATAGCATAACTTTAGAACCGTGTATGCAAGGGTTTTGAAATTTCATATATGGATTCCTCATGGAAAATTAGCTGACCCGTATTTTTTTTTTCTCGTCAGGATTATGCCCCTTTCAAGAGTTATTGCTCTAAGAATTTTTTTTTTATAAAATTTTGTCAGCAAGATATCTCAAAAACTATTGGAGCTAGAGCCTTGAAAGTTGGTGAATAGATTGGTGGTGATGAGTAGAGTATCATCACCGTATATAGGCCACCATCCCAAAGTATGACACAGTTCTTGCCCTCCCTCCATGAAGTACTACAAAGAGAAGCTGAGTCAGATGTGCCTACTGTTATATGTGGGGACTTCAACATCAACTGGCTAGAGTCATTGGAACACGAGCTGTTCCAAACTTTCAGTCATTATGGGTTCATACAGGTCATACAAGAGCCAACCCACATCCAGGCAGCCTGCTTGGATCACGTGTATACAGACCACCCAGAAAAGCTCAGTTACCGTGTTGTTCCTGTCACATTCTCAGCGCATGCTGCAATCCAGATGCAGTATTTGTTCTAGCCTGATGGAAATAATGGTTCACAGGAAATTGATTCTGAAATCAGACTCTTTGCTCATGACTGTGTTTGTTACTGTGAAACTTTGGAAGATACAGTGAAACTCCAGGATGCTATTGGAATGAGTTTCCCTCTTCTCTCCTCTTGTCTGCAGGAAGTGCAGATAACTCCATCTCTAGATTCACCACCCTTGTGAGATCCAGGGACTAGTTCTGTCAGTCGAAGGTCCTGGTGAAGGAATGACTAAAGATGTGTCACCAGTAAACAATTCTGATGGTTACATATCTAAACTATAGAGAGCTTGCTGATGTTTTATGGCTTGGCACAGGAGTTATTACTGAATCAGACAATTGGAAGAGAAATAGCCTTTGTTCTAAAAAGACTAAACAGACAACTTGTGATACTGACATTTCAAACATCTGTTCAAGATCTCATTAGTTATCAGGTGAGTTATTTAGATGTAATGGTATTCTCCTTACTTTTGCAAGATTAATTCTGTGTTCATAATAGGTTTTTGTCAAACTTGATGGCTTTGAATTGCCAGAAAGTTACCGATGGCTTTGGCCGGGGGTATTAGTGAGCATATGCTCACTTGATAGTCTAGTTTGTTCTCCAGTGACTTTGACACAATTTAGTCTATGTTCCAGATCTCCTCAAATAAAAGGCCTTCAGCCATCAAATCTTGAATAGTGCTTCTCCTAGATTTACTGACTCTGCAGGTACCTTGACCCCGTGACCTTGACCTATATTTTGTGCTCCAGTGACTTTGACTTATTTTATGCCAACACTAGGTATCTCCTCAGCTATAAGGCCTACAACCACCATACCTTGCATAGTGCTACTCCTCAATGTACAGACTTGGCTGGTACCTTGACCAGGTGACCTTGACCTATTTTTCCCACGCCACTGACTTCTATGCATTCTCACTGTATGTTAATGTGCCATATCTTCTCAACTATAAGACCTCCTTGATGTAATGACTCAGTAGAAACCTTGACCTGGTGACCTTGATCTATATTATGTACTCCAGTGATTTTGACACAGTTTACATAAAAGTTCAATATCTCCATAAACAGAAGGCCTACAACTGACTCTGCAGGTTCTTTGACCTGGTGAACTTTTCCTATATTTTGCAATCCAGTGACTTTTACACATTTTAAGTAGAAGTTCCATATCTTCTTCACTACAAGGCCTACAAACATCAAATGCTGCATAGTGCTTCTTGATGTACTGACTTGTCAGGTAGGAGCCTTGACCCGGTGACCATGACCTATATTTTGCACTCCATTAACTTCGACACATTTTACTTAGACATTCAATATCGCCTCAAATATAAGGCTAGAAGCCTTTGTGGTGTAGTGGTTACGCTACTCGCCTTGTAAACCAGGGGTCGCAGGATCAATCCCGGGCTTCTCCAGACTTTCGGATGAGTCTTTAAACAGAGGTCCAGTCTCCGTATGACCTTAGCTGTTGGTGGGATATGAAACTCAAACAGTCAGTCACTCAAATTTAAGGTTTACAACCACCAAACCTACCTGCATATTAATTTTTGCTTCTCCTCAATGTGCTGACTCAGCAGGTTCTTTGACTCGATGACCTTGACCTATTTTTTGCACTCGTCACTTTTACTCAATAGACATTCCATATCTCCTCAACTACAACCACCAAACCTTGCATATTGCTTCTCCTTGTTGTACTGATGCAGCAGGTACCTCCACCTGATGACCATGACCTATATTTTGCGGTCCAGTGACTTTGACAAATTTTACGTCAACTATCAACTGCTTAGACTGAAATAAACTTATTTAATAGGCACATTCTGATTGTGGCTCCTGTGAGTTTTGTCCCAGCAGGTATGATGCTGCCTTGTGATGAATTCTTGTGGATATGACATGGTTTTTGCCTGTCTCTGATTGAAAATAGGCTCAATATGAGTGAAAAGCTTTTAAAACCAAATCAAAAGCAAGAAAAAGATATACCAGTAGAAATATTTATACTTTTCTGTAGTTGTTGGTTTTACTTTTCAGCATTAATATTTTATTCTTGCCTGTTCATGAGATTTGCCATCAAGGTGCAGCCACGAAATCTACTCCTGTTTTCCTGTCACATAACAAATGCTTCAGCACAGACAGTACAAGCTGGGAGATTTATACATTATTAGTAAGTATAAATCTAAGGCCAGTCCTTTTTTACTACAGGTCTTGTCAAATTTGTCATGTTCAAGCAGATTGATCATGTGGATAGATTCAGCAATATTTGCTCAGATTTGAGAGATAAAGATTTTTTAGCTCACCAGAGCAGAAGGCTGGTGTGAGGCATTAGTATTCCAATGCTCCTTTGTCTGTCCGTGGTATATCTCTGATACCACATTACCATTATTGATCAAATTTCATGTGAAACATTATCAGGTAGGAGGAAAGGCTGCGTAAGATTTTGAGCTGATTGACTCGGAATTCTTGTTGCCATGGGAAAAATAAAAAAAAAAAAAACTTTTCTGAAACCATAAGGCCTGGAGCTTAGATATTTAGTATGTTGCAACAACAAGTGATCACCTACATTAATCCTGCCAATCATCCCCCTGGGGTCCAAATTGCCCACACCCTGGGGCTCATTAGGTCCCATATAATGGGAAAAAACTTAATATTCTTCTCTGAAATCACAGGGCCCAGAGCTTAGATATTTAGCATTAAGCAATGTCCAGTGATCAGGTACATAGATCCTGCCAGTCATGCTCCTGGTGTCCAATTTGGCCACGCACCCGCCCTCATAATCTCCCATAGACATATAAAGGGAAATGCTTTAAAAATACTATTCTCTGAAACCATAAGGCCCAGAGCTTAGATATATGGTATGTTGCAAATTTAAGTGGTCACCTACATAAATCCAAACAGCCATGCCACTGGAGTCCATGTTGGCCTTGCCCCTGGGCTCATTAGCTCCCATTGACTTATGATGGCAAAAAAACTCCAAAAATCTTCTCTGAAACCATAAGGCACAGAGCTTAGATAGTTAGTATGTAGCAACACCAAGTGGTGACTACATAAATCCTGCCAACCATATCCCTGGGGTCCGAAATAAGTAAACAGTTTCAAATAAGTATATCTCTAATACCCCATGGCCAATTTTGATCAAATTTCATGAGAAGCATCATCAGGTAGGGGGAAAGGTTGCATAAGGTTTTTCGGCTGATCGGATTGGAATTCTGGTAGCCATGGCAACATATAGCTCCCATAGACTTACAATGGGAGAAAAATTAAAAAATTTTCTTCTCTGCAACCACAGGGACCAGAGCTTCTTCTCTGAAACCACAGGGACCAGAGCTTAGATTTTAGCTTGTAGCAATGTCAAGTTGTCACCTACATGAATCCTGCCAATCATGCCTCGATCCAAATTGGCCACACCCCGGTGCCACTTAGCTCCCATAGACTTATATTGGAAATAAAGCATCAAAAATCTTCTTCTCCGAAGTCATGAAGCCGAGTGCTTAGATATTTAGTATGTAGCAACATAAAATAGTCACCTACATAAATCCTGCTAGCCGTACCCCTGGGACCAAAATTGGCCACACCCTGGGGCTGATCAGCTCCCATAGACTTATAAGGGGAAAAACTTCAAAAATCTTCTTCTCTGAAACCACAGGGCCCCAGAGCTTAGATATTTAGCATGTTGCAGTGGCAAGTGGTCACGTTCATAAATCCTGCCAATCATGCCCCTGGGGTCCAAATTGGCCACGCCCCGGGGCTCCTTTGCTCCCAATGTAAAAAGGCTTAAAAAAACTTCTTCTCTGATACTATGAAGAACAGAGCTTAGATATTTAGTATCTAGCAACATAAAATAGTCACCTACATAAAAAAAATCCAAACATCTTCTTTGAAACAATAAGGCCCAGAGCTTGGATATTTAGTATGTAGCAACCTCAAATGCCGCCTACATAAATCCTGCCGATTATGCTCCTAGGATCCAAATTGGCCACACCTCAGGGCTCTTTTGCTTCCATAGACTTACAGTTGGAAAAAACTTCAAATATCTTCTTCTCTGTAACCACAGGGCCCAGAGCTTATATACTGTATATAGCTTGTAGCAACATCAAGAGGACACCTACATAAATCCTGCCACCCATGCCCATGTGGTCAAAATTGGCCACGCCCATGGGCCCATTAGCTCCCATAGACTTAAAATGGACAGAAAATTAAAAAATATTCTCCTCTGAAACCGTAAGTCCCAGAAGTTAGATATTTAGTATGTGGCAAAATGAAATGGTCACCTTAATAATAAATTCTGCCAACCATGCCCCTTGGGTCAAAATTGACCACGCCCATGGGCCCCATTAGCTACCATAGACTTAAAATGAAAACAAAAAACTTAGAATGGAAAAAATACACTTCAAAAATCTTTTTCTCTGAAACCATAAGGCCCAGACCTTAGGTTTTTAGTCTGTAGCAACGCCGCATGGTCGCCTACATGAATCCTTCCAATCATGCCCCTGGGGTCCAAATTGGCCAAATCCTGTGGCCCCTGAACTCCAATAAACTTATAATGGAAAAACAGCTTAAAAATGTTCTCTTAAACCATGAAGTACAGACCTTAGATATTTAGTATATAGCAACATAAAATCTGCATAAATCCTGCCAACTATGCCGTTTGGTTCAAAATTGGCCACACCCCTGTAAAAGCCTCCGTGGTGTAGTGGTTACGCTACTTGCCTTGTAAATCAGGGATCACAGGATCGATCCCGGGCTTCTCCAGACCTTCCGATGAGTCTTTAAACCGTGGTCCCATCTCCATATGACCTTTGCTGTTGGTGGGACGTAAAACTCAAACACTCACTCACTTGGCCACGCCCAAGGGCTCATTAGCTCCTATAGACTTATCCTGGAAAAAACTTAAAAAATCGTCATCTCCGAAACCTTATGGCCCAGAGCTTAGATATTTAACTTGTTGAATGTCAAGTAGTCGCCTACATAAATCCTGCCAACCATGCCCTTGGGTCAAAATTGGCCACGCCCTAGGGCTCATCAGCTCCCATTGACTTATAATGGAACAAACTTAACAAATCTTCTCCCCCGAAACCATCAGGCCCAAAGTTAGATATTTGGTATGAAGCAATGTCAAGTGGTCTCCTACATTAATGATTTTCTGGCTCACAGGTGAGTGATATGGGGCCATATGCCCTCTTGTTGTATTTATTTTAACAAATAAAATAAGTTTTTGATTTTGTTTGTTTGTTTGTTTTAGCTCACCAGAGCAGAAGGCTCCTGTGGAGATTATAATATAGGCAGTGACCCGTCTTGGGTGGTCAGCATTTTCAAATGACATCTCCTCTGAAACTACTGGGCCAATTGAAACCAAATTACATTTGGAGCCTCTATGGGAAAGGGGAACGAAAGTTCGTTTGTATGGACTGGGTCACATGACCAATATGGCCACCATGCCCATATACGGTAAAAATCTTTAAACATCTTCTTGGGAACCAAATGGCCATTGACCTTCAAACTTAGTATGCAGCATCAGGGACTCAGGGCCCTACAAAGTTTGTTCAAATGATGACCTTTGGTTAACCTTGACCTGTTTTACATGAAGGTCAAATTTGATCACTTAAACATTTATATGGAAAAAAAGGCAATACAGTGGATTTTTCTGATTGCGTGGTAGCCTGTGACATCAGAAATGATAATTGCATGCAGCTGAATGGAAGTTTATCATTTCCAAAGGTCAAGGTCATTTACTGACCTTTGTCCTGGATGGGTCAGATTCAATATTTTCAGCTCACCTGTCACGTAGTGACAAGGTGAGCTTTTGCGATCACATTTTGTCTGTTGTGGGTGCATGGATGCGTCTGTCCGTAAACAATTTTAAATAAGTATATCTCTAATACCCCGTGGCCAATCTTGATCAAATTTTATGAGAAGCATCATCAGGTAAGGGGAAGGCTCCATAAGGTTTTTGGGCTGATCAGATTGGAATTCTGGTTGCTATGGAAACAAAATGGTTCAATAGACTTATAATGGGGAAAACGACGTCTCCACTTTTTCTCCGCCATTTCTGATCCGATCTTCATCAAACTTGCAGATAACCACGAGTGTCTTACAGTCTTCGCCGAGTTCGAAGTTGGGCTGCACGGGACAAACAGCTTTGGAGTTATCTGCCCTTGAGCATAAATATAAGTGAAAAATGGTGTCTCCAGCTTTTCTCAGCTGTTTATGATCTGATCTTTTTGTAACTTATCATAAATGAGGACAAGCATAAAATCTCGGACGAGATCAAATTTGGTTTGAATCTGACTAGCGGTTTCCAGGTATATCCCCTGGAGTGTGAAAAATTTTCCCATAGTCTTATTATGGCGAAAATGACGTCTATACTTTTTCTCAGCCATTTCTGATCGATCTTCAAACTTGCAGATAACCAGGAGGGGCTTACAGTCTATGTCGAGTTCATATTTGTGATGCATGGGACAAAACAACTTTGGAGTTAACTGCCCTTTAGCATAAATATAAGTGAAAAATGGTGTCTCCAGCTTTTCTCAGCTGTATATGATCTGATCTTTTTGTAACTTTTCATAAACGAGAACAAGCATAAAATCTTTGACGAGTTTGAATTTGGCTTGAAGCTGACAAGGGTTTTTTCAGTTACATACCCTTGAGCGTGAACAATTTTTCCCATAGACTTCTGGCTTTCTTTGCCGGATCATAACAGGGTCACTGATGAGGCTTTATTAGCCGAAATTACGTAGTATGGCCCATCTTCTTTCTTATGAATGTTTTCATTGCTCTTAGAGGAACTCATTTTTGATTTTTATTATTATAATTGGGGAAAACGATGTCTCCACTTTTTCTCTGCCATTTCTGATCCGATCTTCATCAAACTTGCAGACAACCAGGAGGGGCTTACATTCTATGTTGAGTTCAAATTTGGGCTGCATGGGACAAACAGCTTCTGAGTTACCTGCCCTTGAGCATAAATGTAAGTGAAAAATGGTGTCTCCAGCTTTTCTCAGCAGTTTTTGATTGAATAATTTTGTAACTTTTGGTAAAGAGGACAAGCATAAAATCTCGAGCGGTGTCTCCAGCTTTTCTCAGCCGTTTATGATCTGATCTTTTTGTAAATTTTCATAAACGAGAACAAGCATAAAATCTTGGACGAGTTCGAATTTGGCTTGAATCTGGTGAGCGTTTTTTCAGTTACATCCCCTTGAGTGTGAAAACATTTTCCCATAGACTTATAATGGGGGAAAACAACATCTCCACTTTTTCTCCGCCATTTCTGATCCGATATTCCATCAAACTTGCATATAACCAGGAGGGGCTTACAGTCTATGTTGCGTTCAAATTTGGGCTGTACGGGACAAACAGCTTCTGAGGTAATGCCCTTGAGCATAAATGTAAATGAAAAATGGTGTCTCCAGCTTTTCTCAGCCATTTTTGATTGGATCATTTTGTAACTTTTGGAAAGAGGACAAGCATCAAATCTCCAGCGCGTTCGAAGTTGACTTGAATCTGACCAGTGGTTTTCCACTTACATCTCCTTGAGTGTGAAAGATTTTCCCATAGACTTACAATGGGAAAACGACGTCTCCAGCTTTTCTCGACCATTTCAAATCAGATCTTCATCAAACTTGCAGATAACCAGGAGGGGCATACAGTCTATGTTGAGTTTTAATTTGGGCCACCCAGGTAAAATGACTTCTGAGTTACCTGCCCTTGAGCATAAATATTAGCGAAAAATGGTGTATCCAGCTTTCCCCAACCGTTTTTGATCTGATCTTTTTGTTACTTTTGGTAAACGAGGATAAGCATAAAATCTCTAATGAGTTTGATTTTGGCTTGAATCTGACCACCGGATTTCCACTTACATCCCCTTGAGGGTGAAAATTTTCCCCATAGACTTACAATGGGAAAACGATGTCTCCAACTTTGCTTGGCTATTTCTAACCTGACCTTCATCAAACTTCCAGATAACCAGAAGGAGCTTACAGTCTATGTTTAGTTCGAATTTGGGCCGCATGAGGCAAAAGGCTTTCGAATTACCTGCCCTTGAGCATGAATATTAGTGAAAAATAGTGTCTCCACCTTTTCTCAGCCGTTTCTAATCTGATCTTTTTGAAACTTTCAGTAAACGAGAACAAGCATAAAACCTCAGATGAGTTTGATATGGCTTGAATCTGAGTTCTGATATTGGATTTTGCAGTTACAGCCCTTAGAGCTTAAAAATCTTCTTGTCTGAAACCTGAAGGCTCAGGTCTTTGATGCTTTGCGTAAAGCTTCATCTAGTGGACCTCAACTGAGATTGTTCAGATTATAGCCCTGGCACCAAAAATGCCCCCACGCCAGAGCCCACTAATTTTACATGGGCTTATACAGGAAAAACCTTTAAAAATCTTCTTGTCTGAAACCAGAAGGCCCAGGTCTTTGATATTTGGTATGAAGCTTCATCTAGTGGACCGCTACCAAATTTGTTCAAATTATAGCCCTTGGGCAAAGAATGTACTAGAGATACTGATTCTCAGGTGAGCCATTCAGGGCCCTCTGGGCTCTCTTGTTATCTTCTCCTGGGTTGATTGAAACCAAATTAGATGTGAAGCCTCTATGGGAATGGTGAAAGAAAGTTTGTTCATAAGGACTGGGACACATGACCAGTATGGCCGCCATGCCCATATATGGTATAAACTTTTAAAAAAATCTTCTCAGGAACCCAATCACGGGGGTAATACCAATTTCTATACCTGTGCTGTCGACCGAGCCGGTACTGCGTAAAGCTGCTGTCGACCGAGAAATACGGTTTTCGACCGAGCAGTACGGATGTCGACAGAGGGACTACATGCTTTTTGACACCCTTGAAGAGGCGAAAACGTAAGATTTAACGTTTACAAACGCCGTCGATGTTTAAAAGAGACACCGTGTTATTTGTCTGTTCACTTATAGAAAGTTTTGACGCTGAAAAACACTATAAAGTACCGATTCCTTCGAAAAAATCAGTTTTCATAGAATATCGGTACTGTTATACACTATGAAAGGTACGAAAGCAATAAAACGCCTAATATATTTTATCTACTAAGTACTCTTCTGCAATAAAGTGTGTTTGGCATAATTCATGCACTTTGAGAGATTTTATGGACCTTTGAAAATTATCGGGATACAGACGTCGATTGCCAGAGATACGACCGTCGATGGTATCGTAGTTTGAATGACACGGCTGTCGACGAAATATGAAAACTATATTTCATGTACTGGTGTTAAAAGCAATGATTATTTCGAATCTGCACTGCACGGCAGATTTCACTGGGAGCCATGAAGAAAAATGTATGTTTTGTGCTAATTGATGTCAGTCGCCAAGAATAATTCCACCCTTGACTCTCCCATATATAGTTCACACAAGCATTGTGAGTGTTCTGTGTGTGTGCGATCTAAGCATCCCAACCACCCAGTAAAACTGTTTCATCGTGGTTCTTCTGTCGCGGTTATGTTTTGTTATAGAATGTATAATAGGTTCGGGGAATATAGCGATCAGCTTGGCGTCCGTCCGTCCGTCCGTAGACACAACCTTGTGATGCCCATAACTCCTATACCCTTCGAGATTCATTGATGGTTCTTGGCACAATTGTTCACAAGGCCGAGGCGGCGTGTCATGCGCAAGAACCAGAACTCTTTATAGCATACTTTTTTAGTTATCTCCCCTTTTAATAAAATAGAATGACTACTTTGTGATGGCCATAACTCCAATACCCTTCGAGATATATTGATGGTACCTGGCACAGTTGTTCACAAGGCTGAGACGACGAGTCATGCACAAGAACCACAACTCTGGGTGCCATGGTTTTTGAGTTATCTCCCCTTCCATTAAAATAGAGTGACTACCTTGTGATGGCCATCACCCAAATACCCTTTAAGATATATTGTTGGTACCTGGCACAGTTGTTCACAAAGCTGAGACGGCTTGTCATGCACAAGAACCACAACTCTGAGTGCCATGTTTTTTTTAGTTATTTCCCCATCCAATAAAATAGAATCACAACCTTGGTACCTTGTGATGGTCATATCTCCAATACTCTTTGAGATATATTGATGGTACTTGGTACAGTTGTACATGAGGTTAAGCAGGCAAGAACCACGACTCTGGGTGACCTATTTTTTTAATTATCTTCCCTGACAATATAACCTTGTGATGGCCATAACTCCAATACACTTTTAGATTTATTGATGGTACCTGGCACAATTTTATATAAGGTTGAGACGGTGCTTCATGTTTAAGAACCACGACTCTAGGTGCTATGGTATTTGAGTTATCTCCCCTTCCAGTATAACAGTATGAGCACCTTGTGATCACCGTACCTCCCGCTGTCACAGAGGTCAAGTATTTATCTTTATCCAGAGACACTATACATGTACCAGAGTGTATCTTATAGAAGAGGGGTAAAGAGGACTGCTCACGACGTGCCTCCAGGGACGGCCACTCCAACTCCGTAAGCATGTCACCGACCCTACTCTTATTTCGCCATCGCCGACATGTCCATCGAGCTGCAGTCATCTGAACCTTCTCAACCTGTTGAATCTGAGTTTAAACATGGGGATGTCAAATGGGTGATGCATATTCAAGTTGGGGACGAACCAATATTTTATATGCAACATCCTTTGTCTGCCTATGTGCAAAAGCCAAAATATGTCTTAAAAACCCTAAAGTCCTAGTTGCTTTGGATGTAATCTCTGAAATATGATGACCCCAATCAAGATCGTCAGTGATGGCGATACCAAGATATTTGCTCCAAAGTTTGGTGATGTAGTGAATAATCAAACTTAATCTGATTGTCAGGAAGATGCCGTGACCCCCTCATCGAATGGCATTTGGCCACATTGAACTTCATCTGCCAGTCGGCTTCCCACTGTGCTAGTCGGTCCAGGTAATCTTGTAAAATAAGACAGTGAAAAGGAGAGCATATAATCCTTTATCATACATTTAGTATAAAATATTTAGTTTTTGAATATGCGATACGAACGTGACACCAATGCACGTATCACGCTTGCACGTGCTGCCATATCGCATGGGCTTTATCATACCTAAAAAAACCATATCACAACCCTTTATCGCACCCCTAAGCCTTTATCATACCTCTGACGTCACCCTATTCGGAACACGCGGCGTTTTTCCTTTTGCGGCATTTCGTATTTGTTGTGCAGGACACCATTTGCAATTTGCAATATTTTCGTCTGTTCGAATTGTTTGGCAAAAAAAAAAAAAAAAAAAAAAACATGGCACGGCGCAGCGAATACGAGAGGAAAATGGGCGAAAGAACAATGCAGGGGATTGCTGACAATTTTTTTAAAAGTGAAATGTATGATAAATAGATTATGATATGCCATTTTTCATATCATACCCCATATCAGCCCTCGACCCACATCAGCGCTCGGGCCTTCAGCCCTCGGGCTGATATGGGGGTCTCGGGCTGATATGGGGTTAATATAAAAAATGCCATATGATAATCTCTATATACAGTACCCAATCATCAGCAAACAAACGGGCAGGTGACCTGATATTATCGGGGAGATCATATATGATACTGAAAAAAGGATCGGTCAAGTACCGAGCCTTGTGGGACCCCAGCTAAAACAGGGACTGGATCGGACGCTTGGCCATCAAGTACACCTTTTTGTGTGCGCCCCGAGAGCCATGAGCTAATTCACCTATGTATGGATCCTCTTATCCCATAATATTCCAGTTTGTACAGGTACCTTATCAAAGGCCTTGGCAAAGTCCATGATAATTCAGTCAGTCTATTTGTGGCCACGGTTAATGGCCGCATCCATCGCCCTGTGTCCCTGACTTGTGTTCCATGTAAATTGCTTGAACATATAGTCTTCTCAAGCATCATAGCCCACTTGGAGGAACATAAACATTTGTCAGGCAGGTAACATGCCTTTAGGAAAAGGCATAGCTGTAGAATGCACTTGAGCATAGGTAAAAATCTTGGACAAAGGGGTACAAGTGTCTCTGGACCTCGAGAAGGCTCTTAACACACCTCCTCCTGAACTATTTAAACCAAAGTTTTGTTTATGGAATTGCTTTCTTTGTTGACGATAAAAGCGAGTTATTCTCAATGGTGAACTTTCGGAGTGGGCTCGAGTTTTGTCTGGGATCCCACAAGGAACTGTTCTTGGTCCATTGCTGTTCTGCCTGTTTATTATTGATATTTCTGTTGATGCGGACTCAGAAATAAGAATGTTTGCAGACGATTGTGTTTGCTGCAGGAAAATTAGATATGCAGATAACTCACAAGCTTCAGAAGGATACAGATAGCTTACACGTAGGTTGTGCCGGCCTCAGTGGCTCAGTCGGATGCGCATCTGACTGGTGACCAGGAGGTCGCGGGTTCGACTCCCGCCGGGATCGGCAACATTCTTTCGTGGAGATTGATCATGAAATCTTTTCTTCGGTCATTCTCTCCCTTCCGCTGATTCAAGAAGGGCAGTTGTCAGTTTCTGGCGAAAGAATGTGCACTGTACTGGTTAACCGCTTACGTATAAGCCTGCCCAGGAAAGTGTTGATAGGTAAACTGACCGGCTCAAAAATGACCTAAATAGTGTTGACTGGGCCGTAAAACTCCAATACAAACAAACAAACATGTAGGTTGTAGGGTAAGGAAATGAGGTACGAAATTTCATTCTGTTCAATGCAATATAATGCAGATACCCAGGAAGAGACGCAACAAAACTGAGGCTTTTTACACCTCAGAGGGATTTGGATTCTACTTAATACCTTGGTGTTACAATCACAGATGACTTGAGATGGAACACACATATTAGCAACATGTGTACAAAGGCAAATAGAACGCTTTTTTTTTCTGAGATGAAACTTTATCATTGTCCTCAGGTTGTAAAAGAGGCAGCCAAATCTTGGAATATAGTAGATGTTTCTGGGACCCTCAGGGAGTGGCCCTTCTAGAATAAGTTGAAAAATTTCAGAATAGAGCTGGTTTGAAACTGGGAGTATAACTGGGATACTAGAAACGTTAAGATGGGAGTCTCTCAAGAAAATGAGAAGAGACAGTAGGTTTATACTATTGTACAAAGCTCTTGAGGGTAATGCAAGAAATCATCACTCGGCGTTTCAGACCAGTACTGCAAGAACCAACATTTACAAAGGTTTATATTATTTATTGGAAAGCCCTTCCCAATTCGATCCATTGCATGGCTGAAAGGGCAGAAAATAGTATACTGTAGCTAAGTTTATCTCTTCGTTGAGAGTTTTGTCTGTTTGGTTTGATGTTTAACGTCCCCGTCGACACTGTATATGTCATTTTGGAGACGGTGAGAGCTAGGGATTAACTTCCCAGATCACAGGTCCTGGTGAATGAATGTCATTTGACGTGTCACCAGTAACAATTCTGATTCCGATGTTGTCGGTCCAAATTGTCTACCTTAACAAATCGTATCTATCACTTAACACTGTTGTCTGCTTAACTGTTCTTGAAGAGTTCACAAACCACAGGGACTTGCTTTTATTATACATGAGTAAATGCGAGTGCCAAAAGAATTGATCTACAATGCTGCTTTGAAGTTATTACTTACTAACTGCATACATCCATTTGAAATCGGCCCTTTATAAATTAATCATAGCTCTGGTAGCGAATGACATGTTAATCAACGAGAAGTAACCCCTCCTAACAACACAATGACTGACGAAGTATTTAAAAGAGATTTTAATGTTTAACTGGTTAATTTCCAGTAACTCTGTCCGTTACATTCTGGTTGAATCATCGACATCCGTATCCAGAACGCCGACAACCGTACCCTGCAAACTTTCAGTTCATCGACAGCAGTATCGGCGAAAATTTAAAAATTTCCACAGATGCATATAAGCGCATGCACACACACAAATGAAAGTTAATCGTGTATACTTATGATGCATCTATATTATATCGCTCTGAACTTGCAATGATACTGAATAAGAACACGAATTTCCCCGGAAACACTTACTTTATATATTTTCCTGTTTAACTCCGCTCAGCGTTAAAACGAACTATCAGCCAGACTTCCAAAACACTTAAAACGATAGAAAACTAGTTCAGAAACGGGTTGAACACCAAAATTGTAGAAACATTCGCTAAATAACACACTGAGAATGTATTTAACGAAGTCATTTCTCTGTCGACATCCGTACTGCTCGGTCGAAAACCGTATTTCTCGGTCGACAGCAGCTTTACACAGTATCGGCTCGGTCGACAGCACAGGTATTGAATTTGGTATTACCCCCGTGCCAATGGCCAATTTCCTTGAAACTTGGTATGCAGCATTGGGGACTCGAGGGCCCTACCAAGTTTGTGCAAATGATGACCTTTGGTTGACCCTGACCTGTTTTACATCAAGGTCAAATTTTGTCAGACATTTGTATGAATAAAAAGCAATACAGTTATTTTTTCCTGATTGCATGGTAGCCTGTTGCATCAGATGTGATATTTGCAATCAGCTGAATGGAAGCTGATCATTTCCAAAGGTCAAGGTCATTTTCTGACCTTTGCCTGGATGGCTCAGATACAGTATTTTTATTTTCTTCTCCACTTAAACTGCTGGGTTGATTGAAACCAAATTACATGTGAAGCCTCAAGGGGAAGGGTGAAAGAAAGTTTGTTTGTAAGAACTGGGTCACATGACCAATATGGCTGCCATGCCCATATATGGTAAAAATCCTTTAAAAATCTTCTGACAGGATCCAAATGGCCGATGGCCTTGAAACTTGGTATGCAGCATCAGGGACTCGGGGCCCTTCCAAGTTTGTTCAAATGATGACCTTTGGTTGACGTTGACCTGTTTTATTTCAAGGTCAAATTTGGTCACTTAGAGATTTGTATGGAAAAAAGGCAAAACAGTGGATTTTACTGATTGCATGGCAGCCTGTTGCATCAGAAATATTTGCAATCAGCTGAATGGAAGTTTATCAATTACAAAGGTCAAGGTCATTTACTGACCTTTGTCTTGGATGACTTATATTCAGTATTTTTATCTTCTTCTCCAGTAAAACTGCTGTGCTGATTGAAACCGTATTACATGGAGAGGCTCTATGGAATGAGGCAATAAAAATGAAAAGTTATATGTGGGATTGTAGTCACATGACCAAGATGGGCACAATGCCAGTATATGGTTTAAACCACATGACCTCTGGTGATCGTAGTGACCCCTCTTGTTTAACATAACAGAACTGTTTCTGTGCATATCCCTGTTTCAACAAACCTGCTTTATACTACATACAGACTGGAATACTGAATTGACTATAGGAAAATAGTGAGCCAGTACATACTGTTTTGATCCTAAGTATTGGGACAGACAGGCTAACAGTGAAGACCCAGAACAAACTGCTCCTGAAGAAGCAGTCTGATCAGGGTCTACACTTTTTGGCATTCCATCTGCACCTTTTGGTTTCCTTGTAGGATCATGTACAAATTTGTTATAACTTTAGGAGAATTACAGCAAGTCATTAAGATGTCCAAATTTTTAGTTTTTACGGCTCACCAGAGTCAAAGGCTTGTATAAGGGTAAGTCAAGAATAAGTGAGACATAACTTGAACTCTATACTCTAACCCATGTCCTGCTGAATATTCATATATGCCACACCCACTACCAATTTTTTACCAATCAGATTACTTGATGCAAATTATTGCAACAAATTCACAATCTGAATGGCAAACAATGTAGATCCTGATCAGATGGCTTCGTCAGAAGCCATCTGATCTGGATCTTCATTGTTTGGAAAATAAGGCATATCTGGGCTCAGCAGGACAAGGGCTAATTTTGAAATATTGCCCTTGTAGGTAAACATGGTGCACCTTAAGATGCCAATCACAACAATTGTGATCTGCTTTGTTGTCTGCCTGTTACTTTAGAAGTCATTGCTGCAAACATTGTATACCAAGATCAGTCTGCTCCTAGAACAGACTACTCCTCTAGGAACAGTCTGATCAAGGTCCACACTGTTTGCCTGTATGCAAAAAATGTGTTTGAAAATTTTGCAAGAAAATGGAGCAGATAACATAAACAGGCAACATTTTTTGGATGCAGTTTTCTTGGCATTTTGGCGGGAAACCCATAAAGAGGTACCTTGGCAAACAGTGCAGGCCCAGATCAGACGCCACAGAATGTGGCATCTGATCAGGGCCTGCATGATTTGCTAACAGAATTTTCCATTAAACAAAAATAGAATAAAAACAAAAAAAGAGGCCTGCCACTCCTCATATGACAAATGGACTTGTCCAACATATAGAAGTGGAAGAGTCCACTAGTATACAATGTGTTAAGGATTAACTTCAAGTACATTGTTTATGTTCCAGCCCCGCCCATCGGGGCTTGAAGAAATAGATGGGCTGCATAATGCTTCCACGCAGAGCTGAAACTGATTGCAAACGAGTACTGGTAAAACGCTTAGAGTATCTAAGCCTGCCAAGGCAAAGCAGTGTGAGTCTGACTGTCCATGTTATAAACCCTATTGGTTTCATTGACAGAGCTTGAAATGTCATTTCATTTCAATGTGAGGTAAAAGTCACACAAAATTGGAAGCGACATCTCCATAATGACCTTTACAGTGTTGACGGGGACGTTAAATCACAAATCAAACAAACAAAACATTGTTTACGTTTTGCAGTTATATAATGTCAGATGAACAAAGACATGAGACAAAGCTTCATTATCACCACAAGTTAGCGGAAGCCGAGGCTGCTGCTGCAGCGAAAAAGCAAGCGGCCAGACAGGAAAAATTCGGGGCACCTAAAGTAGAGACAATTGGTGCAGCTAAAGTAGAGACAACTGCACAAGAGGATATAGACAAACTACTTGGTAGAAATACAGATGAAGAGAAAACTTAATGACTGTTGTAATTTTAGTGTGTTAGATAGTTTATAATAAATCAGGTGACCTGGTTCCTTGAGCAGACTTCAGCATAGAGACCTTGATAATGATACAGTCAATCCCCTTTATACTGACTACAATGATAATATAAGAATCTGATATGGGGTTCTGTTGTTGATGAGCGTTTCCAACCCTCGGGATGACCGTGCTGAGCGGAACCGAGGCTATGTCGAGGTAGCCTCGGTTCCACTCAGCACGGTCATCCCGAGGGTTGGAAACGCCCATCTTCAAAAGAACCCCATATTGGATTCTTTTTCTTGCACAACACCTCCAGTTAGTTTTGATAGCTCGCACATGTATATTGTTTACAAAATAAAAGTAGTGCGGAAGTAGATCCGGCAGTTGAATAGAATTGAAGCGCATTTGTGTTAGTTGCCTGGGTTGGAACACCAGGGTCAGAACATAAATTTCTATCCCAGGGTAAAATCACGGATTTCCTTGTCTGGTGTGCAAGAAAGCTTGTTATATCAACAATTTCAATGGACAAGATGGGATGGATCAATGGAGAGCTTAAGGGGAATGGATACACTCTGCAGATTTTTCTGCCATTTTTCAAAGGGAGACAACTTTCAAGACGTTTGTTTTTCTATAAACGCCGTCTCATGGAAAAAGGGGTCTAATCTTAAAGGCCGGCCCCTGCCTATTGGGGCTTGAAGAAATACATGTAGATGGGCTGCATGATGCTTCCACGCAGAGTCGAAACAGACCGCACATGAGTACTGGTAAACTGCTTAGAGGATCTAAGCCTGCCCAGGCAAAGGGATGTGAGTTGGACCGTCCATGCTTATAAACCCTATTGGTTTCATTTGGCAACAGGGCATGAGATGTCATTTCATCTCATTGTCAGGTAAAAAAAAAGCCCCGCAAAATTGGAAGCAACCTCTCCGAAATGACCTATAAAATGTTGATGGGGACGTTAAATCTCAAATCAAACAAACAGAATCTTTCCTTTAAGAGTTGACCCCTGTTGACATGGGAGACAAAATTACTTTTGGAGGAGGCCTCCCCTGAAGTGTATCCATATATCCTTTCCCCTAAAAAATATTTTATTCAATACTCAAAGAAAAAATGTTATGGACACCTTGGTACTGTGATCCTAGCAAATGACCACATTTCTTTCTTGGAGTATTGAACCCATTTTGTATCGGAAACCATGAAACAGGATACTTGCAAACAGTGTAGGCCAAGATCAGATGCCACAGAATGTTGTGTCTAATCAGGATCTACCCTGTTTGGGAAAAATCATCAATTTTCCAAATATTTTTTAAGAACACCATCTAACACCCCTAAATTTTGACATTCAGACTACTGCCAGTTTTTTGTTTGTTTGTTTGATTTGAGGTTTAACGTCCCCGTCAACACTGTAAAGGTCATTTTGGAGACGTTTCTTCCAATTTTATGGGACTTTTACCCGACATTGAGATGAAATGACATCTCAAGCCCTGTCACCCAATGAAACCAATAGGGTTTATTAGCATGGATGGTCCGCCTCGCACCGCCGTTCCTGGACAGGCTTAGATCCTCTAAGCGGTTTACCAGTACTAGTGTGCGGGCCGGATTCAGCTCTTCGTGGAAGCATCATGCAGCCCATATATTTCTTCAAGCCCCTATGGGCGGGGGCCACGAATTCTGCCAGTACAAATTTAGTTAAGGTAAACTTTAGCAGCAAACTGTTAGGGAACAAACACTGTCATTATAAGCCTTCTGTTCATTCAAGTTGTGAAGAAGCTGAAGGAGCCAGGTCTAAGCTTTGCTCTTCTGAGCCAAGGGCTCAAGGGGAGCTTATAGGATGAACATGCTTGGTTGTCTTCATCATCTGTGTGGCGTCCGTCCACCACCATTTTTACACCGGCCCCGATAGCTCAGTTGGTAGAGTGGGAACGGGAGGTCAGGGGTTCGATCCCGGGCCGCGACATACCAAAGTCGTTAAAAATGGTTGCTCCTCGCTTGGCACTCAGATTCACGGGGAAGAGCTAGGACTGGTCGACCCAGTGTCAGGATAATGTGACCTGGTGTGGTATCATGTTATGTGTCTGGAACATGATACTTCATTGAGGCAGCACTATAAAAGTGAGCATTGAGCTCCCTGACGCAACCAGAAACCGACGTGATATGACTGAAAAATTGTTGAAAGCGACGTTAAACCGGAATTCTCATACACACACACTCACACTCCACCACCATTTTAACAGTTCTTCTCCTTAGAAGCCTGTTAGCCAAATTTTTGACTAGATTGGCCTACAGTGGCCTATAGGTAAGTAGACCCTGACTTCCAAAACTTTATCGTCTTGTCTTTTACGAAAACTTATTTTCAGGAATTCAAATAAAAACTTATGTCCAAGAAGTAATATCAGTGGATAAGTTTGCCCTCCTCCAGCAGTTTTAAGGCTCAGGTCACATAAGTTGGTCAGATCTTTACAGATATTTTATGGACCTTAGTCTTTCAATAGATAAAGAATTAATGTTATCTACCTTTCTGAACCAATGTTATTGGTGATCTTAACGTCTTGAATCTGAAGCCAACAAAAAGGTTCTCTCATGACATCTTGAAATGGCCATCAATATTTTACCTTGATTCCACTATAATTCATGGTCCAGCAGAGATTAGTCTTGTCATCAGAAAACTTGTTTTTGCCATTTGCAAACACATGCAACCATGCAGTGTGATCAACACTTTTGTGTCCATTGTTAGTATTATACAAAACCTCTAAAATATTAAGGCTCTAGCTAGATTCGGCCCCTGCCCATCGGGGCTTGAAGAAATAGATGGGCTGCATGATGCTTCCACGCAGAGCTGAAACCAACCCGCATATGAGTACTGGTAAATCGCTTAGAGGATCTAAGCCTGCCCAGGCAAAGCAGTACCTATTGGTTTCATTGGGCGGCAGGGCTTGAGATGTCATTTCATGTCAATGTCAGGTAAAAGTCCCTCAAAATTGGAAGCAACGTCTCCAAAATGACCTTTACAGTGTTGACGAGGACATTAAACCTCAAATCAAACAAAAAAAAATCTAGCTAGGTTGGTTTGTGTCTTCCCAAGGACAGGTTGACAATCCAACCCAATCACGGTTGACAACTTTGCTTCCCTCTTTAAAAGCACGCCGGTGGGTCAGGCCTCAGATTCTGTGAAGGTGCCAGCATAAAGGCTTATTGATGCAAGTTAGTACGTGAATTAGAGCGATCTAATTCAATGTAACGTTGGTTAGTGCCTGCTACCCTGTCTCTGGTTGGGCCCATCGGAATCTAACTGTTGGTTTTCTTTTGCTCTGGCATTTCAGTGGTTTCTTGCTGTCGAGTCCTCACCGTTGTTTCATCTCTGTGGTTGTTTGATTTTTTATGTTCACGTAGATGTTGCACTGATGAGTTAAGAGGCCTTCATGCGGACTGAGCAAACTATTAGTCTAAATCGCGACAGAAGGGGGAGGATTGTGGCCACGTAAAATCAATTTAAGCCCCCCAGTGGAATTTGTTTCCGCTGACCATTCCAAGGCGGTTCTTCTGTTGCGGTTTGTTTTTGTTATGGTTTGTCTTTGGGTGTTTGTGTCGCTTATGTTATTTTATTTTGGATAGCCTATTGGCCATTTTGTGGGAAAGTAACTGTCCTTTTGGCTTTCCGCTGTTGATGTTTCCCCATCGGGGTCTGTTGTTTCATGTTTGTGTTTCTTTCCCTTTGGTGTCTCTGATGGGAGCTGTGGGTTAATTGTATTGATTCCTGATCATTGCCTCCACTACTAATATACTTGTGCTGTGGCACAGATATTCCAGTCTGGCTAGTTTCTCCAAAACGCTCGCAGCTGCAATGATCCTACAAGGTATATTTGCATATTTTGTGTCCGTTTGAAAAAGCACATTGTTATTTGACCTTGACCTATATTTTATTACCCAGTGACTGTTTAACCCTATTTTATGGAGGAAACACAAAAAAGAATCATCTGTAGTATGGGGTGTCTGATCAGGGCCTACGCTATTTGCCAAAAGTACAGCCAATTTCCAAATAAATTATATCTCATTCCAACACCTCTAAATGTTGAAAAGGACTTTTGCTGTATATCCTTTCCACTACCATAGCATATTAATGCGTAATTGCTGTATATCCTTTCCACTACCATAGCATATTAATGCGTAATTGCTGCCAAAAACGTTTTGAATGACCCTCACTCTTTCCCATATTCAACCATACTTGTAACAAGGGTGTTTTTGAATATGGTATACACACAACTGTTCACAGCATGCATATCAATCCTCAGAGATACTGGAGCAGGACTGGGGGCTTCCACACTTGACAAAAAAGTCGAAAAATAGCCTCTGAAATTGCCATTCTGCCCCATGTTCTTTGAGACGGGGTGCTGTCTGTACAAAAAAGTGTTACCACAATAAAGACATGTTGAGGATAGGTACAAAAGAGTGAAAAGTACATGAGGGAAAATGAGGAGAATTGTCTGTGCACATGTTTGAGCATAGTGTGCTCCTGCGCCATAACCTATGACATCAACAAAAAGATTGTTTTCATATACCAAACAATACATGCTGTCTCTTATTGAAAAAGGACTAAACAAGGCTAATTGACCCGAAAGATCGTGTTCTAGGTCAAAATGTTCTCCCCTACCCCCATTTTAGTCATGATTTCAATAATGTTTGGCAGTCCTAGGGATATAAGGTAGAATATTCCATTCAGTGCAAAATGGGTTAAGATTGATGCAAGTTAGTACATGCAAATATCTTGGCATGGCCTCTGGAATAAGGTCATCCATATTTGACTTTGACCTATATTTCTTGGTTCAGTGATTTTGTGGTGAAGTTTTTGGATCAGCTGTTTTGTGCATGACCCATCGTTGTTTTGGGCTCAGGTGAGTGATCCAGGGTCTGATGACCCACTTGTTTGTTTTATTTTGATATAGCATTTTTAATCAGAATAGAAAGCAGAAATAAATGAAAAGGTGCTTAAAGTTACTTTCTACATGACCTGGGCCTAGTTGTTTGAAACATCTGTCATCACGCTAACAATTCTGTGCCAAGAACACCCATCTAAACCCCACTTTACACAGAGAAAAATGCACAGAGAAAAGTGGAGTTTATGTGGGTAATCATTATTTTCCTTATTTTTGCTCAAAAATATAAATTGTGGGTACTTGTTAGAATCCCCTCATAGAGGGGGTTCTAATGAGTACCAACAATTTATACTTGGACTAGAAATAAGAAAAATATCGATTTTTCGTATAGAAAATGTCACTTCTAGACTTAAGAAAGACGCCATTTTAGCTCACGGGTGTGTTATCATAATGGTTGCTTAACCAATATTAACTGTTCAAACAAGTAAAATATCTAGCATTTGCAAATGCAAAAGATATTCCCATTTTTTCAGCAAAAGTATAGGCATATTTGTCATATTAGATGATGAAAGTTTTCATTATGTATATGTTAACTAATGGCATTGATAGTTTTGAACCACTGGGTGCCAGGTAGAATACATTAGCTGCCATTTTCAAATGGAGACTATTTTTGGAAGCTTGTTGCCTTGCTTTGTTTCTAGATGCACTTCCAAGTGAGGTTACTTGCAGGATTTGCCTCTCATTCATCAGGTTATCAAGTCTGTGCAATGAACACCCCTATAAACCCCACTTTTTTATTTAAAAAAAAAACAAACTAATTTTTATATGGGTAAACATTATTTTTCGTAGTATTTCTGCTCCAAGACAACGGTTGCAGATACTTGTTAGAACCGCCTCAATGAGGCAGTTCTATTGAGCACCAACAACCTACGTTTTGAGTAGAAAAAAGAAACATATCAGAAATTTTCATCAGAATTTTAGCCATTTTTGGTTGTCTGAAATGATGCACTATGTTGCACATTATTTAACCCTTGTCCTGCTAATCCCGGATATGCCTTATCTTGCAAACAATGAAGATCCAGATCAGATGGCTTCTGAAGAAGCCATCTGATCAGGATCTTCATTGTTTGCCATCCAGTTTATGAATTTGCTGCAATCATTTGCATCAAGTAATCTGATTGGTTGATAATCAGTAGTTGATGTGGCATATTTAAATATTCAGCAGGACAAGGGTTAATGTAATGAAGAAAAAACTTCAAGAATGTAGAAAGCATGCTGTTAAAAAGTAGCTCCTAGTTAGATGGTATTCATTTGCCATATCTTGTTCTTGAAATCCATCTCAGAAAAATTGTTGCTAATGAAGCATTTTTAGATTTCAATAAATGGTGTTGCACAAGAGCATACACAAGTTAAAAGTGTAAATAGCGATAACAAGCTTTCTACCCACTACAGCATGCACCTAAACAGATTTGTCAATATTGCAGAGTTTTTTAGTTTCTTTTTCATTCATATCATTTTCAATCATAGAGTGTGACCCAAGGCCTAACTGTTAATTTTTTTCTACTTTCTGCTACTTAAGTGTTTCACTTACCTTAATGACCATAAGTATTGGGACAGATAGGCCTAAGCTACCACAGCAGAACCAGATCTGACTGCTGCTGAGATCAGGGTCTACACTGTTATCCATTCTGTCTGCGCCTTTTGAAACCCTTACTAGATCTTGAAACAAATTTGTTAAAAAGTTTTGACAATTACAGCAAGTCCTCAAGGTGTCCGAACTTTTAGGATTTTTACAGTTTATATTCCTAGCAGAGTTGACACAGATGAGGCTCTGCAGATTGAACCTGGCAACTTACCTGGTTCTACTCTGTTTGCTTTAAGTACATTTTTGTACACCTTACAACAAATCTGACAACCACAACTGGAAATGGAATTGACCAAAAATAGTAAGTGCAAGAATCTACATTTCATATACGGTAAGGGTTAACCCATTCAGTACCAGAAGCCCCTAAAGGGCTACCTTGGCAGACAGTGCAGGCCAAGATCAGACGCAGAATGCGGTGTCTGATCATGGCCTACACTGTTTGCAAAAAATTAAGCCATTTCCCGAATAAACTTTGAAGAAAAGACAACCTGACACCCCTAAATTTTGAAATGGACTCCTGCTATATATTAGAAGGAAGATTCCATTTGGTACAAAACGGGTTAAACAATGCTATGTCTGTTAGTACAGCTGCGATATGCTAGCCCTTAACCCTTGTCCTGCTGAATATTCAAATATGCCACACCCACTACTGATTATCAACCAATCAGATCACTTGATGCAAATTATTGCAACAAATTCCCAATCTGAATGACAATGTAGATCCTGATCAGATGGCTTCATCAGAAGCCATCTGATCTGGATCTTCATTGTTTGGAAAATAAGGCATATCCGGGCTCAGCAGGACAGGGGTTAAGATTCCAAAAAAACTACATGTACACCTAAAAATGTTGTCTGTTTATGTTGATAGCTGCATCTTCTTGCAAACATTTGAAACATATTTTTGTGTACAAGCAAACAGCGTGGAACCTGATCAGACTGGTCCTAGAGGAGCAGTCTGATCTGTGTCCCCACTTTTTACAACATCGACTTTTAAAGTAGTCAGCAGATGACAAAGCAGAAAGCAGACAAGAGTTGTGACTGGCATTTTAAGGGCTAGTAGTCATTACAGGTCCACTGATTTGGGATTTTAGCTAGGTCCCTATTGATAAGTGGAGACAAATGGGCCCCGTCAAGCGATTTTGGTACTTATCACCTATGCGAGCAGCGAAGGTTCAGGCGAGCCTGCGCATCCGCGCAGTCTCGCCAGAACCTTTGCTGCTCGCTCATACAAGCAGTGAATCAAGAGGAACCTTCAGACAGAAAGCCATATCCCTGGCCTTTCTGAATGGCTGGGCATGGGCAGTTGAAATTTGTCATGACGGAATGCTCGAAGACACAAATTCGCTTGGCGGGGCTCAAGGGGAGACAAATATTTCCAAAGAGTAGCTTTCCCTGGAAGTGAACCCTTTGCTAATAAAAGTTAGAAAGGCCAAACTCACGGGGTTTCATTACAAAAACACGCCTAGACAAATTCACATGTACATTGTAAATTTTACTGCTGAGAAACTGTAATTTTAAGATTGTTATGTTTTTCTTATTTCTGCTCATCGAACCAGGACTAACGAATACCCACAATCTATATTTTAGAGCAGAAATAAGTTTTAACCGCTCTAATCCTTAGTTTTACTGTATAAAAGTGGGGTTCAAGGGGGTCAAAATTGTATAGGCATGTTTTCGTGATGTAAGTTTTTAGTTATTTGTTTAGACAGAAAAGTGTTGTTTTACTGACACAAGATTTTGTTTTGGATTTGAATTATAATCTTATGAAAAAGGAATTTGGTGTTCAGGTTTTATATTTAACCATTTTAACATGATCTTTTGGACTGGTTGGCTACTAATTCTGGTCAGACTAGTGTTTTGTTGTCCCTTTGTTGATATTTATCTCATTGCCCCAACACGCCTATATACAAATACATTGCCACTTTTATCGCCGAAAATGAAAATTTTATGATGAAAAATTGTGATAGTTTTCTTATTTCTGCTCTAAAATATGAAAAATAAGATATACCCCTGGAAACCCCAGTTTTACTATATATATAAAAGTGGGGTTCAAGGGGGTCAAAGTTATATAGACGTGTTTTTGTGATGTTAAGTGAAATCCTGTATCAAACAAGTCATTTTCAGTTTTAAGGTTGCCTGTACAAAGTACAAGGAGAGCTTTTGTAGTCACCCTAGATGTCTGTGTTCCATTCCCATCACACTGCTTTAAAATTATTCAAATTGATATATCTCAGCTATCACAAGTATGATGAACCTTGGGTGCCTTGGAGGGTCTTCTGTGATTCCATAGTATTGACCCCAGGGTTCATGCCTCCTGGGGATTGGGATAGGGGTCAAAAACTAGGAGTGTTTCCACAAGTATTGATCCCTGGGTTCATGCCTTGGGATGGGGCCCTATAGGGACTGAAAACTAGGGCATCTTTGTAAAATGTTCTTAAATTGTAAAGTTTCTTTACCAATTTGTATATCTTAGTAATCACAAGTCAGAAAGCATTCATATTTGGAACATGGGTGCCTTGGAGGGCCATCTTTGATTCCAAATGTACCAACCCCTGGGTTCATGACTGCTGGGTAGGACTAGGGGTTTAAATGTAGGATGCCTTGGTAAATTGTTCTTTTGTGTTTTTGTTATGTAACACTTAGTAATTCAACAATTAATCTTAGGACAGTGTCTTGAGGAGAAGGTCATAGTGACCTGCTTTTCATAGTGGACCCTTTTTCTTGAGAAACATTTGACAGATGATTTCGTACTTGGAATATTGGTTTCATATACAGTAGAACTTCTATGGCTTGAACTCAATTGGCTTATTTACCATGGATGAGCTGAACCTTTTCTGGAGTGCACAGAGAATTCCTCCAAATACAAAATAGACATAATTTAGGGAGATTTTCGTAATTATGTCTGTTTTATATTGCAAATTTATGCTGTGTTTACTTGTTAGAATTGCAATGAGGTGATTCTAATGAGTACCCACAACATACTTATAATATAGAACACGGGAAAGATGTCCCACAATTATCTTTATTATGCCACCTGGTATGGCACTGTTAGTAACCCCCATGGCTCGATCTACCACCGGGTCAAACAAATTTTCATGGTCCCAAAGAGGTTCAAACCAGCGTAAGATCAAGATTGACTCCATTATATATGTTGGTTGATATGACCTACATTTTATGGTTCAGTGTTTGCCTTTTATGTTGAAGACCATTAGATGGATAAATGTCTTTTTGCAAAATATTGCTTACAAATCTTGCCCAGATTCCTCAATTCATGTGACCTTTATTTCAGCATCCACTATTTGATGGCTGTGATATGTATTTGTGATATTAATTGCTGATGACATCAAGATTAAAGAGAAGAAAAAAAAAACATTGCACAGTAAAATTCCTATATTAAGACCACCTTTGGGACTGTTCAAAAGTGGTCTTTAAGACCACTTTTGAACAGTTCCAAAGGTGGTCTCTGACCACAGGACACTGTATGTAGTAACAGAAAGAAAGAATAACAGCAACCTACTAAATAAGCTTTTTGAAGCAGAATTACTCTCAATTTTTGGTGGTCTTAATAGCGGAATTTTACTGTATTAGCAAGGCACAATTCAGGCGACCCTATGCTGTCCTACAACAGCTGTTTTCAGATGTTATGTGCAACAGCATACATTTAACAATTTGCTTTTTGTACATTCACAAGAAACAAATATGAAATCTATGTTCAATGACTACTGTTTGCATTTATTTCATAGCGCACAATACAAAGTTTATATAGCATGTTGTACCTGATAAGACATATATTACTCTGCATATCGTTTGTCAAAGAAAATCTTTTGCATTATCATTTTTGCATTGACATATGCAATATATGGAATTCCAAATAAGCCTTCTTTATATTTGGTAACTGTTTATCATAGGGAAAACTGTTCATTGTTAAGATCATGTTAATAGGTCTATGAAAGCAGCACCTTTGTAAACACCAATTTACCTAGAGAAAACTGATGTTTTCTAGAAAACATTATTTTCTTTATTTCTGCCCTCGGGTTACAGCTTTTGGGTACTTGTTCGAACCAGTTCTTTGATGCAGTTCTAATGGGGACCCAGAACCTATGCATGGATTATAAATAAGGAAACTGTCAAAAATTTTCATCAGTAAAATGCTATTTTTATTGCCAAAAACGACAATTGTTTCTTACATAGATGTGTTTTCCTATGAAAGCGTCAACATTAAATTTTGTTGACAGACGCATCTGTTACTACCTTGTTAGTTTTCTTATGCAAAATAGGTTTCCTTTGTTAGTACAAGTGCTAGATTTTCCTTTATAGACTTAGTGCTATGACACTAGACACAGTTTAAACAGATTTTAACTTTCATGTGCCATATTTACAATAGGTATTCAGTATTCAAACACACAGGTCCGATCGTACAGTGAAGACTCAAATGAGATGCCACAGGATGGGGCATCTCAACGGGTTCCACACTTTTTGCCACTCATACCGCTATATTAAGATGCAATATGAGGTAGTAAATTGTATTTGTTCTAATTTTTAAACAAGTATGTGTCTGAAAACTAAGGGTAAATACTGTAAATAGATAAGTTTAGAACTTATGATAAACAGCTTTGTTTTCCTGTAATTCCTTGTCTTACCAAAGTATTTGTATACAACATTGCCCCATGAAGATTAAGTTTGAAGTTTATCATATGACGTCGCGTCTGAGAGTGTAATAACGCCATGTATTATTTTCGATAATCCACTAGTGGATTAAATATGCAAATTAGCTAGATACGTTCTGTAACGTTACATGTAGGACGTCCTTAACGATGTCGCGTTTACTAATGGCAGAATACTGACATTTTTGTAAACAATCGTGAATGAAATGCGTTTTAAATGTCATATGATAAATAGAATCTTGCATTCGTGCTCATGTATTATTGAATTTATTAAACTCGTTGAGGAAATGGTATAAAATGCTCGGCAAAGCCTCACATTTTATCCCTTTTCCTCAACTCGTTCAATAAATTCAATAATACATGACCACTCATGTAAGATCCTCTATGTAGCTCATTTCTTCATTCTTCATTTATATCCAAGTTATCTGCCCTTACATGCCTGAAAATTCATTTGCTTAAATTCATTTGCCACAAAAGAGACCATATTCATGAGGGATCCAAAGTCTTAACCCTTCTCTTGCTGAATATTCAATTTAGCCACACCCATTTCTGACTCTGAACCAATCAGATTACTAGATGTAATTTATTCTTACAAATCCATAAATTGAATGTCAAACAGTGTAGATCCTGATCAGATGGCTTCTTCAGAAGCCATCTGATCTGGATCTACACTGTTTCCAAAGATAGGGGTTGTTGTGAACAGCAAGATAAGAGTTAAAGGAAATGACTACACTGGCTTTCGCCAATGTCTGATTAAGGATTGACTCAAAATAAGTGAAATAATCTTGAAAGGGCCGTTAAAACTGACCCCCCAACCCAAACAAAGGAAACAACTACTCCTGTCTGTAGTAACTGAAAAGGAAAACAGAAATATTCACTGCGGTATCCATTCATCTTTGAAGTATGATGCTGTATCATACTCAGAATCCATCCATTTCATTTTGGTTTCACTACGAAAACATGCCTATACAAATACATTGTAAATTTTATCACCAAAAAAGTGAAAATTTTAAGATGAAAAATTGAGGTGGTTCTATTGAATACCCACAATCTATATTTTAGAGCAGAAATAAGAAAAATAAGGTTTACCACTGCAATCCCCAGTTTTACTATATATAAAAGTGGGGGGTCAAGGGCTCAAAATTATATAGGCATGTTTTCATGATGTAAGTTTTTGAGCCAGTACATGACAAAACTGACAGTAAGACTTGTGCCACCTGCAAACATTCAGATCAGCGTGCATTATTATGTGCCATCTGATCGAGGTCTATTTGGACAGACAAGTCTAAGCCAGTAGTATAGACCCATTTGAGATGCCACAGGATGCAGCAACATCTCATCAGGGTCCACACTGTTTGCCGCTCATACAGCTATTTTATGACACAACATCAGGTAGTAAATTGTACTTTTTCAGTCTGACTGGAGTCTATACTTATCGCCTAATCCTTCTTCTACAGGCTCTAGGCTATCCAAAGAAAGGTTAGCCATATTGGATTCGCAGGTTGATCTGTGCCTTGGCATGTCGCATGCCGCAGATGTCTTATTGTATGTTTTGTTTTGAGCATGCTCATTATGTCTCCCCCGAAAAAAAATTTTTCGGAGAGACATATTGTTTTTCCCCCGGGCGTCTGTCTGTCCGTCTGTCACACTTTCGTGTCCGCTCTATAACTTGAAAACCGTTCGAGCTACCGTCACAAAACTTAGTATAAATATAAATCAGCATTAGACGACGTGCAGTGCGCAAGAACTATAACTCTCGCATTTATACTTTTTGAATTATCTCCCTTGGAAGTTTGTTGGTATGTATATATGTATGGGAAAATTGTGTCCGGTCAATAACTTTCTTATTTTTAGATGGATTTTAAAATTACTTGGCAGAAATATTAACAACCATAAGACGATGTGCGGTGCGCATAAATCAGGTCGGTACCTCAAAGGTCAAGGTCATACTTAGAGGTCAAAGGTCATAAAAGGGGCCTTTTTTTCGTATTTGGTCAATAACTTTCTTATTTTCAGATGGATTTTAAAATTACTAAGCAGAAATATTAACAACCATGAGACGATGTGTGGTGTGCATCAGGCAGGTCAGTACCTCAAAGGTCAAGGTCATACTTAGAGGTCAAAGGTCAAAAAAGGGGCCTTTTTTTCGTGTTTTGTCAATAGCTTTCTTATTTTGAGATGGATTTTAAAATTACTTGGCAGAAATATTAACAACTATGAGACGATGTGTGGTGTGCATCAGGCAGGTCAGTACCTCGAAGGTCAAGGTCATACTTAGAGGTCAAAGGTCAAAAAAGGGGCCTTTTTTCGTGTTTTGTCAATAACTTTCTTATTTTGAGATGGATTTTGAAATCACTTGGCAGAAATGTTAACTATCATGAGACAATTTGTTGCATGCATGATTCAGTTTGATACCTCAAGTGTCAAGGTCATACATAGAGGTCAAAGGTCAAAAAAGGGGCCTTTTTTTGTGTTTGGTCAATAACTTTCTTATTTTTAGATGGATTTTGAAATTGCTTGGCAGAAATGTTAACCACCATGAGATGATGTGTTGCACGCATGACCCAGTTTGGTGCCTGAAAGGTCAAGGTCATACATAGAGGTTAAAGGTAAAAAAAGGGGCCTTTTTTGTGTTCTGTCAATAACTTTCTTATTTTTAGATGGATTTTGAAATTACTTGGCAGAAATGTTAACCACCATTAGACGATGTGTTGTGTGCATTACCCAAGTTGGTACCTCAAATGTCTAGGTCGTACTAAGAGGTCAAAGGACAAAAAGGGGCCTTTTTATGCCTCCAACTTTGAAAAAGTTGGAGGGGCATATTGGTTCTAGTTCGTTCGTCCGTTCGTCAGTCTGTTACGCTTTTGATGCATAGCATAACTAAAGAACCGTGTATGCTAGGGTTTTGAAATTTCATATATGGATTCCTCATGGAAAATTAGCTGACGCGTATTTTTTTTCTCGTCCGGATTATAACCCCTTCAAGAGTTATTGCCCTTTGAAATTTTTTTTAATAAAATCTTGTCAGCAAGATATCTCAAAAACTATTGGAGCTAGAGCCTTGAAAGTTGGTGAATATATTGGTGGTGATGAGTAGATGAACTGAATAACTTTTGACAAAATTCGGAAAAATACTTTGTGAGTTATGGCCCTTTGTCATTTTGGTAATTTGTGCCCATTGTAATGTATGCTAAAAGTGATGCATAGTATAACTTTAGAACCATGTATGCTAGGGTTTTGAAATTTCATATATGGATTTCTCATGGAAAATTAGCTGACGCATATTTTTTTTCTCGTCCGGATTATGCCCCTTTCAAGAGTTATTGCCCTTTGAAATTTTTTTTAATAAAATCTTGTCAGCAAGATATCTCAAAAACTATTGGAGCTAGAGCCTTGAAAGTTGGTGAATAGATTGGTGGTGATTAGTAGATGAACTGATTAACTTATGACAAAATTCCGAAAAATACTTTGTGAGTTATGGCCCTTTGTCATTTTGATAATTTGTGCCCATTGTAATGTATGCTAAAAGTGATGCATAGCATAACTTTAGAACCATGTATGGTAGGGTTTTAAAATTTCATATATGGATTCCTCATGGAAAATTAGCTGACACATATTTTTTTTTGTCATCCGGATTATGCCCCTTTCAAGAGTTATTGCCCTTTGAAATTTTTTTAATAAAATCTTGTCAGCAAAATTTCTCAAACACTATTGGAACTAGAGCCTTGAAAGTTGTTGAGTATATTGGTGGTGATGAGTATATGACCTGCTTAACTTTTGACAAAATTCCGAAAAATACTTTGTGAGTTATGGCCCTTTGTCATTTTGGTAATTTGTGCCCATTATAATGTATGCTAAAAGTGATGCATAGCATAACTTTAGAACTGTATATGCTATTGTTTTGAAATTTCATATATGCAGTCCTGATGGAAAATAAGCTGACGCGTATTTTTTTTCTCATCCGGATTATGCCCCCTTCAAGAGTTATTGCCCTTTGAAGTTTTTTTAATAAAATCTTGTCAGCAAGATATCTCAAAAACTATTATAGCTAGAGTCTTGAAAGTTGATGAAAAGATTGGTGGTGATGAGTAGATGACCTGATTAACTTTCGACAAAATTTGAGTTATGGCCCTTTGTAATTTTGGTAATTTGTGTCTATTGTAATGTATGCTAAAAGTGATGCATTCCATAACTTTAGAACCCTGTATGCTATGGTTTTGAAATTTCATATATGCGTTCCTGATGGAAAATAAGCTGACACGTATTTTTTTTCATCTGGATTAACTTAAGAACCGTGTAAGCTAGGGTTTTGAAATTTTATATATGGTTTGCTATGGAAAATTAGCTGACACATATTTTTTTCTCATCCGCATTATGCCCCTTTCAAAAGTTATTGTCCTTTGATTTATTTGTTAGCATAACCTTGGGGCCAAGGCCACACACTTTGAATTATTATTGTAATCATGGTAATTTTCGGTTTTATTGGACGGGTTTTTCAAAAATTCCGTCCTTTAAAATAGCGATGTCCGGGTGGGTGGTTGGGCGGGTGGATGGGCCCAACAGACGCGACATAGCCTTCAGCGGAATTCTTGTTGTATGTTTTTGAGTCTTTAACAATATTTGTTGAATATTTTGCCATCTAGGGACAAGCAAAGGTTGGGGGCATTGTGTTTTACAAACACCATTTCTAGTTTAGTGTTCAGTCAAGAACTTTCTTTTTCCTGGATAGATTGTGAAATTACTTGGCAGAAATGTTAACCATCATGAGACGATGTGGTGCAAGCTAGACCTAGGTCGGTATCTCCAAGATCAAGGTCATACTAAGAGGTCAGAGGTAAAAAAAGTTTTGTTTTTTTTGTGTCCAGTCAATAACTTTTTTTATTTCTGGATGGACTTTATAAAGTAACCATGCAGAAATGTTCACCGTCATTAGACCATGAGTCATGTACAAGACCAAGGTCCATATACCTCCAATGTCAAGGTCATACCTAGAGGTCAAAGGTAAAAAAAAGGGACAGTCAATAACTTCTTTATTCTTTGATGGATTTTGAAATTACTTGACAGAAATGTTAACCATCATGAGACGATGTGTTGTACCTCAAAGGTCAAGGCCATACTTAGAGGTCAAAGGTAAAAAAGGGCTTTTTTGTTTTTGGCCAATAACTTTTTATTTTTCTTTGAACATTTTTAAAGTTACTTTGCAGAAATGTTTATCTTCATTAGATGATGTGTTGCACACAAGACCCGGCTCAATACCTCCAATGTCAAGGTTATACTTAGAGGTCAAAAACGGGGGAGACATCTTTGTTTTTGTAAAAAAACAAATTCTAGTTTCAACCCTTATATTGCTGAATAATCTAAGTCACACCCATTTCTGACTGTCAGCCAATCGGACATGATATAATGTTTTTCGTTCAAATTCACAAACTGAATGACAAAGAGTGTAGATACTGATCAGATGGCTTCTGCAGATACTGTTTGTAAAGGCATTACTAAAACACGCCTATATAATTTTGACACCCATGAACCCACTTTTATAAAGTAAAACTGTGGTTTGCAGGGGTAAACCGTATTTTTCTTATTTCTGCTCTAAAACATATTGTGGGTACTCGTTAGAGCCGCCTAGAAGAGGCGGTTCTAACGAGTACCCGCAATCTATATTTTGAGCACGAGTACCCACAATATGTTTTAGAGCAGAAATAAGAAAAATATCACAATTTTTCATCTTAAAATTTTTTCTCGTGATAAAGGTTACAATGTATTTGTAAAGGCGTGTTTTCGTAATGAGGGGCTGTCATGAACAGCAGGATAAGGGTAAATCATTGTATTGTTAAAGGGTTTTATTTTAGCTCCCCGAAATGCCCATGATGAGTTATTGTGATCAATCAATGTCTGTTATGCATCATGTGTCATTCAGCATCATCAGTTTGCTTTAAATGACATCTTTCCTATATCATCAGGCCAACTTCATTCAAACTTCAGAGGAATGTTTTCTTGGGGACCCTCTACCAATAAGGCTAAAACGGCCCAGCTCCAATGAACAAGATGGCCACTAGAGCTAAAAGGAACGTTGTCTAGGTCTTCTACCAATTTTCCTCCAATCAGTAGAAGATGGCCTCCGGCCTTAAAAATAGAAGAGTATTTAAATGACAACTCCTATTTTTCCATTAGGCCAATGTCATTCAAACCTAACAGGAATGTTACCTAGGTGGCCCTTTACCAAAGTAGCTTAAAGGATTTTGCTCCAATGTCTGCCAGAGCTTAAACTGGAAAATATCTTTGAAAATCACAACTTCTTTACCATTGGGCCAGTTTAACCTAACTTACAGGAATGTTGCCTAGGTGACTCTACCAAAATAGCTAAAGTGGTTGTGCTCCAATGGACACGATAGCCACCAGAACTAAAAATAGTAAAACCTTTAAATGACAACTGCATTAACATTGGGTCATTTCATACAAACTTAGCAGGAATGTTGCCTAGGTGACCCTCTACCAAAATAGCTGAAATGGTTTCCCTCCAGTCAACAAGATGACCTCTAGAGCTGAAAATAGAAAAATCATTAAATGATAACTCCTCCTTTACGTTTGGGTCAATTTCATTTTAACTTCATGGATGTTGCAGAGGCGACTGTCTACCAAAACAGCTTAAATGGTTCTTCTCCAGTGAACAAGATTCTAGAAACAGAAGTGTCTTCAAATGGCAACCTCCTATAACCTTTGGACCAATTTCAATCAAACTTCACAGAAATGCTGACTAGGCGACTACCTACCAAAATAGCAAGAGTGGTTATGCTCCAATGAACAGGATGGCTGCCAGAGCAAAACTTATTAAAATCTTTAAATGACAGCTTCTCCTATACCATTGGGCCAATTCATTCATTCATTCATTCAAACTTCACATGAGTTTAGCCTGTGTGACTCTACCAAAATATCTATAAATGAACGAAATGGCCACCAGAGCTAAAATCATAAATGGTAAATGGCCCTATCACTTTTACTCACTATGACTCATCTTGAGCTCAGGTGAGTGATCTAGCAACATCTTGGCTCTCTTGCATATGCATGGCATTACAAACATATTCTCCATAGATTTCTATGAAATTTTCCATAGATATTCCTTGGGTGACTTTCTACTATAGTCCTTCAATTCATATTGATAGGTCAAAAAACATTGCCTCAATTTGCTGGGCATTTTGGCTGGATACAGGTTAGGTGCAATCTTTAAAAGTCTTCTGCATAGAATGTACTTGATAGATTTTAATGAAATTGTACAAGGGTATCAGATTTCTTCATGCTATTAATTATGTCTCCCCCGATGGATTCTGAGTATGACACAGCATCATACTTTTTCGGAGAGACATACTGTTTTTCCCCCGGGCGTCTGTCTGTCTGTCTGTCCATCTGTCTGTCTGTCCTCTGTCACATATTTGTGTCCGCTCTATAACTTGAAAACCGTTCGAGCTATCTTCAAGAAACTTCATATAAATATTAATCAGCATTAGACGACGTGCAGTGCGCAAGAACTATAACTCTCGCATATATACTTTTTTGAAGTATCTCCCTTGGAAGTTTGTCAGTATGTATATATGTATGGCCAAATCATGTCTGGTCAATAACTTTCTTATTTTCAAATGGATTTTAAAATTTCGTGGCAGAAATATTAACAACCATGAGACGATGTGTGGTGCGCATGAGGCAGGTCGGTACCTCAAAGGTCAAGGCCATACTTAGAGGTCAAAGGTCAAAAAAGGGGCCTTTTTTTCGTGTTTGGTCAATTACTTTCTTATTTTGAGATGGATTTTTAAATTACATGGCAGCAATATTAACAGCCATGAGACAATGTGTGGTGCGCATGAGGCAGGTCGGTACCTCAAAGGTCAAGGTCATACTTAGAGGTCAAAGGTCAAAAAAGGGGCCTTTTTTCGTGTTTGGTTAATAACTTTCTTATTTTGAGATGGATTTTGAAATCACTTGGCAGAAATGTTAACCAATATAAGACGATGTGTTGCGTGCATGACCCAGGTTGGTACCTCAAAGGTCAAGGTCATACTTAGAGGTCAAAGGTAAAAAAGGGGCCTTTTTGGGGTTTTGTCAATAACTTGCTTATTTTTAGATAGAATTTGAAGTTACTTGGCAAAAATGTTAACCATCATGACACAATTTGTTGTATGCATGATTCAGTTTGGTACCTCAAATGTCAAGGTCATACATAGAGGTCAAATGTCAAAAAAGGGCCTTTTTTCGTGTTTGGTCAATAACTTTCTTATTTTTAGATGGATTTTGAAATTGCTTGGCAGAAATGTTAACCACCATGAGATGATGTGTTGCACGCATGACCCAGTTTGGTACCTGAAATGTCAAGGTCATACATAGAGGTTAAAGGTAAAAAGGGGCCTTTTGTGTTCTGTCAATAACTTTCTTATTTTTAGATGGATTTTGAAATTACTTGGCAGAAATGTTAACCACAATGAGACGATGTGTTGTGTGTATGACCCAAGTTGGTACCTCAAATGTCAAGGTCGTACTAAGAGGTCAAAGGACAAAAAGGAGCCTTTAATTAGTGTTCAGTCAATAACTTTCTTATTCCTGGATAGATTGTGAAACTACTTGGCAGAAATGTTAACCATCAGGAGACAATATGGTGCACCCTAGACCCAGGTCGGTACCTCCAAGATCAAGGTCATACTAAGAGGTTGGAAGTAAAAAAAATTGTTGTTTTTTTTGTGTATGTCCAGTCAATAACTTTTTTATTTCTGGATGGGCTTTATAAAATAACCATGCAGAAATGTTCACCGTCATTAGACCATGAGTCATGTGCAAGACCAAGGTCCATACCTCCAATGTCAAGGTCATACCTAGAGGTCAAAGGTAAAAAGGGACAGTCAATAACTTCCTTATTCTTTGATGGATTATGAAATTACTTGGCAGATATGTTAACCATCATGAGACGATGTGTTGTACCTCAAAGGTTAAGGCCATACTTAGAGGTCAAAGGTAAAAAAGGGCTTTTTTTGTGTACGGCCAATAACTTTTTTATTTCTCTATGAACATTTTTAAAGTTATTTTGCAGAAATGTTCATCGTCATTAGATGATGTGTTGCACACAATACCCAGCTCAATACCCCCAATGTCAAGGTCATACTTAGAGGTCAGAAACGGGGGAGACATCTGTGTTTTTGTAGGTAAACAAATTCTAGTAGAATGAATAATATGGCTGCCAATAACTGGTAAATCATAACATCAGTTGGGCCTAGAGATCAGTTCTCATCTCTACCTGAATGTAGTTCATTCAGTTGGTTGTGACAATTATAAAATGCAGGGTTATGTGTAAAAGCGCCAGCTTCACCAGCATTCTTCTTAATTTTTTAAGAAAGTTATTCACTTGTCTTTCATTGCTATGGCTAGACCATCATTGAAGAGCAACCAGTTGCTTATACAAATGAATACTGATGAGTCAGAGACAAGCTAACTGGCCATGATATGGCTGAAATATTTTTTTCCACCAGTAAATACAAGCAGATGTAAAATGGGTCGGGTGAGCGATAAAGGGCCATCATGGTCATATTGTTGTTTTTGAAAAGATGTTAGTAGTTCCTTTTGATCATGGTTGCCACTAAAAAAAAAATATATAAAGTAACCTGAAATCATTAGCAACAGTTTAGGCAAAATACTCAAGAGGTCACAGTAAGTTTGAAAGTGTGGAGAGAGGATAATTTTTATATTTACTTAATATGAATACAAATACTTCTGCTCTCATTATACAGATGTCAAAAAGATCTGTAATGGTACATAATTATGATGATAGGGTTGTTTTATTTATTGAGTTTTAGTTTTAGGTAGAATTTAGCAGTATTGCAACCATTGAATTTCCATTTGCGTACATTCTGCAGGTATTCCTCGAGAGGGGATGATGCAGTATAAGTAGATAGTTAGATAGATGGTGTGTTGTTATTGTTGGGTTATAGTGTGATCTAATTGGCATTTAGGATACATGTCCTTATCCCACATTTATGTGGACATTTTCCTAGGCTCATGACCAGGCCCAGGTACACAATGAATCCTTTAATTATTTCAAGATATCTTTAATCTAACCCTTAAGATGAAAAAAAAAACAACAGCATCTGATAATATTGCTTGTTAATGCTGCATTTTCTTGCAAACTTTTCACTCACATATTTTGCAAACAGTCAAACAGTGTGGATCCCTGATCAGACTGCTCAGTCTGATATGGGTCAGCACTGTTTGCAACATTGACTTTTGAAGTAACTAGCATAGCAACAAAGCAGATGACAATATTATTGTGACTGGCATCCTAAAGGTTAAGGAATGGAATTTTAAGTATTAAAAGCCTTTTTACCTCTATTATTTAGGTGTCCGTTTTTGTACCAAATGGAATCTTCCTCCTTATATATAGCAGTTCATTTCAAAATTTCATTTCAAAATTTAGGGGTCTCAGGTTGCGTTTTTATCAAAACTGATTGGAAAATGACCGAACTTTTAGCAAACAGTGGAGGCCCTGATCAGACAACGCATTCTGCGGCATCTGATCTGGGCCTGCACTGTTTGCCAGGGTACCCATTTTGGGGTTTCTGGTACTAAATGGGTTAATACATTCAAACATTTTCCATGTTCTTATCAGCAAAGGCCTGAATTTTACCCACAGGAATATATTATGGCTTCAGAATCTCATTCCTGAAATTTAAAGTGTTAAACTGGGGAATGTTAGTGAACCTGGAGCCAGTTTTCTTGCTTCTTCGAGGCACTTCTGCTTTGTATGCAGCTAAGGAAGCCTTTGGTTAGACTGTATGAACCATCATGCATTAAAAGCCATCTTTGGGACTACAGATCAGCTTGGCATCTGTTGTAAATTGTATCTCCAAATAAGAAATTTGGCCCCCGCCCATCAGGGCATGAAGAACTAGATGGGCTGCATGATACTTCCACGCAGAGCTGAAGCCGACCACACACGAGTACTGGTAAAACAGCTTGGAGGAATTAAGCCTGCCAATGCAAAGTGGTTCGAGTCGGACTGTCCATGCTTATAAACCCAACTGGTTCCATTGGGCGACAGGGCTTGAGATGTCATTTCATCTCAGTGTTTGGTAAAAGTCCCACAAAATTGGAAGCAACGTTTCCAAAATGACCCATAAAGTGTTGATGGGGACGTTAAACCTCAAGTAAACAAAACCAAATAAGAAAGAGTGATGAGGATTATTTTGGAGAATTTTTCTTATTTCTACATTAGAACATTTTAGAGACATTGAGGTGGTCAAACAAGAAATAAAGAAAACTATGCCTTAATCCATTTTGTACCTGAAACCCCAAAACGGGTACCCTGGCAAGTATGCCTTAATCCATTTTGTACCGGAAACCCCAAAATGGGTACCCTGGCAAACAGTGCAGGCCCAGATCAGACGCCGCAGAATGCGGCGTCTGATCAGGGCCTACACTGTTTGTGAAAAGTTAAGCCATTTTCCAAATGAAATTTGAAGAAAACACAACCTGACACCCCTTAATTTTGAAATAGACTCCTGGTATATATAAGGGGGAAGATTCCATTTGGTACTAAAAGGGTTAATCCATTCCTTCACTGGTCACAGGTTAGACAACGGGCTTTCTTGCGATGTAGCTTATGGTTCCATGTACACATATAGGGTAATGACTTTCTTCCAAATGACCAAGCTCAAGTTAATTTACAAATAAATTATTATTAAAAATACGGACGTTGATATTATTTATGTATCCCATGAAAGAGGTGCAATTTGTTCAATGCATTCTGTTACGCTTTCAGTTTTCTGAGATTTTCACGAGCGTTTCAGACTTACTTTTACCTCGAGTGTTTTTCAAGGCTTTTCTATGGTTTGACCTATTGACCTACTTTTTGACCAGACATGACCCAAATTCAAACTTGACAGAGATATTGTCAAGATGATCATTCTGACCAAGATTGATGATGACTTGACCAAAACTGTAGCCTCCAGTGAGCTCACAAGAACAAGGTCAAAAGTAGGCATTTTCAGCAATCTAAGGGACCTAACTTTGTAAGTAATAGAAGCCAGTTTTCGAACTGATCCGAGCTTTTATCCCTGACTTACTTATAAGTAAGTGTCAAAAATTAAGGGGCTACAGTGGTGACAACGTTAAATCAAAGTACTGAAAGTACTGAGGAAAGTTGATTTATGAGGAATAATTATTATATAACAATGTTAGTCGTAGATCAAGCAGTTATCTAGATATTTTGTTGAAACAAATATAGAGACTAACTTCCCATATCACAGGTCCTGGTGTATGAATGACATTTGACGTGTCACCAGTAACAATTCTGAGTCTGGTTCTGATTTGACAAGGTCTAATCTGAGTGGATCAAAAAATTCGACAAAGAAAAATTATTCATCGATTGTTTTGAGTTTAAAGACAGGGCAACCCTAGTGGATCATTTTTGTCTTCTCCAAGAGAAAGGGGAAAAGAGATAGAAGAGACAGTAGAGAAGATGATGTTTTTTTTTTTGTTTGTTTGATTTGAGGTTTAACGTCCCCGTCGACACTGTAAAGGTCATTATGGAGACGTTGCTTCCAATCTGTGGGACTTTTACCCGACATTGAGATGAAATGACATATCAAGCCCTGCCGCCCAATGAAACCAATAGGGTTCATAAGCATGGACGGGCCGACTCGCACCGCTTTGCCTGGGTAGGCTTAGATCCTCTAAGCAGCTTACCAGTACTCGTGTGCGGGTCGGTTTCAGCTCTGCGTGGAAGCATCATGCAGCCCATATATTTCTTCAAGCCCCGATGGGCAGGGCCGTTGTAGAGAAGATAAAAGTGAGGGACAGAGGAGAAAGAGGAAAATGAATGGAAGTGTAGGAACAGAAGAAATATCAACACTCCCTCATTCTACCGTTACCTGCTACAAGGACAGCAGGTGTTGCCCAACTGTAAGTCAATATCAGCTGGACTCCCTAGTGACATAAGAAACACATCGCCATTGCCTCACTCAACTACCCCATCCCCCAAAGAAAGTACGGCAGTAAGAAAGATAAACATGCCAACCAATTTCTTCATGGTCCAACCATAAATTTCTAAATTAGCTCAGTACATATCTGCTAATAATCTTACAGAGAAGTTCTCCTAACGGGAGACCCCCGCCCATATGGGCTTGAAGAAATATATATGGGCTGAATGATGCTTCCACTCAGAGCTGAATCCGACCCGCACACTAGTACTGATAAACCGCTTAGAGGATCTAAGCCTGTCCAGGAACCGCGGTGCGAGGCGGACCGTCCAAGCAAATAAACCTTATTGGTTTCATTGGGCGACAGGGCTTGAGAAGTCATTTCAGCTCAATGTCGGGTAAAAGTCCCACAAAATTGGAAGCAAGTCTCCAAAATGACCTTTACAGTGTTGATGGGGGAAGTTAAACCTTAAATCAATCAATCAATCTCCTAGCGGGCTAAGGACGTCTTAGCAACGTCGCATCAACGTCGCATTGATACGACGATGCACATAGGTTGTGCAGCCGCTTGGAGCTATGTTCCTTGGGGCGTCGGGACATGAAAAGGAAAATAACTTGACAAAAAAGATCATTTTTTAAACCATTTGATTTAGACATTATAACTCTGGTCAGACACCGCATTTACCCAAGGCGAATTAAAATATGTTTATTCCTACCTGTACGGGGTCCTAAAAACATTAACCCGTAAATGTCAATTGTTTCAATTCTGTGACATTTGGAAACAGTTAAGATAGATTAGAGACCACAGAATGTTGCGTCTGATCGGTTTATTTACTATTTGCTAAAGTACGGAACTTGATTTAAACAACACGTGTTTTGTACATGTAATATTAGAGCTCTCGAAAGCAGGCAAATTGTAGGTCAGTAAAGGGTTGTTTAGTTGGTCAATGATAAGCTAACCCTTTTAACCCTGTAGACCGGTGCAGACGCCGAGGTAGAAATACACTGTATCTATGCAAACCTTGTAGATCCTGATAAGACGGCACGTAGTTAGAACGTCTCGCCAGAATCTACATGTACACTGTTTGTCATCCTGTCAGTGAACTAATCAGAAATCCTTTTCTATAAGAATATATTTAAAGCGAGAAGAGTCCTGTTTAGAAACTCAGGGATGAAAGAGTAAAACATAAATATCACCGAAAGCGCGTAGGAAAATAGTTCTAGAGTACTGTTTTCTTTTCAGAATTCGTCTTTCTGTGCCAATTTATATTCAATCAGTCTCGAAAACTGAAATGTTTTGAAAGACGTTCCATGCGGGGCCGGCCTGCAAAATTAATTTTCAAGAGTTCATTTGGACTATTTTATGCAGCGTACGAACAACGGAAGTGGAGCAACGCGGTCCAGTACCGGAAGTAGAAATGTAATGACAAAGAAACTTGATTTAAAAAATCAACTTTCAAAAACGACATTTTCAGCAATCAAGGGGACATAAGTCTATGATTAATAGGCCGACGTCGCAAGTTTTCGAACTCGTTCGAGCTTTTATCCCAAGTAGAAGTAAAACAAAGATCAGGAATTGATACAATTAACTTACTCCATCCATAAAAGACACCAAAGGGAAAGAAATACAAACATTAAGCGACCAGACCATAATGGAAACCTAAACAAAGGAAGGCCATATGAACAGTTACTTTCCCACAAAATGGCCATATGGCCATCCAAAATTAAAAGACACAAGTGATACACACAGTAAGTAACAAACAACAACATAAATAAATCGCCACAGAAGAGCCGTCTTGGAACGGTCAGTGGAAGATTTCCACTGGGGGGCTTAAATCGATTTTACGTGGCCACAATCCTCGCCCTTACTTCCGTCGCGATTTAGACAAATAATTTGTTCAGTCCGCATGAAGGCCTCCTAACTCATCAGTGCAACATCTCCGTGAACACAGAAATCAAAGAACCACAGAGGTGAGACAACGGTGAGGACTCGACAGCAAGAAACCACTGAAATGCTGGAGCAAAAGAAAACCAACAGTTAGACTCCGATGAGCCCGACCAGAGACAGAGCATCAGGCACCAACCAACATTATCTCTTTAATTTTCAATAAGCATTTACGTTGGAGCCGTCATAGAATCTGAGGCCTGACCCACCGGCGTGCAATTAAAGAGGGAAGCAAAGCCGCCAACCGTGATCGGGCCAACTACCATGCACGCAGCCCGCCGCACAATATCCATGCCGCACCCAATCCTCCCACACCGAAGAACGATCTCACGAAACTGGGTGCCGAAGTCATTGCGGCCACACCCCCCCCCCCCCCCCCCCCGAACCTACACACCAAGCCACCACAAAACTCGGGCTCCGACAGACCCTGTTGCAGAAGAGATTTAAGTCCAATATTGAATTTTGAAATTAAATCAGAATGGCGTCTATAAAATTTTGAAAAGGCTTCGCGTAGTTTATGGTACCGATAACCTGCCTACATATGAGTTTCAGAAGGAATCAATCAAAAACTGGCGGGGCTACGATGGTAGCAAGGTCAAAAATAGGCGTTTCCAGCAATCAAGGGGACTTAACTCTATGTTTGATATGCCACTTTCAGTATGCAACCTCTGCTCTCTCGGAAGCCATACTGGCATCCAATAGAAGATTATCTCCAAATGAGCCATGATTTCTTCTCTAATCAGCTTTTCAAGGGTTTTACACAACTCATCAACTCATCAAAGTAAACATCTCATCAAGTCAGTTGACTTCTGTAGATATATCTCGACAATTACATGAAACTCGCTGGTGTGGTGATCGGTTTTATAACACAATGGATCACACTTGAATGGATTCCCGTGCCAATGCTTATTCAGTCTGTTCTTAAAAGCATTTACTGAGGGTGCATTTACAACATTGTTAGGGAGCTGATTCCATAAATTAACAACTCGATTACTGAATGAGTCAACACGAAGATTTAGTCTTGACCTTTTCTTCTGGAGTTAGTAAGAATGTCCTCTGGTAACTCTGTGCAGTGTGTACAGTTTATCCTTGTCAGCTGTGTCAATGTCATGCAAGATCATATAAACTTGAATTAGATATGTCCTTTCTCTCCTATATCCTAAGGTTGTGAGCCCTTAGGTTTGCAATCTTTGTGAATACTGTAGATTTTTCAGAAGTTGGTACTAGTTTGGTTGCGCGGCGTTGAACATTTTAAATAGAAACTTCAGTCTAACAATCGATTTACAGAGGTTGAAACATTTCCTCCCCGATTTCCTCATAGATAAATGTAATGGGTCGAAAAATGAATCCTGGGTTCCTGTTGGCTATGTTGACTTTTGAATTGATATGATCTCTGAAGTTTAATGTTTGGTCTATGATAAATCCCAGCTCTTTCTCGTCGAGCTCGATCAATTAAATATTTGATGGCAAGGAGTATGTCGTGTTTGTGTCATGGTTTCCAATATATAAATGATGGCATAATATCAAACAACATTTTATCATATGACGTCGCGTAGATACCTCCCGTAACATTACATGTACGGCGTCCTTAACAACATCGCGTTTACTAATGGCAGAATATTAATATTTTTGTAAACAATCGGGAATAAAACGCGTTTTAAATGTCATATGATAAATAGAATCTTGCATTCGTGCTCATGTATTACTGAATTTATTAAACTCGTTGAGGAAAAGGGATAAAATGCTCGGCAAAGCCTCACATTTTATCCTTTTCCTCAACTTGTTTAATAAATTCAGTAATACATGAACACTCATGTAAGATCCTCTATTTCCAAATATCAGCCCAGTCAACAACTCTGTTTAGGCTTCTTTGAATACTATTCTCAGTGGCATTTGTTGGTGCAACAGAGTAGATCTTGGCACCGTCCGAAAACAATTTCATAAACACATCAACTACTTCAGATATAGAGATTCTTACATGAGTGCTCATGTATTATTGAATTTATTAAACGATTTGAGGAAAAGGGATAAAATGCGAGGCATTTATCTTTTTCTAAACGAGTTTAATAAATTCAATAATACATGAGCACGAATGCAAGATTCTATTTATCGTATGGCATTTAAAACGCATTTTAGTCACGATTCTTTACCAAAAATGTTAATTTTCTGCCATTAGTAAACACGACGTCGTAAAGGACGCCGTACATGTTACGTTACGGGAAGTATGTAGCTAATTTGCATATTTAATCCACTAGTGGATTATCGAAAACATTACATGGCGTTATTACACTCTCAGACGCGACGTCATATGATAAATATCGTTTATAAAGACAATGAACAATTCTGGCCCGAGTAGACTACTCAGTACCAAGTGGAATTCCACTTGGAACATCTTTCAAAAGCGACTCCGAACCGTTTATGATTACACGCTGATTTCTATCAGAGCGGAATTCCTTTATCTAACTGTGAATTTTGCCTCTGACACCATCACCATATAATTTCTTTAATAACCTTTTATGTGGCACCTTGTCAAATGCTTTACAAAAATCGAGATAAATGACATCAACATCATCTCCATTATCGATTTCTTGGGTGACATTCTCTAGGATGGCCACCGCCCATTGGGGGCTTGGAGAAATAGATTGGGCTGCATGATGCTTCCACGCATAGCTGAATCTGATCACTCACGAGGACTGGTAAACCGCTTAGAAGGACTAAGCCTGTCCAGGCAAAGCGGTATGAGTCAGATCGTCCAATGCATATAAGCCTTCTGGTTACATTGGGTGGCAAGGCTTGAGATGTCGTTTCCCCTCAATGTCGGGTAAAAGTCCCACAAAATTGGAAGCAACGTCTCTAAAATGACCTAAATAGTGTTGACGGGGACGTTACACCCCAATTAAACCAAACAAAGAAGACATCTAGGAATTCTAGGAGTAGTGCTTTGCATGATTTCCCTTTTTTACCCCATGTTGCGCTTTGGAGAATAAATTATTTACAATGATGTGGTCAACAATTGAATAACGACTGAGCTGTTTCATGAATTTGCAGGGCACTGATGTCAAACTTATTTATCGACAATTTCCATGACTTTTTCTTCACCTTTCTTAAAAATAGTGGTAACATTCGATTTTCCGGATTTGTGGCAATCTGCTTTCGTCAAGAGGCTTTTGGAAAATAATTCTTAGTTGTTCTTTTACTAATGCTTGAGTTCCCTCTCATATTTGGGGTGAAGTAAATCGGGACTTTGGCTTTTTCCCGGTTTTGAAACTGCTATAACTTTCTCGACATTTTTGTCTGTGATGGTAATAAATTCCAGTGCTCGGTCTTCAGAATAGAACTGAAGGCAATGATCAGGAATCGATACAACTAACTCACACCTCCGATCAGAGACACCAAAGGGAAAGTCCCCCAAAATTGAAATAACGAGACCCTGATGGAAACGAAACATCAATAGCGGAAAGTCAAAATGACAGTTACTTTGTCACAAAATGGCCAATTGGCTATCCAAAATAAGGAAATCAATGTCTGGTTCAGTCTCAAACACAGCTGAAAAATAACCATTTAACGTGTTCGCAGTTTCCTTGTCATTTGTTGAGAGGGTTCCAATAGGCATCTCTAGTTTTATACTAGTGTTTTGGTTTTTGTCTTGGATCGCGCATAATTCAGGAAAATCTTGTTGCATCTTTTTTTTTTATCTTAGAAGCTATTTTTCTCATACTGATATCTTGCAGTCCTTATTTTGGCGGTTACTTTATTTCTGGCAGATTTTTAGTCAGAATTTAATTGGGGTCTGGAGTCTGACTTACAATATTTATATTCCAACCAACGTTACCTTTTCTCTTTAATCGCCTCTTAACATGGTCTTGTGGTATAGGGAATGGTGAGAGGTTTGTTCGCCGGTACATTGTTCTTAATCAAGTTTATATTTATTTTTGCAAACCTGGACCAAGATTGCAGCAAGCTCAAACCATCTTATTCTCGTTGCCAGTTTATTTGACTGATTTGGTTTCTAATATTACTAGTCTTCTTTGAAAAAGTTCAACTCCTCCTTTCTACAGACCCGTGTTTCTTGTGTTGTATAACAAACAAGATTAAGATCTATCAAAGAATGATCACTCTTTCCTAGATCCTGTTGAAAATTGATTTCATTAATCATCTTCTTCATTTGTAAAAATTATGTCTAGAATAGATGGGTCATAACCTTCACGATATCGTGTTGGATTAAAAATATGCGTGAAAAAGTATGTGTCCCTCAAACATTCTTTCAACATTCTTCTGGATTTCCTATCAACTTTTTTAACTCACCTGAGCCGAAGGCTCCGGGGGAGCTCATAGGATAGTAGCCTCCGTCGTCGTCCGTCGTCCACACTTTCAAACTAGAATATTTTTTGCAGCCTGCAGGCAGATGTCAGCCAAATTTTATTTGTAGCATGTCTTAGGTGGGGGATTGCTTCCATATGCATTTTAGGAAAATTGCTAAAGAACTTTGGACTGATAGGGCCCGGGAAAATGCTTGTGAACAGCGAAACGGGCGAGTTCGAAAAAAGGTAAGATCGGACCAACAATAGCAGAGTTACGTGCACTTGATTTTTAAAAATGGCTATTTTTGATCTTTTGAACAGCATAGCTTCTTCACTTTTTGTCGGATCTTGATAAAAATTGTATATAACACTAACATACATAAAATCTTGGACGAGTTCAAAAATGGGTCAGATCGGACCATAAATAGAAGAATTGCATGCCCTTGATTTTTAAAAATGGTTATTTTTTTTTTTTTTTTTTTTACTTGTGAACAGCATAGCCTTTTCAGTTTTTGTCAGATTTTCGTGAAACATGCAGATAACAATAACATAAATAAAATCTTGTACGAGTTCAAAAATGGGTCAGATCGGTCAATTGATTTTTATGTCCCCGGTAGCGATAGCAGGGACATATTGTTTTTGCCGTGTCTGTTTGTTGGTTTGTTTGTTGGTTTGTACGTGGACAACTTTAACGTTGGTCGTAACTTTTGAACCGTTTGAGATAGAGCATTCATATTTGTCATGAAGGTTCCTTGTGACAAGAGCTTCACATTCATGCAACACAATTGACTTGTTACCTTGACCTTTGACCTACTTAAAAGAAAAAATAACATCGGTCATAACTTTTGAACCGCTTGAGAGGCAGCCTTCATATTTGGCAAGTATGTTCCTTGTGACAAAAGCTTTAAATTCATGCAAAAAAAATTTGACCCGTGACTTTGACCTTTTACCTGCTTAAAATAAAAAAATAACATTTTGGTCATAACTTTTGATTTGTTTGATTTGAGGTTTAACGTCCCCGTCAACACTGTAAAGGTCATTTTGGATATTTTTTGAACCGTTTGAGATAGAGCCTATATATTTTGCATGTAGGTTCCCTGTGACAAGAGCTTTACATTCACACACAAAATTCTGACCTGTGACCTTGACCTTTGACCTACGTAAAAAGAAAAAGTTAACATTGGTCATAGCTTTTGAACCTTTTGAGATACAGCCTTCATATTTGGCATGTAGGTACCTTGTTACAAGAGCTTTACATTCATGCAAAACATTTTGACCTGTGAACTTGACCTTGACCTTTGACCTACTTAAAAGAAAAATAAACATTTTGGTCATAACTTTCGAACCGTTTGGGATAGAGCCTTCATATTTGGCGTGTAGGTTCCCTGTGATAAGAGCTTAGCATTCATGACCAAATATTTGACCATGACCTTGATCTTTGACCTACTTAAAAGAAAAAAGAAAATTGTTCATAACTTTTGAACCGTATAATATAGAGCCTTCATATTTTGCATGTATGTTCCTTGAGACAAAAGCTGTACAATCATGCAAAATTTTTGACCTGTGACCTATGACCTATTTAATTAAAAAAAATATTGTTCATAACTTTTGAACCGTTTAAGGTAGAGCCTTCATATTTGGCATGTCAGTTCCTTGTGCCAAGGGCTTTCGACTCAAACAAAAAACTTGACCTTTGACCTTGAACTGTGACCAACTTTAAAAAAAATGACCATGCCCGGGACACGTCCGTGTTTCACAAACACATCTTGTTAAAAGTGGCAATTTTCGACCTTGCCAACAGCATAGCCCTTTCACTTTTTGCCGGATGTTAATGAAACTTGCAAATCACAAAGACATGCATAAAATCAGAAAACAAGTTCAAAAATGGGTGAGATCAGATCAGAGTAGCAGAGTTACGTCATCTTGATTCTAAAAAATGGCAATTTTGGACCTTGTGAACAGCATAGCCTCTTTATTTATTTATTATTATTATTAATATTATTATTATTACTATTATTATTATTATTATTATTATTGTTATTATTATCTTCATGAAACTTGCAGCGAACAATGACATGTATAAAGCCTCGGTCGAATTCGAAAATATGTCAGATCGGACCATAAATAGCAGATTTACGTCCCATTCATTCTCTAAAATTGCCGACGGCAAAGCCTCTTCATTTTTGTCGGCTCTTAATGAAACTTGCGGATAAAAATGACATGCATAAAATCTCGGATGAGTTTGAAAATGGGACAGATCAGACCATCAGCAGCAGAGTTATGTCCTAATAAGTCTAAAAATGACCATTTTCTACATTGTGAATACCATAGCCTCTTCATTTTATGTTGGATCTTCATGAAAATTGCAGACAACAGTGACATGTATAAAGTGTCAGACGATTTCGAAAATGTGTCAGAGTAGACCATAACTGGCAGAGTTACGTCCCCTTGATTCTAAAAAATGGCCATTTTGACCTTGTGAACAGCAAAGCGTCTTCATTTTTAGCGCACCTCAGCCGCTCTGAATATCTTCGCAGCCTGCAAGCAGATCTCATCCAACTTTTTGATGCACCTTCTTGTAGCAGGGTGCGACATAGCCTTCCGATTTTCCGTTCGCCTGTTAACATTTATATCAAACGTATGTATAACGTTAAACATTATGTCAAACTTATGTATAACTTATGTAAAAATATTTTTTTTTATTGAAATCAATTACAAAGCTGAACAACCATCAAAATAGAAGTGGAGGAAATGATCAGGAATCGATACAATTAACAACCCACAGCTCCCATCAGAGACACCAAAGGGAAAGATACACAAACATGAAACAACAGACTAATGGAAACATCAATAGCGGAAAGCCAAAAGGACAGTTACTTCCCCACAAAATGGCCAATAGGCTATCCAAAATAAAATAATATAAGCGACACAAACACCCAAAGACAAACACAAACTATAACAAAAAAAAAAAAAAAAAAACCGCGACAGAAGAACCGCCTTGGAATGGTCAGCGGAAACGAATTGTGTGTGTGTGGTGGGGGTGGGGGGGGGGGGCTTAAATCGATTTTACGTGGCCACAATCCTCGCACTTACTTCTGTCGCGATTTAAACAAATAATTTGTTCAGTCTGCATGATGGCCTCCTAACACATCAGTGCAACATCTCCGTGAACATAAATAATCAAACAACCAAAGAGATGAAACAACGGTGAGGACTCGACAGCAAGAAACCACTGAAATGCTGGAGCAAAAGAAAACCAACAGTTAGACTCCGATGGGCCCGACTAGAGACAGAGCATCAGGCACCAACCAACATTACATTGAATTAGATCTCTCTAATTGTCAATAAGCCTTTACGCTGGAACCGTCATAGAATCTGAGACCTGACCCACCGGCGTGCAATTAAAGAGGGAAGCAAAGTTGTTAACCGCGATTGGGTTAACTACCATGCATAAAGTCTGTCGCATAACATTTATGTAATACCCAATCATTTTATATCGAAGAATGATTTTACGAAATTGGGTGCTGAAGTCATTGCAGTTATATATTTTCCTGAATTTATATACTATGTCACCATAAAATTCGGGTTCCGATAGACCTTGTTGCAGAAGAGATTTAAGATCAATATTGAATTTTGAAAAGGCTTTGCGTAGTTTATGGTACTGATAACCCCGATTAAGAAGTTTAGCCGTTAACAATTTATTACGAGTGTTGAAGTCAGTTACATGACTACACACTCTGGCAAATCGAATTAATTGCGAAATATAAACGCCATAGGATGGAGCACGAGGAACATCACCATCCAAACAAGGAAAATTTACAATCTCAAAATTAAAATCCACGCGTTTATCATAAATTTTGCACGAAACAAACCCATCACAATAGATAGATGTAAATCCAAAAACGGGGCCTCGGTATCAGAAGAATTTGCTTTATTTAACTGAAGTTCTGGGGGTAAATTTGACTGATCAAACCATCGAAATAGGTATTATCAATATTAATAAATCATCCAAATATCTAGAAGTGGAGCTAAAAGCTTCAATGATTTCAGACTGGTTTTCAGCAGAAAGGGACATCATGAAGTCTCTCTCATAACAAAACAAAAACAGATCAGCCACAAGTGGTGCGCAATTAGTACCCATCGGAATACCCACAACTTGTCTAAATAACTTAGTACCAAAGCTTGTGTAAATACTGTCATGTAGAAAGGTGAGAGCTTCACACACTTTCTGACATGACCATAAAGTATATTTTTTATGCTCTTCAGAAGTGAAAAAAAGCATTTCTTACACTACATGCAAGATAGAGGGAGTCTTCCCTATGAAATGTTCATTCAGTTAAATCATTAAGTTTTTCTTTTATGAGATTATGAGGAAGTGTAGTGTAAAGGGTGGAAAAATCATAAGTAGACAGACTTGAAGCACGAAAACGCCTGGATTTCTTTAAAATTTCATTAGAATTTTTATGGACCAAAACAGATTTCTACCTGATCTTTCGAAGAATTTGTCGCAATATTTAATCACGTGTTTTTTGATGGCAGTAAAACATGAAGTTAATAATTTGGAGAGTTCAGTGGTGGTACAAGAGCTTGAATTTGCAATAAACCGTGCTTTGTATGGTCTTTTACGAAGTTTAGGTAGCCGATATAACGTAGGAAGCTTGTCTTTGCCTTCTGTAACACCAACAACAAACTTCAAACCTGCATGAATCATCTCCCTGAGCTTCTTACTTTGTAGGCACCTTGACCTGGTGACCTTGACCAATATTTAGCGCTCAAGTGACTTTGATCATTCTGTTAAAATTCGACTTGTATGTCAATGTTTGTATTATGATCAACTACAGGTCTAAAAACTATCAAACCTTGCATTAAACGTCTCGCTGAGCTCCTGACAAGACAGGTGCCTTGACTCGGTGACCTCGAACTACATTTTACTCTTCAGTTACTTTGGCACAATATACTTGGATGTTCCTGATATACTCAAATAAAAGGCCTTCAACCACCAAACCTTGCACAGGGGTTCTCCTCGACGGTACTGATGTGGCAGGTACCTTGACCTGGTGAAGACCTTTATTTTTGGTCCAGTAACGTGTACACATTTTACGTCAACTATCAACTGATATGAACGAATTACATGTAACTTATTTAATAACTGTGTTATGATTGTGGCGCCTGCTACTTTCACCCCAGCAGGTGGGACGCCGCCTTCCATGGAATTCTGGTATCTGTAGCATGTCTTTGATGCGCCACTTTTGATCAAACTTCATAGGAATGTTGCTTAGGTGACCCTCTACCGAAATAGCTATAACAGGTAGGCTTTTATGAAGAAGACCGCTGCCAGAGATGAAATAGAAAAAAAACGACAACTCCTCCTATACCTTTGGTACAATTTCACTCAATTCCACTCAATTTCACTAAGAGTGTTACTTAAGTAACCCCTTACCAAAATCACTTTAATAGTTCCGCTCCAATGAACAAGAAGGACAACAGAGCTAAAAATAATATATAAAAAACCACACTTTTAAATGAATAACTTCTCCTAAACCTTTGGTCCAATTTCATTCAAATTTCACGGTCTTGTTTTTCGTTTATTTTTATTATTTTTTTTTTCCTGTCTAACTTTCCCTTTTCACTCTTCTAAAGACGCAACCCCTGCACTCTAATCATCAAGTGTGGCGGACGGCGTGTACAATATAGACAGATGTAGTTTGGTTTAGACATATTTATTCATTCAGTATATGACATATAATCCACAGAAAACATGATATAGTGTAAGGATTTGAACGAAAGCTACACATAGCTTTTAATGCTGATCTCCTAGCTGTATGTTTAAAATTAGTTTGATATATGATTTTCAATGACAGATGTGGCCTTTTCACACCAGTTGATCAAGTTAAACTCACCCATAAAGAGCTCATGTGAATAGTTAAAATTTCGACATTTAGCAAATAATGTTCTTAAATGGTAGAACTTTTTCTGTAGCGTTTGAATGTTATAAACACATTCAATCATAACAAAGGTGTAAGACTAACAGACCGGTAGTTGCCTGGTCAAGTTTTATCTCTTTTTTATATATGCATGTCATTTTGGAGACGTTTCTTCCAAGTTTGTGACTTTTACCCGACATTGAGATGAAATGACATCTCAAAATCAGAATCAGTGTTTACTGGTGACACGTTCTCAGTCAATCCTTCACCAGGAGACGATCCTTCTTTAACATCTCAAGCCCTTTTGGCCAATGAAACCAATACGGTTTATATGCAGTTCGACTTGCACAACTTTGCCTTGGCAGGCTTAGACCTTCTAAGTTCTCTTGTGTGGTCAGTTTCAGCTCTGCGTGGAAGCCCAAGTTATTTCTGCAAGCCCCGATAGGCGGGGCCCCTTTATTAATATGGTACCTTCCTGGGTAAGCTGTGATGGCAATCCGGAACTGCCAATTACTCCCAGTAGGGGCAATGACCAAATGTGACAGACTCAGAATCAGAAGATAGGATAGATGCAATATCAGTAGATAGATAGATAGATAGCTAGATAGATAGATGGGGTAGTTGTCACGTTCGCTATTTAGGGGAACCCAGATTTTTTTGTTGTTTACGTAGCACGCTTGCTATACAAATAGTCATGACCTTCATTTTAATATGGCACTGATACTAGGACAAATCGAAATATTTCATTTTGGTTTTCCTAGCATTTAAACTAACAGTACTTGCACTCCTTGTTGTTTAACAGACTCAAAAGGTTCGTCAGTAAAGAAAAATGACAATTCTTTCGCCTCAGAAGGTGTGAATAGTACCGTGTCTTTTCGACCTTCACACCAAAGATTAATTTGACTGAAACTCTTCAAAAGTCGCTCTTCAACATTTGGGTTTGTTTATGTTCCTGTCAAACTAACCCGCGAGGAGAGAAAATCTCTCGAATCCTTCACTGAACATTCTAAGAAGTTAAATGTACTTGACAATATAGAACGGAGTGGTTTCTCCGTTTAGCCATTCTTTGTCCTCAGAACTGAATCAGAATTGTTACTGGTGACACGTCAAATGACATTCATACACCAGGCAGTTAGTCAAGTAGCTACACAATCCCTAAGCTACACAATCCAATACAATCAGACAACTTGCAGGATGAAAGCCTACACAGTGATTATGACATTGCGGTAGGGGTCTTTAACCTGCACAGGGATGCCCCCCACTCCTGCACAACAGGCCTCCAGTTGATATCCTTGCAATTTAACCATTTTTGTACCAAATGGAATCTTCCTCCTTTCTTTCTTCCTTTTTCGCCTTAACCCAAGGAGGGGACACAGACTGTGTACATTACATACACAGGGAGCCGCTGGGTTTGGGAAAACAGCTCGCTAATATTTATAGTTGGGAGTTTTTCCGTATTCCGTATTTAAGCCATAAGGCCATATAATCACACAGGTATCTTCTTAGACTGGTACTTCAACACTTGTATTTACTCGCGGTATGGTGGTGCGCGGTTATGAAAAAGTTTCTATTGGTATGATTTCCGTGTGGCAAAACGTCTGGTTTCCGCCACATAAGTTTCCAGTTCTGTAAGAATTGTTCCCCTATAGTCAATAAAATGATCGTCTTTACTGGCCTCCAAAAGTATACTGAGGTCCAGCTGAGTTAAACCACAAGATTCGAATAATCTCCTCCGCATTTGTTCCCTCTCATCTTCATATAATGGGCAATTCAATAAGTAGTGGTCTATAGATTCAATATCTCCACACTGACACAGGTTTGTATGCTTTATGTTGGTTTTGTTTAAATATTCATTTAGCCTTACATATCCAGTTCGTAACTGGCTAATTGATTTCTCACCCTGTACCGTCTGGAATTTATGTTTTACCTTATGACCTACTTCAGGTCTGAATGTAAACAAATGTCTCCCACTCTCTGCTTTTTCCCACATATCTTGCCATTTAATACTCCCTGCTTTCCTTGCTGCTAACTTCACATCTCCAACTGTTATCACCTCTGGCAATTCTTCCTTTTCTTTAGCTTCCTGCGCTGCTTCCTTCGCCAACCTGTCAGCATACTCATTTCCTTTGATGTCAGAGTGTCCAGGTGTCCAAGATAACTCTACTGACACCCCTGACTGTTCCAGATTGAGCATATCTGCCTTGACCTCGCGGATGGTTCCGATGTGTGATGTAGCTTCCCAACCAAGCTGAAGTTGTCCAATTGCTGACTGACTGTCAGAGAAAATATGCAGCTTGATAGGTTTAGGGGTTCTGTATTTTCCAGTATTGAAGATGTAATTCAGTACCATTTTTATGGCCACAATCTCACCCAACAGAATGGAACCTCTGCTGGTAACCGGCTGTTTAAGGAACACTGGTTCTGTATTCCCTGGGAAAAACACACATGCTCCTGCACCACAAGGGCCAGGGTTCCCAAGACAGGATCCATCCGTGAAGGCTACAGCTGTTCTTCCATCACAGTTTTCGATCATCCTACCGACAATCTCTCTTGACATAGCTTCTTGGTCGGCTGACCTCGACTTAGACGAACCCAGGTTCTGCCAATACTCAGGTTTGCGTTTACTCGGTTGTAAGGATTCCATGTAGTTACACTCTTTTTCTAAACCGTGTAATGAGATTCCTGTAGCAGAGGTCATATCAGCAACTTGAATGGACATTTTTCCAAATGGAGAAGTTTTATGCTCTGCCTTTTGATATTCCTCAAATCTATCCCATGCACTTTTGATGTGTGAGTAATTATCCTTCGTCATGATTCTAGCTGCTTGCCTTACCGCCAATTCTTCTCTTCTTAATTCAAGAGGCTTAATGCCAGCTTCAACCTCTAATGCCTCCAGTCCCGCTGTTCCTGGTATTCCAAGACACATGGCTAATGCTTTCCTCTGGACCTTCTCTAAGGCTCTACAGTCTCCTACCTGCCATACCACTGCTGCATATTCAAGCTGTGGTGCTACAAGGGCCTTATATAGTTGCAACATGCACTTCGAACTAATCACTTCCGTCTCCTTCACTTTACGCAGTGTGTCCAATGATCTTAATGCTTTTCTTTCAATCTCTTCTATGTGATTGTCAAATTTCAGCTTTTCATCTAATGTCACCCCAAGGATTTTAAATCAACCGTAACTTTGTCAATTTTGGTTCAATTTTCATGAAATTGTTATCAAAATGGGTTTCTGGTCAACTCGTACCTAAGTCAACTCGTACCTTAGTCAACTCGTACCCGAATTTGGTCAACTCGTACCTTAGTCAACTCGTACCTAAGTCAACTCGTACCTTAGTAAAAATAAAATTTGTTTTTGGGTAAGTTTATACACATATATACAGGTCAACTTTATGGTCTATGCAGACTCCTGATCCTTTTCCCAACGATGAAGACTATACATAGTGTGTACATGACGCCATTACGCACGTGCGCCAAAATGGCGCCTTTCATGTGTATGACCCCCATATCCCTTTAGCCAGACATAATTTATGGGTGCTCGTTAGAACTATCCCTGTGGGGCAGCTCTAACGAGTGCCAACAATCTATGCCCCAGAGGGATGTGATTGGTACATAACACCATGCTCAACATAAGACGAACTTCATATGTAAATATGTAAATGAAAATAACGAGAAAAATATAATTGTAGAACTTACATTTCATGCTCATTTGCAAATAAAATGTAGTTATACAATTATAATTTGTTCTCATATATGCTCAAAACATAAATGTTGGCTAACATAAATGTTGCATATTCCTTTAATATTACTGTTACTTTACGATAACACACCCGTGCATTATGGTGCGTTTTTCACATCTCCAAAATGGCAATTTTTCTTACGAAAATCCGTGTTTTTTTTGTTGTTTTTTCCTTCTTATTTATACTTCAAACATAGGCTGTGATCTTTGGTTGGAACAACTCTAACGAGTACCCTCAACCTATGTATTGGAGCATAAATAAAGAAAGATAATGTATACCCCCGTAAACCCGAGTTTCTCTATATAAAGTGAGGTTTAGGGGTGTGCCCATTGCACGGACAAAACCGGTTACATGTCGGCGAGTATAAACACAGCGGGATGTACAGGTAGCACAATAAGAATAAATTCAGTTATTTATATAATTTTATTGCTTAAATTATAAACATTTGTTATACCGTTTAACTAACAAACTCTTAAATAAAAACAATCATCACGAATGCAAGCCTATATGAATTTGTCCCTCTTAAAACCCACTTTTATATATAAATAGTAAAACTGGGATTTAGTTTTAAGTTTTGTCAGAACAAAAACAGCCGCTCGCCGGCAAAATTAAAGCAATTAAAAACAGTCTTTAATGAAGGACGATTAGATTAAACTAGTACCGATAATGTTTTTTTTTTTTTTTTTTACACCCACATTAATCGGTACACGATTAACTAAAGTGTTAATTAAATTAACCCAAATGGAATCTTCCATCTTATATATTTCGAAATTTAGGGGTGTCAGGTTGTGTTTTCTTCAAAATTTATTCGGGAAGTGGCTAAACTTTATCAAACAGCGTCCGCCCTGATCATACGACGCCGCGTTCTGCAGCGTCTGATCTGAGCCTGCAGTGTTTGACAAGGCATCCCTTTGTGGGTTTCTGATACTGAATGGGTTAAAGGTGAACAATAATATAATAATAATAATAATAATAATAATAATAATAAAGATAATAATAATAATACCAATAATAATAATAATAACTAGAGCAAGTTGATGGCGCGCCATCGCATATCCCCGCGTTCTGCGGCGTTGGATCTTGGCCTGCAATGTTTGACAAGGTACCCCTTTGTGGGTTGCAGGGACGGAATGGTTTAAAGTGAATAATACTAATAAAATGATAATAATAATGAGAATAAAAATAATAATAACTAGAGCAGGTTGATGGCGCGCGATCGCAAATCCCCGCGCTGTGAAAACCATGTTACAATAAAAGGACCCAAAGTACTTCTTTCTGGCCTCCGGTGAACTCAAGACATGTCTCGGGGCAAGTTATAACCCATTTCAACTATTGTTCGGCAAAAAATAGAGTACCCCACCTACCCCTGGGGAACGAGTTGACTAGGGGGTACGAGTTGACCAAAGAACGGGTACGAGTTGACCAAAAACAGGTACGAGTTGACTCAGGTACGAGTTGACTTAGGTACGAGTTGACCAGTTACCGTAAAATGTAGCACAACATCAAAAATTGGGAAATTTGTAATACTGTCTCTAAATTGGGAAAAATAGGGACCGATTACGGGCCCTAAAGTTGCACTAGGAAAATCCCTGATACACTCCAGTTTTGCAGGATGAAAGCCTACACAGTAATCAAGTAATTATGGTCTGGTTCTTTAACCTGCACAGGGATGGTTCTCCCTGCACAGGGGGCCTCCAGTTAAAGTCCCGATCCGAATGATGGTGCACTTTATGACATTCATCTCTGCAAATGATGCCAATGGAGCGTGTTCGGATACCGAAATTTTCACGCCGCTGCCGGGGATTGAGCCCGGGACCTTTAGCATCAGAGGCAAGTGCAATTACCACTAAGCTATCACACTCCGCGATATACTCCTTATACACAGCAGGAGTCCATTTCAAAATCAGGGTGTTGGGTTGTGTTTTCTTTAGAAAAATTTATTTGGAAAATGGTTGAACTTTTCTCAAATAATGTGGGCCCTGCTCAGATGCCACATTCTGCAGCATCTAATCTGGGCCTGCACTGTTTGCCAGTTATATCTTTTGGGGTTTCAGGTACGAAATGGGTTATGACATTCATCCCTGCTGCCACAGACAGACTGACTTTACCATCATGGACTTTGACAAGGTACCTCACAGAAGGCTACTATATAAATTGGACTACTAGGATAAGAGTATCCACACAGAGATGGATTAGCTAATGGCTCTCTGGGCACTCGCAACCAGTTGTACTTGGTGGCTAAGCGTCTGATCCAGTTCCTGTTTCATCTGGTCCTTGGACTGGTCCTTTTCTTGGTCATCTGTCTGTTTGTTTGCTGATGAGTGATGACAGGGTTCAACATTAACTTTTTAAATAACTGGACAAGGTTGGGAAGCACTGGACCTGATCTAAGTTCAACTGGACCAAAGAAATAATGAAAATCATACGAAAGTGATACATCAGTTCCACAGTCATCAGATTATTTCTATAATTATTTTTTACATAGCAAAACTACAGCAACAAACTGAACACACAAACATTTTATGGTAAATGAGTTAAAAAGTGGACTTTAATAACTGTTTACTAGACATTGTCCATCGGTCTTGGGTTAATGTCGAACCCTGGATGACTATGTCATGTATATAGGAAAATACATTCTCCTTCTGACTATCTTTTTTTACAAGATGACCTGGATCAACTAGCACAGTGGAAGGCTGGTTGGCAGATGAATGGTATAGCATATACATGATGTATGAACCTCTTACCATTTCAAAGGGCTCACGCCTCAGTGTATCAGTGGGTCAAAGCTTTTAAAGCTGGTAAATCATCAGTCATGCCCATGTTGGAAGGCCCAAAACCTCAATCACCAAGGCAACGATAGCTGCTGTAAAGGCAGCGGTGGAAGAAGATGCGTGACTGTCAGTGAAAGAGATAGCTAAAAGCACTGACAGAAGGCAGCGTGCATACCTTTCTGACAAAGTACTTGGGCTTGAGAAAGATTTGCGCTGGGTGAGTGCCCCATTTGCTCACTAAGGAGCAAAAGAAGTGCCTTAAATGCACCCAACAGCTCTTAAAAAATACAAAAAACTACAACACCGGAGTTATTTCTAACTTGCTAAGGCCTAAAAAAATAGCTGTGTTCCTGCTAACCCAACTAACCCTTTTTTTGTGCCGACTGTGCAATTTTTATGGCCATCTGGCAAAAAATAAGATTTTCTTACCTTCCGACCATAACATTTTCTAGCACTTTTGATAAAATATCATAAAACTGTCAAAAAAGCACAACTGATACTTAAAAATCCCGTTCTTTTGCTTCCATGATGCTCTAAACCTCATTATTTGAATATTTTCTGGTAATATGGCTGGAATTAAGCCCTTTTTAGCTCACCTGTCATGTAGTAACAAGGTGAGCTTTTGCGATCAGATTTTGTCCGTCGTGCGTGTATCCATTCATTGCTTGAAAGCCATACCGTTCATGCCATATTGGCATTGTCGGCAATGAATATGCTGACAAGAAAGCAAAGGAATCGCTCAATCTTGATCCATCTGTTTTTAAAATTCCTTTTAATAATTTTAAACCATTTATCAATAGATACATCTTGTCGGAATGGCAAGGCGAATGGGACCGTGCAATAAATAACAAACTCCATGCCATTAAACCTGTCGTTAGTACAAAATGCTCTCCTCCACAGTTTTCCAGAAAAGAGGATGTAGTATTAACACGACTGCGCATCGGCCATACTAGAGTTACTCATTCTTATATTTTTAATGGTGATGATCAGCCTTCTTGTGTAGGTTGTGATCAGCCATTCACTGTGAAACATATCTTAATTGACTGTGTTGACTTTTCACCCTCATGTATTTTATATTTCAAAGCTGACACTTTGCAACAACTGTTTCGAGATGTACCTGTTGATAACATTATTTTATTCTTAAAAGAAATTGGTCTTTTTCATAAGATTTAACTGTTTCAGATTTTTATACATTATCATTCTGACTTGTTACTTTTAATATCGTCATAATTATTAATGCCATTTAACCATTAACCGACTGACGCTTATGACCCACCAAGAGGGTTGACGCGTCGTTAAACACGAAATCATCATCATCATCATCGTGCGTGTATCCGTAAACAGTTTCAAATAAGTATATCTCTAATACCCGATGGTCAATCTTGATCAAATTTCATGAGAAGCATCATCATGTAGGGGGAAAGGCTGCATAAGGTTTTTGGACTGATCAGATTGGAATCTGGTTGCCATGGCAACATATAGCTCCCATAGACTAACAATGGGAAAAAATTAACAAATCTTCTTCTCTGAAACCACAGGGCACAGAGCTTAGATATTTAGCTTGTAACAATGTCCAGTGGTCACCTACATAAATCCTGCCAATCATGCCCCTGGGGTCCAAATTGGCCTCGGACCGGGGCCGCTTAGCTCCCATAGACTTATATTAAAAAAAAAGCTTCAAAAATCTTCTTCTCTGAAACCACAGGGCCCAGATGTTAGATATTTAGCATGTATCAATGGCAAGTGGTCACCTACATAAATCCTGCCAATCATGCCCAACGGGTGCAAATGGGCCACGCCCCTGGGTCCATTAGCTCCCATAGACTCATAATGGAAAAAAGCTTCAGAAATCTTCTTCTCTGAAACCACAGGGCCCAGATCTTAGATATTTAGCATGTATCAATTGCAAGTGGTCACCTACATAAATCCTGCCAATCATGCCCAACGGGTGCAAATGGGCCACGCCCCTGGGTCCCTTAGCTCCCATAGACTCATAATGGAAAAAAGCTTCAAAAATCTTCTTCTCTGAAACCACAGGGCCCAGTGTTCAGATATTTAGCATGTAGTAATGGCAAGTGGTCACCTACATAAATCCTGCCAATTATGCCCCTGGGGTCCGAATGGGCCATGTCCCGGGGCCCCCTTAGCTCCCATAGACTCATAATGGGAAAAAGCTTAAAAAATCTTCTTCTCTGAAACCACAGGGCCCAGAGCTTAGATATTTAGTATGTAGCAATGACAAGTGATCACCTACATAAATCCTGCCAATCATGTCCCTAGGGTCCAAATGGGCCATGCTCTAGGGCCCCTTAGCTCCAATATACTCATAATGGAAAAAAGCTTCAAAACTCTTCTTCTCTGAATCCACAAGGCCCAGAGCTTAGATATTTAGCATGTAGCAACAGCAGGTAGATACCTACATAAATCCTGCCAATCATGCCCATGGGTTCCAAATGGGCCACCACAGGGCCCCTTAGCTCCCATAGACTCATCATGGAAAAAGGCTTCAAAAATCTTCTTCTCTGAAACCACAGGGCCCAGAGCTTAAGTATTTAGCATGTAGCAACGGCTAGTGGTCACCTACATAAATCCTGCCAATTTTGACCCTGGGTTCCATATGGGCCACGCCCCGGTGCCCCTTAGCTCCCATAGACTCATAATGGAAAAAAGCTTCAAAAATCTTCTTCTCTGAAACCACAGGGCCCAGAGCTTAGATATTTAGTATGTAGCAATGTCAAGTGGTCTCCAACATTAATGATTTTCTGGTACACAGGCGAGCGATATAGGGCCATTGGACCCTCTTGTAAAGAATTTTGCTCTTTTTCCCTCGTAGGCCTAACAGGTGACGAAACCTGGGTGCACATGTTTGAACCTCAGAGAAGAGCTGATAACAAACAATGGAAGAGCAAAGATCAAAAGAGCCCCACTGCATTGCATGTTATAATTCTAGTTGGCCAGTGGTTCAAGTGGCTAGTCGGTCCCCGCCCATCTGGGCTTAAAGAAAAAGATGGGCTGCATGATGCTTCAGCACAGAGCTGAAACGGATCGCACATGAGTACTTGTAAACTGCTTAGAGGATCAAAATAGAAGTAGAGGCAATGATCAGGAATCGATACAATTAACCCACAGCTCCCATCAAAGGCACCAAAGCAACAGACCCTAACGGAAACACCAACAGCGGAAAGACAAAAGGACAGTTACTTTCCCACAAAATGGCCAAAAGTCTTTCCAAAATAAAATAATATAAGTGACACAAACACCCAAAGACAAACCATAACAAAAATAACCGCAACAGAAGAACCGCCTTGGAACGGTCAGCGGAAACGAATTCCACTGGCAAAGCCTGCCCAGACAAAGTGGTACACATCGGACTGTCCATGCTTAACAACCCTATTGGATTCATTGGGCGACAGGGCTTGAGATGTCATTTCATCTCAATGTCGGGTAAAAGTCCCACAAAATTGGAAGCAACGTCTCCAAAATGACCTATACAGTGTTGATGGGGATGTTAAACCTCAAATAAAAAAAAACAAAAACAATCAAGTGGCTTGACCTGGTCATACAGTCACTGGGCGATTCTATAAGAACGTTAAACTAAAGACAGTTAAGGCATTCTACAACAAGAAGCGTCCATCAGAGACACCAAAAGGAAAGAAACACAAACATGAAGCAACAGACCCTAATGGAAACACCAACAGCGGAAAGACAAAAGGACAGTTACTTTCCCACAAAATGGCCAAAAGGCTATCCAAAATAAAATAATATAAGCGACACAAACACCCAAAGACAAACCATAACAAAAATAAATCGCAACAAAAAAAAAACTGCCTTGGAATGGTCAGCGGAAACGAATTCCACTGGGAAAGCCTGCCCAGGCAAAGTGATGCAAACCGGACTGTCCATGCTTAACAAACCTATTGGATTCATTGGGTGACAGGGCTTGAGATGTCATTTCCTCTCAATGTCGGGTAAAAGTCCCACCAAATTGGAAGCAAAGTCTCAAAAAGGACCTATACAATGTTGAAGGGGACGTTAAACCTAAAATCAAACAAACAAACAATCAAGTGGCTTGCTTCTGGTCATAGAGTCATTGGGCAATTCTATAAGAACGCTGTACTAAAGAAAGTCAATGCATTCTACAACAAGAAGCGTCCAAGCAAAGGTTGGTCAGGAAGGCACTTTATCCATGACAATGCCTCCTTTCACAATTCTGACCATGTGAGGTCGTATTTGGCTGCTGAAAAGGTCGAGTTGAAAATCTTCCACCCTATTCTCCTGACCTGAGACCATACGACTTTTTCTTGTTTCCAAGGCTCAAGAAAATGCTTTCTGCAGAGAAAAAAAATACAAGTCCAGAAGTGCTTTTGGCAGTGCGATTTATCAGTTCCCCCAACAGGTACTCAAAGAAGACTACCAAGTAGCTTTAAGAAATTGGATCCGAATGTTACGAAAATAAACAATGCTTTTTGGCAGGGGAGGGGGTCACCCTGAGGGTCTGCAATAAGGATAAAAAATTTAAATGAAGCGTTTAGGAAATAAACCCCAAGTGACAAAACATTTTGAAGGAAGGCATGAATATTGTTGTTTCATATGAGAAGAGGCATTAAGTTCCTCAGACATTTGATTCCCAAGATCCCTATCCCTAAAGCATATTCTTGTTCCTTATGATAAGACACATCCAGTTGAAATAGGTAGATATTAGTTTGTTGAGTTTGCAGTGATTGCAATGTCAATTCCCTTGGTCTGCAGCAGTAAATGTCATAATTTTGCGATTGAAGGGTTCCTTTAGCATTTTCAGTAGTTGATTTTGTGAAGTTCCTCAGGTGAGCAAATATTCCTTGCTTCCAAAGGATAACCCTTTTATAGAACATATTTAACTTCACTACAGCTGGTGTGTGGGAATGTGTGGCGGCGGTAAAACGTCTCCCTGCCCTCCATCATAGTGTAGATTATATTTTCTTGTCCTTTGGGATCATTGATTCCATTGTGGAATTTTAAAAAATATCTGAGGGTCACTGATGAGGCCTAATTGGCCGAAACTAGCTAGTCTGGCCCAGAAAACATGTACACTCCATATTTTTCACTTCTGTGGTGTATTCCTTGCTTCCAAAGGATAACCCTTTTATAGAACATATTTATTGGTCCTCATGTTTCATTTCTTTTCCAGATGCCTCTGACAAGGGGGTCTAGCATTACAGGTCAGCTTGTGACCCCTGACAAGCCCTTTGTGCAAGCTTCTGCACTTTTAGGAAATAGACAAAGAACAAGAGAGACAGCTAAAAGTGGAGGCAACAAGCACAGCAAAGATGATGAAACCTTTGCTATTAAACATGAACCAAATGTTTCTGCTGAACAGGTAGGAGTTGCTGAATTTAGCATTACCAAATTACTCATCACGAAAACAATCCTATATAATTTTGAACCCCTTGAACCCTACATTTATATAGTCAAACAGGGGTATACCAGGGTTAACATTTTTTTTCTTATTTCTACTCTAAAATATAGATTATGGGTACTCGTTAGAATCGCCTCATCGAGGCGGTTCTACCGAGTACCCACAATCTATATTTTGAGCAGAAATAAGAAAAATATCACAATTTTTCATCTTAAAATTTTCATTTTTTTTGGCGATAAAAGTCACAATGTATTTGTATAGGCGAGTTTTCATGATGTGAAAATATCAACATTACATTAACAAGTACAATGCATGAACAGCCTGGTAAAACCCTCTTTATATGGAAATAAGTAAATTTCCGCTATTAGGACCAGCAAAAATTCAGACTAATTCTGTTTTTATACACACATTAAAGAGGCTCTGTCTCTGGTTGGGCCCATCTGAGTCTAACTGCTGGTCTTATTTTGCTCCAGCATTTTAGTGGTTTCCTGCTGTAGAGTGCTCGCCGTTGTTTCACCTCTGTGGTTATTAGAATTTTGTGTTCGCTGAGATCAATAAGGAATGAAAAAATTATGTGTCTAAATTGCGACGGAAGTAAGGGCAAGGATTGCAGCTGCGTAAAATCAATTTAAGCCCCCCAGTGGAATTATTTTCACTGACGGTTCCAAGGCGGTTCTTCTGTCGCGGTTTATTTTTGTTATGGTTTGTCTTTGCGTGTGTGTATCACTTATGTTATTTTGGTTTGGATAGCCAATTGGCCATTTTGTGGGAAAGTAACTGTCCTTTTGGCTTTCTGCTATTGATGTTTCCATTAGGGTCTAGTTGTTTAATGTTTGTGCTTCTTTCCCTTTGGTGTCTCTGATGGGAGCTGTGGGTTAATTGTATCGATTCCTGATCATTGCCTTCAGGTCTATTCAGCTATTCATTCTCTGTGTTTTCTACACCAATGTCCTCTAGTAAGAGATCACTTTTGTGACTCTTCAAAAGTGGTCTTAAAGACCGCGTTTTTAACAGGCCCAAAGGTGGTCTTAATACAGGAATTTGATTGTATTTACATTCTTACTGCATTTTCAGCTACATTAAACCCTTTTATTACTTAGCAGTGAAATCATGTATATCTGAAACAAATAATAATTAATGACATATATTTTCACACTGTGAAAAATAACTTAACCTTGTTATTTTCACATTAGCAGCCCTGACAACGTTTTTTGGTTTGTTTTTGGTATAAAACAAAAAGAAAAGTTACCTTTACTTTAAATACCAATACATGTGTTTCGTCGAATGTGTTGAAAACATACTCCAGTGAGAAAAGGAGACAACATAAACAAATGATATCGTATTTATTGATGATATTATTATAGTCCCAGAAAATTATCCGCTTGATCATTTGTTTTGTTTGTTTGTTTGATTTAAGGGTTACCGTCCCCGTCAACATTGTAAAAGTCATTTTGGAGACGTTGCTTCCAATTTTGTGGGACTTTTACCCGACATTGAGATGAAATGACGTCTCAAGCCCTGTCGCCCAATGAAACCAATAGGGTTTATTAGCATGGATGGTCCGCTTCGCACCGCGGTTCCTGGATATCTATATCAAAAAGGACAACTCTCACTAGACAACATATATCCGTAACTGCAAACCTCACTTGACAATGAACACAATGTCGATATTTCATCAAGTGTGTTGAAATGCCAAACATTTTCACGAGTGCGAAGCCTGTTACAAATAGCTGTTGAGTTACAGTATATCGACATAAATATTATATAAAATTGAAAGAAAAATAACTTTTTTTTTCGATAAATACAAAATATTTCATCTCGTTTATTGAAGACATCTGAATTTTCACCCGACACGTGAAAATTCTAATGTTTTCAACACACACGATGAAATATTGTTGGTATTCACCTAAAAAGTAAATATATAAACTCTGTATTTAACAATAGGGATGTACTGTGGTTCGTTTATTACATATATTGCTTCTATATGGAATAGGTGGATGAAACTATAGGTACTGGTATATACACCAATAAAGGAAGCATGTTGTGGCAAGGACCCTTAATCATTCCATTCAAATTTTTGAGTTATCAGCCCTTTGTATATTTGATAAACTGAAATTATTTTGTGCAGATGGAAACACCATCAAGGACTAAAAGAGGAGAGACAATGGAAAAACCATCAAGGATTAAAAGAGTAGAGACATCTGTGAGACAAGCCCGCAGATCAGAATCCATAACCAAGAACAATGCTCCATCCAAACACTCAGTAGCTGACAGTCAGGGTGTGGCAATTGGTAAAAAATTACACATTGCAAAGAGAAGGGATACTGAAGGATTAAGTAAGTATCTTTCGGCAACTTTAAAGGTCTAGTCCACAGAAGCATGGACAGGGTCTTTACAGACCAATAACAACTCCCATGAAAATATAGACTTTTACCCATTATAGATAGTTGTTGTAAGTATTTCTTTGGTCAACAAGAATATTTGTAAGTTCTGTCATGCTGCAATATATATGTAATGAATTGGTGATTAAGTTACTTTTTGTTGTACCTTTAAGCATGGCGGGATAGAGGAGTCCAGCTTTCTGTCCATCTGTTTGTCAAGCCGTTATCATCTGCGGCCATTCTTGGGTTTACTCTAAATGTTCAAGTCCATTTCTCAAGAACTATAAGAACTTCATAAATGATATTTGTTACAAATTTGCATGTAGCAATGGTAACTTTAATGGAACTATCAATATTTGAACTTGACCAACATTGCAAGGTTCACAGTCTTTGTAAACTATTGCGTCATCCCTAGCATGCAGTCTGTCATATAATATTCACTCTAATGTTCAAGTTCAGTTCTCAAGAAGTATGAGAGCTTCATTAATAAATATTTATGAATTAATGTTGTTTGGTACAATCTTGCAGCATCAAGGTGTGGAACTTGTGTGCAAGCATCCACGTTTCACCTTGACCTGTAAATTTATCCTTATCTAGGTAACTTCTACAGTTTCTGTCTAATTAACAGGCCTTCTAGCGAAACCTATAATAACGTATAATTTTGTTTCAAACCTATAAAACATCATCATCATCATCAACGGATTTTTGATTAACGTGCAGGTACAGGGGCAATGTCCACATAAGTGGGCCCCCTTCCAGGTAGCTGGCTTGCTGCACGCATGGCAGATCTTACACCAGATCTCCTTTATTTTAATTTATACTAATTTAATTTTAGTTCGATTGTGATGAAAGCTCCAAGCTTATTGAATCGCTCTCGAACACTCATTCCAGATGTAATCACATGCGCGAAAGAGGCAGTGACTTTTGCACCACTGCTGCCAATTTACACCTCGATCAAGTGGTGCATTGTCATAACGTGTCTTGCTCAAGGACACACCTCGCCAAAACCATTTATTTTGTTAATAAAACCTATAAAAAGCCTGTATTATCATAAAAAACTATATTTTTAACTTTTTTAACCGTCTCGATCCAAACTTTTCTTCAAAATTCCCCTTTATTTTTACTTTTTAGTTCCCCGCAAAGTGATGAAAAAATGTCAAGAAATTGTTTATTTTCCTCGCTCGCTTTATCACCCCTCCCATTGGGGCTTGGAGAAATAGATTGGGCTGCATGATGCTTCCACGCATAGCTGAAACTGACAACACGTGGGTAGTGGTAAACCACTTAGATGGACTAACCTGCACAGGCGATGTGGTGCGAGTCAGACAGTCTAATGCATCTAAGCCTTTTGGTTCCATTGGGCTGCAAAGCTTGAGATGTCATTCATTTCAATGTCGGGTATAAGTCCCACAAAATTGGAAGCTGAAATGCTGGAGCAAAAGAAAACCAACAGTTAGACTCTGATGGGCTCAACGAGAGGCAGAGCATCAGGTACCAATCAACATTACATAATAACTACCATGCATGCAGTCTGTCATATAATATTTATGTTGTACCCAATCTTTTTATATCGAAGAACAATTTTACGAAATTGGGTACTGAAATCTCTGCAAGTACATATCTGTTTTTAGCTTATTTGGATACCTAAATTTGCAGGAATTTAAAAGACAACAAAAAACGTGAGAAATCTTTTACGAGGGTAGGCTGAAAAGTTCTGAGCCTGACCAAGAAGCAGGCATCGAACAGCCATGAAATTTTGTATTCATTAAATCCAAATCTTTATTACTTGGTTTGACTCAAATGAGTTCAAGTTTACCTGCAATAACGTAGAAATTATAGACTTTGAAAATTGATAACTAGCAAGTTTTTGAGAAAATGGACAAAATCTGGCATCGTGGTGTCATCAATTACCTCCATAAAAAGGGGTTAGCTCCTAAGGACATTCATGCCGATATGGTTGCTACGTTAGGGGATGATGCTCCTTCGTATGCAACCGTGAAAAGGTGGGCAGCAAATTTTAAGATGGGCAAGGACAGCCTTGAAGATGATGACCGGTGTGGACGACCCACAGCGGCAACAACTGAGGAAACCATCAGCCAAGTGCACAGAGCCGGGATGGATGACAGGCGTTTAAGTGTGAATCAGTTAGCTAACAGTGTTGGCATCTCCCGTGAACGAGTAGAGAACACTCTACACAGTGGATTAGGAATGTTGAAGGTTTCCGCCAGATGGGTGCCACGGCTTTTGACGCCTGACCAAAAGTTGACCAGACTGAACCTGTCACAAGCCAACTTGGCTATTTTTGAAGCAGACCAAGATGGTTTTCTTGACCGTTTTGTCACTCATGATGAGTGTTGGGTTCATCACTTTGAGCCAGAGACCAAAAGACAATCCATGCAATGGAAGCACCCTGCCTCACCCCTCCAAAGAAGGCAAAGGTCGTCTCCTCTGCAGGGAAGGTGATGGCATCAGTGTTCTTGGATGCCAAGGGTATATTATTCATAGATTACCTTCAAAAGGGCAGAGCAATTAATGGGAAGTAATATGTAGATCTGCTAAAACAATTGCGAAAAGCAATTAAGGCTAAACGACCCGGAAAATTTACAAAAGGGGTCTTGTTCCATCAGGACAATGCGCCTGCTCATAAATCATGACTGTGGCTTCACACTTGTCGATCTCCCTCCGTATTCACCTGATCTAGCTCCATCAGATTACTTCCTGTTTCCAAACATGAAAAAGCACTTGGCTGGGCAGCATTATCGGTCAGACGAGGAGGTGAAAGCTGCTGTGGAGGAGTTTTTAAGGGACCAAGATGAGACCTTCTATACCACTGGGATCCAAGGACTCCAGCATCGCTGGAGGAAGTGTGTGGACAGGAAGGGAGACTATGTTGAAAAATAAGGCACTTTCAGCATGGACAAACCATTGGATCTTGGTCAGGCTCAGAACTGTTCACCCTACCCTCGTATATTCGCTATACTTCGACAAACTCCATTACTTGCATAAACAAATTTTAAAAACTCAATAAGCTGTGCATGTAAGTGCTATTACTCTAGAATAACCAAGAATACCAAGATATCATGACAAATATTTGGCTCCGACATGTATGTGACACTTTGGTTATCTCGTACTATTGATAACTCAAACTTTTTTATCCAGTCCCATGAGGTTGGATATAACGAGCGTCGACTGTATATATTTTTCTGAATTTACATACTAAGTCACCATAAAATTTTGATCCGAAAGACCTTGTTGCCGAAGAGATTAAGTCCAACATTGAATTTAGAAATTAAATCGGATTGACCACAGTTTTGATCCAATCTTCATCAAACTTGGTCAGAATATCCATCAAGGCAATGTCTCCGTTAAGTTCGAATATGGGTGATGTCGGGTCAAAAAGTAGGTCAGTAAAGCATATAATAGAAACACATTGTGAACACTCTACAGACCACAGTTTGGTCCAATCTTCATGAAACTTGCTCAGAATGATGATCTTGACAATATCTCGATCAAGTTCTTATTGATGATTTCGGGTCAGAAAGTAGGTCAGTAGGTCAAATAATAGTAAAATCTTGTGAACACACGAGAGGCCACAGTTTTTATCGAATCATCATCAATCTAGTCAGAATTATCATCCTGACAATATCTCGGTCAAGTTCGAATATGGGTCATGTCGGGTCAAAAAGTAGGTCAAATCATAGAAAAACCCTGTGAACACACAGGGCTACAGTTTTACTCTGATTATCATCAAACTTGCTCAGGATGATCATCTTGACAATATCTAAGTCAGCTACAAATATGGGTCATGTTTGGTCAAAAAGTAGGTCAGTAGGTCAAATCATAGAAAAACATTGTGAGCAAACTAGAGGCCAGAGTTTTGGTCCGATAATCATCTAACTTGCCCAGAATGATTTTCTTGAAGTTCGAATATGGGTCATGTTAGGTCAAAAAGTAGGTCAGTGGGTCATATCATAGGAAAACCTTCAGAACACACTAGTGGCCACAATTTTGGTTCGATCATCATCAAACTTGCTCAGAATGATCATCTTGACAATATAAGGGCCTAGTTCGAATATGGGTCATTTCGGATCAAAAAGGAGGTCAGCGGGTCAAATCATAGAAAAAACGTGAAAACTCTAGAGGCCACAGTTTTGGTCCAATCATCATAAAACTTGCTCAGAATGATCATCTTGACAATATCACGGTCCATTTCGAATATGGGTCACATGGGATCGAAAATAGGTTAATAGGGCAAACCATAGAAAACCTTGTTAATACTCTAGAGGCCACAGTTTTGGTCTAATTATCATAAATCTTGCTCAGAATGATCATGTTGACAATTATATCTGGTCAAGTTCGAATATGGGTCATGTCGAATCAAAACGTAGATCAGTATAGTTTTTTTTTCATCACTTTCGGACCGTTTGAGATAGAGCATTCATATTTGGCATGTAGGTTCCTTGTGACAGGGGCTTCCCACTCATAAAAAAAATTGACATGTAACCTTGTTGGCCTCCGCCTATCGGGTCTTGAAGAAATAGATGGGCTGCATGATGCTTCCACGCAGATCTGAAACCGACCCACACACGAGTACTGGTAAACCGCTTTGAGGATCTAAAAAAAGAAGTGAAGGCAATGATCAGGAATCGATACAATTAACCCACAGCTCCCATCAGAGACACCAAAGGGAAAAAAACACAAACATGAAACAACAAACCCTAATGGAAACATCAATAGCGGAATGCCAAAAGGACAGTTAATTTCCCACAAAATGGCCAATTGGCTATCAAAAACAAAATAATATAAGCGATACAAACTCTCAAAGACAAAAACCATAACAAAAAATAAACCGCAACAGAAGAACCGCCTTGGAATTGTCAGTGAAACGAATTCCTCTGGGGGGCTTAAATCGATTTTACGTGGCCACAATCCTGCCCAGGCAGAGCGGTGCGAGTTGGACCATCCATGATTATAAACCCTATTTGTTTCATTGAATGGCAGGGCTTTAGATGTAATTTCATCTCAGTGTGGGGTAAAAGCCTCACAAAATTGGAAGCGACATCTCCAAAATGACTCTTGATGGGGACGTTAAACCTCAAATCAAACAAACAAAACAAGACATGTGATCTTGACCTGTGACCCACTTTATTATAACTTTTGAACCATTTGAGATAGAGCCTTCATATTTGGCATGTATGTTCCTTATGACAAGGACTTTCCACCCATACAATTTGTTTTACCTGTGACCTTGACCTTTGACCTACTTTGTCATAACTTTTGATCCATTTGAGAAAGAGCATTCATATTTGGCATGTAGGTTCCTTGTGACAAGGTCTTCTGAACCATACAAATAAAAATCAAAAATGGGTTCCTTTAAGAGCAATGAAAACATTCATAAGAAAGAAGATGGGCCATACTACGTAGTTTCGGCTAATAAAGCCTCATCAGTGACCCTGTAGTGATCCGGCAAAGAAAGCCAGAGAAAACATACTGCAATTTTGCAAATTTCGAATAGGCAGTCGATACAAAGACTGATATAAATCAAATTGGGGTCCAAAAAATTAAAAACCTGTCTAGAATATGAGTCTAAACCAATAATTTATTTCTGATTTCTCAGAATATTCACGCTGATCTCAAAGGACCAAAAGTAAAATATAAACTACACTATGGTTAGTTTTTGACCGATGACCTTTACCTTTGATATACTTTGTCATAACTTTTGAAGCATTTGAGATAGAGTCTTCATATTTGACATGTAGGTTCCTTGTGACAAGGGCTTCCCACTCATACAAAAATTTCTGACCTGTGTCCTTGACTTTTGGCCTACTTTTTCATAACGTTTCAACCATTTAAACCGAGGTCCCGTCTCCGTATGACCTTAGCTGTTGGTGGGACGTAAAACTAAAACTCACTCACTCACGTTTCAACCATTTGAGATACAGCCTTTATAATTGGGATGTGGGTTCCTTGTGACAATGTCTTCCCACTCATACAAAAATATTGTGACCTTGACCTGTAACCCACTTTATCATAACTTTTTAACCATTTAAGATAGAGTCTTCATAAAATAATCTGTGACCTTGACATGTGACCTACTTTATAATATCTTTTAAACCATTTGAGATAGAGCCTTCATATTTGACATGTATGTTCCTCATGACAAGGACTTTCCACCCATACAAAATTTTTACCTTTGACCTTGACCATTGACCTACTTTGTCATAACTTTTGAACCATTTAAGATAGTCTTCATATTTGGTATGTAGGTTCCTTGTGAAAAAAAGGCTTCCCACCCATACAAAAATTTTGACCTATGACCTTGATATTTGACCTACTTGGTAATAACTTTCGAACTATTTGACAGAAAGCCTTCATATTTGGCTTGTAAGATCATTGTGAAAAGGGCTTCCCACTCATACAACAATTTCTGACCTGTGTCCTTGACCTTTGGTCCATATTTGGGATGTAGGTTCCTTGTCACAAGGGCTTCCCACTCATACTAAAATATTGTGACCTTGACCTGTGATCTACTTTATCATAACTTTTTATCTATTCGAGATAGAGTCTTCATATTCTGCATATATGTTCCTTGTGACGAGGGCTTCCCACCATACAAAAATTTTGACCTGTGACCTTTACCTTTGACCTACTTCATCATAACGTTTGAACCATTCGAGATAGAGCCTTAATATTCGGCATCGATTTTCCTTCTGACAAGGGCCTCCTACCCATATAAATTTTACCTGTGGCTTTGACCTTTGACCTACTTTGCCATACCTATTGAACCATTTAAGGTGGAGTCTTCATATTTGGCATTTGGGTTCCTTGTGATAATGTCTTCCCACTCATGCATATCATATTGACCTGTGACCTTGACCTGTGACCTACTTAATCATAACTTTTGAACCATTTCAGATAGAGCCTTCATATTTGGCATGTTTATATTCCTTGTTTGTTTGTTTGTTTGTTTGATTTGAGGTTTATGTCCCCGTCAACACTGTAAACGTCATTTTGTAGCCATTGCTTCCAATTTTGTGGGACTTTTACCCGACATTGAGATGAAATGACATCTCAAGACCTGTCGCCCAATGAAACCAATAGGCTTTATTAGCTTGGACGGTCCACCTCGCACCGCGGTTCCTGGACAGCCTTAGATCCTCTAAGTGGTTTACCAGTACTAGTGTGCTGGCCGGATTCAGCTCGGCGTGAAAGCAGCATGCAGCCCATATATTTCTTCAAGCCCCTATGGACGGGGGCCGATATATATTCATTGTCACAAGGGCTTCCCACCCATACAAAAAGTTTGACCTGTGACCTTGACCTACTTAATCATTTTTTTAACCATTTGTGATAGAGCCTTCATATTTGGCGTGTATGTTCCTTCTGACAAGGCACCTTACCTTCAACCCAAAAACCCGTCTGCTCTGTTGTCAGTATAGCCGAGGTACCCATCTTGCACAAACATGCGGCATTCCAAGTTTGTTAGTTAAAATCTCCTGAACACTTCCATATGAAATGATAAATGTTGAGCTATTTCCCTAACAGTAACTCGGTGATCTTGCTTTACACGCTGCTGAACATCCGCAATGGTTTTGTCTGTTACTGATGATGAGGGACGGCCAGATTTAGGGTCATCTTTAAAGGTATTGTGCCCTTCTCTAAATCATCCAATTCATTTACAAATACCAGATTTTTTATTCCCCCCCCCCACCCTCCCCGGAATCTTTGCTTCGGGGGGCATATAGTATTTGCCCTGTATGTCTGTTTCTTTGTCTGTTTGTCACTAATGTCCGTTTGTTTGTCTGTTCGTCACAAAAACTTTAACCTTGATCATAACTTCAAAAGTATTTGACCTATTCCCATGAACCTTCACACACTTATTCAACATCACAAGGGCTACATTCTGATTAAGGGCCGTAACTCTGTTGTCATTTTTGGCTGAATTATCTCCCCTTGAAATTTTGCAAAAACTCAGAAATTGGCTCCCACGGGGGCATTGGTCACCTGAAGTGACCGCTCTTGTTGAATGCTGAATCCCCATAAACTTTCTCTAAATTGGCTTTAATTTCCGATAAAGTTTTACTGAGTTTAACATAAAACTATGATTTCTCTCTGCTCAAATAAAATGTTGTCCGACATTGTGGACCACAAATGCAGTATGAAACCTCATTCAAATGACGCTACAATTTGCTTAATTGAATATGACGTCATTTGAAAACTTTAGTGAGTTCACAGGTAATAAATGCTCATCTATGCAATTGTTTGTTATCGTACATGAAACCGTTTTCAAAAATAAAGTGGCAGTCCTCTTTCTTTTAGATCACCCCTCGTGTAACAGTTTTTGTTTGTTTGATTTGAGGTTAAACGTCCCCGTCAACACTGTAAAGGTCATTGTGGAGACGTTGCTGCCAATTTTGTGGGACTTTTACCCGACACTGAGATGAAATGACATCCCAAGCCCTGTCACCCAATGAAACCAATAGGGTTTATTAGCATGGACGGTCCGCCTCGCGTGTAACAGTAATGATCCATGTAACAATATCGCATGAATTACCACAATTATGATAAGATTCCTAATAAAATTATTAAAGATATGATTTCTAATACTATAAAGCATGACAGACATGAAAAACAGAAGTGATATTGACACTTAAATACTACGAAGGGGAAAAACTATAACAGTATTGATCCCGTGACCCTTCTTTTTCTTTAACAGCAACATTTCATGAATATCAACATTAATGCAAAAATATGATTAGATTCCTAATTATAAAACAAGATATGCAAGAAAACCAAGTTAAAAAGAACTTCAAAGGTGATTAACTATGTAAGCATTGATTTCTGGACCATAATTTTCCCCTAGTAACAAAATCCTTTAACTTCAACATGTATTAAAATTATGATATGATTCCTTAGATTATAAGGTAGGAAAAACAAAAAATGTTACGTACAGAAAAGTGTCACAGACAACTTCAAAGAATTACAAAAGAACTACAAAGGCGATTAACTAAGTAAGCATTGGTTTCTGGACCATAATTTTCCCCAAGTATCAAAATCTTATCAATTTCAACATGTATTAAAAATACGATATGATTCCTTAAATCATAAAGTAGGAAAAACAAAAATGTTACGTTCATAAAAGTGTCACAATTACAAAGGGACATAACTAAAACAGTAACGAATATCAATATTCATACAAAATATGAATAGATTCCTAACATAATAAAGCTAGATATGAAGGAAAAACAATTTTCAAGAACTTCAAGGAGAATAACTATGTAGGTCCCTGTTGATCCCTGAACCCTGATTTTTCGTATCCGTAGTAACAACAGTTTATCAATATCATTATGTAAGCACAATACGATAAGATTCCTGGAAAAACCAAAGAGTCACACAAAAAAATACAATGGACAACTTTTAAAGAAATTTCAAGGGGAATAACTAAATCAGTATTGATCCCTGGACCCTTATTTTTTTCTGAAGCAGCAACATCTCATGTATATCAACATTTATGTGAAATAAGATAATATTCCTAAAATTGTTACTCGATTTGCATGAAAAAAAATGTTTTTCGAATAAAAGTGTAACAGAATACTTCTAAAAAAATACAAATACAAAGGGAATAACTATTACTAGGGCTGGCTAGTCGGAGCTGAAAATATAATCGATTATCATTCCTGTCATTGCGATCGATAATCGATTAGAAATCACTGAAAATTTGGTCATAATTTTAGCCTGTTTGGCTGCCTGTCTGAGCAAGTCTCCTATCATATGCTGTAGTTTGCCATATGTATTTAAACAGACAGACCTGTGCAAACGGTGTAGACCCAGAGGAGACGCTGCTGTGCACATGCGGCGTCTCATCTGAGTCTGCACTGTTTTCCACTCATACAGATATTTTAGGCACAACTTTGGGTAGGAAAATAATCGATTGCAAACAAATCAGTATTGATATTCATTTTTGAGGAATTTATCAATTGAATAATCGATTATCCGATTAATCGTGCCAGCCTTAACTATTACAGCATTGATCCCACGTCCGTTATTCTTTCTGTGGCAGCAACATCTCATGAATATCTATAATAAGATTCCTAATATTATTACTCAAGATAAGCAAACCAAAATGTAAGAGACAAAAATGTAAGGGACAACTTTTAAATAAATGCAAAGGGGAATAATTATAACAGCATTGATCCAACATCCTTCATTTTTCTGTGGCAGCAGAATCTCATAAATATCAATATTTATAAAAAATTGTTAAGCTTATTGATATTATTAATGAACATATGCATGAAAAACCAACGTGTTATGCACAAACAGACGTACAACGTGAAAACAAATAGAATCGCCCGTCCCCAAACTTCATTTGCGGGGAGGGGGATTGTACACCTAGCTACTGTTCATGCTAGCAAGTTGAAACTCAGTATTTGGACTTATGTCTATGAGCACTACTGCAATAATATACAAAATCGATACCACCATAACACTTTCGTTAAGGTCAGACTAGTGATTACACCCTTGACTAACTCTCCTGCATTGTACAGAGAGAGAGAAAGTCTCAGCTGCAGCTCTGAGGTTATCTAGACAAAATGATTTGATACAGGGCGAAAATTTCCATCAAAGCACAAAATTCACCCCAAACATTCACTCATTTGAGCTTGTAAGCCCCTAGCCGATAGGCAATGGTCACAGCATACCTTGCAGTTATTATAGACATGAAGACAAACTGTCCTAAGGTAAGTGTTACAAGACCAAAATACATGTAGTTGGCTTTTCTCATGTTACACCCAGTATGTGATGGTGTTTATATACAGTCAACCCTCTTTATACCGACAATTGATATAATGACAAAACTCGTTATAACAACAATTTCAATGAAACAAATCCTTAGCTGAAGTTGATACGGATTAATGGTAATATTCAAGAATATTGCATTTATTTAATACTCCAAGAAGCAAATGTTATGGATATTTGTTAGAATCGCTTGATGAGGCTATCCACAACATTTGTTGCGTGGAGTAATTAAGCGAGAAAGTCCATTTTACGCCTTATTTGGATTCTTTATAACGGATAAATCCTTAAAACGACACCATATTTCGGAACAAATACTGTCGTTATATCGAGGGTCCTCTGTATTCAGCACAAAATATGAACCATGGAGTTATATTATAGGCAAGGTCAGTAAGAGGTCAGCTGAAGAATCTGCGGTAATCACAGTCAAGAAGCTAAAGTTAAGGTCACCAGAAAAGAAGCCAGAAATTGTTTCACCTCGACGAAGCTCTCGTACCTCAATCCCAAATAGACGCTATCAAGACTTGGAAGATACAGCAACAACAACACATAAAAAAATAGGTTAGCAATTTTTGAGCTGACATTGCAATTCCTAGCATATAAATCATTATGCCTCCGACTTTGCAGAACAATAGGATGCATATTGCTATGCACATTTTTGTCTATCTGTCGGTCCATTTTGCTTCAGTATGTTACGATTACCTTAACAACCATAACTGCAAAGCTTTACAGAATTCACTTGGTTCAGAAAATCTTTAATGTTAGTGGCAGACGTTTGTTTTCCCTGAAAACATTGACGTTTGTTTTCTCTGAAAACAAATTTACATGTGGTTATTTCGTTGATCATTATGAATTTACCTGTGGAGATTAAAATCACTTCTGAGAAAAATTCATTTCTCCAAGTGTAAAAATTCTTTCTGGAAAGAGCAAGGCTAGAGGAAAGAAAACAGAAGTCACGAAATTGTCACCTTTCTAAAACAGATATATTCTTAGAGATTCATTGTATAAACTACCCGGACCCAATGCCTAAGTGGAATACACTGCTAACTGGTGACAAGAAAATAATGGGTTTAATCCCTACCAAGCCCACTTACATCCTTTCGAAGAATATGTATTTTCTATACCTGTTCTTTTCCTTCCACTGATTCGAGAAGGGTAATTGTTAATGCTGATGAAAGAATATTTGCAGTGTATTGGTCAGGCCCTTAGAAAGGGCAGAGTTTTGTTTAAAATGCATGACTGTCTCCTAAATACCATAATAATGCTGACTGGCCCGTTAGTATCTGAATCAATACATTTGAGCCAAAGCACAGCATTTCCTACATTTTACATTTGCACCCAGCGAAGACGCAGATCAGACCACGCAGATGCTCAGAGATTTGGCTTTGTGCTCTAAGGATAGCTAAGGGCCAATGCTCCTTCATGCGACAAGATAAGTCTCTGGTCAGACAATATGGATGTGCAGGCAGATCTGATTCTTCACTTGGCGCACATGTAAATTTAGAAAATGATGTGCCCCGGGTCATTTTCAAGGAGAAAATGACCTTGGGAAAGCAGAGGAGGCTTTTTTCCTTGTATGTATATCAACCTTGGTGTCTCTGATGGGAGGTGTTGGGTAGTTGAATAAAGCAGATATATAGATTGAAAATGCTCAGTTGCCTAGAGTTTTGCCTGAAAACAAGTATTTATTTAATATAATATATTGCACGGCAGTCTGGGATCCAACACAAAATCGTTGATATTTATTCCTGTAACACACTCATAATTATGAGAACAGAGCCCAATCATTTCAACCAAGACTGACCTTCCTTTAAGTCTTTTCCTTTAATCTATAACCATACCACAGTTTCTCTGGAGGTACTGAATTGTAATTATACATCTTCCGAGAAGGAAAACCCTTTCAAAACTAGTTTCGTCTCCAGAACAGTAGGGATGTATAAAGATAGAATTTGGCAGCTACCATAGCTCAGTCGGGTCCACGTCTGACTGGTGATCAGGAGGATGCGGGTTCGATACCTGCCGGGATCTGCAACGTTCTTTTTTGGAGATTGATCATAAAATCTTTTCTACTGTCCTTCTCTCCCTTCTGCTGATTCAAGAAGGGCTGTTGTCAGTTTCTGGCGGAAGAATGCGCACTGTACTGGTTAACCTTTTACATATAAGGATGCCCAGGAAAAGTGAGGATAGGTAAATTGGCTGGCTCAAAAATGACCTAAAATAGTGTTGACTGGGCCATTAAACTCCAATACAAACAAACATAGCATAGAATTTGCTTTCTTAGGCGGTTCTAATGCGCACACATGCTCAGTGTAATGGAGCAGGAATGAGCAACTATTAACACTCTTGTAAACTTGCTTTTCCTATATAAACTGGAGTTTATAACAATGTTTTAATATGATAACATACGTGTTGGGTCCTTTGTATTTGACATGGTTCATGTTGTATCTTATGCTTACAGACACAAAAGTAAAGCAAGGAAAATCAAAGAAAAGAACACAAGAACTTGCAATGGGAATAAAAATGTAAGTGGTTACATGTATTACCTTCGTTTCATGTTATCACAAATAAGCTTCTTCATTACCGTATAAAGATTTCCTTTATACACAAGTCTTTAAAACGTCTCCCTGCCCTACATCATAGTGTAGATTATATTTTCTTGTCCTTTGGGATCATTGATTCCATTGTGGAATTTTGAAAATATCTGAGGGTCACTGATGAGGCCTAATTGGCCGAAACTAGCTAGTCTGGCCCAGAAAACATGTACACTCCATATAGTTTCACTTCTGTGGTGTATTACTTGCTTCCAAAGGATAACTCTTTTATAGAACATATTTATAAATCCATGTTTGAGCCTCGTCCTTGTTGGAGAAATAGGATCCTACATTGGTCTCTCAGAAAAGAGCCTCTTTATTTTATCCTCGTTATTGAACCAAAGATTCTAACAATCCTTATTTGGGTTGCAACATATACCTGAAAAATTGTGAAAAAGCGGTTACACTTTATAGTCTTTAGGTGAGTAGCTATACATATGCATGAATAAATATAAGCTACGATTCTAAATTGGGTCTCCTGTCGCAGTTTATTTTTGTTATAGTGTGTATCGCTTATATCTGTTTGTTTAGGTAGACAATTGGCCATTTTGTGGGAAAGTCACTGCCCTTTTGGCTTTCCACTACTGATGTTTCCATTAGGATCTAGTTACTTCATGTTGGTGTTTCTTTCCCTTTGGTCTCTCTGATCGGAGGTATCGATGCCTCATTGCCTTCACTTCTATTTAGTGTCCGCTTGCTGTTAGTGAGATTTCGTCACACATTCTGGGTTGGTGCAGCTTTCCTTCTGTCTGTCTATTTATTCTTAAGTCAGTCCATCAATTAACAGTCATATCTCAACTTCAAGTTATTTCGGAATTTAAAACTTCATGAGTATATGTGCCATGGCGAATCAAGGGTGCTGCCTAATATCAGGTCACCGTGAACTACTATATCCGAAGTCAGCAATGTATCTAATTTTCCACCTCGCCTTCTGCAAGTCACAGCTCCATCAAAAAAACACCCTAAACACAGGATCACTTTCCAACTTTAACAAAAATTGACTAGTTTACTAGGTCAAGTCTGTAGCTTACCTCTTAACAAAGTCACTGCTCCACCAAATTCCATCAGTGATGACCCAAACCAGTCTCGTTCAACATCCCAAAACGTAAGTCACGGCGACCTACTTGGATCAAATTGACTATGCATCTGGATTACCAGGTCGAATTGCCACTAAGACACCAGCACCAGAGCACATCAATCAGAGGAAACAACAAAGAAGTCTTGGTCACAATTAAAAAATCTTTGTCATTTTGACGTACTTAAACAATTATTGACAATGTGCCACTCGCCAGATCAACTCTGTATCTCACCCACCTCCCGGGAGTCCTTGCTTGACCAAACGTCACTATTGGATGCTACAAACCAGTCTTGGTCTCCATACTAAACACCAGGTCACTGTAACCTCGTCCATACCAGGTTCACCGTATCTTGCCTCCTTTAAATCTCAACTGCATCAGTTTCATGGTCAACTGTAATAACTAAGTCGCTTACATACTTTTGCAAAAACAGACCATTCGTCCAGTCAGGTCCACTCTGTATCTACCTTTCATTATGCTCCAGCTCCACCGAACTTAATCAGTTGATGTACCATCCCAAAACTAGGTACCATCCCAAAAACTAGGTAAACGTGATTTAATTTGACAAAAAATGACCTCAGAACCTTTTACCAAACTGTTTAAAATGGTTCCGCCTCAATGAACAAAATGGTCATGATAGCTAAAACTAGACAAAATAAGACTACTTATATGCCCATAAGCTTCAGTAGGGCAAGGGCCTGTTGTGGTTGCAGCAGCTGCAGAATGTTGGAGGAATTGGCCGTTGACCCACTGGCTGTTGTTTGGTGGTTTTTAGCTCACCTGTCACGTAGTGACGAGGTGAGCTTTTGGGATCACTTTTTGTCCGTCGTGCGTCCGTGCGTGTGTTCGTCCTTGCGTGCGTAAAATTTTTCTTCAAACGACACCTCCTCCTAAACCAGTGAATGGTTTTGATATAATTTCACAGGAATGTTCCTTGGATGACACTCTTTCAAAATTGCCTAAATCATTCAGCTCCGTTAAATAAAATGGCCGCCAGAGCTAAAAATAGAAAACCTTTAAATGACATCTCCTCCTAGGCAAATGGTCCGATTTGAAAATAATTTCACAGGAATGTTCCTTGAGTAACCCTCTTTCAAAATTGCCTTAATCGTTCTGCTCCGTTATACAAAATGGCCACCAGAGCTAAAAATAGAAAAACCTTTAAATGACATCTCCTCCAAGGCAAATGGCCCGATTTGAAAATAATTTCACAGGAATGTTCGTTGAGTGACCCTCTTTCACAATTGCCTAAATTGTTCTGCTCCTTTAAACAAAATGGCCGCCAGAGCTAAAACTAGAAAAATCTTTCAATGACATCTCCTAGGCAAATGGCCCGATTTGGAAAGAATTTCACAGGAATGTTCCTTGAGTAACCCTCTTTCAAAATTGTTTAAATCGTTCCGCTCCATTAAATAAAATGCCTGCCAGAGCTAAAAATAGAAAAAACCTTTAAATGACATCTCCTCCTAGGCAAATTGCCCTATTTGAAAATAATTTCCCAGGAATGTTCCTTGAGTGACCCTCTTTCAAAATTGTTCAAATCGTTCACCGCCGTTAAATAAAATGGCCGCCAGAGCTAAAAATAGAAAAACCTTTAAATGACATCTCCTATGCAAATGGCCCGATTTGAAAATAATATCACAGGAATGTTCCTTGAGTGACCCTCTTTCAAAATTGCTTTAATCGTTACGGTCCGTTAAATAAAATGGCCGCCAGAGCTAAAAATAGAAAAACCTTTAAATGACATCTCCTCCGAGGCAAATGGCCCGAATTGAAAAGAATTTCACAGGAATGTTCCTTGAGTAACCCTCTTTCAAAATTGCCAAAATCGTTCTGCTCCGTTAAACAAAATGGCCACCAGAGCTAAAAAAGAAAAACCTTTAAATGACATCTACTCCTAGGCAAATTGCCCTATTTGAAAATAATTTCACAGGAATGTTCCTTGAGTGACCCTCTTTCAGAATTGCCTAAATCGTTCCACTGCGTTAAACAAAATGGACGCCAGAGCTAAAAATAGAAAAAACTTTTAAATGACATTTCCTCCTAGGCAAATGGCCCGATTTGAAAATAGTTTCCCAGGAATGTTCCTTGAGTGACCCTCTTTCGAATTGCCTAAACTGTTCCGCTCAAACAAAATGGACACCAGAGCTAAAAATAGAAAAACCTTCAAATTCCATTACAATGAAAAATAGCCTCCAAAGATAAAAGTCGTTGGTCCACATCTCCTTAAAGCAGTGAATCCTTCATTTCCATAAGCTTTGAAACACCTTGGATTCAGGTAAGCGATTCAGGGCCATCATGGCCCTCTTGTTTGGTTTTACGACCCTTTCAAGATTATTTCACTCATATCGAGCCAATCGTTGATCAGAGGTTGGGGCGATCTCACAAAATACTGGTAAACTGCTTTGTGGGTCTAAGGCTGTCGAGGAATAGACAAGGTTACTGACTGGTCCAACATTACAATAGCAAATGACTGGGTCATATAACCACAAAACACAGGCCACGTTACTTATTTACCCAATGGACTTTATTAGTGTACGGACGGGGTCAACATGCCGGCGGCCATCTAATGAAAACAGACTTTTATAACCCTTTTTAGAACATATTTAGAAAAAGTAAATGACATTCGAAATGTTCCTGTTCCTATATAAATGGGAGATTTTGTTAAGGAGAAGAATTTTAACTTAAAGTATAGCCCAGCCTGTTAAAAGAAGCCTTTTATTGAGTACCTTGCCCAGTTGTATAACCATTCTCATTATATTAATCATTGTAGAAGTGAAACTGACTCCGAATCAGAAGACATAGTTACCGAGGAGATACCAATAGACACTTCGCAAGCAATGGATGCTATGGCTAGTTCAAACAATGAAATATCCATAGAAAGCTCACAAGCAATGGGAATTACAACAAACTCCAGTAATGAAATAGAAACCTCTAAGACTGTTGATGATATTAAATGCACGGGCACTACTGTGGATAATTCACAGATTACAGATGTTGTTGCAGTTGATATGATATCAGTTGATTGCTCAGAATCTGCAGAGAAAGCTTCCCATAATAATGATTATACTCAACATAAAAGGCTGAAAACAAATGAAGGACCAGAGAATATTTCTGAAAATACTGACACACTTCAAGGAAAACAAGTTCTTGACGGTGATATGAATATTTCATTGTCCAAACCAGCCAGATCACCACCAAAGCATGAAAAAGTCACTCCAAAAATAATAGTAGTTAATCCTGTGAATGATAGCCATCTGTCAAAATCTGATACTAAATCAACAGTGCATAAAGTGACTACAAAGCAGACCATTCCAAAAGTCAGAAAGAGGTTGCTAGAAATAAATGTTGACTCACTTAAGAAGATTTCTAGTGGACACGTTGTTCATGTCCCTACAATTAAGGCTGTTCAGTGTGATACAAATAAGGATATAGAACGTTTTCAAGTGAATGAAAGGGATGCAATTGGAAACAAAAAGGTTGAAAACACAACAAGTTTGGATTGTCATGAAGCTAATAGTTATTTATCAAGAAGTCTGTCAGAACGAAAATTACATGAATCAGAAGTGATGGTACTTAATGAAAACAAAAATAGTGAACAATCTGTTTGTAGTCAAAACGATATTTGTTCAGAAATCCAGGATGATGGAAATATAAATCTGACACCAGAAAGAAGAGAGAACATTACATGTGAAAGAAAGTCAGCAGAAGAAAAAGACAATATTCTTGAACCTAATTTGTCTAGAACAGTATCAACTGCACTAAGGCACACGGTTCAGATAGTTAAAGTTCCTCCCAAGGTCATGTCTAAAAGTCAAAATGAACAAAAGAATCCTGCAAATGAGAATGAAACTGTAGTAGATGCGAAATCTCATGAACAAGTAAGAGATAACAAGACTTTTATGCAAGATGATAAAACTGAAAATGCAGCAGAATGTATAACAATAAATTCCCTGTATGCAGATGTGGAGTTAAGCAGTGAGCACTTGATGGACATACCCTCTTCAGCTGGTAAGACTGAGAAAATGGAATATATAACTATAGCCCCAGATACTGGTGAAGCTTTTACAGTTGAAGTTAGTGACAAAGGGCTCTTTGGTGATAGTGATGTAACGGGACAAACTGAAGCTGACAACATTAAAGAGAACGATACTTCTAAAAACTCTAGTGAAACTCATTCAACTAAAGTCCAAGATTGTGGCAATAGTGCCTTACAGCCAGCTTTTTGTGAAGTTATAGAATATGGTAGCAAAATAAAATCAGCTTTACCACAACCGTTACCCATGCAATCAGCATTTGACTACATATATTTTGGGGATAATCTTGTACAGATAAGAAGACCTCAGCCCTTACATGGTAGGATCCAGCCTGCAATGCAGGAAGACAAAGATTCTAACTCGGGAAGAGTGGAATTTGTTGTTATTCATGAACCAAAACTTTCAGAGCCAGCAGCATGTAAGTAATGTTTGACCTGTTGACTGCAAAACTTATTTAGTACTGGGACACGTAGTTTGCAAATAACTGTGTATATTTTTTTATTTCTCAACTACAGTCAAACTTTATTAACTTGAATACCTTCTGGACCATGAAATTTTATTCGAGAGAGGGGTAGTTCAAACTACTGAGGGTTACTCATACCCTCAGGCCATTAGGCGTAATGGGGATGACCTTGGAATATATTTTTAGTTTAAACATATTTATTACAAAATTCATCATATAACATGGTTAAAAATTTGACATACAAGTAATATAGGATTAGAACGAAAGCATAAATGACTTAAAGAGTTCTTCTCCTCAATATATTTTTGACTTTTTGTAAAATGAAGGTATATTGTGTATAATCATGAGAATGGCATCATCAACATACCTTCCCAAGATAAAAACAAACATTCATAAATTAACTTAAAAACAAGGATATCAGAAGCTATGGGAAGAATAAGCTAGGGACTTTATATAGAGGATCTTACATGAGTGCTCATGTATTATTGAATTTATTAAACGAGTTGAGGAAAAGGGATAAAATGCGAGACTGTGCCGAGCATTTTATCCCTTTTCCTCGAGTTTAATAAATTCAATAATACATGTGCACAAACGCAAGATTCTATTTATCATATGACATTTAAAACGCATTTTATTCACGATTCTTTACCAAAATGTCAATATTCCTCCACTAGTAACTAAACGCGACGTCGTTAAGGACGTCGTACATGTAACGTTACGGGACGTATCTAGCTAATTTGCAAATTTAATCCACATTAGTGGATTATCGAAAATATTACATGGCGTTATTACACTCTCAGACTTGACGTCATATGATAAAATGAGTTAGAATAAGCCATGGTAAATGAGACATCTGTGGTCAAGTTATCAAAGTTTCTGACTGTAAATCGTTCATTCAGTGTTCTAAGTATGGTCATCAATAAATACACAATTTCAAAAGGGATAAGCTTTCTGGGATTCTGAGCCAGTCTGAAACTGAATTAATTTGCAACATTTAGCTCAACTGAGCCAATTTGGGCTTGGAGAAATAGATTGGGCTGCATGATGCTTCCATGCCGAGTTGAAACTGACAACACTTGAGTACTTGTAAACTGCTTAAAATGTCAAAGCCTGCCCAGGCAATTTGGTGTGAGTCGGACGACCGTCCATGCATATAAACCCTATGGTTTCCTTGGGCAGCAGGGATTGAGATTACATTTCATCTAAATGTCGGGTAAAAGTCCAACAATATTGAAAGTAACGTCTCCAAAACGACCTTAATAGTATTGATGGGGACGGTAAACCTCAAATCAAACTGATCTCATGGTGAGCTATTGTTCTTGCCAATGTTATAGAGGCCAAAGTTTTGCACCAGTCTATGAACCTTGCAGCTTATATTGACCTCAGTGACACCTCGATCAGGTTTTAGATTTAAATGTGTCGGCCTCTGTAGCTCAGTCGGATGCGTGTCTGACTGGTGATCAGGAGGACACGGGTTTGACTCCTGCCGGGGTCAGCAACATTCTTTTGTGGAGATTGATCATGAAATCTTTTCTACCATCATTCTCTCCCTTCCGCTGATTCAAGAAGGGCAGTTGTCAGTTCCTGGCGAAAGAATATGCACTGTACTGGTTAACCACTTACGTATAAACCTGCCTAGGAAAAGTGTGGATAGGTGAACTGACTGGCTCAAAAATGACCTAAAATAGTGTTGACTGGGCTGTTAAACTCCAATACAAACAAATTAAGATTTACATATGGTTAAATATCCATGGTTTTATTATCAAATATCAGAAGTATTATATTTGTTCTGATAACCTCAGTATACAACCCACAATATATAGCAGTATTAAATAATATTGCAGGAATACTCCGAGAATCCTGAAAAAGGTAAACAAGTCATTCAGGATACCAAGTCAGTTAAGAGTAATAATAATAATAATAAAAAACCAGTCCATGTAAATGTCCGTTAATTCATGATTTCTTCAGCTGCTTGTCAGCAGCCTCAGACTGTTAGCAGCTCCCAAAGGCGAGTGACAACCAGTTGTTTGCAGCCTGTCAGGCAAGTGTGTCAAGCAATTTTCAGTAGCCATCTGCCATCGCCTACATGTATATGTTTGTTTTGAATAGGCTTTAGGATATTTTAGTTCACCTGGAACGAAGGCTGCAGGGAAGCTTATAGTATAGTGGGTCCTCCATCCTTCGTCGGTCCACACATTTGACCAGTTATATCTCTACCACCTGCAGGCTGATACCAACCATTTCTCATCTGTAGCATGCCTCTGGTGGGGAATTGATTACATAAGCTTTTATCGATATTGAATGAAAACTTTGGTTGCTATGGCAACCATAAGGTCCCATAGATGTACAATGGGAAAATGCTTGTCACGTAGAACCTTTAGGTTTGATCGGATCTTGCTAAAACTTATGTATAATATGGTTGGGGATAAAAACTCAAATGAGATCGAAAACCGTCCAAGTCGGTCCATTAACGATTGAGTTACATGCCCTTGATTGCTGAAAATGACATTTTTTTACCTTGTCAACACGGTATCCCCTTCAGTTTTGATCAGATCTTCCTGAAACTTAGGTACAAGTAAATCAGGGTTAAAAGCTCGGATGAGATCGAAAACTAACGATGTCGGTCGATTACTCACGGAGTTATGTCCCCTAATTTGCTGAAAATGTTTATTTTGACCTTGTCATTACCGTAGCCACTTCAGTTTTGATCAGGCCTTCTTGAAACTTACAAACAAGTAAGTCTGGGATAAAAGCTCGGATGAGTTCTAAAACGGGTGAGGTCGTCCTATCTATCGTAGAGTTACGTGCCCTTGATTGCTGAAAATGCCTATATTTGACCTTCAGTTTTTATCGGATCTTCTTGAAACTTCCGTTTAAGTAATTCAGGGATAAAAGCTTGAATGAGTTCGAACACTGATGAGGTCGGCCTATTTATCATTGAGTTACGTCCCATTGATTGCAGAAAATGCCTATTTTTGACCTTGTCATCACCGTAACAACTTCAGCTTTCATCGGATCTTCTTGAAACTTATAGGTAAGTAAGTCAAGGATAAAAGCTCAGATGAAACCGAAAACTAGCGATGTCAGTCTATTAATCACGGAGTTAAACATGTAAACAGTTATTCTAAGGGTTATGTTTTTGTTCCCTTCTAATGCTGCAGTCTATTTCGCACAAAAATGGCTTTTTGGGGCAAAAACTGCAAAATTGAAAGTTTCTTCTTTTTTCTCAAAAATACTTAAAGAGGTTCTCTTTTAACTGCTGCAGTCTTTTCAGCTCTTACAAAAGAAAATGTCATTTTTGTTCAAAAACTGCAAAATTGAAATTTTATTCTTAATAACTTGCCCTCATTCAAGGCGAGCTATGTTGTTATCGTTGCCATTCACCTACACGCATTTGATTTATTTAAATTTTCCTTGATTGAATCCAGTAAGAGCTGCTGCATTGCCTCACAGTGTCAGTGTCAGGGCAAAAAGTGAAAACAGTTCGTAAATGATGCCAGCTTTGTTAGATGTAGTCAACGTAATGAGGTATGCATTGTATCTTAATCCTGCAGAACCAGAATATTGTAAAATTCTCCACCCATTTCTGTTTGCCAACAAGGCTAAAGTCATTCCACAAGACTAAAGGCTAATTAGGGCCCGCACTGAAAGTGTGGGTGCCCTATAGTAATCACTCTGTCCGTCCGTCTGTCTGTCTGTCTGTCTGTCCATCCACAAATTTCTGATAGCGCTAGTAATTTATTAAAACAGTTAATTATGTAGCCTTATTAACTCATCTAAGCACGTGCGTCGTCGGGTTTTGATTTAAATGCGAACTCCTCCTTAACCATTGGACCAATTTGATTCAAACTTCACAGGAATGTTGCATGGGCGGCTCCCTACCAAAATAGCTAAAATCGTTCCGCCCCGATGAACAAGATGGCCGCCAGAGCCAAACATAGAAAAAACCTTTAAACGCTAACTCTACTGTACCCTTGGGCCATTTTCATTCAAACTTCAAGGAAACGTTGCTTAGGTGACCATTTATCAAAATAGATAGAACTGTTTTGCTCAATTGAGCAGAATGGCCACCAGAGCTAAAAATAGAAAAAAAAAAAAACCATAAATTTGCTTCAAACGCGAACTTCTGAACCCTTGGGCCAATTTGATTCTAACTTCACAGGAATGTTGCCTGGATGGCTCCCTACCAAAATAGCTAAAATCGTTCAGCTCCGATGAACAAGATGGCCACAAGAGCTAAAAATAGAAAAATCTTTAAGCGCCAACTCATACTGTACCATTGCCTACTAAAATAGATAAAAACGTTCCGCTCTGACGAACAAAATGGCCACCAGAGCATATAATAATAATAAAAAAATCTTTAAACGACAACTCCCCCTGTACCCTTGGGCCAATTTAATTCACACTTTATAGGAATGTTGCTTAGGTGACCCGCTACCAAAATAGCCAAAATGGTTCTGCTCCTATGAACAAAATGGCCACCAGAGATAAAAAATGAGGAAAATATCGTAAATTTGCATCAAATGCGAACTCCTCCTAAACCCTTGGGCCAGTTTGATTTAAACTTCACAGGAAGTTACTCCCTACCAAAATAGCTAAAATCGTTCTGCTCTGATGAATAAGATTGCCACCAGAGCTAAAAATAGAAAAAAGCTGGGAAAGACAACTTCTCCTGTACACATGGGCCAATTTCACTCAAACTTCATGGGAATGTTGCTTGGGTGACCTTCTACAAAAATAGCTAAAACAGTTCTGCTCTGATGAGCAAAATAGCCGTCAAAGCTAAAAATAGAAAAACATCGTAAATTTGCTACAAACGCAAACTCCTCCTAAACCCTTGAGCCAGTTTGATACAAACTTCACAGGAATGTTTCATAGACCACTCCATACCAAAATAGCTAAAATCGTTCTGCTCCTACCAACAAAATCTGCGCCAGAGCTAAAAATAGAAAAAAAAATCTTGAAACGACAACTCCTCCTGTACCCTTGGGCCAATTTTATTCAAACTTCATAGGAATAATTCGTGGATGACCTTCTACCGAAATAGCTTAGCTTAAACGATCTTTCTCGGATGAACAAAATGGCTGCCAGAGCTAAAAATAGAAAAATATCGTAAATTTGCTTCAAAAGCAAACTCCTCCTAATCCCTTGAGCCTATTGGATTCAAACTTCACAGGAATGTTGCCTTGGTTGTCATTTGAATGACATGGAGACTCCCTACCTAAATAGCAAAAATCGTTTCGCTCTGACAAACAAGATTGCCGCCAGAGCTAAAAATGAAAAAAAAAATCTTCAAACGGCAACTTCGGCCCCCGCCCAAAGGGGCTTGAAGAAATATATGGGCTGCATGATGCTTCCACGCAGAGCTGAATCAGGCCCGCACACTTGTACTAGTAAACCGCTTAGAGGATCTAAAAAAAGTAGAAGTAAAACAAAGATCAGGAATCGATCCAATTAACTTACTCCACCCATCAAAGACACCAAAGGGAAAGAAACACAAACATTAAGCGACCAGACCATAATGGAAACCTAAACAAAGGAAGGCCATAAGGACAGTTACTTTCCCACAAAATGGCCATATGGCCATCCAAAATAAAAAGACACAAGTGATACACACAGTAAGTAACAAACAACAACATAAATAAATCGCCACAGAAGAACCGCCTTGGAACGGTCAGTGGAAAGATTTCCACTGGGGGGCTTAAATCAATTTTACGTGGCCACAATCCTCGCCCTTACTTCCGTCGCCCTTACTAAGCCTGTCAAGGAACCGCGGTGCGAGGCGGACCATCCATGCTAATAAACTCTACTGGTTTCACTGGGAGACAGGGCTTAAGATGTCATTGCATCTCAATGTCGGGTAAAAGTCCCACAAAATTTGAAGCAACGTCTCCAAAATGACCTTTACAATGTTGATGGGAACGTTAAACCTCAAACCAAACAAACAAAACTAACAGGATAAAGAAATTTGAAATGCAGTCATTCTGTGTGATAATGGAACAGTTGCACACAAATCTTTTTTTGTTTCAGCTTTAGCCTTCAAATCAGAATTTTGCATCGAACAATGGCTGTGAAATAATATGTTGGGTTAATAATGACACTTAGTGAACCAATCCCATTAAGTATTGAAGTATGGACAACAATGGGTTGTGAATATAAACCTCAAATCATACAAGCAAATCAAACGGCAACTCCTCCTGTACCTTGGGCCAATTCCATTCAAACTTCGTAGGAATATAGATGACACTCTACCAAAATAACTAAAACGATCACTCTCCGGTGAACAAAATGACCACCAGAGCTAAAATTGAAAAACATTGTAAATTTGCTTCAGACGCGAACTCTTCCTGAATCCTTAGGCCAATTTGATTCAGATTTCACAGGAACGTTGCCTAGGTGACTCCCTACCAAAATAGCTAAAAGTGTTCCACTCTGACGAACAAGATGGCCACCAGAGCCAGTGACACTCAGCTGAGCGAACCAGGGCCCTCTAGGCCCTGTTGTTACAGAAGTAGGGCCGGCTAATCAGGCTCTTCTCTCCGCAATTAAACAACAGAACAGAAGTTCCAAAAGTCAGTTTATTCTTGTCACTGCCCCAGAACACAGAAATTGTACTATTAAAAAAAAGTCCCCCCATTGTGTCATTTGAAACCAAATATCATATCAAATATTTTTTGTAAGAAAAGAAAAAAAAATAATATTGAGTCAGCTGGCCTAGTTATGTTTAACGTTTTTCTCCAGAATCAAAAAAGGAAATACGTTCTATAAAATGGTTAACCTTTGGAAGCAAGGAATACACCACAGAACTGAAATATATGAAGTGTACATGTTTTCTGGGCCAGACTAGCTAGTTTCGACCAATTAGGCCTCATCAGTGACCCTTGGATATTTTCGAAATTCCACAATGGAATCAATGACCCCAAAGGACAAAAAATATAATCTACACTATGATGTAAGGCAGAGAGACGGTTAAAACTTGGAATGCAACTTTGGGTACTCCATTACTGCCAGGTTTGTCGTGGTTTTAGCTCATAGCATCAGAGGTGAGCTTTTGGGATCACTTTTTGTCCATCGTCCGTCTTGCGTGCGTCCGTGCTTGCCTAAACCACTGATCCTACTTTGACCAAACTTCACCGGAATGATCCTTAGTGGCCCCCTTTTAAGTTATTAAAATGGTTCCGGCCCGTTGCACATCTAGGTCACAGGAGCCATAAATAGATTTTTTCACTGAAAACTTAAAAAATCTTCTCTGAAACCACAGGGCCTAGGTCTTTGATATTTGGTATGAAGCTTCATCTAATGGACCCCTACCAAGATTGTTCAAATTATAGTGCTGGGGCAAAAATGCCCCCCGCCCTGGGGCCCTTTGGTTTTACAAAGGCTTATATACGGGATATCTTTAAAAATCTTCTTATCTGAAACCGCAAGGCCCAGGACTTTGATATTTGATATGAAGCTTCATCTAATAGACCTCTACCAAGATTGTTCAAATTATAGCCCTTGGGCCAAAAATGCCCAAGCTCCGGGGCCCTTTAGTTTTACATACTAGACTTATATTGGGAAAATCTTTAAAAATCTTCTCTGAAACCACAAGGCCTAGGTCTTTGATATTTGGTATGAAGCTTCGTCTAAAGGACCCCTACCAAGATTATTCAAATTATAATGCTGGGGCCAAAATGCCCCCGCCCCGGGGCCCTTTGGTTTTACGTAGGCTTATATAGGGATACTCTTTAAAAATCTTCTTCTCTGAAACCGCAAAGACCAGGACTTTGATATTTGTTATGAAGCTTCATCTAATGGACCTCTACCAAGGTTGTTCAAATTATAGCCCTGGGGCCAGAAATGCCTCCGCCCCGGGGACATTTGGTTTTACATAGACTGATATTGGGAAAATCTTTAAAAATCTTCTTCTCTGAAACCACAAGGCTTTTGATAATTGGTATGAAGCTTCATCTAGTGGACCTCTATCAAGATTATGCAAATTATAGCCCTGAGACCAAAAATGTCTCCGCTCCTGGGCCCTTTGGTTTTACATAGACTGATATAGGGAAAATCTTAAAAAAATCTTCTTCTCTGAAACCGCACGGCCAAGGACTTTGAAATTTGGTATGAAGCTTCATCTAATGGACCTCTACCAAGATTGTTCAATTTATAGCCCTAGTGCCAAAAATGCCCCCGCTCCGGGGCCCTTTGGTTTCACATAGACTAATATAGGGAAAATCTTTAAAAATCTTCTTCTCTGAAACTACAAGGCCTAGGTCTTTGATATTTGGTATGAAGCTTCATCTAGTGGACCTCTATCAAGATTGTTCAAATTATAGCCCTGAAACCAAAAAATACCCCCGCTCCGGTGCCCTTTGGTTTTACATAGACTTATATAGGGAAAATCTTAAAATATCTTCTGTGAAACCACAAGGCATAGGTCTTTGATATTTGGTGTGAAACTTCATGTAGTGGACCTCTATCAAGATTGTGCAAATTATAGCCTTGGGAACAAAAATATCGCCGCCCGAGACCCTTTCGTTTTGCAAAGACTTATAAAGGGAAATCTTTAAAAATCTTCTTCTCTGAAACTGCAAAGCCCAGGTCTTGATGTTTGGTATGGAGCTTCATCTAGTGGGCCTCTACCAAGATTGTTCAAATTATAGCCCTGGGGCCACAAATGCCCCAACCCCAGGGCCCTTTGGTTTTACGTAGACTTATATAGCCCCGGGGCCATTTGGTTTTGCATAGGCTTATGTAGGGAATCTTCTTCTCTGAAACCGCAAGGCCCAGGTCTTTGATATTTGGTGTGTAGCTTCATCTAGTGGACCTTTGCCAAGATTGTTCAAATTATAGCCTTTGTTGATGTTTGGTATGAAGCTTCATCTTTAAGACCTCCCTCAACATTATGCACATTAAAGCCCTGGGGCCAACTTGTTACACTATGGATCAGGTGAGCGATCCAGGGCCATCATGGCCCTCTTGTTTTTTATTGTTCGTCTTTGAATGTGTGTATCGCTTATATCTTTTTGTTTTGGATAACCAATCGGCCATTTGTGAGAAAGTAACTGTCCTTTTGGCTTTCCACTATTGATGTATCCATTAGGTTCTAGTTATTTTATGTTTTTGTTTCTTTCCCTTTGGTGTCTCTGATGGAAGGTATGGGTTAATTGTATCGTTCTTGATTATTACCTTCTTCTATTTTGTTCAATACTTGACCTGAGACAGATCTTGATCTTTTTACAGCAAGTTCAAACTTGGTCCCTTCTTTATTCTTTTATATTGAGAAAAAGCGAAAACGGAAATTTTATGTTCTTTGCTATCAAAGTTGAAAGAGGCAGTCAACAGAATGATTAACAAATAATAAAGTCAAAGTTGAAACAATGACGAGGGCTCAACAGCATGAACTTACTGAAATGCTGAGGTACAAGAAAATCAACAGTTGGCGCAAATGCGCAACGATGAGATTAAGAGATGAATTTTGCTCGGAGAACTATGCAAGACACTAAGAGTCACTCATAATTTTTGCACAAAATGCTAGCGTATTGCAACGACACCTGTTGCGGTACATTTGCACGGGCAATGGACCAATTGTACTAACTTAAGCAGTCTGAGCACTGTATCACAGTTCATCTTTCCAAGACCTTTCTTCTCAAGTGATAATATATTGTTTTGGGCTCTTCCCTCAAAGAAAATATAAGAAATGCCGTAAAAAGTCGATACTGACCACCTCACACGTGGTATTTGCGATCGACATTTGCAGAATCCTACGTATTGCACGAGCCTCTCGTGGGAGGAAACGTGTGTCCCGCAAAATAGGCCACAAAAGGAGTTATTATTTTCGCAAAAGTCACGATAGATAGAATCTTCCTGGCACCTGTACTGTTAAGAGGGCAGCAAAATTATAAACTGTGATTGGGTTTACTTCTTTGCATACAATCTGTCGTGTAACATCTACATTGTAATATTTTTATATATATCAAAGAGCGATTGTAGTATAAAATCATTCCGTGCTCATATTTTTATGAATTTATATACTAAGCCACCATAAAATTCAGGATCCAATCCTCGCCCCCGCCCATCTGGCTTGAAGAAATATTTGGGCTGCATGATGCTTCCACGCAGAGCTGAAACCAACTGCACACGAGTACTGGTAAACAGCTTAGATGATCTAAGCTTGCCCAGGCAAAGTGGTGCGAGTCGGACCGTCCATGCTTATAAACCCTATTGGTGTCATTGGGCGCCAGGGCTTGTGATGTCATTTCATCTCAGTGTCGGGTAAAAGTCCCACAAAATTGGAAGCAACGTCTCCAAAATGACCTATGCAGTGTTGACGGGGATGTAAAACCTCAAATCAAACAAACAAAACAGGATCCAATCCAGTAGGCTTTGAAAAGGCTTGTTGTAGAAGAGTTTTAAATCCAACATAAATTTTGAAACTGATCAAAATATATAAAATTTAAACGTTTTGCGCAGTCTATGATACTGATAACCCTTGATTAGAAGTTAAACAGATAATAATTTATTTCGAGTGTTGAAGTCAATAACATGATTAGACACTTTGGCAACCAAATTAGGCGTGATTTTGTAACGCCATAGGATGCCATAAGCGCTTAACCAGTACAGTGCATAGTCTTTCGCCAGAAACGGACAACTGCCCTTCATTATTCAGCAGAAGGGAGAGAATGACCGTAGAAAAGATTTCATGATCAATCTCCACGAAAGACTGTTGCCGACTCCGGAAGGTATCGAACCCAGGTCCTCCTGATCACCAATCAGACGCGCATCCAACTGAGCTACCGAGGCCGGCACAGAGATGTTGCATTGATGACTAAGAAATCCTCCATGTGGACTGAACAAATAATCTAATCCTCCATGCGAACTGAACAAATGATTTGTCTAAACCACAAGAGAACCAAGGTCGAGGATTGTGGCCTTGTAAAATCGATTTAAGCACCCCGATCCCCCCCCCCCCCCCCCCCCCCCCCCCCCCCGTAAAAAGAATTTTTTAATGACCATTCCAAGGCGGTTCTGCTGTCGTGGGTTTATATTGTTAAAGTTCGTCTTTGCATGTTTGTATTGCTAATATCTTTTTATTTTGGATAGCCGCACGGCCATTTTGTGGCAAAGTAACTGTCCTTTTCGCTTTCTGCTTGTTAAGTTTTCATTTTTAGCTCGGTTGTTTTCGAAGAAAACGACGAGGTATTGTCATAGCTCTGGCGTCGTCTGCGTCGTCGTTGTCGCCGTCGTTCAAAATCTTGGGCATTTTGTAATATCTCTGTCGTTTCTGAACATCTTTACTTGAAACTCGGACTAGTTGTTCATTATGAAAATTGCACTACAGTCAAACTTCAATGGCTCGAATACCTTTCGGACCTCGAAAATCTGTTCGAGACAGGAGTAGTTCGAGCCACTGAGGGTTACTGTCTGGAGGCATAACGAGATACTTTTGGACATCTTTTCGGTTTTCTATAATGAAAATGTATGCTGTGTGTACTCATTAGAATCGCCTCATTGAGGCGTTTCTAATGAGTACACACATCATGCATTTGCCGATGAGACGATTCTAATAAGTACACACAGCATACATTTGCAAGCTAAAGACTAAAATCTCCTAAATTATCCCGGATTTCCCTAGGGGTTCGAAAACCTGTTCGACTGGGCCATGGTAAACGAGCCATCTGTGTTCGGGCCATCGGAGTTCTACTGTATTTCGCATACCTGCTGAGGCATTAGCAGTCTTATGTTTAGATTGATCAAGAAATTCTCTCCCGCTGATTCTAGAAGGGCGGTTGTCAGTCTTATGGTAAACTAATGCAGTGTACTGCTTAACCTCTTATATATAAGCCTACCAAGAAGAATAGTGGTAAGGTTATCTGACCGTTTCAGTATGACCTGAATTCTGTTGCATTGTCCCTTAAACTACAGACAAAACAAACCATCAAACATGAACTGATGGGATGTAGTTCAAAAGTTTTAGTGAGAGCAACGCAATTTTCATCTCAAGAACCATGTTGAATATATATTTCATTGTAAAATTCTGCATAATGATGGGCAGATACCTGCTCAGATGGACTCTGCTGTGATTGTCTAATGACAGTTATTGCTGACTTATAAACTTTGACTCGTCTCTCAAAAGAAAAAAAAAAAAAAACACTGCATGCTATATTGTGGGAAACACCTTAGATAGTCTTGACATTTTTATTGGGTAAAAAGCTTCTACAACACAAAGATAACTTGCTGTATTATGTTTAAGAAATACATCTATAAAATCACACAGCCAGAATCATGCCATCCTGGATAAGTCTGTGGAAATTTTAATTGCAGTATCTGGGGCACCAGTTGGTTCATCATTGTTTGCAAATGCATACCACACAAATGATGAAGAACAATCAAGTGCCATAAAAGTGGTAACACCAGTATCCATCCAGAACCAGCCATACGACTCCACGGGTGTCACTACACATGGATTTATAGTACGACCTGATCCAGATGCTCCACCAACTGATGTTGTAGAGATTTCTGAGGATATGTTTCAGAAAGAGATTTATAAGGAAAATGTCAATGTTGAATCTGAGAAAGGTATGATAATATTAACCCTTGTCCTGCTGAATATTTTAATCTGCCACACCCACTACCGATCATCAACCAATCAGATTACTTGATGCAAATTATTGCAACAATTTCACAATCTGAATGACAAACAATGTAGATCCTGATCAGATGGCTTCTTTAGAAGCCATCTGATCTGGATCTACATTGTTTGAAAGATAAGACATATCCGGGCTCAGCAGGACAAGGGTTAATATTGTAGTGATACAGGCGATTAAGGTCATGCGTTCTTTGCAAAAACGTATACTGACCATTTTCATGTACATAATTTTGACAAAATATATTCCATCTCTTATGTCCCATTTAACAACTATCCCTGAATAAAACGAAAAGAACAAGCTTTGGAGGTCTTGGCATCGTGTCTGTACCAGTAGATCTTTTACCACTGGTCGGGTTACATGTGAGATGCCAGGTGTCCTCCCTTTGGTGTCTCTGTTTGGAGCTGCTGGTTAATTGCATCGATTCCTGATCAGTCTTCACTTCTATTTTAAAATGGGAGGTCACATCGTTTTTCTCAGGGTACTCCTGTTTTCGCTAATTAATGATTGGCTCAGAAAAAGTGAACAGGCCTTGAAAGGGGCTTAAAATCTCAAAACATGTGACATTGTCATAAAGATTTTAGCACACCTGTCACCTGAAGGTTAAGAAACAGCTATTGCAGTCCCAGATGTTGGCAGCTGCAATGCCATTTGTGACATATATCTCTGTCTTTGATGGAATGCTTTAAAGTTTTCCAATACATTAATCGAAGTTAGAAGTCTTTGTCAAAGACTCCTATTTGAGCCGGGGCACAGCATTTCCTACAATTTACAGGTGCATCCAGCAAAGACTCAGATAAGCCTGTGCATCCCTGCAGTCTGGTCAGAGTCTTCGTTGTGCACTCTAAGGGTCGAATGCTCCTTAATGTAGCAAGAAGAGCCTCTGGTGAAACTATATGGATGAGCAGGCTGATCTGATACTTCGGTGGGAACACATTTGAATTGTAGAAATGCTGTGTCCCGGCTCATTTTCTGTCTGGAATCGGCCTGACCTATATAGTTTCATGGTTGTAGATTTTAAGGGGAATGAGAACAACTTCTGGGTAGGTAACTCCTGCAAAAAGTATTTTGTCCCCCACCCTCATGTCAATAAGGGGCCAACCTTTAAAGGAAAGAATTTGCTCCTGAGGACCAAATTGTCACCTTTCAAACTAAGGTTTTTCAGATTTAGCCTTTGGATAACTTTTTTCAAGTGCCAGTATATTGGATAGAGTGCTGGATTTCGGATCCAGGGGTTGTGAGTTCGAATCCTGGTGGAGGATTTTGTTTTTCTTTTCTTTTTTCTTCATGAATACACATACACAGTTATTATCCCCCGCACAACGAAGTCCTGGGTCCAAGGTCAAGGTCATTGATGGATTTTAACACAAATATTGGATATAATAATATCTCGAGGAAGTTCTACTCTCAGGGTCCTGGGCTAAAGGTCAATGTAACTGTGGCTTTTATAGAAAACTTATGTCATCGCTCTAGTGCCTACATTTATTGATGGGTTTAATATACAACTTCGCACAAATGGTGTGTATGATAATATCTCGAGCAAGTTTGAAACAAGAAAATGGTTTGTTGGGGCAAAACCTGTGAAATTGAAATTATGTCTCCCCCCCCTCCCCCCTGTTCGTGGAGACATATTGTTTTTCCCCCGGGCATCTGTCTGTCTGTCACCAAATTGTGTCCGCTCTATAACTTGAAAACTGTTCAAGCTATGTCCACGAAACTTCATATAAATATTAATCAACATTAGACGACGTGCAGAGCAAAAAAAACTGTTATTTATACTTTTTGAGTTATCTTCCTTGGAAGTTTGTCAGTTACAAAATCGTGTATGTATGGGCAAATCATGTCGGGTCAATAACTTCCTTAATTTTTAGATGGATTTTGAAATTTCTTGGCAGAAATGTTAACCATCATGACCCATGTCAGTACCTTAAAGGTCAAGGTCATACGTGGATACCAAAGGTAAAAAGGGGCCTTTTCACGTTCGTTCAATAACTTTCTTATTCCTGGATGGATTGTCAAATTACTTGGCAGAAGTGTTAACCATCAGGAGACGACGTGTTGGGCGCATGACCCAGGTCGGTTCCTCCAAGGTCAAGGTCAAACTAATAGGTCAAAGGTAAACAAAAGGTCTTTTTTATTGTTTGGTCAATAACTTTCTTTTTTCTGGATGGGTCTTGAAATTACTTGGCAGAAATGTTAACCATCGTGAGACGTTGTGTTGTGCGAAAGACCCAGGTCGGTACCTCCAAGGTCAAGGTCATATTTAGAGATCAAAGGTAAAAATGGGTCTTTTTTGGTGTCCTGTCAATAACTTTTTTATTTCCGGATTGACTTTTTAAAGTTACCTTGCAGAAATGTTCTCCTTCATTAGATGATGTATGTGTGCAAATCCAAGGTCAATACCTCCAATTTCAAGGTCATACTTACAGGTCAAAGGTAAAAAGGGGCCTTTTTGTCATGTATGGTCAATAACTCTCTTATTCTTTGATTGATTATGAAATTACTTGGCAGAAATGTTAACGATCATGAGACGATGGTGTTGCGCCCAAGATCCAAGTCGGTACCTTAAAGGTCAAATGTAAAAAAAGGTCTTTTTCGTGTCTGGTCAGTAACTTTCTTATTCCATAATGGATTTTGAAATTACTTGACTTAAATGATGACCATCATGAGATTATGTGTTGCATGTAAGACACAGGTCGGTACCTCCAAGGCCAATGTCATACTTGGAGGTCACATGTAAAAAGGGGATTTTTTTCGTGTACGGTTAATAACTTCCTTATTTCTTGATGGACATTTTAAAGTTACTTTGCAGAAATGTTCACCTTCATTAGATGATGTGTTGCACACAAGACCCAGGTCAGTACCTCCAATGTCAGGGTCATACTTAGAGGTCAAAGTGTGATGGGGAGACATATGTGTTTTTGTAGAAAAACAAATTCTAGTTTTTTTTTTTGTTTTTTTTTTTTTAAATTAAAAACACGTCAAACGAGATTTCTTGTTCAGTCAGTACCTATGTGTATTTCGATTTGGGGTTCTCTTGGTGGTGTTGCAGTCTGTTGGCCTTTTTTTACAAAACAAAATGTCATTTTTTGGAGAAAAAAAAACTGCATAACTGAATTTCAATTTTGATAAAAGCGCTCGTTCAACTTAGGCCCCTGTATAATAGCTATGCTGTCTTCTGAAAGCTCTTGTTACAAATGCAGGTTGTAGTTTTGCCGTCTCCAAAGCTGTACTGAAAAAAAAACGTCCTTAATGCTGTTAGGCATTTATTTTGCTCATTGTTGTGAAGTTATTTTATTTTCGTATTTCTTTCCCTTTGGTGACTTGGATACAAGGTACTCGTAATTGTATCGATTCCTATTCATTGCCCTCACCTCTATTTTGGTAAATGGTCTGGGCCGCATGATCAAGATGGCTTTTAATGTCAAAAAGGAATTTTATCAAAGTTATTGTCGTCTATGATATGAGTTTTACCATGAGCCTACATGAATGACACAGTCAAGATCATTTTATGACCTTGGCGTAAGGTCAGTAGCAATGAATAATTGTATATTTTATATTATGTTTCTTTGAAACGGCTGAGATGAGAGTTTACTGAAGTCACATTGCATATGCAGCTGAATCCAAGTACTTTCAAATAACCGAGGTCACATGGCCAGGCTGGCCCCTATGCCCATATATGGTATAAATAAGTATAATAAAATCCCATGTGCAATGTGTGATCATGAGGTTTTTCTCCATGTACTCCAATATTCATCCACCTCAGATTCACAATTAGCTTGTAATAAGTGAAATATTCTTGAAAGTCCCGTTAAATAGAAGTAGCGGCAATGATCAGGAATCGATACAATCAACCCACAGCTTCCATCAGAGACACCAAAGGGAAAGAAATAAAATCATGAAACAACATACTCTATTAGAAACATCAATAGCGGAAAGCCAGAAGGACAGTTACTTTCCCACTTAATGGCCAATAGGCTATCAAAAATAAAATAATAAAAGTGACACAAACACACGTAGACAAACCATAACAAAAATAAACCGCGACAAGAAGAACTGCCTTGGAACGGTCAGCGGAAACAAAACCTGGGGAGGGGGGGGGGGGGGTGCTTAAATCGATTTTATGTGGCCACAATCCTCGCCCTTACTTCCGTCGCGATTTAGACAAATAATTTGTGCAGTCCGCATGAAGGCCTAACTCATCAGTGCAGCATCTCTATCTATCTATCTATCTATCTATCTATCTATCTATCTATCTATCTATCTATCTATCTATCTATCTATCTATCTATCTTCTGATACTGCGTTGGTGACATTTGATCATTACCGCATGTGTATATTACATACACTCCAGGTTTTGCAGGATGAAAGCCTACACAGTAATCATGTAAGTACGGTAGGGATCTTTAACCTGCACAGGGGATGGTTCTCCCTGCACAAAGGGCGTCCAGTTAACGTCCTGATCCGAAGGACGGTGCCCTTTATGACATTCATCCCTGCAAATGATGCCAATGGAGCCTGTTCAGACACCAAAATTTTATCGCCGCTGCCAGGGATCGAACCCGGAACCTCTAGCATCAGAGGCGAGTGCACTAACCACTGAGCTATCACGCTCCACGGTAAAATCATTCACCCATTAAACTCAAGTAGATAAATGACCATAAAACTGGTTCCTGCAGCTCTGTGACGAATGGGAATAAACTCTATAAAAGTTTATCCTGAGGAAGTAAAGAATTCAATGCGGGACACGGCCCCCACCCATAGGGGCTTGAAGAAATATATGGTCTGCATGATATTTCCACGCAGAACTTAATCCGGCCCGCACACTGAGTACTGGTAAACCGCTTGGAGGATCTAAGCCTGTCCAGGAACTGAGGTGCGAGGCGGACTGTCCATGCTTATCAACCCTAGTGCTTTCATTGGGCGACAGGGCTTGAGATGTCATTTCATCTCAATGTCGGGTAAAAGTCCCACAAAATTGGAAGCAATGTCTCCAAAACAACATTTACAGTGTTGACGGGGACGTTAAACCTCAAATCAAACAAACAACGCAGGACTGAAGGAATCGATACAATTAACCACACCACCCATCAGAGACACCAAATGGAAAGAAACACAAAATAAAATAACTAGACCTAATCGAAAAACCAATGGTGGAATGAAAAAAGGACAGTTAGTTTGATCATTACCGCATAAAGGAATTTTATCAAAATTATTGTCGTCTATGATATGAGTTTACCCATGAGCCTACATGAATGACACAGTCAAGATCATTTTATGACCATGGCGTAAGGTCAGTAGCAATGAATAATTGTATATTTTATAATGTGTTTCTTTGAAACTGCTGAGATGAGAGTTTACTGAAGTCACATTGCATCGAGGCTGTTCTAACGAGTACCCACAATCTATATTTTAGAGCAGAAGTAAGAAAAATAAGGTATACCCCTGGAAACCCCAGTTTTACTATATGAAAGTGGTGTTCAAGGGGGTCAAAATTATAAAGGCGTGTTTTTGTGATGGATTTCAAAATAGTGAAAAATATAACCAGCACTATGATGGGGGCCAGGGAGACTGTTTACGGATGCCGAATATTCCCCTAACAGCAGCTGAGATGAAGTAAAATATGTTATGTAAAAAGCAGATTCTTTTAAAGCAGTTAATGCAGCATGAAACTGGAGTCTACAAGTTATTTCCTGATCCAGACTAGCTAGTTTCGGCCAGTTAGGCCTCATCTGTGACTCTCTGATATATTTTCTATATGCATAGGTTGAGTCATTGATCCCAAATTTCTAAAAAAAAAAAAAATCCGGCCACAATAGCTGGATGCGCGTCTGACTGGTGATCAAGAGGACTCAGGTTCGATACCTGCCGGGGTCAGCAACATTCTTTTGTGGAGATTGCTCATGAAATCTTTTCTGCAGTCATTCGCTCCCTACCGCTGATTCAAGAGGGGCAGTTGTCAGTTTCCGGCAAAAGAATATACACTGTACTGCTTAACTGCTTACATATAAGCCTGCCCGGGAAAAGTGTGGATAGGTTAACTGACTGGCTCAAAAATGACCTAAACTGTGTTGACTGGGTCGTTAAATATGTTCTATAAAAGAGTTATCCTTTGGAAGCAAGGAATACACCACAGAACTGAAAAAAATATGGAGTGTACATCTTAAATTCTGATACAAACAAAGACACAAATATACAACACACACTATACTAAGTCTACCATGTTTTACTGCGGCCCCGCCCATCAGGGCTTGAAGAAATATATGGGCTGCACAATGCTTCCACGCAGAGCTGAATCCGACACACACACGAGTACTGATAACACACTCAGAGGATCTAAGCCTTCCCAGGTAATGCAGTGCGAGTTGGACCGTCCATGCTTATAAACCCTATTGGTTTCATTTGGCGACAGGGATTTTAAGTGTCATTTCATCTCAACGCCGGGTAAAAGTCCCACAAAATTGGAAGCAAAATCTCCAAAATGACCTTTACTGTGTTGACGGGGACGTTTGACCTCAAATCAAACAAACAAAACCATGTTTCACTGTTTGATTTTTGCCAAAATAAAGTATACAGAATCAAAGTACATGTACTGTAATATAATCACCTGAATTTTAAACAACGCTAATGCCTACACAACCTGTAGTATATCGCACCCTGTGAAAATTTCTATTAAGAGGAATGGGTGCACTTTCTCCCTTGTAAATAGGGGTCAATTCTTAAAGAGCAAATTCTTTAGGAGCAAATTCTTAAATTCTTTTGGAGTAAATTATGTCTCCCCCGAAAATTTTTTTTTCGGAGAGACATATTGTTTTTCCCCCGGGCGTCTGTCTGTCCATCTGTCCGTCTGTCACACATTCGTGTCCGCTCTGGAACTTGAAAACCGTTAGAGCTATCTTCACGAAACTTCGTATAAATATTAATCAGCATTAGACGACGTGCAGTGCACAAGAACCATAACCCTCGCATTTATACTTTTTGAATTATCTCCCTTGGAAGTTTGTTGGTATGTATATATGTATGGGCAAATCGTGTCCGGTCAATAACTTTCTTATTTTTTGATGGGTTTTAAAATTACTCGGCAGAAATATTAACTGCCATAAGACGATGTGTGGTGCGCATGAGGCAGGTCGGTACCTCAAAGGTCAAGGTCATACTTAGAGGTCAAAAAGGGGCCTTTTTTTCGTATTTGGTCAATAACTTTCTTATTTTGAGATGGATTTTAAAATTACTTAGCATAATTATTAACAACCATAAGACGATGTGTGGTGCGCATGAGGCAGGTCGGTTCCTCAAAGGTCAAGGTCATACTTAGAGGTCAAAGGTCAAAAAAGGGGCCTTTTTTCGTATTTGGTCAATAACTTTCTAATTTTGAGATGGATTTTAAAATTACTTGGCATAATTATTAACAATCATGAGACGATGTGTGGTGCACATGAGGCAGGTCGGTACCTCAAAGGTCAAGGTCATACTTAGAGGTCAAAGGTAAAAAAGTGGGCCTTTTTTGTATTTGGTCAATAACTTTTTTATTTTGAGATGGATTTTGAAATCACATGGCAGAAATGTGAACCAATATAAGGCGATGTGTTGCGCGCATGACCCAGGTTGGTACCTCAAAGGTCAAGGTCATACTCAGAGGTCAAAGGTAAAAAAAGGGGCCTTTTTTCGGGTTTTGTCAATAACTTGCCTATTTTTAAATAGAATTTGAAGTTACTTGGCAAACATGTTAACTATCATGGGACGATGTGTTGCATGCGTGATTCAGTTTTGTACCTAAAATGTCAAGGTCATACATAGAGGTCAAATGTAAAAAAGGGGCCTTTTTTCGTGTTTGGTCAATAACTTTCTTATTTTTAGATGGATTTTAAAATTGCTAGGCAGAAATGTTAACCACCATGAGATGATGTGTTGCACGCATGACCCAGTTTAATACCTGAAAGGTCAAGGTCATACATAGAGGTTCAAGGTAAAAAAAAGGCCTTTTTTGTGTTCTGTCAATAACTTTCTTATTATGCCCCCAACTTTGAAAAAGTTGGGCTAGAGCCTTGAAAGTTGGTGAATATATTGATGGTAATGAGTAGATGAACTGATTAACTTTTGACAAAATTCCAAAAAATACTTTGTGAGTTATGGCCCTTTGTCATTTTGGTAATTTGTGCCCATTGTAATGTATGCTAAAAGTGATGCATAGCATAACTTTAGAACCGTGTATGCTAGGGTTTTGAAATTTCATATATGGATTCCTCATGGAAAATTAGCTGACGCGTTTTTTTTTCTCATCCGGAATATGCCCCTTTTCAAGAGTTATTGCCCTTTGAATATTTTTTAATAAAATCTTGTCAGCAAGATATCTCAAAAACTATTAGAGCTAGAGCCTTGAAAGTTTGTGAATAGATTGTTGGTGATGAGTAGATGAACTGATTAATTTATGACAAAATTCCGAAAAATACTTTGTGAGTTATGGCCCTTTGTCATTTTGGTAATTTGTGCCCATTGTAATGTATGCTAAAAGTGATGCATAGCATAACTTTAGAACCGTGTATGCTTTAGTTTTGAAATTTCATATATGCATTTCTGATGGAAAATAAGCTGACGCGTATTTTTTTTCTCGTCAGGATTATGCCCCTTTCAAGAGTTATTGCCCTTTGAATTTTTTTAATAAAATCTTGTCAGCAAGATATCTCAAAAACTATTGGAGCTAGAGGCTTAAAAGTTGGTGAATATAGTGGTGGTGATGAGTAGATGAACTGATTAACTTTTGACAAAATTCCAAAAAATACTTTGTGAGTTATGGCCCTTTGTCATTTTGGTAATTTGTGCCCATTGTAATGTATGCTAAATGTGATGCAAAGCATAACTTTAGAACCGTGTATGCTAGGGTTTTGAAATTTCATATATGGGTTACTCATGAAAAATTAGCTGACGCGTATTTTTTTTCTCGTCCGGATTATGCCCCTTTCAAGTGTTATTGCCCTTTAAAATTTTTTTAATAAAATCTTGTCAGCAAAATATCTCAAACACTATTGGAGCTAGAGCCTTGAAAGTTGTTGAGTATATTGGTGGTGATGAGTATATGAACTGATTAACTTTTGACAAAACTCCGAAAAATACTTTGCGAGTTATGACCCTTTGTCATTTTGGTAATTTGTGCCCATTGTAATGAATGCTAAAAGTGATGCATAGCATAACTTTAGAACTGTGTATGCTATGGTTTTGAAATTTCATATATGCATTCCTAATTGAAAATAAGCTGACGAGTAATTTTTTTCTCATCCGGATTATGCCCCTTTCAAGAGTTATTGCCCTTTGAATTTTTTTAATAAAATCTTGTCAGCAAGATATCTCAAAAACTATTATAGCTAGAGGCTTGAAAGTTGGACCATGAGTCATGTGCAAGACCAAGGTCCATACCTCCAATGTCAAGGTCATACCTAGAGGTCAAAGGTAAAAAAAAGGACAGTCAATAACTTCCTTATTCTTTGATGGATTATGAAATTACTTGGCAGAAATGTTAACCATCATGAGACGATGTGTTGTACCGCAAAGGTCAAGGCCATACTTAGAGATCAAAGGTAAAAAAGTGCTTTTTTTGTTTACGGCCAATAACTTTTATTTTTCTATGAACATTTTTAAAGTTACTATGCAGAAATGTGCATCTTCATTAGATGATGTGTTGCACACAAGACCCAGCTCAATACCTCCAATGTCAAGGTTATACTTAGCAGTCAAAAACGGGGGAGACATCTGTGTTTTTGTAGAAAAACAAATTCTAGTTCTTTCCCTTTTTTCAATGGGACTGAGCCTACAGAAAAGTGAACAGGAAGTCCCAAAAGTTGTCTGCCTTTGATTGGCATGGTGGGCGAAGCTTGCTTACCAAGTAATGCTTACTATCCCGGGACGCCTGATCACACTGTTCTGGAGTCCATGTCTGTTGGTATGAACATTAATATTGCCAGTTGTCTATGGATTAATGATTTTGGATTAACGCTTTGGTACTTTGATCTAATCTACTTGAAAAATGGCGGAAAAATCTGCCAGGTATTCCCATTCCCCTTAATGCACATGTTAAATGCAGAATATCACGCAAACACGCCTATACAAGTACATTGCCGCCTTTATCGCCAAAAAAATGAAAATTTTAGGACGAAAAATTGTGAAATTTTTCTTATTTCCGTCAAAATATAGATTGTTGGCACTCGTTAGAACCGCCTCGATTGTTGGCACTCGTTAGAACCGCCTCATCGAGGCGGTTCTAACGCGTACCCGCAATCTATATCTTAGAGCAGAAATAAGAAAAATAAGGTATACCCCCGGAAACCCCAGTTTTACAATATAAAAGTGAGGTTCTAGGGGGTCAAAATTATACAGGCGTGTTTTCGTGATGAGCATGCATTTATGATGGTCAATGAAACATTCCCGTCCATCGACATCTGCTCCTATCCCCCTACCTCCACATGTGTATAAGGGGTTATCTGGTAGTGCTGCTAGCACGTTTATCAGATTACAAAATCAGCTGAGTGCGGTACAACATTAAGTCTTTTAGGTAAAACCTCCTGTATTTCTATAGGGTTAAGTGCTTAATTAATGGTTAATTTTAAGGTTAATTAGTAAAAATAGAAAGTGTATATTTCAAAAGCAAGTCGGTAAAAAGATCTACTGCAACATTTGAAAGACAGGTGTAATATTCGGTGATCAAAAGAATGTAGATTTAGTGCAATTGTCTGAGAACTGTTTTGAATTATGGCTTGGTTGAAGACAGGGCTAAAACCTTTAAACTATAGTTTATTGCAACCGGATGGAACACGTCGCCATCTATAACTGCCTGACATCTGCTGACTTTGATCTTGCAAGTTTAAGAAACTACCGTACATCTATTTATTGTAGAAGGGAAGCTAATGGAATGTTCCTGGATGGCTATGTGCTTCATCTTGAATCTGTTACTCTCAATCACTACTATACAGCCCGGGGAGCCTGGGTTCGTCCATACTATAAGTTATGGGTGGTCCTCAGTAAGACGAAGGAAGGCAGATAATAAAGGGACTGCTTGTTCTTCCCTGTGCTCATGTAAAAGAGAGTAATTTTACACAACTTACTTTATTGATCACATTGTTTGCGGTGCTAATCTTAAAATGTATTAAGCATAAAACTTACTTCTAAAATTCAATGATACTTATAAGTGGGTAAACCTATAAAATGCCATTGCAAATCGCGAACATGTCGTCTGCTAAGTCTTCCGGTTACTAAAATTAAGTCATTTTTGCAAAAAGTGTGGACCAGATCTAGGGGAGCAATGGGGGAGCAGTCTGATCTGTGTTCACACAGTTTGCATGTATGTAAAAATATTATTAAATAGTTTGCAAGAAGATTCAGACAACATAAGCAGATGTAATTTTTCTCGGCCTCTTAAAGGTTAATACTGACAAGCATTTTTACACAGCAAATCAACACAAAAAAGACAAAGACAAACGAAAAAATGTTAATGTGCTTGAACTTTTCTCTCATTTTCACTCACGGAATGGATTTTAATATGTAATAAATGCAGTTAACCTTTATGTAACCCCATGCAAGATATAGTGTATTGGGTCTGAAGCTTGCAGATTTTGTACTACAGGCAATCTGCACCTGGTTTAGCAGCCTATAGCCGGAGTAGGCCTATTATAACACTGAATTTTGAAAATCAATCTAAATGAGCACAAGAATAAGTGCTTAACAAGCGGAGCAATCTGCTTTCTTTTCCTCCATTGCTGTGATTAGACTGCTAGAAAACAATTAAAGACAAATGAGTGTTCATGTATTATTGAATTTATTAAACGAGTTGAGGAAAAAAGATAAAATGCGAGGCTGTGCCGAGCATTTTATCCCTTTTCCTCAACGAGTTTAATAAATTCTATAATACATGAGCACAAATGCAAGATTCTATGTATCAAAAATACAAATCGCAGAAGTGTAATGTCGAAATACAACAAAGGAAGAATGAAAGAACAGCACCAGAATCACTGCCGTAGAATGGTCGGCTGAAGAAGCCACCGGGGTGTGGGAGACGTGGGCATGAAGACCTTTTACTGCCGGCAGATCCTCGCTCAGAATCACGCGTAGATACCAGGGTCCAGCAGAAGGCGTCAGCCAATTTATAGAAGCTTTATTTTGAGGCCATCATCACGTCTGGAAAATCCCGGGCTTCTCCAGACTTTCGGATGGGTCTTTAATCCGAGGTCCCGTCTCCGTATGACCTTAGCTGTTGGTGGAACGTAAAACTAAAATCACTCACTCACTCACGTCTGAAAAATAGAAGTGAAGGCAATGATCAGGAATCGATATCATTAGCCCATACGTCCCTTCAGAGACACCAAAGGGAAAGAAACACAAACATGAAATAACTAGACCCAAATGGAAACATCAGTAGCGGAAAGTCAAAAAGCCTGAACCGTTGTTGTGCTGTAAAGAGTCAAGCATAGCTGGTCAAGTTTGATTAGGCCAACTATCATGAATGCAGTCTGTCGCACGATTTCCAGATTGGATCTGACCTTTTTGTAACGAAAAATGTGATCATGAATTTATTTGAAAAAACAAAAACAACAAAAAAAAAACGTTTTCCTACAAGTGTCTTAATTTGTAAACCAAATCTCCGTGGAAAACAATTTCCGATATACCTTGTTGGAGAAGCTTCTACAAGCCAGTCTTATATTTTTCAATAAGTCCATGGTGTCTTTGGAAAAAAAACTTGGAAATGCCTAGTTAAGTTTCTGATACCAATAGCTTCGTTTTAGGAGCTAGGCAGTCAAGAATTTGTTGCAATTATTGAAACCGTTACTTGTGAAGAAGCTCTTGCGAAACCAATAAATTGGCATAATTGCAATACGTTAACTCTATATCAAGGATGTCGAGGTACTTCACCATCAAGGAACCCTCTTGTGTTAGGGAAAAAAAAATATTTGCCATTTTTTACATTTTATTAACAAGATACTGAATTTGCACCCTATGCTGTTCTGTTTTACATCGCATGATATTGTTATGAACCAATTACTTTGTGTGCTCTTCATCACTTCACCACTGTATGTGTTATATTTTCTGGTCCTTTATGAACATTGATCCCGCTTTGGAACTTTGATGAGATTTGTATGGCCGAAATTGGTAGTCTGGCAAAAATGTCATAGCGTCAATTCTCAAGATATGAAAAATAGAAGTGAAAGCAATGATCATGAATCGATACAATTAACCCATAGCTCCCATCAGAGACACCAAAGGGAAAGAAACAACAGCGGAAAGTCAAAAGGATAGTTACCTTCCCACAAAACGGCCAACGGGCTATCCAAAACAAAATAACACAAGTGATACAAACACTAAAAGACAAACCAAAACGAAAATAAACTATGACAGAAGAACCGCCTTGGAACGGTCGGTGAAACGAATGCCACTGGGGTGGGGAGATCTTAAAGCGATTTTACGTGGCCACAATCCTTGTCCTGACTTCCGTCGCGATTTAGACAAATTATGTGTTCAGTGCGCATGAAGGCCTCCTAACTCATCAGTGCAACATCTCCGTGAACACAAAACTTCAAACAGCCACAGAGATGCTACAACGGTGAGGACTCAATAGCAAGAAACCACTGAAATGCTGGAGCAAAAGAAAACCAGCAGTTAGACTCCGATGGACCCAGCTAGAGACAGAGAATCAGACAGTTTTTTTATTTTCAAACAGTCCCCAATGTAGACAATCAAGCAATGTTTGGATAACATGGCACAGTGGGTTGCTAAATTTATATGAAATCATCTTCTACTATACCCATTTTCAAAGTTTTATAATCACTGAAATTTATATTGAGATTTTACAGAAGTTACAATTACTGCAGGAGAAGAACCAAGAGAAGAGCATAATACTGGATATGACAATGAAACTACCTCTGTTGAAGCTGCAGCCAAATCTCTGAGTTCTGATATAGGCCAGTCAGCATCTGGTAATAATAATGAAGAAACGGAAATTATTGAAACGGTTCCAGTAAAACCTTCCCAGCTTGGCTCAACCTCAGAACAGCTGCTGCAGACACCTGAAGCTACCCCATCGTTAAAGAAAAGCAGGACTGTTGGTGGTAAAATAATTGTTGTTGGGAAAGACTTCTTTAAAGATAAAGAAGATATTAAAAGTTCATTACAGTATCAGGTTGATACAGTCAGCCTGAAGAAAGCGATTGCACCTGATAATGAAGCAATGCAAACAGCTAGTGTAAGTGAAGTTGTCACAGAGACAATGTCAGAGGGAGAAGATAGCACAGCAACCTGTGAAACAGATTCGTACAAAGATATTACTCAGATGTCTTCAACTGACGAATTAACAATTAATGGTGAAAGAATAGTGGTTGTTCACTCAGGAAGAATAAAACCTGTTCATTCTGAAGGACGCAAGCTTGCAACTGCTGGAACACAAACTCCAGTTGCGAATAAAGAAATGTATGGAGGTCAGAATGGTGCAACCATAAACACAGCACATAAATATACTAGTGGGAGTGAGGTAGAATTGGAAGACTCAGGGAAGCAACAAACAGAGCAGTATATAATTGTTCAGCTGCCAGAGGGTACAGAGATCAAACAAAAAGAAGTTAAAACTCCTGTGAATTATAGACAGTATAATGAGGTGAGTTAAATCATACTTTATTGATCTTTAAATTTTTTTCCGATTTGATGGAAATAATAGCAAATTCTGACATGCATGTAGCCGAGATAGCTAGTATAATAGTCAGTGCTGATAAACGGTAGGTCAAGACGACAGAAAGTTGGCTACCTGCACTTTACTTTGAACACAAACAACATGCTTTAGAGGCTTAACAGAAAAAGCATTACTTTTTAAAAAGGAAAGTCTTGGAAAATTAAAACAGTCCTAGTCACAGCCACTCTGATAAGGAAGCTTTTATTTTCCGACGTAGCAAATTCATTTAAGAATGGTACCTTTATTATGGCAAGAAAATATTTTAGATTGTTATTGCCTACATTTCAAATAGTTTAGCTCAGTCGGATGCGCATCTGACCGGTGATCAGGAGGACACTGGTTCAATACATGCGGGGGTCTGCATCAGTCTTTTGTGGAGATTCGATCATGAAATCTAATCTTCGGCCATTATCTCCCTTCTGCTGATTCAAGAAGGGCAGTTACCAGTTTCTCGCTAAAAGATTGTACCCTGTACTGGTTAACTGCTTAGTTGGCATAAGGAGAAACATAATAAAACGTCAAGATTTACTTAACATACGAAAACAGTAGTTCAGAAAGTTCATCTTTCGCCCACTCCCTTTGATACATTAGTGTGATTTTAGTTTATTTTGCAGTTTAAACACACTGCAAATTGTGTGCTCTCAACTTGTGCAAAATATTTTTCCTTAAAACTGTGTATGCTTGTTGGAGCTTGTGCTGTAATTATGGTATCTGCAATTACACAATGAGTGTCTATCTGCATACTTATGTGACATAGGTCTATTATGTTAAATCTTTCTGCGCAAAATTGTGTCCAGTTAACTGCAAAAAGAACGTTTCATTTGCGTGAAAACTAGCTATTTGGCCAGGCAAGCAAACTAGAAGTGAAGGCAATGATCAGGAATCGATGCTGTTTTATATACCTCTCACCTTCCATCCGATCCAAGACACCAAGGGAAAGAAACACCCAACACAAAACGTTTCCACCATAATCAAAGCATAACAAGGCTGCTAATACTAAATAGTAGAAACTCGGTATCCATAAATAAGACTGTATTTAGATGCAGTCGCCAACTTTAAGAAAAGTAATAGTGCTGGTGGAACGAAATAGATATGTGCTCTGTGTCATGGTTGCTTAGTCTAAATTGAGTCACTATTGTCCTTTGTGTGGCATTGATACTTCAACATGAGCTGGATAATTTAGTTTTGAAGAGAAATAGAATTCAAATTGTATACACATTTTACCCATATGATACCAATCACAACAATTGTTGTCTGTGTTGTCGTCTGCTGATTACTTTAAAGGCCATTTTTGCAAACATTTTGGGCCAAATTCAGACTTCATAGGAGCAGTCTGATCAGGGTCCACACTGTTAACCAGTTTGCAAAAATATATTTGAAAAGTTTGCAAGAAGATGTAGCAGACAACTTAAACAGATGACATTTTCAGATGCAGATTTTAATGGTAGGGTGATTATCTCTGTCATCGCCGTCACTATACCAAGGACAGCTGGCTTAACATCACGAAATCAAACTATATAATTTTGGTCCCTATAAACCCCACTTTAATATAGTAAATCGGAGGTTTGCAGGGGTAAACCTTATTTTTCTTATTTCTGCTCTAAAATATAGATTGTGGGTACTGGTTAGAACACCTCTAAGAGGCTTTTGTTTGATTTGTTTGATTTGAGGTTTAACGTCCCCGTCAACACTGTAAAGGTCATTTTGGAGACATTGCTTCCAATTTTGTGGGACTTTTACCCGACATTGAGATGAAATGACATCTCAAGCCCTGTCGCCCAATAAAACCAGTAGGGTTTATTAGCATGGACGGTCCGCCTCGCACCGCGGTTCCTGGACAGGCTAAGATCCTCTAAGTGGTTTACCCGTACTAGTGTGCGGGCCGGATTCAGCTCTGTGTGGAAGCATCATGCAGCCCATATATTTCTTCAAGCCCCTATGGGCGGGGGCCTTAATAGGCAGTTAATGTGTACCCACAATATATATTTTGAGCAGAAATAAGAAAAATGTCAAATTTTTTTAGCTTAAAATTTGATTTTTTTTTTTCGGCGGTAAAATAGAAGTGGAGGCAATGATCAGAAATCCATACAATTAACCCACAGCTCCCATCAGAGACACCAAAGGGAAAGAAACACAAACATGAAACAACAGACCCTAATGGAAACATCAATAGCAGAAAAAAAGGACATTTACTTTCCCACAAAAGGCCAATAGGCTTTCCAAAATAAAATAATATAAAAGCGACACAAACACCCAAAGACAAACCATAACAAAAATAAACTGCGACAGAAGAACCACCTTGGAATGGTCAGCGGAAACGAAAACCCACTGGGGGGCTTAAATCGATTTTACATGGCCACAATCCTCGCCCTTCGGTCGCGATTAAGATAAATGATTTGCTCATTCCGCATGAAGGCCTCCTAACTCATCAGTGCAACAGCTCCGTGAACACAAAATCAAACAACCACAGAGATGAAATAATTGTGAGAATTTGACAGCAAGAAACCACAGAAATGCTGGAGCAAAAGAAAACCGACAGTTAGACTCTGATGGGCCCGACCAGAGACAGAGCATTAGGTACCAACCAACTAAGCCTTTATGCTGGAACCGTCATAGAATCAGAGGCCTGACCCACAGGCGTGCAATTAAAAAGGAAAGCAAAGTTGTCAACGGTGATTTGGTTAACTACCATGCAATGTGTAAAGTTTACAATGTGTTTGTATAGGCGTGTTTTCGTAAAAGTTTTCAGCTCATCTGAGCCTTTGACTATTCTGAAAGAACTTGGTTTGGTTGGAAAATAGAAGTGAATGCAATGATCAGGAGTCGATACAATGCCACAAGCAGAACGACAGTTACTTTCCCACAAAATGGCCTAACGGCTGCCCAAAGTAAAAAAAAACAATAATAAACCACAACAGAGAACTGCCTTGAAACGGGCAGTAAAAAGGAGTTTTACTGCTGATGTGTTTGGGGGGGGGGGGGGGGGGGGTGAGTCTTAAATCGAGTATACGTGGCCACAATCCTTGCCTTTGGTTCTGCCGTGGTTTAAACAAATAATTTATCCAGTCAGCATGAATGATTTCTAACTCATCAGTGCAACATCTCTGAGAACATAAAATCTAACAAATACAGGGGTGAAACAATAAAGAGGACTCGACAGCTTGAAATCTCTGAAATACTGGAGCAAAGATTGAGTAAGTCTTAGGGCCGGAGCTGTCATAGAGGCCAGGGTCATTCAAGTGTCCAAATTAAAAAATAGAAGTAGAGGCAATGATCAGGAATCGATACAATTAACCCACAGCTCCTAACAGCGGAAATCCAAAAGGACAGTTACTTTCCCACAAAATGGCCAAAAAGCTATCCAAAATAAAATAATATGAGCGACACATACACCCAAAGACAAACCATAACAAAAATAAACCGCGACAGAAGAACTGCCTTGGAACAGTCAGCGGAAACGAATTCCACTGGGGGGGGGGGGGGGGGGGGGGCTTAAATCGTTTTACGTGGCCACAATCCTCGCCCTTACTTCCGTCGCGATTAAGACAAATAATTTGTATACCTCAGGGCTGATTGAAGCCAAAATTCATATGAAGTCTTTATGGAATGAGGGAAAGAAATTCTATTAATATCGTCCAGTTTATATGTGGAAGAAATTAGGTTTAGACTTAAGACACAGAAGTTCTGAAAAGGGTCGGGATACAGAATGTGCATACTGTTTTGAAACTGGCAAGGCTAAGATGGACTGACCATTTTTAACCAAGATACCTGAGGAACAATTTTTTTGGTGTGTATGTGGAGGAGGGAGGCGGGTGTGAAAGCCCTTCAGGTTTACCACACCATTTCAGGTGAACTTATTTCCAGATTCAGCAAGGCTGTATCGCTGCGCGTTAAAACATAGCTCAGACAGAACTGTCATTGATATAATAGTCCATAAGTACCAGAATGTGTATCAAATTGCCATAATTGAAAATGAGCTGTATATCAATACTTCAATAAGTGCAAATTCTGTCATGAAAGGAGTAAGGTATTCACAGTTTGTTTAAGAAAGTATTTTAGGAATTCCTACCTGACCTTGATTCTAAATTAACTCGAGACGGTTGTATATCTCGGAGCATTAAAATAGGTCCAAACTGCCATCGAAAAGCAAAAAAAAGAAGTGAAGACAATGATCAGATATCGATATAATTAACCCACAGCTCCCATCAGAGACACCAAAGGGAAAGAAGCACAAACATGAAAAAACTAGACCTTAATGGAAACTTCAATAGCGGAAAGCGAAAAGGACATTTACTTTCCCACAAAATGTCCAACTGGCTATCCAAAACAAAATAATATAAGCGAAACACATACTCAAAGACAATCCATAACAAAAATAAACCGCGACAGAAGAACCACCCTGGAACGGTCAGTGAAACCTCTGCTAAGGTTATTGAAATCATAGCCAAGGGGACCAAACTTGGCCCAGCCCAAGGGCCTACATGTTTAACATAGACTTTTAAAGGGAAATCCCTAAAAAAATCATTGCACTGCAGTGCTAGGCAAGGGGTGCGCAATTTGTACCAATTGGAATACCCACAACTTGTCTCAATAACTTGTTCCAAATCTTATGTAAATATTGTCAAGTTGAAATTGGCCTGTTGTCAAATTTTCACGTTTTTTTTTTAAATTATCTGCATATCAAAACCGTTATCTGTGTTAATCTGCTACATATAGAGAATACGAAATATTTTAATTTCAAAAAGCATTTCAACAATTCCTGCGCATTAAGTGTGGTTTAAATAAAATCACAGAAAACATCAACAAGGTATCCACTATATATAATAGCAAGATCAAGCTCCGGATTTAGAAACTGTATCGTACCACGACTTCAGCAACACATGTAAAAGCAGCAATTACTGTTCACATTTAATGTAGATCTAAAGAACTTATGTTTGGTTTAGATGAAGAACTTATGTTTGGTTTAAAAACTAAATAACAATAAAAAAAAAACCAACCTGTAAAAATGCCTGTCATCAGGTAGGTTGTAGATTGATACAGCTTTGTTTTTACGCTGCGCAGTATTCCCTGCATGCAAACACTGGTATCTCTTAATAGCGAGGACACAATGAGTGTAGCTTAATCAACATGGGGAGACCAATCTACTCCTTTGATAACAGCCCATTTCAAATTTCAAGTGCGGCATTTTGACATTTACAAAATATCTTAGCAAACAGTATATACCTTGCAAAAATTGTGTTTTCTGCTGCTGCGGATCTGGGTCTACGCTCTTTGCAGCTTGAAACCGAACCAGGCCTCAAGAAAATTGTAGGTTTTGTGCCAGACATGACCCCCCCCCAATGTCGCATGGTATCAACAGTCTTGAAATTTTAGATTTAGAAACCAGCCGCGAAGACAAAAATGATAATCGAACTGCTCCAATGCACATTTAATGTGATCACAAATGACAAGTTAAGGTTTTCTAATGACGTGACTCATTTCTAGCGTCATCATATTCCACCTTTTTTATTTGTTTGTTTGATTTGAGGTTAAACGTCCCCTTCAGCACTATATAGATTATTTTCTAAACTTTGCTTCTGACTATGTGGGACTTTTATCCAATCACATCTCAAGCCCTGTGACCCGATGAAACCTATAGTGTTTGTATGCATGGATGGCCGGACTCGGGCAGTCTTAGACCATATAAGCAGTTTACCAGTACTCATGTGCCGTCAGTTTCAGTCGCGTCTGCGTGGAAGCAACATGCAGCCCAGTCTATTTCTCCAAGCCTCGATAGGCGGGGGCTCATGTTCGATTGTGACCTGTTAACGTGCTATAAAAGCAACACTGACAACAAGAACAATTTACTCTTTTACTTAGATTATCATAGAAAATGTGAAACGCAAGGAAACTCGTCTACCATACAACTTAAATAGTGTTTACGGGGACGGAAACCCCAAGACAAACAAACGAAGAAATACTAAAGCTCTAGGCTTACCGAAGAGATAGGGCAGATATGGTACTGGTCTAAAAAGTAGAAATGGAATAGACGAAGAAGATAAGACATACCTTATTGAAGACCAACTATAGAGGGCACAGTCTTGAACTAACCAAACGCAGAGCTCGACTAAAGATTAGAAGTAACAGCGTCAGTAACAAAAGAATTCTGCCGAAGCCTATGTTGCGCATATGGGGGGTGCAAAGTCATCGCGCGACTGTGGGGGGTGCAAAGTCACTGAACCATGAAATCTAGGTCAAGTCAAACATGCATGCCTGCACAAACGTTATCACTCCTAGATGCAAGCTTGTAACAAATATGATTGATGAAGCTCTTATAGTTTTTGAGAAATGATTCTTAGATTAGGTTGAAAGTTAGGGTGGTCACAATAATTCACAAACTCTGTGAACCATGAAATGTAGGTCAGTGTGAGATACGGATGCTTGCATCTTAGGATGGTCGCAATAAGTCACAATGTTAGTGAACCATGAAATGTAGTGCAAGCTGAGACATGGGTGCTTGCATTGAAGTTGTTATTCCTAGATGCAAGCTTGCACAAATTATCATCAATGGAGCTCTTATAGTTCTTGAGAAATGGACTCTAACATGAGGGCGGTCGCAATAATTCACAAAGTCAGTGAACCATGACATGTAGGTCAAGATCAGATATGGATGCTTGCATTAAAGCTGCTATTCAAAGATGCTAGCTTGTATCGAGTATCATTAATGAAGGTCTTATATTTCTTGAAAAATGGACTCTTACATTAGGGTGAAAGGTAGGGTGTCGGCAAAAGTTCACGGCTGGGCGAACAGACGGAAAACGGACTCCTTTATCGCGCCAAGCTCAAAGCAGGCGTGACAAAAACCATAGATACATGGAACGTGCTGCCTGAATCAGCATTAACGGCACCCTCACTGAACTTATTCAAAAGCTGTAAAAACTACCGCCGAGCTAATAAAACCGGACTAATACAGCATAAATATCGAAGCAGCTGATGAAGGTTACAGTAAATTACAGTAAGTCAAGTTAGAACGGCAACACAGCGCAAACACAAAAATAAAATACAACGAATGTCCACGAGAACTGATTTTTCCCTTTATGATGCGGAAGTTTCAAATGCGCCTCCATCAGTACTCTGAGTGCTTTGATTTAGGGAAGTCCTCTATGGAGTATAGAAATGAGCAAATGCTTCAATGATGGTCAGAAGAAGCGTTACAAGGACACTCTATAAGTGCAACATACAAACAAAGTGTTGGGAACAAATTTGCAAAGGACCGAGCAAAATTGCGAGCCCTCATCAGTAGGATTGCTAATGAATATGAGGCAAGCGAAGCATAAAAGTGCACAGTGCAAAGCTAAATCTAAGGCATCACCAACAGAACTGTCTGCCTTTAACTGCTGTTGCTCTATCAGCAACAGACGGTTCAGAGCTAACATTGGTATCATCAGCCATCTTAGAACACACGAACAGTAGCTTTTCTCACATGCGACTGGTCATTATGTCTCCCCCGAAAATTTTTTTTCGGAGAGACATATTGTTTTTTCCACGGGCGTCTGTGTCCGTCTGTCTGTCTGTACGTCTGTCACAAAATCGTGTCCGCTCTATAACTTAATCAAAGTACTGAAAGTACTGAGGAAAGTTGATTTATGAGGAAAAATTATTATATAACAATGTTAGTCGTAGATCAAGAAGTTATCTGGATATTTTGTTGAAAAAAAAATCTAGAGACTAACTTCCCATATCACAGGTCCTGGTGTATGAATGTCATTTGACGTGTCACCTGTAACAATTCTGATTCTGATTTGACAAGGTCCCAGAGGGTTAAAAAATTCGACAAAGAAATAATGATTCATTGATTGTTTTGAGTTAAACGACAGGTCAACCCTAGTGGATCATTTTTGTCGTCTCAAAGAGAAAGGGGGAAAAGAGATAGAAGAGACAGTAGAGGAGATGATCTGTTTAATTGTTTGATTTGATTTGATGTTTAACGTCCCCGTCGACACTGTAAAGGTCATTTTGGAGACGTTGCTTCCAACTTTGTGGCACCTTTACCCGACATTTAGATGAAATGACATCTCAAGCCCTGCCGCCCAATGAAACCAATAGGGTTTATAAGCATGGACGGGGCCTGGGCAGGCTTAGATCCTCTCAGCAGTTTACCAGTACTCGTGTGCGGGTCGGTTTCAACTCTGCGTGGAAGCATCATGCAGCCCATATATTTATTCAAGCCCCGATGGGCAGGGCCGTTGTAGAGAAGATGAAAGTGAGGGAAGAGGAGAAAGAGGAAAATGAATGGAAGTGTAGAAACAGAAGAAATAACACTCCCCCCCCCCCCCACACACACACTCTACCGTTACCTTCTGCAAGGACAGCAGGTGTTGCCAAACTGTAAGTCAATATTAGCTGGACTCCCCAGTGACACAAGATTACCTCACTCAACTACCCCCACGAAGAAATCAAAACACTGAGAGTACTGGTGGGTCGATCATCTCTGAGTGTAGGTTGCAAAAATGTCCTGAGCTGAGATTCGAACTGTTCGTTTAACTTAAGCAAGCACAGTAGAGCTGATCAGACATCGCGTTATGTGGCGTCTAATCATATAGATTCTGTTTGCCAATGCCCAACTGTACGAGCACAGTCCACCCGCCCCCGCCCATCGGGGCTTGAATAAATAAATGGGCTGCATGATGCTTCCACGCAGAGCTGAAAGTCCCGAAACATTGGAAGTAATGTCTCAAAATGACCTATACAGTGTTGACGGGGACGTTAAACCTTAAATCTAACAAACGAGCACAGTCCAGAATTTTCTTCTTACGCTGCGCTCTGACGTCTGTGGGTAGTACTTGGATTTTGTTTAACAGAGTGGGAAGGGTGCAAACGCAGCCCCCTCCCATTTGGAAATTATTTCAGATTCATACAGTTTTTCACCCTCTGCAAAATACCTGAAATTCGAATCCTCAACCCGCCCCTTTTCAGAGTCTGCGCACGGCCCTGAATCATGTTCAAAACTGTTGCTGCATACATATGGCGAACAGTGCCGACCTGATCAGAAGAAATGTACTCTATATCCGATCTTGGTCAACGCTGTATGTCTAATAACGGTACCACCTACAAAGTCTTGGCTACTCATATTTGCACTTAAACATTTCAGGGTTCTAAAATTAAGTTCTTAGCAGAAGGGCGAAAAGTCTATTTTTACTCGACTTGGCTTACATTTGGGTAACAGTTTTATAAATAGAATGTTCCGAAAGACGTCACGTGACATCGTGGCCTGGATTAAGATGTTGTTTTCTTTGTGAGCAACCTGGTATTCTAATACTTTTTCGTTTAACATTCAAATGCCACTATTTAAGCAAACAGTGAAGTTCCTGTGCGACCTGCTGATCAGACGCCACGTTCCGCGGCGTCTGATCTGGGTATTATCCAGCACACAATTCCTGTCAAGACTCTATAGATAGCTCTTGTTGCATTGATAAAAATAGCTCAACGTTTCACATTCTATTAATAGAACATAATATTGGTTTTCTCAAATCAGTTATGGTCACGCTGACAACAGCATGAATTCTGTTTGGCCATTTAGTAAATTAAGGAACCGATCGACCCGAAAACGGAAGAAAGAAAGATAAACGTGTCTGCCAATTTCTTCATGGTCAAACCATAAATTTCTAAATAAGCTCAGTACCTGCAGCGGGCACATGTGTCTTAGCAACGTCGCATCAACGTCGCATTGATACGACGATGCACATACGTTGTGCAGCCGCTTGGACATGTTGGAGCTATGTTCCCTTCGGGCGTCTGGACATAAAAAGGAGAATAACTTGCCAAAAAAAAAGATCATTTTTAAACCATTTGATTTAGACATTATAACCCTGATCAAACACTGCGTTTTCCCTAGGCGAATTAAAATATGTTTATTCCAACATGTACGGGGTCCTAAAAACATTAACCCATAAATGTCAATTGTTTCAATACTTGGACATTATAGACTAGAGGCCACAGAATGTTGATCGGTGTCTTCACTATTTGCTAAAGTACGGAACACAGCTTGCAACACGTGTTTTGTAATTACAGCTCTCGAAAGCAGGCGAATTGTAGGTCAGTAAAGGGTTGTTTAGTTGGTCACTGATAAGCTAACCCTTTTAATATGTTCTATAAAAGGGTTATCCTTTGGAAGCAAGGAATACACCACAGAACTAAAATATGGAGTGTACATGTTTTCTGGGCCAGACTAGCTAGTTTCGGCCAATTAGGCCTCATCAGTGACCCTCAGATACTTTTCAAAATTCCACAATGGAATCAATGATCCCAAAGGACAAGAAAATATAATCTACACTATGATGTAGGGCAGGGAGACGTTTTACCGCCGCCACACATTCCCACACACCAGCTGTAGCGAAGTTAAATATGTTCTATAAAAGGTTATAACCCTGTAGACCGGTGCAGACGCCGAGGAAGAAATACACTGTATCTATGCAAACCTTTCAGATCCTGATAAGACGGCACGTAGCTAGAATGTCTCGCCAGAATCTACATGCACACCGTTTGTTTTCATGTCAGTGAACTAATCAGAAATCCCTATCTATAAGAACATATTTGAAGCGAGAAGAGTCCTGTTTAGAAACGCAGGGATGAAAGAGTAAAACATAAATATCACCGGAAAGCGCGTAGGAAAATAGTCCCAGAGTACTGTTTTCTCTTCAGAATTCGTCTTTCTGTGCCAATTTATATTCAATCCGTATAAAGTCTCGAAAACTGAACTATTTTGAAAGACGTTCCATGCCTGAAAATTAATTTTCAAGAGTTCCTTTGGACTATTTTATGCAGCGAACGATCAGCGGAAGTGAAGTAACGCGGTCCAGTACCGGAAGTAGAAATGTAATGACAAAGAAACTTGATTTTAAAAATCAACTTTCAAAAACCGTTAAAGCTATCTTCACGAAACTTCCTAAAGGCATTAATTAATATTAGACGACGTGCATAGTGCAAGAACTATAACTCTCGCATTTATACTTTTTGAGTTTTCTCCCTTGGAAGTTTGTCGGGATGTATGTATGTATGGGCAACTCGTGTCCGGTCAATAACTTTCTTATTTTTTGACGGATTTTGAAATTACTTGGCAGTAATATGTGGAGCGCATGACACAGGTCGGTACCTTAAAGGTCAAGGTCATACATAGAGGTCAAAGGTAAAAAAGGGACATTTTTTTCGTGTTTGGTCAATAACTTTCTTAATTTTTGATGGATTTTGAAATTACATGGCAGAAATGTTAATCACCATGAGACGATGTGTTGGGTGCGTGACCAAGGTTGGTACCTCAAATGTCAAGGTCATACTTAGAGGTCAAATGTAAAAAAGGGGACTTTTTCTTGTTTGGTCAAAAACTTTCTTATTTTTTGATGGATTTTGAAATTACATGGCAGAAATGTTAAGCACCATGGGACGATGTGTTGCATGCATGGCCCAGTTTGGTACCTCAACGGTCAAGGTCATACTTAGAGGTCAAAAGATAAAAAGGGGGCTTTTTTCGTGTTTTGCCAATAACTTCCTAATTTTTTGATAGAATGTGAAATTACTTGGCAAATAATAAGTACCATGAGACAATGTGTCCGACGTATGATTAAGGCTGGTACATCAAAGGTCAAGGTCATACATAGAAGTCAAAGGTAAAAAAGGGGCCTTTTTGTGTTTGGTCAATAACTTTCTTATTTTAGATGGATTTTGAAATTGCATGGCAGAAATGTTAAACACCATGAGACGATGTGTTGCACGCATGACCCAGTTTGGTACCTCAAAGGTCAAGGTCATACATAGAGTTCAAAGGTCAAAAAGGGGCCTTTTTGTGTTCAGTCAATAACTTTCTTATTTTTAGATGGATTTTGAAATTACTTGGCAGAAATGTGAACTTTCATAAGAGGATGTGTTGCGTGCATGACCCAGGTTGGTACCTCAACGGTCAAGGTCGTACTTAGAGGTCAAAGGTAAAAAGGGGCCTTTTTTCGTGTTTGGTCATATAACTTTCTTATTTGTAGATGGATTTTGAAATTACATGGTACAAATGTTAACTACAATGAGATGACGTGTCTCTTTAATGACCCATGTTGGTACCTCAAAGGTCAAGGTCATACTCAGAGGTCAAAGGTAAAAAGGGTGCCTTTTTTAGTGTTCAGTCAATAACTTTCTTATTCCTGGATGTATTGAGAAATTACTCGGTAGAAATGTTAACCATCATGAGATGATGTGTTGTGCGCTAGACCCAGGTCAGTACCTCCAAGGTCAAGGTCATACTAAGAGAACAAAGGTCAAAAAAGTCTTTTTTTGTGTGTCCAGTCAATATTTTTTTTATTTCTGGATGGACTTTTTAAAGTAGCTTGCAGAAGTAATAACCTTCATTAGACAATGAGTCATGTGCAAGACCAAGGTCCATACCTCCAATGCCAAGGTCATACCTTGAGGTCAAGGTAAAAAGGGGCCTTTTTGTGTACGATCAATAACTTTCTTATTCTTTGATGGATTATGAAATTACTTGGCAGTAATGTTAACTATCATGAGACGATGTGTTGTACCTCAAAGGTCGAGGCCATACTTAAAGGTCAAAGGTAAAAAAAAGCTGTTTTGTTTACGGTCAATAAGTTACTTTGCAGAAATGTCTTGCACACAAAACCAAGGTCAATACTTCCAATGTCAAGGTCATACTTAGAGGTAAAAAAGGGGGAGACATCTGGGTTTTGGTAGAAAAACAAATTCTAGTTGGTAGTAATGACGGACCATCTATTATGATTGACCCATTTAGTACCGGAAATCCAAAAGGGGTACTTGGCAAACAGTGCAGGCCCAGAACGTGGCGTCTGATCAGGACCTACACTGTTTGCAAAAAGTTCAGCTATTTTCCAAATATATTTTAAAGAATGGACTCCTGCCATATATAAGGAGTAAGATTCCATTTGGTACAAAAAGGGGTAACCTTCAATAGCTCGAACTAACCCCAACGATAAGTGACATAGTGTACCACTATCTCGAACATTTTATGGTCCCAAAAGTGTTTGAGACGTTGAAGTTGAACTATAGTAACCCTATTTGTGTTTATTGTCTTTCAGTCGGAGATAACAATGTTAGAAAATGGACAGTTTGTTTGTGTGGATTGCCATTATGTGACTTCAAAACGCAGTAACTGGTTCAAACATAGGAGAAAACATTTGGGTAAGATTCAATTTACTTTATTCCTTTAGCCTTGTTGATCGTAGGTGCATTCCTGATTTTCTGTCTTCAGCTGCTGATTGTAAGCTTGCATAGTAAGACGAGGTCGATTTCTAATCATAGCCCATCTTTATTCTGGATTTACCATGGTTTTCCGTAACTCTGTCATTCCATGATTCTGTGACTGCAAAAGTTAAATAGCATTTTGCTTAAGGGGAATGGGAACACCTAGCACATTTTCCGCCATTTTTTCAAAGGGAGACAACATTCGGGACTTCCTGTACGCTGTTCTGTAAGACCTGTCCCACTGAAAAAGGGGTCAACTCTTAAAGGAAAGAATTTGCTCCTTAGGAGCAAATTCTTTCCTTTAAGAGTTGACCCCTATTGACATGGGAGACAAAAATTGAAGGTGTTCCCATTCCCCTTAATAAGTTCTGTTTGTGGTCCTACTTGAATAAAACTTCTACTACACTTTGTCTCTAAGGTAAGGAAGGTGTAGTAGCAGAATGGTGACCAAGGGCCCACAATTGTTGGAGTTACGTCCCTTGGTAAGTTTTCAAATTTTCCCATCTTGAAATTTGCGGATCATATTTCTCAGGAACTTTGAAAGCTAGAAAGTGAAACTTCATATAAACTTGGACAATGACTGGAAATATCATGTATATCAGAATAGGGGTCAGGAGCCCATAACTCTGAGTTATGTCCCTTGTTAGGTTTTCAAATGTAAAAATGGATTTTGCTTAATATCTTTTATGTTTGTTGTCCTACTTCAGGTTAACTCATACTGTACTAGGCCTCTAAGGTAAGAAAGGTGCATTAGCAGAATAGTGACAAAGGGCCCGTAGCCCTAAGAGTTATCTCCCTTGGAAGGCTTTCAAATTTTGCTATTCTTTAAAGTTTTTGTAACAGATTTCTCAGGAACTATGAAAGCTAGAAAGCTGTTCACTTTGGATAAACATGGGCAATGATTGGATGTATCTTATATACTGAAAGTATGATTATTTATGTCCCTTGATAGGTTTTCAAATTTTAAAATGCATTTTGCTTAATAACTTAACTTTGTAGACCTACTTCAATGAAACTTATACTACACTTGGTCTCTAAGGTAAGGACAGTGTAATAGTAGAATGGTGACAAAGGGCCCGTAACTCTTGAAGTTATGTCCCTTGGAAGATTTTCAAATTTTGTCATTCTTGAAATTTTTCGTAACAGATTTGTCAGGAACAATGAAACCAAGATAGCTGAAAGTTTATATAGACATAGACAATGACTGGCTGTATCGTAAATACCAGAATAAGCGCCAAGGGTTCATGTCTCTTGGAGTAGGTTTTCAAAAAATAAAAATACCATTTGTTTAATAATTTGTATATTCGGGGTCCTACCTGGGTGAAACTTGTACCGTATTATGTCTCTCAAGTAAGGAATATGTAATAGCAGATCAGTGGCAAAGGGCCTATTACTCATAGAGTCTCAATTTATGTAGGTTTGAAAAATTTGCAATTCTTGAAAATTTTCGTAACATATTTCTCAGGAACTATGAGAGCTGTAAGTTTGTATAAGCATGGACAATGACTGGATGTATCCTGTGTACTAGCATAACAGTCATTGGTCCATAACTATTGGATTTATTTCCCTTGCTAGGTTTTCAAAAAAAAAAAAAAAAAAAGAATAAAATGCATTTTGCTTAATAACTTTTATGTTTGTTGTCCAACGTCAATGAAACGTATACCTATCCTCAAACAAGAGGGCCAAGATATCGCTAACCTGTGGACCATAAAATCATGAGGGTTGTTTAGAAAAAAATAAGAAACTGTGAAAGAAGGCAAGGCATGTTTGTTAACTGGACTAATATAAATATCTTCATAGGTCCAGGGTTGTCAACACAGTTGTACATCAGTTGAACCCTTAGGCAGGGTCATATTTTGGCCCTAAGGCTATAATTTGAAAATCTTGGTACAGGTCCGCTAGAAAAAAACCTTTAAGTGACGTTTCTTCCTTTACCAGTGGATGGATTTTGGAATAATTTCACAGGAATGTTCCTTGAGTGACCTCTACCAAAATTTCTCACAGCTTAACTTGGATGCCACCAGAGCTAAAAATAGAAAAAAAAACTTTAAATGACTTTTCCCGGATTATGAAATATTTTCACAGGAATATCCCTTGGGTGACCCTTTACCAAAATTGCCACATTTAGCCTAAGTATTCTGACACCTGAACTCTTGCCATGCGTGTTCTAAAATTTGAACAAGTACAATTTACAACCCTGCTTTGTACCTAAAAATAACTGGATGGGAAGCAAAAAGTGTTCTGTGGCTTCTTATCTGGGTCTGCACTGTTTGCTCTGGTCTGTCCCTCCGAATACATATTGTAATTACAATATCCAGCGTCCTCTGTATTACAGGAATAAAACCCCACCAGTGTCCTTTCTGCTCCTACAAAGCCGCAACAAGCAGCAACTTGAAACGACACATTGGTATCCACCAAGATATCCGGGAGTTTACATGCCACATGTGTTCAATGGCTTTTCGACAGAAGATCCATCTAGAGAGGCATCTAAAGTACAGACATGAGGTGAGTTAGAAGTGAATTTACTAGAATATGCATTTAGATCAGGATGCCACCTGTTCTTTATTATTGCTTGGAAAGTTGAAACAGTTAGTTGTCTTACCTGAGCACAAGGTGCCCAAGATGAGCTATTCTGGTAGCTTTCGATCTGTTGGCAATATTTTCTTCAAACACTATCTTCTCATTAACCTTTTAACCATTTTCAAAATAATTTACACAAATGTTCCATTGTAGCCTTGTAGGAAACTTACTAAAATGCTTCTGCTCAGTTGAAAAATGGCTATCAGAGCTATACATAGAAAAATCTTAAAACACCTGCATTCAAAGCAGTGGCTAAATAGAAGTGACGGCAATGAGAGACACCAAAGGCAAAGAAAAACAAACATGATATAACTAGACCCTAATAGAAACACCAATAGTGGAAAGCCAAAAGGACAGTTACTTTCCCACAAAATGGCCAATTGGCTATCTGAAACAAAAAAATATACAAGCGATACATACCATAACGACAAACCATAACAAAAATAAACCGCAACAGAAAAAAGGCCTTGGAACTGTCAGTGAAAGGAATTCACTCAGGGACTCAAATCGAGCTGCAATACTCACGCTTATTTTTGTCACGATTTAGACAACTTATTTGTTCAGTCCACATGAAGGCCTCCTAACTCATCACTGCAACATCTCCGAGAACACAAAAGTCAAACAACCACTGAGATGAAACAGCAGCAATGAACCATTGAAATAATGGAGTTAAAGAAAACCAACAGTACAATCACTGCTAAATGGTTCCACAACAATTTGGGACAGATCTATCAATAAAAAAAACTCTTTCAAGCTGCTAAATGTATTTAAAAATAATTTCACCAAAATGTTTCTTTTTATAACTCGCTACCAAAAATGCACAAATGGTTCAGCTTCTCCGAACAAAATTCTTGCCAGAGCCAAAGAAGAGATGCAGTTGTCCATCTTCACCAATTTCTTCAATGGAAAACTCTCTTAATTAAACCACGAAGTCAGTTTCAAAATAATTTTACCCTGGTGTTTATTTTGTAGCCCTGTACAGAAATTGCTAAACTGGTTCCATTCCTTTCAACCAGTTTGGCAAGAGCGGAAAAAGGAAAAGAAAGAAACACCTTAAAACGACATCTCATGATTGCAAAATAATTTCACAATTGTTTCTCTGATGACCCAGTACCATATTTGCTAAAACGGTTCCCTCCCAATGAACAAGGTGGCTACCAGAACTAAAACTGGAAAAAAGTTAGAGTCTTTCCTCAAGCCAATGGCCGGAGTTCAAGCCAGTGGATCATAGATATGTTATTCTTATGACCCTCTGTTGAATTTTTAGCTCGCCTGTACGAAAGTACAGCAAGAGCTATAGCAGTCTCACTGGCGTGGGCGTATCCATGTACGTAACTCTGTTAAAGTTTTTAGCTCACGTGTCATGTATTCACAGGGTAAGCTTTTGGGATCATTTTTCGTCCATCGTGCATGCGTCCGTCCGTCCCTAAACAATTTCTTCAAACGACATCTCCTCCTAAACCACTGATCGGATTTTTACCAAACTTCACAGGAATGATCCTTACGTGATCCCCTTTCAAAGTTGTTCAGACCGGCCCCGATAGCTCAGTTGGTAGAGTGTCCGCTCCGGGGAACGGGAGGTCTCGGGTTCGATCCCAGGCCGCGACATACCAAAGTCGTTGAAAATGGTACTAGCTGCTCCTCGCTTGGCACTCAGATTTACGGGGTAGAGCTAGGACTGGTCGATCCAGTGTCAGGATAATGTGACTGGGTGTGGTATCATGTAATGTGTCTGGGACATGATACTTCAGTGAGGCAGCACTATAAACGTGAGCATTGAGCTCCCTGTCGCAACCAGACACCGTCGTGATATGACTGAAAAATTGTTGAAAGCGACGTTAAACCCGAATTCACACACACACTTTCAAAGTTGTTCAAATGGTTCCGGTCTGTTGCACATCTAGTTCATAGGAGCCAAAAATAGATTTTTTTTCACCCAAATTAAAAAAATCTTCTTCTCTGAAACCACAAGGCCCAGGTCTTTGATATAAGGTATGAAGCTTCATCTAGTGGACCCCTACAAAGATTGTTCAAATTATAGTGCTTGGGCCAAAAATGCCCCCGCCAAGGTGCCCTTTGGTTTTACATGGGCTTATATAGGGAAAATCTTTAATAATCATCTTCTCTGAAACCGTAAGGCCAAGGTCTTTGATATTTGGTATGAAGCTTCATCTTGTGGACCCCTACAAAGATTGTTCAAATAATAGTGCTGGGGCCAAAAATGCCCCGCCCAGGGGCCCTTTGGTTTTACATGGGCTTATATAGGGAAAATCTTTAAAAATCATCTTCTCTGAAACCGTAAGTCCCAGGTCTTTGATATTTGGTAGGAAGCTTCATCTAGTGGACCCCTACCAAGATTGTTCAAATTATAGTGCTCGGGCCAAAAATGCCCCTGCCCCGGGCCCCTTTGGTTTTACATTGGAAAATATATAAGGAAACTCTTTAAAAAATTTCTTCTCTGAAACCTAAAGGCCCAGGTCTTTGATATTTGGTATGAAGCTTCATCTAGTGGACCCCTACCAAGATTGTTCAAATTATAGTGCTGGGGCCAAAAATGCCCCCGCATGGGGGCCCTTTGGTTTTACATGGGCTTATATTGGGAAAATCTTTAAAAATCTTTTTCTCTGAAACAACAAGGCCCAGGTCTTTGATATTTGGTATGGAGCTTCATCTAGTGGACCCCTACCAAGTTTGTTCAAATTAAAGTGCTGGGGCCAAAAACGCCCCCCGCCCCAGGGCCCTTTGGTTTTACATGGGATTATATAGGGAAAATCTTTAAAAAATCTTCTTCTCTGAAACCATTAGGCCAAGGTCTTTGATATTTGGTATGAAGCTTCATCTAGTGGACCCTACCTAGATTGTTCAATATAGTGCTGTGGCCAAAAATGCCTCCGCCCCGGGACCCTTTGGTTATACACGGGCTTATATAGGGAAAATCTTTAAAAATCTTCTTCTCTGAAACAGCAAAGCCCAGGTCTTTGATATTTGGTGAGGCTTCATCTAGTGGACCCCAACCAAGATTGTTAAAATTATAGTGCTGGGGCCAAAAATGCCCCAACTCCGGCCCCCTTTGGTTTTACATGGGCTAATATAGGGAAAATCATTAAAAATCTTCTTCACTGAAACTGCAAGGCCCAGGTCTTTGTTGTTTGGTATGAAGCTGCATCTAGTGGACCCCTACCAAGATTGTTCAAATTATATTGCTGGGGCCAAAAATGTCCCCGTCCCGGGGCCCTTTGGTTTTACATAGGCTTATATAGGGAAAATCTGTAAAAAATCTCTGAAACCGCAAAGCCCAGGTCTTTGATATTTGGTATGAAACTTCATCTTGTGGACCTCTACCAAGACTGTTCAAATAAAAGCCCTGGTCCAAAAAATGCCCCCGCTCCGGGGCCCTTTGGTTTTACATAGACTTATATATGGAAAATCTTGAAAAATCTTCTTCTCTGAAACCACAAGGCCTAGGTCTTTTTTATTTGGTATGAAGCTTCATCTATTGGACCTCTACCAAGAATGTTCAAATTATAGCCCTGAGACCAAACATACCCCGCCTCGGGGCCCTTTGTTTTTACATAGATTTATATAGGGAAAATCTTAAAAAAAATCTTCTCTGAAACCACCACAAGGCCTAGGTCTTTGATATTTGGTATGAAGCTTCATCTAGTGGACCTCTACCAAGATTGTTCAAATTATGGCCCTGAGGCAAAAAGTGCCCTTGCCTCTGGGCCCTTTGGTTTTACATAGATTTATATAAAAACACAAGGCCTAGGTCTTTGATATTGGTGTGAAACTTCATTTTGTGGACCTCTATCAAGATTGTTCAAATTATAGCCCTGGGGTCAAAAATGCCCCCACCCGAGACCCTTTGGCTTTACATAGACTATTATAGAGAAATCTTTAAAAATCTTCTTCACTGAAACTGCAAGGCCCATGTCTTTGATATTTGGTATGGAGCTTCATCTAGTGGGCCTCTACGAAGATTGTTCAAATTATAGCCCTCGGGCCACAAATGCCCCCGCCCCGGGGCCCTTTGGTTTTACATAGACTTATATAGAGCTAATCTTTGAAAATCTTCTCTGAAACAGCAAGGCGCAGGTCTTTGCTATTTGGTGTGAAGCTTCATCTAGTTGACCTTTATCAAGATTGTTAAATTATAGCCCTGAGGCCAAAAATGCCCCCGCCCCAGGGCCATTTGGTTTTACTTAGGCTTATGTAGGGAATATCTTTAAAAAATCTTCTTCTCTAAAACCGCAAGGCCCAGGTCTTTGATATTTGGTGTGTAGCTTCATCTAGTGGACCTTTGCCAAGATTGTTCAAATTATAGCCTTTGTTGATATTTGGTATGAAGCTTCAGCTTTTTAGACCTCAACATTATGTACATTATAGCCCTGGGGTCAATAATGGCCCTCCCCGGGCCCACTTGTTACTCTGTGGATCAGGTCATCGATCCAGGGCCATCATGGCCCTCTTGTTTGTTAAAGTTTTCTATTGCTGTATATCTCTAAAACCACTTAATGGATTTAGTTAGTTCTTGAACTGATGTTACATATTGGTCTAAAGTTTTGCACAGTACCAGCCCCATCTCGCGGACTTAGAAATTTAATGTTGAAGTTTTTGGTTAAAGTTTTCTATTGCTCTATATCTCTAAAACCATTTGATGGATTTGGTTAGTTCCTGGACAGATGTTACATATAAGTCTAAAGTTTTGCACAGTACCAGCCCAAACCCCCTCAATGATCTTGAGGTCAAGGTCACGGATTTAGAAATTTAATGTTGAAGTTTTTGATTAAAGTTTTCTGTTGCTCTATTTCTCTAAAAGCACTTGATGGATTTACTTCTTGAACTGATGTTACATATTGGTCTAAAGGTTTGCCCATACCAGCCCCACCCCCTCAGTGACCTTGAGGTCAGGGTTAAAGTTAAAAACAACATTTCTTCTACAGTGGTTATTAGGGGTACCATCTGGTTCTCTTTTAATTGCTGCAGTCTGTTAGGCAGTTTTACAGAAGAAAAATTCATTTTTGATAACTTGCCTTCATCCAACTTAGGCCCCCAAAGGCGAGCTATGTTGTCTTCTGACAACTCGTTTAAAATGGTCCTACTCAACATAAATATATGGCTATTAGAGCTTAAAACAGAACTCTTTAAACAACTTCTCTGTCCAGCATCATGGCAAAACTAAACTAAATAATTATAATGAAGCAAAGTGCAAGACTGTCACAATTGTAAAAATGGAAGGAAGTTTCCAAAGTTTTGCACTAAAAGTGGATGGTCTCCTAGACTCCTATGCATCTTGACTCAGGTGTCTATCATGAATTTTGCTTTATCATATGAAGTCGCGTCTGAGAGTGTGATAACGCCATGTAATATTTTCCATAATCCACTAGTGGATTAAATATGCAAATTAGCTAGATACGTCCCGTAACGTTACATGTACGACGTCCTTATCGTTGGCGTGTTTACTAATGGCGGAATATTGACATATTTGTTGAAAAATCGTGCATAAAATGCATTTTAATGTCATATGATAAATAGAATCTTGCATTCGTGTTCATGTTTTATTGAATTTATTAAACTTGTTGAGGAAAAGAAATAAAATGCTCGGCAAAGCCTCGCATTTTATCCCTTTTCCTCAACTCGTTTAATAAATTCAATAATACATGAACACTCATGTAAGATCATCTCTATCTGTTGAGCTAGACTCGTTGGCACAGTCTGATGCACATCCGACTTAAGATCAGGAGGTCACTAGTTCAATTCCTTTCCATTCTTGCATGAAGATAAATCAGGAAATATTTTATGGTCATTCAGTTCCTTCCTCAGTTTCAGAAGGGCAATTGTCATTTTTGGTGAAATAATGAGAACCACTTGTTCTCATTATTTCACCATTTATTTGGGACAAAATGTATTAAGGCTTGCTAATTGCAAAAGGCATACTTTGTCCTCATAAGCTGCCTCAATATTTTCTCTTACTTCAGGAGAAGAAAGTGAAGTGCCCACTATGTGAGTACACTTGCGCTAATGAGAACCCCGATCTGAAGATCCACATCAAGAGACGACATATGCCACTACCTGATGGCTCAGTCCTACCCTTCACATGTGACGAGTGTGGTATCATGACTGTAAGCAAGAAAGACTTACGACAGCACAAAAAGTTTCATAAGAAAGGGCCAGAGTTGAAGTTATTCTGTGAATTTTGTAGTTTTGTGACAGACTGCGAGAGTCGTCTCAAGCGACATATGTATATACACACAAAAGAGAAACCATTCCAGTGTGGGCTGTGTGCATATCGGGCAACACAGAAAGAACATGTATTGAGGCATATGAAGACACAACATGATATTGAAGTGACAAAGAAAAAGAAAACTTTATTGCAAACGAAGGAAAAGGACATTGATACAGAGTCAGGGGATTCTGATGGAGATGGTAAGAATCCATTTGACCAGGCAGACTATTCCAGCACAGACAGGATATTTGCGTGTAATCATTGTACAATGAGATTTGCAAAACTAATCAATCTCTACAAACATTTATATTCTCAGCATAAATCATTAATGCCAGATCCATCTGCCAGTGATTTTCAATGTGTTGTCTGTGAGTTTAGAACAAACAATAAGAAAAATTTACTTGTCCATATGAGAAAACACAACATGCAGGACCAGACCCCACCAAGCCATGTATATTCTTGTGTGCTGTGTCGATACATTAATCCTCGTAGAAAGAACCTGTTTCAACACATGAAAAAGAAGCATGGAATTGAAATAATGGTGAAAGAGGATGGTTCAACAAACTGTTTCCTGAGCACAAATAATTCTTCTGTAGTTCTGGGTAGAGAAGAAGGTGACCCTAACGTTATGTCACTATCTGATATTGTCACCACTCACTCTTTAGATGACAACACTCTCCAAATAGTGACAGATGACAGTACAAATAATTCATTGCAGATTATTACAGATGACAAGACAAATTCAAATGTTTCCATTGAAAATGTGATAAATATTGAAGATATAGCCTCTTATGTTGTCAACTCTACGACTCAAGATCTACAAGTAGGTGCTGACAGCAGCCCTGTTAACACAGTATCAAGTTTCCAGATACATACTCAGGCAGGGTTCCCAGCTTCTCTGGCTGAACATGAAGCAGCTGAGGCAATAGAAGGTCTGCAGGCACTGGCTCAACAAGCAGGTCTCTTAGAGTCCCAAGCTGTAGAAACAGAAGTTGACTCTGCCATTGTTGCAGGAGATATTATTGACACATCAGGCATAATATCTGAACAGGATGTGATACAGTCTCAGGAAGGGACTTCACAACAGGACGTGATGTCACATGTTCAAGAAGTGATTTCACAACAGGAAGTGAATTCACAACAAGAAGTGATGGCATTGCGCCAAGAAGTGATTTCACAACAGGAAGAGAATTCACAACAAGAAGTGATGGCAGTGCAGCAAGAAGTGATTTCCCAACAGGATGGAGTGACACTGCCACAGGAAGGAGAGATGGACAGTGGAATACAGTTGTCAACAGATCAAATCAATGAGCTTTCTACAGGAGATTATGTTGAGATAAATGGGGAAGTCTATAAAGTTGAAATTTCCTCAGATAATGCTGTCTCCTTTCAAAGTAGATGATTTCGGTAATGTGTCCATCAACAAAACATAACATGATAACTGTGTTAAAATTTGACCAGTCAATATTTGAAACATTATTTCATTGGACATGACAAGTGACAACCAGTTGTCAACACTTTACTGTCAGCAGCAAACACTCACTGTTCACAGTCAGGATGAACGTTATTTGTTTGATTTTGTTTGTTTGTTTGTTTGATTTGAGGTTTAACGTCCCCGTCAACATTGTAAAGGTCATTTTGGAGACGTTGCTTCCAAATTTGTGGGACCTTTAATCCGACAATGAGTAGAAATGACATCTCAAGCCCTGTCGCCCAATGAAACCAATAAGGTTTATAAGCATGGATGGTCCGACTCGCACTGCTTTGCCTGGGCAGGCTTAGATCCTCTAAGCGGTTTACCAGTACTTGTGTGCGGGTCAGATTCAGCTGGAGGTGGAAGCATCATGTAGCCCATATATTTCTTCAAGCCCCAATGGGCGGGGGCCTGTTATTTGTTTGAGTGATAAAAATAATATTTGAGCCAGCGCATGACAAAATCAACAAGAAGTCTTGATGACTGATGAAGACTCAGATCAGCATACACATTCGTGCAGTCTTATCAGAGTGTTCACTGATTGCATATACCTAATATAGGCTAGTATCTCTGCAAAGAGATATAAGCATAAGGTCTTGTCATAGTGGTTGCAGGTGCAGGTTGATTTGAGTCTGTGCTGGTCTCACCGGTCTTATTGTAGGTTTTGTTATGCGCCGGCTCATTTGATAATGGCTTCATTAAAACAAATATATACATATATATATGACTCAGCAGGAAAAGGTACCTTATGGGTGTCTGAAAATGCTAACGTGAAAAGCAAAGCAGATAATGCATTGATCAGGTGTCATTATGATTTGAAGGGACTGTAAGACATGGGACTATAGGAAAGCCAACCATCCAATTTATTTAAAAAAACAAAACATTTTGCTTTTGTAAAGTATGCAATTTGCATATTGCAGACCAAAGAGAACATTCTAAGCTTTCCAAAACTGCTTTTGTCTTGAAATCTGTTGCAATGGTGGCCAAGATATCATAGATTGTATAGTAAATAATTTGCATGGATTATGCATATCAGCTGTATATAAACTTTGTTCAAAACCAGTTTTCAAAAACAATATATTTAAACAAACTTCTAGAAGGGAATAAATTGATTTTCTTGCAAAAGTCCTTAAACAAGATTGATATTTTTCATCAACTCGTAAATTCAGTGCAATGTCTTAAATTCCCTACAAAATTCATATCTGAATGTTGCTGGTATGTTGTTTGGTTCAGCAGTTAGCACACTTTTGGTCATCCAAGAACACTAGAGGCAATATGCACAAATTCTAAACAGCAATTGCTTGCATATGAGGTATTCTAATTAAAAAAATGCATTTAATAGTTTATAGATTGAAAACTGTCCACAGCTGTCAAGCATGTATACTTCTTTTCATGGGGGAACATATAGGTTTGAAAATTGTTGAATATTTCTGCTGAACAACAGCATATTTGTGATTCTGTGAACTTCTTGAGAAGAGATGAATACTACATACCAACTTTCTAACAGGATAAAGAAATTTGAAAATCAATCATTCTGTGTGATAATTGAACAGTTGCACACAAATCTTTTCTTGTTTCAGTTTTAGCATTACAATAACACACCGTGAGATATAGTGCATTCTTGTTTCAGTTTTAGCATTACAAAAACACACGCATTTGTACACATCTCCAAAATGGCTACTTTTCTGATGAAAATCTTTGATATTTTGCTTATAAATACTGCAAACATAGGTTGTGAGTGCTTGTAAGAACTGCCTCATTTTTGGAGCAAAAATAAGAAAAATAATGTATACCCCCCGTAAACCCCAGTTTTCTCTATATGAAGTGGGGTATAGGGGGTCTTCATTTCATGGACTTGTTCATGTGATGGCCTTCAAACCAGAATTTTGCATCGAATAATGGCTGGGAAATAATATGTTGGGTTAATCATGACACTTAGTGAACCAATCCCTTTTAGTAAGAAAGTATGGACAACATTGGGTTGTGAGCAAAGTAAAACTGTATCTCTTTTTAATAGGGTTCACTTATTTGCTCATAACACAATTTTCTCTGCTTCCTTATTGGGGACAATTGTAATCTTATAACTTTACTCGATTGCCTAACCAGTTTAGACAGGAAACCCCTAAACGGGTCTGTGGCAAACAGTGCAGGCCTAGATCGCAACATCTGATCAGGGCTTGCACTGTTTGCAAAAAACAGTTCTGCCTATTTTTAAGCGAATTCCTAATAACTCAAAACTGACACCCCTAAATTTAAATATGGACTTCTACTATATATAGTCACTTGTGTGGAAGATTCAGCTCAGCTTAACCCATATCCTGCTGAATAAATTAATTTAACCACACCCATTTCTATCTACCTGTCAAATTACATTTACATACGAGCATACTTCATCACAAGAAGATGCATACATAATTCAGACCCCCTTGAACCCCACTTTTATATAGTAAACCCTGCAAACCTTATTGTTCTTATTTCTCTAAAAATAGATTGTGAATACTCATTAGAACCGCCTCAATGAGGCAGTTCTAACGTATCCACAATCTATATTTTGAGCAGAAATAAGAAAAGTGTCACAATTTTTCATCTAAAATTTTCATTTTTTTAGGCTGTAACTTTTACAATGTATTTGTATTGGCATGTTTTCCCCGTACATCATCAAAGTGCAGATTATATTTTCTTGTCCTTTGGGATCATTGAGTTCATTTGATATCTTTTTGAAAATAGAGTTCTGCTTAAGCCGGTGCAAGAGGGTGTGGCCGGTGTTGCTCATTTCATGTGAAATGTTTCCAGCATCTTTACCTTTGAAGATGACAATATAGATCCCGATAGTCCCCAAAAGAATGGTAAAGTTAAAAAGTTTTGGTCATTCGTAAAGTCCCTGAAAAAGGATGCGTTTGGGATCACTTCGCTAAGGGAAAATGGAATTCTAAAAACAGATGCGCGCAATAAGGCTAATATTTGCAATAAACAGTTTCAATCAGCATTTACGTGTGAAACTGATGGTGAGCTACCATCTAAAGGTGCAAGTCCATTCCCCTCTATGGGTGACATAACAGTTGACCCCAATGGGGTCGCTAAACTGTTAGGTAAGCTCAAGATACATAAGGCATCTGGGCCCGATGACCTGAATGCCAGGGTACTTAAGGAATGTAGTGCTGAAATATCTCCTGTGTTGGCCTTTATCTTCAACCAATCACTTGCCCAGGGCGCTGTACCAGATGACTGGCGACAAGCAAATGTAACCCCGGTCTATAAAAAAGGGGAAAAATATGATGCAGCAAATTATAGACCAGTGTCGCTAACATGCATCTGTTGCAAAACCCTGGAGCATATATTAGTAAGCAACATCAACAAGCACTTAGCCTTTGAGAGCATTCTTGCTGACTGTCAACATGGTTTCTGGAGTCAAAGGTCTTGCGAAACGCAGCTTGTTCAATTTTACCATGACATTGTGAGCAATCTGGATGGGGCCACAAACCGTGGCCACAAACAGACTGACTTGATCATCATGGACTTTGCTAAGGCCTTTGACAAGGTACCTCACAGAAGGCTATTACATAAACTGGAGTACTATGGGATAAGAGGATCCACACATAGGTGGATTAGCTCATGGCTCTCTGGGCGCTCGCAACGGGTTGTGCTTGATGGCCAAGCGTCTGGTGCGGTCCCTGTTTTGTCTGGAGTCCCCCAAGGTTCGGTCCTTGGACCGGTCCTTTTCTTGGTTTTCATTAATGATCTCCCCGGTAATATCAGGTCATCGGTCCGTTTGTTTGCTGATGATTGTGTCCTGTATAGGAACATATATTCTCCTTCTGACTGTCTTATTTTACCAGATGACCTGGATCAACTTGCACAGTGGGAGGCCGATTGGCAAATGAAGTTCAATGTGGCCAAATGTCACTCAATGAGAGTGTCACGACACCCTCCGGACAAGCAAATTAAGTTTGACTATACTCTTCACCAGCAAGTTTTGGAGCATGTTCAGTCCGCCAAATATCTTGGTATCACCGTCAGTGCCGGTCTTGATTGGGGTCAACATATCTCAGAGATTACAGCTAAAGCAACTAGGACTTTGGGATTCCTTGGACGAGAATTGGCTTTTGCACCTAGGGGGACGGGGGATGTTGCATATAAAACATTGGTTCGCCCTCAACTTGAATATGCATCACCCATTTGGCATCCCTATGTTAAAACTCAGGCTCGGCAGGTGGGGTGCAGAGGGCAGCTGCTCGATGGACCTGTGGGCGATGGCGAAATAGAAGTAGCGTCGGTGGCATGCTTAGTGGGCTGGGGTGGCCGTCCCTTCTACAAGATACACTCTGATTCAGTGTCTATTGATAAAGATAGGTACTTGACCCCTGTAACAGTGTCGACCCAGGCAAGGGCATCAAAAGTAAACGACTCACAGTGTCGTGGATTCCGGTCCTGTAGTGGTGCCCTGGGTAGCTCGTTCTTTCCTAGAACTATTCCCCAATGGAATAGTCTTCCCTCCTCTGCGGTGAGTGCCAAGTCCGCAGAGGAGTTCGGGGCCCGGGCAGTTTAGGGTTGGGACTTGGGGGTGTGCGTTTTGTGATACCTCTGTTATGCAGATTGTAAATAGTTTTAAGGAAGCATCCAGTGTCTCTCTTTTTTTTTTTTTTTCAGCTAAATTCTAAATTTAGCCACCCAATCAACTGAGGTAATGGCCAGATATGACCGACTAAGTATATGAAGATAGATAGATAGATAGATAGATAGATAGATAGATAGATAGATAGATAGATAAATAATATATTAGCTGCAGATCTTGTTCAGATGGCTTCTAAAAAGTCCAATCTGATTTGGATCTACATTGTTTGCAAAGTTAAGGGTTGTCGTGTTCAGCGGGATAAGGGTTAAAATGGGATACAAGTCATAGATTATAAGAATCTTATATGGGTGTGTTGGGTGGAAGGAAAAATCCGTTCCGAGGGTCACTGTCCGGCATCACAAGGCTTGCTGAGTGATGCCTTACAGTGATCCCTGACTGATGGGTTTTTCTATCCACCCCTCACACCCATATAGGATTCTTTTTTATAAAAAAAGTGGGGCTGCCCCGCTTGAAAAGTGGGGCTATATTGGATTTGCCCTGTCATTCCGTAATTCTGTAATTCCGTAATTCCGTTATTCCGTTATTTTTTCGTCACAGTTTTCCCCGAAACTAAGAGAGCTAGAAAACTAAAACTTTGTATACACGTGGACAATGGGTGCCTCCACGGACCTTACCGAAATTATGACCAAGGGCCCATAACTCTTGGAGTTATCTCCCCTGATAGGTTTTTTTAAATGAAAATGTTTGGTCACAGTTTTCTCAGGAACGAAAGAAGCTAGAAAGCTCAAACTTTGCATAAATGTGGACAATGGGTGGATATAGGGAGCTTACCAAAATAATGGCCAAGGGCCCATAACTGTTGGAGTTATCTCTCCTGATAGGTTTTTTAAATAAATGAAAATATAGGTTTTTTTTAAATGAAAATGTTTGGTCACAGTTTTCTCAGGAACTAAAGAAGCTAGAAACCTCAAACTTTGCATAAATGTGGACAATGGGTGGATATAGGGAGCTAACCAAAATAATGGCCGAGGGCCCATTACTTTTGGAGTTATCTCCCCTGATAGTATAGTTTTTTTTAATAAATGAAAAGGTTTGGTGACAGTTTTCTCAGGAACTAAGAAAGCTAGAATACTGAAACTTTGTATGAACATGAAAAGTGGGTGGATGTATGGCCCTTACCAAAATAATGGCCAAAGGCCCATAACTCTTGGAGTTATCTCCCCTGATAGGATATTTTCTGCAAGTAAAAAAATCATTTCACTTTTCTAACCATCAAACCATGAAAAATATTTTCGATACAGTTTTCTCAGGTACTAAGAAAGCTAGAAAGCTGAAACTTTGTATAAACATGAACATTAGGTGGATGTAAGTAAATAATGGCCAACAACATTACTCTTGGGGTTATCTCCCCAGCAAAGAAAAAAAAAATATTAAAGTTTTCTCTGGAACTAAGAAAGCTCCCCTGATAGGTTAAAAGCTTTTAGAGTCAATGTGTCTTACTCCTCTGATAGCGCTATAGCGGGGCTATAGTCAGATCCTCTGACAGCTCTAGTCTTGCATTTGTTTGTTTGATTTGAGGTTTATCGTCCCCGTCAACACTGTATAGGTCATTTTGGAAATGTTGCTTCCAATTTTGTGGGACTTTTAGCCGACATTGAGATAAAATGACATCTCAAGCGCTGTTGCCCAATGAAACCAATAGGGTTTATAAGCATGGCCGGTCAGACTCTCACCCCGTTGCCTGGGTAGGCTTAGATCCTCTAAGCGGTTTACCAGTACTCGTGTGCGGTTGGTTTCATCTCTGCATGGAATCATCATGCAGCCCATCTATTTCTTCAAGCCCCGCTGGGCGAGGGCAGACTTTTTCTTGCATAAATTCCATTTCTCAGCACAGAATTTTAATGCTGCAGTCACTTCGGTTACAGATGTTCGCCAAATTGTGATGACACTACAGGAATGTTTGGTGATTTCACATAACGTGCAGTGACGTCAACCTTACAACGGCACATATGAGGTCGTATTCAAACAGTGCGTTTATCAAATGCGAAAATATTCAATTTGGGGTTCGAACACCTGGGTCAGACCATAAATTTCTATCCCAGGGTAAATTCATGGATTTTCTTGTCTGGTGTGAAAGAATGCCATGTTTGTTAAGGGGTTTTACAGGCCAGTCAGCACTATTTAGGTAATATCAAGCTGGTAAGTTTACCCAACCACATTTCCTGGGCTGGCTTCCAGAATAAGTGGTTAACCAGTATGGTACACATTCTCTGGCCACCCTTCTTGAATCAGCTGAAGGGAATGACTGTAGAAAAGATTAGTCTCTTGGAAAGAATGTTGCCAACCCCAGCAGGTATCAAATCTGCAACCTGATCACCAGTCAGACGTGCATCCTACTGAGATACTGATGCCAGCCGCCAAATGATGACATAGATGATGCATGGACTAACATGCAAATCCACATAAACTGCTCACTATTTAGACCAGGGGCCAGTTGTTCAAAGCATCATTAGCTTAACAAACTCATTAGTGGTCAGATTGTTAACTGTTCTAGCAAGTACAATATCGAAAATTTTATTATTTTGCTGAAAGAATGTGAGCAGCTTTTGCTGCTCACATTGTTTCAGCAAAAATTTTAGCATATTTGCCTTATTAAATGATCAAAGTTTTAACCATTCGTCAACTACCAATGTTATTAGTTTGGAACAACAGGGCCCAGTTGTTCAAAGCATCATTAGCTTAACGAGCTCATTAGTGGTCAGATTGTTAACTGTTCTAGCAAGTACAATATCGAAAATTTTGTTATTTTTGCTGAAGAAATGTGAGCAGCTGCTCACATTTTTTCAGCAAAATTTTTTAGCATATTTGCCATATTAAATGATCAAAGTTTTAACAATTTGTTGACTAACGATGTCATTAGTTTTGAACAACTGGCCCCAGCTGCATAAATGATTTCTGCTAAATGCGAGTCTTGATCAGAATGATGAAGAGGCAACATTAATAAAACATGCCTATTCAAATATATTGGTAAAATTTTATCACCAAAAGAATGATTTTTTTTTTTGGCTCACCTGTCACGTAGTGACAAGGTGAGCTTTTGTGATCACTTTTTGTCCGTCGTGCGTGCGTCCGTGCGTGCGTCCGTGCGTCCCTAAACAATTTCAAATAAGTATATCTCTAATACCCCATGGTCAATCTTGATCAAATTTCATGTGAAGCATCATCAGGAAGGGGGAAAGGCTGCATAAGGTTTTTGGGCTGATCAGATTGGAATTGTGGTTGCCATGGCAACATATAGCTCCCATAGACTTACAATGGGAAAAAATTAAAATATCTTCTTCTCTGAAACCACAGGGCCCAGAGCTTAGATATTTAGCATGTATTAACGGCCAGTGGTCACCTACATAATTCCTGCCAATCATGCCCCTGGGGTCCAAATTGGCCACGCCCCTGGGCCCCTTCGCTCCCATAGACTCATAATGGAACAAAAAACTTCAAAAATCTTCTTCTCGGAAACCACAGGGCCCAGAGCTTAGATATTTGGCATGTAGCAACAGCAAGTGGTCACCTACATAATTCCTGCCAATCATGCCCCTGGGGTCCAAACGGGCCACGCCCCGAGGCCCTTTAGTTCCTATAGACTCATAATGGAAAAAAGCTTCAAAAATCTTCTTCTCTGAAACCACAGGGCCCAGAGCTGAGGTATTTGACATGTAGCAATGGCAAGTGGTCACCTACATAATTCCTGCCAATCATGCCCCTGGGGCCCAAATTGGCCACAACCCGGGGCCCCTTAGCTCCCATAGACTCAAAATGGAAAAAAATAGCCATCGGAAGAGATGGCAAATCCCCCGACCAAAAGCCAATATGGCCTTCATACGTGTGTTCACGAATAGAAAGTGCACCAGAATTAAACCAGCAATATATCACAAAAGTATTGAAGTTATGGCCATCACAAGATTATACTTCAGGAGAGATAACTAAAACAAGAGGGCCATGATGGCCCTGAATCGCTCACCTGATCCATAGAGTAACAAGTGGGCCCCGGGGAGGGCCATTATTGACCCCTGGGTTATAATGTGCATAATGTTGAGGGAGGTCTGAAAAGGTGAAGCTTCATACCAAATATCAACAAAGGCTATAATTTGAACAATCTTGCCAAAGGTCTACTAGATGAAGCTACACACCAAATATCAAAGACCCGGGCTTGCAGTTTCAGAGAAGAAGGTTTTTTTTTAAGATATTCCCTACATAAGCCTATGTTAAACCAAATGGCCCCGGGGCGAGGACATTTTTGGCCTCAGGGCTATAATTTAAACAATCTTGATAGAGGTCCACTAGATGAAGCTTCACACCAAATATCAAAGACCTGGGCCTTGCTGTTTCAGAGAAGAAGATTTTCGAAGATATCTCTATATAAGTCTATGTAAAACCATAGGGCCCTGGGGCGGGGTCATTTGTGGACCAAGGGCTATAATTTGAACAATCTTGGTAGGGGTCCGCTAGATGAAACTCCATACCAAATATCAAAGACCATGGCATTGCAGTTTCAGAGAAGAAGATTTTTAAAGATTTCCCATTATAAGATTTTCCCTATATGTAAAACCAAAGGGTCACGTGGCGGGGGCATTTTTGGTCTCAGGGCTATAATTTGAACAATCTTGGTAGAGGTCCACTAGCTGAAGCTTCATAACAAATATCATTTAAGACCTGGGCCTTGTCGTTTCAGAGAAGAAGATTTTTAAAGATTTTCCCAATATAAGCCTATGTAAAACCAAAGGATTCCGGGGTGGGGGCATTTTTGGCCCCAGAACTATAATTTGAACAAACTTGGTAGGGGTCCACTAGATGAAGCTTCATACTAAATAGCAAAGACCTGGGCCTTGCAGTTTCAGAGAAGAAAATTTTTAAAGATTTTCCATATATAAGCCCATGTGAAACAAAAGGGCCCGGGGCGGGAGCATTTTTGGCCCAAGCACTATAATTTGAACAATTTGGGCCCTGAGGATAGCCATTATTGGCCCCAGGGCTATAATTTCAATAATCTTGGTAGTGGTCTAAAAGGTGAAGCTTCATACCAAATATCAGAGACTCAAGTCTTCTTGTTTCAGACAAGAAGATTTTAAAAGGTTTTCTTTATATCAGTCTATATCAAACCAGTAGGCCCAGAGGTTGGGCCATATTTAGTCCCAGGGCTATAGTTTGAACAACCTTGGTAGAAATCCACAATAAAATACCAAATATCAAAGACCTTGGCCTGCTGGTTACAGACAAAAAGATTTTCAAATATTTTCCATAAATATATGTAAGACAGGACATGTTTGTTTACCTGAGTGATATGAATATCTTCAGAGATCCAGAGTTGAAAATATAGTTGTACATCAGTTGAACTAGCTGAACTCTTCAGGATGAAATCTTGAAGGGCATGATCTGTGCACAAGACTTCTTGAATCCATGCTGTAATTCTATGTTCATGATGAAGTCACAATTTACCCCCAAAAGTCAATATCTACAGCTATGCAATGATTTCTTTTTGATGATGTAGTTAACAACAGTATTGCATGGTATGACAAAATTTACATGAGAAACACAGCTGATACGAAATATGTTACATATCAAAGTCTCCTAAGTTTTGTCTGGACTGTATGTTTGACACTGATCTATAAGGCTCATATAGATGAGTGTGTGTGTGAATTCGGGTTTAACGTCGCTTTCAACAATTTTTCAGTCATATCACGACGGTGTCTGGTTGTGACAGGGAGCTCAATGCTCAAGTTTATAGTGCTGCCTCACTGAAGTATCATGTCCCAGACACATTACATGATACCACACCCAGTCACATTATCCTGACACTGGATCGACCAGTCCTAGCTCTACCCCGTAAATCTGAGTGCCAAGCGAGGAGCAGCTAGTACCATTTTTAATGACTTTGGTATGTCGCGGCCCGGGATCGAACCCCAGACCTCCCGTTCCCCGGAGCGGACACTCTACCAACTGAGCTATCGGGGCCGGTCATATAGATGAAGTTACCTTTCTGTTTTAAACATTTTGGTTGTTACATCTATCTAAAACCCACTAAGAATTAATTCTGTTACAGTGGGCATAAATATGAGAATAAAGGAAAAATTAAGACACATATGGATGTGTAGAATCTATGTGGTGAAATGTGCCAAAAAGATAATTTAATCTAATAAAATATAAAGACTCTAATATACAGAACAGCTAAACATAATCTGAGCCATTTCTTTCCACAGAATACAGATGCATCAGCTTATTCTCTTAATTTTTAACAAAGCTTTTCTTGATCTTGCAATAATCTAGAAAAAATGGTTACTTGAATCTCCTTGAGGAAAATTGAATCTCATTGAATCTCGTTTCAGCCTTTTCAAGTAACAACAGATTTCCATTTCAAAATATTGTTGCAATTAAGAAAACAATAAAATATATCATTTGACATAATTCAAACTTTTGCCCTTTTTGGGTAAACTTTTCTCCATATAAGGATAACTTATTTACATGACAAAATACCGTCGTAAATAAGAATACAATACGGTATGCTATTTGGCAGATCAAAAAAAAAATGTGACAAAGAGACAGAATCTACATTGTAAGTCAATTCTTCCCTCGACAAAGTGTCTTGTGAGGGGTTTCATATGAAGGCAACAAAAGTTTGTTTAATAGGAAAAAGTTGATATTCTTTTAAATTATTCTGCAATACATCTAACTGAATCCAGATGTGGTTTACCATTAACCCATGTATGCCAATGGAATCTGCCACCAAATTAGTTTGGAGTGGTCCATTTCCAATTATATGGGTATCAGGTTTGTTTTGTTTGAGTAAGTTGTCAACAAATGTGTGTACTTTGAACAAAAACTGTATACCCAGATCTGACACTGTATTCTGTGGTGTCTGATCGGGGTATACACTGTTTGCCCATGTCCCATTAAAGGACCGGTAGGCATATATGAGTAAATATTAACCAAAACATGCATCAACAACATACAGGTAATATAACATCATAAAAATATTATACATGCCTCTGGTTGTCTCCATCAAAAGTATTTTATACAAGTTTTTATACCTTGACATATGGACATAAATTTTAAGAAAAAAAGTTGAAAATACTATGAAAAGGTATATTACTCATTCTTGACAAATTCTACTGATACTCCAATAAGGATTTTTTTTCATCTTCTAATCCGAAAGGGCTATAAATTTGGAATACTGGTCTAACAAGATGTGTTTGTAGAACACCGATGCCCCCGGACAGCGCATGTGAAAAATGAAAGCTGTGTCACTTACCAATCGAAAGTAATGGCCAATGTTAATGTTTTTCAAAAATGTTGAAAAAAGTAGACCAAAGGTCAAGGTCAAGGTCACGAGATAAAAAATTATGGTACCACTGGAAAGGTGTTGTGATAAGGTATACACATGTGAAATATGAAAGCTCTATCTATTACCATTCAAAAGTTATGTCCAATGTTAAGGTTTTTGTAGACAAACAAACGGCCAAATAGCCAAACAGACAGACAGACCAAAAACTATATGCCCCCGAATCTCTTAGATTCCGGGGGCATAATAAAAAGAGCGAACATTTTATAAATAACAAAATAAAACTGCAAGTAAAACACTACTAAGGTCCTTAAGAGCCAACTTTTCTGTTCCCATATTGTTTTTCAAAAGTATACCATTTCTTACTTCTGAATGAGTTTTGTTTGATTGATTCCATTGTGGAATTTTGAAAATATCTGAGGGTCACTGATGAGGCCTAATTGGCCGAAACTAGCTAGTCTGGCCCAGAAAACATGTACACTCCATATATTTCAGTTCTGTGGTGTATTCCTTGCTTCCAAAGGATAACCCTTTTATAGAACTTATTTAGCTTCACTACAGCTGGTGTGTGGGAATGTGTGGCGGCGGTAAAACGTCTCCCTGCCCTACATCATAGTGCCGATTATATTTTCTTGTCCTTTGCGATCACTGATTCCATTGTGGAATTTTGAAAATATCTGAGGGTCACTGATGAGGCCTAATGGGCCGAAACTAGCTAGTCTGGCCCAGAAAACATGTCCATTTCCAATTATATGGGTATCAGGTTTGTTTTGTTTGAGTAAGTTGTCAACAAATGTGTGTACTTTGAACAAAAACTGTATACCCAGATCTGACACTGTATTCTGTGGTGTCTGATCGGGGTATACACTGTTTGCCCATGTCCCATTAAAGGACCGGTAGGCATATATGAGTAAATATTAACCAAAACATGCATCAACAACATACAGGTAATATAACATCATAAAAATATTATACATGCCTCTGGTTGTCTCCATCAAAAGTATTTTATACAAGTTTTTATACCTTGACATATGGACATAAATTTTAAGAAAAAAAGTTGAAAATACTATGAAAAGGTATATTACTCATTCTTGACAAATTCTACTGATACTCCAATAAGGATTTTTTTTCATCTTCTAATCCGAAAGGGCTATAAATTTGGAATACTGGTCTAACAAGATGTGTTTGTAGAACACCGATGCCCCCGGACAGCGCATGTGAAAAATGAAAGCTGTGTCACTTACCAATCGAAAGTAATGGCCAATGTTAATGTTTTTCAAAAATGTTGAAAAAAGTAGACCAAAGGTCAAGGTCAAGGTCACGAGATAAAAAATTATGGTACCACTGGAAAGGTGTTGTGATAAGGTATACACATGTGAAATATGAAAGCTCTATCTATTACCATTCAAAAGTTATGTCCAATGTTAAGGTTTTTGTAGACAAACAAACGGCCAAATAGCCAAACAGACAGACAGACCAAAAACTATATGCCCCCGAATCTCTTAGATTCCGGGGGCATAATAAAAAGAGCGAACATTTTATAAATAACAAAATAAAACTGCAAGTAAAACACTACTAAGGTCCTTAAGAGCCAACTTTTCTGTTCCCATATTGTTTTTCAAAAGTATACCATTTCTTACTTCTGAATGAGTTTTGTTTGATTGATTCCATTGTGGAATTTTGAAAATATCTGAGGGTCACTGATGAGGCCTAATTGGCCGAAACTAGCTAGTCTGGCCCAGAAAACATGTACACTCCATATATTTCAGTTCTGTGGTGTATTCCTTGCTTCCAAAGGATAACCCTTTTATAGAACTTATTTAGCTTCACTACAGCTGGTGTGTGGGAATGTGTGGCGGCGGTAAAACGTCTCCCTGCCCTACATCATAGTGCCGATTATATTTTCTTGTCCTTTGCGATCACTGATTCCATTGTGGAATTTTGAAAATATCTGAGGGTCACTGATGAGGCCTAATGGGCCGAAACTAGCTAGTCTGGCCCAGAAAACATGTACACTCCATATATTTCAGTTCTGTGGTGTATTCCTTGCTTCCAAAGGATAACCCTTTTATAGAACATATTTAACATCCTAGTCAACAATGTATAGGTCATTTTCCAGACGTTGTTTCCAATCTTGTGAGACTTTTTACCTGAAATTGAGATGAACTATCATCTCAAGCCCTTTCGTCCAATGAAACCAATAAGATTTATAAAAATGGACGAGCCAACTCCCCCTGCTTTGCCTGGGCAGGCTTCGATCCTCTAAGAGGTTTACCAGTACTCGTGTGCGGTCGGATTCAGCTCTGTGTGGAAGCATCAAGCAGCCCATCTATTTCTTCTAGCCCCCAAGGGTGGGGGCAGTTCCTCTGAATGAGAAAAGAGAATCTGTTCCATTAGGAGAACATGCCATGTAATGAAATGCTTTCAATCATGATCGTAAAAATGGCATTTTATGAAATGAAAATGCAGATTTTTATCTTATTTCTGCTTCATACATAGACCATTGAGGATGCTTGTCAGAAATACCTCACTGAGGCACTTCTTAAGAGTACCCACAGTCTATGTTTTGAGTGAGAAAATGAAAAAAAGCATAGACAATAAATAAAGAGAATCCCTGTAAACACCACTTTTCTCTATATAATGTGGGGATTTACAGGTGTGTTCATTTTCTGATGTCTGTAAGTGGTGGCCACCCAAATCTTACAAAACCACCAGCATTACTTACCTTTTAAAGAAAGGTAAGTACTGCATTTTATGTGGCGGGTGAATACACTTGTAAGTAGTATAAAAACGCCTGACACAGTTTCCAAGATGTTAAGTGAAAAACTGAGGTACACTATGATCTGACCAACAGATTCCTCTTGTATCAATTTCACCAAGACGATTAGTAAAAAAACAGCAACCTTAATATGAGAAGCTGGTATTATACATTTAAAACTGAGCGAGTGACAGGTTTTTAATTATGTGGATTTCATATGCAGAAAAACTATTTTGTGATCTGACCAGTATGTTTCACAAGTTCCAACTGCACCATCAACATCTGATAAATCAAAATTTGAAAATATCAAATCAATAATATTCATTTGATCAGTGGTATTTTCATTTATTAGCATTTTACATGAAAACTTTTCACTTAACTTCTCAACAATGTTAGGCTTCAGCAAAACATCAATATTGAAATCTCCAATTATCATCAATGGCATTGATGGGGTAAAATATGGAATGAGTTCTTTGTTCAGACAAGAAAGAAGATTACTGTCAGACATTTGAGGTGACTTATACAAAAATACAATCTGACTTTCAATCAAGACATGCCTGGCAGTTATCATAATGAATTCTAATGTATCTGAACTATACCTTCTATCCTGTGTAATAATGGTATCATCTTTAGCATAAACTGCTAATCCATGAGGTGGTCTTCTGCCAGTATTGTATCCTATTTGGTCATTTCTTATCAAACAATAGCCTTCTATGGCATAATCACTATCATTATCAGGCTGGTGTAGTCGTGTTTCTGCTAACCCAAATATGTGGGCTGACAACAGATTTTTGTCATGTCTAATATCATTAAAATGAAGATTCAAGGATCTACAATTATTGAAAGCAACTTTGAAATGTGAAACAAGATCTATCGATTCTAAAGAAGTATTGCACAGTTGAAGCATTGCTGTTCCATGCAGCCGTTGCATTTCGACCTTAACTTGATCATCAACTTGTAATGCTTTTTCATTGAAGTTAAGGATCTGAAGCTTTTCAATTGACCTAACTCTGCTGAGTGCAACGTAGTGTAAATGTGGAACTTTGCGGGTTTTACGCTGTGATAAGTCTATGACAACTCTTTCAAGAGTACTACCTTGGGCTCTATGTACAGAACGCCCTGCAGAAGGTTGCAAAGGGAACTGAACTCTCTGAAATGTCTTTCTGTTGTATGTAAATGATCTGTTAACATCAAAAACTGGTGTCCAGTTATCATTGATACTGCTATGATACAGTCCCCTGTTTCTGTATTTGATTCTTGTTTCCATTCCTGCTTTCTTGTCATCAAATTGAACCCAAACTATGCTTGGACGTCTTGTGGTTTGTAGTTTATACTCAATAAACTTAACTACACATGATGCTCCATTAGCTAGTCCATCTTCTGTTTTTATGTTAATTGTTAAATCATAAATCATGTCAACAACAACTGTTAAAGAGCAATGTAAATTTGCTGTTTGGTTTGAATCTGTTACACTCTTTAAGTTCTTGAGGGCAGATTCGATCTTTTCTTTGGATAGCTTAGGTGAGACATATGTATCCATGCATGGTATTTCAACCTTTTCTGTTCCCATATTTCTTATAATTTCATCATTAAAAACATGCATGTAATAGTTTTCTGCAAAGAGGTGAGGTGCATTTTTCTGATACTCAATATCATTTGTAGTAACTTCACACTGCTTCAACCTAGTCTTGTCTTCAGCAGTCAAGGCATTGATCCTTAATCTATTTAACAATTCTGCAAATTCAAGGTCATCTTTCTGTCTCATAATTTCTGTTAATTCAAACATAGTAAATAAGTCTTTCCAGAGATTTTGTGATAAAGCAGCTGCATCATGTTTCATGTCATTGAATATCCAATCACCACTCACAGGTTTCAATTGATAAAGATCACCAACAGCAATAATGCTAACACCACCAAAAGGTGTTCTTGTTCCTTTCAATGCTTGAAGCCTTTGATCAATAAAATTCAACATAGAATTACTAACCATTGAAATTTCATCAATAATCACAACTGACAAATCACGGTACTTTGATCTAAAGGTATTCAGACTGTCACAGGTTAATGTTTGATCTGACTGCTTGTACTTTTGTTTAAATGCAGATGAGATGGTAGAACCATTAATATTAAATGCTGCTTTCCCTGTAAAAGCACAAAGAAGAACCCTTGAATGATCTGCATCTTCTCCTTCTTTCAGATTTAATATTCTAAACAAAGTCTGATACAATGCTCGAATAACTAGACTTTTTCCAACACCAGCTCCACCAGAAAGAAATGCATATAAAGGGGCATCCTTTGTTTTAATCCAGTGAATCACATGATAGTAAAACTGTTTCTGTTTACTATTTAAACACTGCAGGAGCTTTCTATAATCAATATCTGACAGGATATTTTCATTTACATCAATTTGAGGTGCAGAAACATAACATCCAATTTCAGTCCCTATATCATAATCTCTATGTTCAATTCTATCAGGATTAAAATATATAAACTCTTCCGACTGAATTGGTTCCATTTCAGCATCATCACCTTCAGCTTGTTGCGTACTTGGTGCAATAGCATCAAATGCATCATGTTCCATTTCAGCCAAGTCTCTTGCTAATTCCAACTCTTCAGCATGATGTTCATAAGTTGAAGATTTATGATCTATCACATGCTTTATTGACTCATAGTGTTCTTTATATGTTCTAAAAGTTCCAAGTAAGTCAGTCTCTTCCTTTCTCCATGGGTGAAAGAGTAAAAGTTTCTCTCTATAGTAGTTCTCTTCATCTGTTTTGCGATTGAATCTCACATACCTAATTATCTTTGAATTGCGACATCGTTTGATTTTTATGCCATTCTTTAAAGTTAAAATAGTTTCATCATCACCAAAGCTTTCTTCATCTGACAATTCTGTATCTTTCTCATAATCTTGCTCCTCCTCATCTCTATTGTTATTCTGGCCATCTGGGTAAATAACTTCTAACTCTGACACATAATCAGCTAAACAATAAGTTTCCAAAAGTTTGGGACGCTTCGAGTATCTTTTAATTTTATTGTCTGACATTATATCTGTTGAGTCTGCTGGCAATTCATCAAGCACTGACTTTGGTTTCAATAGCTGTACTCTCTGGTTTGGAAGTGAAGTATTTATAAAGACAACACTCCTTGAACTTTTAGTCAATGGCATTTGCAGCACCAGATAAACTGCCTCTTGTGCACTTACTTCAACACTGTTTGAAAATACATTTCCAATATGTCTCACTTGTCTTTTGAGATCCATGTTGCCATTCCTTGCTTCTTTTGCAGCTGCATGCAACAAATTACTCATCCCTCTTTGTGATTTACTAATATATGAAACTATATACATAGCACAAGCATATGGATCTAACACAAATTGAATGTCAATGTTTGCTTTCCATGCTTTTAACACACTATCGTTGTACAAATTTACACGAATCTCACCCGGATTTCTTTTCAAGAACACTTTTGAAGAGTTTAAGGAACTTCTAATACATTTAATATATTCTTGCTCACTCATTTGGACAACATCTGTCAGAAACTCTTCATAGGACATATCATATCCATCTTTCTTATTGTTCATTGTTTTCTGAATGTTTTGGTACAGCTTATAATACTTGTCTTTTTCCGTTTCCAGAGGCTGTAACACCATAGTTTTGGAAAGAGGTGGTAAAGGATAACCAAATCGACAGATTTTATCTTCTCGTTTTCTACATGTTCTAGAATGTTTGTGAATTTGAAGTTCTATTAAACTCCTAAGCTGTGGATTGTCTATAGAACATTTTAAATACTGGTCCACATAAGCAGCCAACTCTGCATCTGAATCCACATTGAATTTTGGTGCATTTTGAACCCATACAATCATGTGAATGTGAGGCGATCCACGTTGCTGAAATTCCACTCTAAAAAAGTAGTCAACAACTTTTCCAAGAGGTTCATGTTCACTCTTTAAAACTGAGTTAATGAATTCTTTAACTCGGTGCTCGAAATATCTGGAACAAGTGACTGGATCTGATTGAATGAGTTTAATCTTTTGTTCCCAAGTCAAGTTTTCAATTTGATCATCAGTGTATTTCTTATTTAAGATAGCTAACATTTTCAAAAGGTCAATCCATCTTGTATCGGCAGAGGACAATGACATAAACCAAGTTGGCAAACCCAACTGTCGAATCATAGCATAAACATCTTTTTTTCTAGATTCTAAATATGCTGGTGAGTTTCTTAGCTGTTTAAACAAATAGTAACCTTCATCATTTTTTACAATACTGTCAATGCTTTCTGAGTTTCTTGCTTGTTCAGCAGTAATAGTATTTGTTCCAGTTTGACACCTCCTAACAGCAAGGTTTGCTTTATCATTCAGTTGCTTCATCTGTATTTTTTTCAGTTTAAAAAATATATTAGGTACACTGTTAGCAGCCCGCCTATCTTGACTTCTCAATTCCCATTTCACAATATCACTATAATGTACGGGCACTATTCTATCATCATTATCTGTTCCCCTCTGCCCACAAAATATGGTTGGAAAACAAAGGTATTCTGAATCTTTATCTTGAAATATACTGAGTGGTCGCTGACCTTCTCCAGGAGCAAATGTGAAAGTCGAGTTTCTGTTTTCAATATCGGCATCATCCAATAGAGTGTCAATATTTCCGACATTTTCCTGTGTGATTTCTTCTGCATCTGAATCATAAAGTTCTTCCACATGAGATGTGTTATCATTTGAAATACCACCAATCTGATTGTTTGAACAACTGTCACACATTTCACTAACAACACTATCAAAGTCAACAATATTATATTTTGAACATTCCTTTGTGCACCACTTGAAAAACTTATGTATAATCTCAGCTTGGTTTTCACCATGTGGAACATCTTGAAGACATTCATCCAAAGCACCATCAAACTCAACATTATTTGTTTCTGAATGGGCTGTTTGTTGTGACTCCAAAAAAGCATGCAGCGTTTCAGTGCTTTCTTCTGTGATTTTCTTTAACCACTGCTGGTCAATTTCAACATTTGCATTTTTGTACAATTCACTACCACTCATTAGCCAATGCAAAGCACTAAGCACATGGAATGGTCGAACATTTTCTGAGAATACATATGACTTAAATGACATTTTCTTCTTCAATTTCACTGCAACTGTAACATTTTCGTCAAAAGGTCTAGGTAAAGCATTGACAACTGGTTGTATATCAACAGGTACATTAACAACATTTCCTTTTACTGATAACTGGCGACCCCTGGGTAGTTCTCGCATCTGCATGAACGGTATACGTAAAGCAATAAGGCGTTCTTCAAGTGGAAACAGCTCCAATTCTTTCGGTTTTGGTGGCCACTTCATTCCGTTGAAAACAGACAATTTTGGGACTTTACCACATTTAATATTGGCTTTGCATGTACAACATATCCATTCTTCTTCATTGACTGATTTTACACCTGTTAAGTACTTTTCCTTGTCTTTACAAGCAAATGTTTTAACTTTTGATACAGTGTCTTCAAACCATGTCTGGTGACAACAACTACATACATAGAGAGGCCCAACTGATATATTCTTGTGAAACCTTTCAATACAAACATCAATATCACTGCCAAATTTTCTGTGCTTTGCGGTTAATTTTTCAGTTTGTGAAAAGGATGGATCTTTACGCTTAGTAGCCTTTCTTCTACAGTCTTTAATGTTTTCAGCTTTCTTGTTTCTTTCATTTAATCTCCATTGTTGTTTTGCAACTCTTTCTTGTTCTAATATGTATGGATCTGATCTTGCCTTTCTCCTTGATCGATTTTGTATTTCAATATCTTTTTGTTTGAACTCAGGACATTTTCGAGATTCTTTTTTCGTTTCACTTTCCCATTTTTTGTATTCATCTATCAATCTGGCTCTTCTCATACATGCCTTTGTCCTATCTTTATCTTTTATCCGGCATTCTTCAGATTGCCTAGCACTCTGCATAGACTTGAGATTAAATTCTCTATCCTTTTTTCGATATTCTTCAGATTGCCTAGCACTCTGCATAGATTTGATAGTATATTCTCTATCCTTTTTTCGATATTCTTCAGATTGCCTAGCACGCTGCATAGACTTGAGATTAAATTCTCTATCCTTTTTTCTATATTCTTCAGATTGCCTAGCACTCTGCATAGATTTGACAGTATATTCTCTATCCTTTTTTCGATATTCTTCAGATTGCCTAGCACTCTGCATAGATTTGCCAGTATATTCTCTATCCTTTTTTCGATATTCTTCAGATTGCCTAGCACTCTGCATAGATTTGACAGTATATTCTCTATCCTTTTTTCGATATTCTTCAGATTGCCTAGCACTCTGCATAGATTTGCCAGTATATTCTCTATCCTTTTTTCGATATTCTTCAGATTGCCTAGCTTTGACAGTATATTCTCTATCTTTTTCCGATAATCTTCAGATTGCCTAGCACTCTGCATAGATTTGAGATTAAATTCTCTATCTTTTTTTCGATATTCTTCAGATTGTCTTGCACTCTGCATAGATTTAAGAGTATACTTTTTGTCTTTTACTTTGAAGCTACTGTCTTGCCTTCGTTTCTGCATATAAACTTTCATATATTCTTTTCTTTCTGTAACTTTTTTCTTATTCATTTTTATTTCTTTGTTCCTCTTCTTTTTATTTTTAGTTACCTTTGTACTATTACAGGTCTTCTCCTCAAGTCTATGCTTTTGATCCTTAAAGTATTTGCCAATAAGTGTTGCATGATTCTCACCGTCTGAATGAACAACAAAGTCTTCTCTTGCATGTGCATTCCTGATATGGCTTTCAGCCCAATTTCTCTTGTAAGTTACAGTTTTCCAATCATAGTCACATGAGGTGTCAGTCTGACAGTTTGTAGGAAATACTGAATTATGCTCAAGATCAGATAAGTCAAAATCTACAGGAAGAATTTCAAACTGGGTTGAAATTGAAATCATCATACTTTCAAACAGCGCATACAGAAATGAAACTAAATCATCTAAACAATTGAAACCAGCTGGTAACGATCTTCCATCTGGCACCGACAGCCCGTTGAAACCATGTGAATGTGAATCAAATATAAAATATTTGCAATCTCTCTTGAACACAGAAGAACAAATTGAACCCATCATGAGTAAAACACCCGTAGAAGATTGCAGAGCAGTATACAATGCTTGGTGAAGTGTAGGTAAACTCGTATTGACAAACTGTTCTGTGCAAAGACCTGTCACAATAGCAGATGTTTTCACAACGACATCTTTGTTTAAAATTGAAACTAATCTTGGAAGTTCATCAAAGCTAAGTAACTTACTTCTGAATTGACCTTTTGCCTTAAGTTCATACATTATTTTATTATATAGGCAATCTCCAGCTAAAAGAATGTTGTCTAGATCTGTATTACAAGAAATGTCTGAGTATGCTGCAAATATTAATGAACAAAGTGCATTTGCAGTACATTGACATCCTCTAGACTCGTTGCTAAATATTTCTGAACCTTGGTGAAAAGATCCCAGCTCAAATTTGACAGAGTTAAATGGACCACTCGAAGGTTTCCATAGCATTGTTTCCGTTTGTTCCGTTAAAGGAAAGGCAGTATACATAGCTTTTTCAACAACTTGTGTAGAGTTTGGAAATACAGTGTTTGTAACCTCTATAGGTGAATGGATATTTATTTCTTGTACAACTTGCTTTCTGTTAACATCTTTGTCATTTGTAGTTTGCAAAACTGTGGAAACATGTGTTTTCATATTTTTGTCATTTGCACTTTGCAAAACTTTGGCAGTTTGTACTGGTTGTTTTCTGTGAACATATTTATCACTTGTACTTTGCGCCGAAGCAACATGTGTTTTAATATTAGTTGTACTTTGCGCCGAAGCAACATGTGTTTCAATATCATTTGAACTTTGCGCCGGAGCAACTTGTGTTTTCATAGCATCAGATGTTACAATGAGGCAGGTCATACCCACATCTGATATATTTGTCGACCCTGGGTCAGATGATACACTGGGGCAGGTCATACCCACATCTGACAAGATATGCGACCCTGGCTCAGATGTCCCCATCGCTACAGGCGAATGGAGCTTAGATCCTCCATGATCTAAGAGGTGGGTGAGGCCCACATCTGAAATATGTAACCCAGGGCTGCCACCATCAGCCCTCACCACTGTCTTTGCCGAAGACTTCTTCCAATTCTTCTTACGTGGCATGCCACAACCTGAAAGAAACAGAAGTACATAACTGCTTTAACAGGGAATATAGAGATATTATGGGGAAATGATGCATCTTTAACTATTCAAAATCATGTTCATATTCATTTTTCTCACTGTAGCAAAGTAATTTGACAGCAAAATGGGTAAATTAAATAATTGTCCTTTAGACTTGAACTCAATGATTTTTATTATTCTGTGCATGCTTTAACTTACAAGTGTCCTTCTTGAATCACGAATGAATGTTGCCAACCATTGCAGATATTCAACCCTGTAACCCCCTGATCACCAGTCAGACAGACATCCGAGGAGCTACAGAGGATAGCAAGGAAAGAGCTGAGGACTTGGCTTGTGGCATGTGATTTTATTGTGTGTTTACCCTTGTCCTGCTGACCCCAGATATCCCCTTTCTTTCAAGCAACATAGATCCAGATGAGCTGATCAGGATCTACATTGTTAAAATTCAGATTGTGAATTAGTTGGAATTATTTGCATCAAGTGATCTGATTGGTTGATAATCAGTAGTGGGTTTGGTATATTTAAATATTCTGCAGGACTGGGTTTAAGAAGTGTCTATTAGTCTTTTCCTTTGATGTTTGGGATAGATGTTGGGTTCTGTTTTGACCAGTTCCTGAAGTATCTTTACAAATAAATTTGAATTCTTTTTACAAGTGCTCTTGACAAGCAATAATATGTAAAATAAAGGGACAAAATGAACTAGGAATAAGGCCACAGGACATGAATGCATCCCACCTCACTGAAAATATGTTTAAAGTTTCTGCATTTAAGTAAAAGCAAACATAAAGTCAGAAAAAAAATATAAAAAGTAGAAGTAAAACAAAGATCAGGAATTGATACAATTAACTTACTCCATCCATAAAAGACACCAAAGGGAAAGAAATACAAACATTAAGCGACCAGACCATAATGGAAACCTAAACAAAGGAAGGCCATATGGACAGTTACTTTCCCACAAAATGGCCATATGGCCATCCAAAATTAAAAGACACAAATGATACACACAGTAAGTAACAAACAACAACATAAATAAATCGCCACAGAAGAGCCGCCTTGGAACGGTCAGTGGAAGATTTCCACTTGGGGGGCTTAAATCGATTTTACGTGGCCACAATCCTCGCCCTTACTTCCATCACGATTTATTTTAAAGACTCATTTCCCTTATCCCTTTAGGTGTTTAAGTAAAAAGTTATTGACCATGTTTAAGATTTTGTCCTTTGACATCTAAGTATGACCTTGACCTTTGAGCTACAGACCTGGGTTTTGTGTCCAACACATTATCATTTCTGCCAAGTAATTTAAAAATCCTCCCAGAAATAAGGAAGTTATTGAACATGTTTAAGCTTTGAAACTTCTTTTTAAACCTTTGACCTCTGTACCACCTTCACTTCTTTAGGTACGGCCCTGCCTTTCATGTGCTGCACATTCTCTCACAATGGTTAACATTTCTGTAAAGCAATTTCAAAATCCATCCAGGAATAAGAAAGTTATTGACTGTGATTAAGTTTTGGACCCCTTTTTTACCTTTGACCTCTAAGTACAACCTTGCACACGGAGCTACGGACCCGGATTTTTGGTGCAACACATCATTTCATGATGGTTAACATTTCTGCCAAGTAACTTCAAAATCTATTCAGAAATAGGGAAGTAATTGACATCATTTAAGTTTCGGAGCCCCCTTTGACCTCTAAGTATGACCTTGAACTTTGAGGTATGTACCTGGGTTTTGTGTGCAATATATCGTCGCATGATGGTTAACATTTTTTGCAAAGTAAGTTCAAAATCTATCCAGAAATAAAGTTATGGACAGCGTTTAAGTTTCAGTCCCCCTTTTTAAAACTTTGACTTCTAAGTATGACCTTGACCTTAAACCTACGGACCTGGGTTTTATGTGCAACAGAATTTCTCATGATGGTTAACTTTTCTGCTAAATAATTTGAAAATCCATCCAGAAATAATGAAGTTATTGGCAGCGTTTAAGTTTCATACGGCCGGCCGGACAGACTGGGGTAACACTATATGCCATTCACCCATTCTTTGAATGACGGGGGCGTAAAAATTATTTATGGTTCTCTGATACTAAATCTCCCTGATATACCTCTTCTTTCTTTTTTTTTTTTTTTTTTTTTTGATTGACTTGAAGTTCAACGTCCCTGTCAGCACTATATAGGTCATTGTGGAGATGATGCTTCCAATTGTGTGGGATTTTACCCAACATTAAGATGAAATGACATCTTAAACCCTGCTGCACAATAGTACCAATAGGGTTTATTTGCATGGACAATCTAACTCGAAACACTTTGTCTGGGCAGGCTTAGATCCTGTAAGTGGTTTACCAGTACAAATGTATGGTCAGTTTCAGCTCTGAGTGGAAGCATTGTGTAGCACATCTATAATTTCTACAAGCATTTTTCTATCATTTTAATTTAATGAAGTAAAACAGACATACAACCGATCTTAAACACAATAACATTAACCATTACTGACAACTTGCATCAAATTATCAGCATGCAATATCAAGGATTTTCATGTTAGTAATTGTACTTTTTACTAATACAACCATGGTCTCCATTCTTTTGGGGAGTGTATTATACAAACTATTCTTCGACCAAAAAAGAAGTGTGATGCACACTGATTCTGCCAAAATCATTTAACTGTTACTTGTTCATTAACTAAACATCCATTTACCTTGGAACACAGTGATGAGATGTTTCAAGAACAGTCTTGTACTCTCTGAACACAGAAATTCAGACTTCACACTATTTCACAACAGCAGTTATTAAAGAATAAGATGTCACTTTGTCATATATATAATATATATCCAAACACAATATGAATGTTCTCTAATCAAGAATCTTGTTGATACTAGAAGAAAAAGAAAACTTTATTAGACAATTAGTTATACTAGTATAAGCAAACCGATTTATGAGCATCCTAAAATTTACTTTCAATATATTAAGAAAAATAAATTTGTTTAAATTACAAATTAGCTAAACACCATTTCAAATACTGCAATTACTTTGAACTCAAATTTATAAAGGTATTTCAAATGAAATTCATAAATAGTTATCATTATGTTCATGTTTGTTTGTTTAATTTGAGGTTTAAGGTCCCCATCAACACTGTAAAGGTCATTTTGGAGACGTTGCTTCCAATTTTGTTGGACTTTTACCGGACATTGAGATGAAATGACATCTCAAGCCCTGTCACCCAATGAAACCAATAGGGTATATAAACATGGGCAGTCCGACTCCTGCGCACCGCTTTGGCTGGGCAGGCTTAGATCCTCTAAGCAGTTTACCAGTACTCGTGTGTGGGTCGGATTCAGCTCTGCATGGAAGCATCATGCAGCCCATATATATCGGTTTGACCTCGGCTTAGTGTATATTTGATTAAAATTTTATTCATTAAAAAGTGAAAAGGTATTATAATATGCCTCCCCACCGGGAGCATAAAACATGATCAGCAAGGCGGTTTCACTACAGAAAGAGACCCTCTATGCAAAGATGAAGGTTTTCCAACAGGCAAAAGGATAAGTTTACTTAGTGTATCTTTAAAACCAAGTAGATCTATCACTAAAAGTGATTAATACCACACACACTGCTGTGTCACAGGATGGTATGTTTAAATTCAAATGCTATGAATTTATGCCCTATATTTGACCTGCCATCTTAAATTGAGTCCTTGACCTGTAGACTAGTGTCCTAAGCATTGCACTCTGCAGATTGAGCACAAATGGTGAACATCAGATACAACTTTCACAAAAATTATAAATCTTCAGATGGTTCAGGAGATATGCAGCAAATACAAAATGTCATTAGACAAACTGAATTGTGCTATATACCCCCACTTAAATTTGTTGCAGGAAATAAAACAGTTTGTAAATCATTTCAGTTTATGCATATATGATTTTTGGCAATTTCAATCAGACAACAAACACTATCGAAACAAGACAAATCACCAAGGTGATGCAATGCCATACAACCTTCATCTTCCTTACCTGGTACGTCTGCGATTACCCCTTTTGTGGGTATTCATTGTTAGTGTTCATTTTAGATGGACATGGTTTGTTTGCTTGTCTTTTTACATTTTTGCTCCAGCCAACACTATTAAGGTCATTTTTAACTAACCATATTTCCAGACAGTCCTATGCATAAGTGATTAACTAGTACAATGTGCGTTCTTTAGCCAAAATTAACAATGTGCCGGGTACGACTATAAATGACACCAATATTGTTCTTCACCAAGCTCGGAAATACAGATCTTTGAGGATTTGAAATGATGCCTTGAATCTGAAAAAGACTATCATAGTGTCAATGTTAGTAATTAAATTAGTTCCTTCTGTTTTTTTATCATTACTACAAAATAGCCATCAGAAGAGATGGCAAATCCCCCTACTGAAAGCCAATATGGCATTCTGATTGCATGGTTAAATTGTCAGGAGTAATAACTTAAATTCCACGATTACACTCAGAGCTGTGTTTCTTTAGCTCAAAAGACACCTTAACCTCATACATACTTGTACTAAGTCTCATCAATTTATCTAACCTTTATGCATAATTGTGCCAAGCCCAACCCACAAATCTCAAAAGGTAAAATACTACAGCCCCCAGAGTTCTGGTTCTTGCTCATGACATGCTTTCTTAACCTTATGTACAATTGTACCAAGTACCATCAAAATACCTCACAGGGTATTGGCATTATTGTGATCACAATGTTATTTTATCAAGGGATGGACACCAGGCTGATTGTCATATCCCCTGAACTTATTTGGTTGAACGATCACAAGTACAACTAGAATGCATTCATTGAAAATTCTCACGCTTTCTCAATAGGGTTTGCAACTGAATTTGACTGACATGTGACCGTTTGACCCTCCCCCAGGGCCAAAGTCTGACCCATAGGTAAAAAATTTACTTGTAATATCTTCTACCAATCTTCCCCTTCAAGCTGTGTACAAACTATCAAATGCCTGTGGTTCTGGTTCTGGGGTTGGGCTATTCTTGGCCCAAGGGCTATAACTTGAACAACCTTGGTAGCAGTCCACTAGATGAAGCTTCATACCATGTATCAAATATCTTGGCCTTCTGGTTTCAGACAAGAATAATTTCAAAGGTTTTCCCTATACAATTCTATGTAAAACACATGTACCCTAGGGCACGGCCATTTTTGCCCCAGGGCTAAAATTTGAACAACTTTAGTAGCAGTCCACTAGATGAAGCTTCATACCAAATATCAAAGATCTCGGCCTTCTGGATTCAGACAAGAAACTTTTTTAAGGTTTGCCTGGGCTGTCTTTTTTCAGACGAAGATTTTTGTAGGTTTTCCCTATATAAGTCTATGTAAAACGAGTGGGTCCGTTGCAGAGCCATTTTTGGCCCCAGGGCTATAATTTGATCAATTTTAGTCGAGGTCCACTGAACAAAGCATCAGACCAAATATCAAAGAACTGAGCCTTTTGGATTCAAACAAGAAGGTTTATAAAGATTTTCCCGATATAAGTCAATGTAAAACCAGTGGGCCCCCGGTAAAGGGGGCATTTTTTAGCCCCAGGGCTATAATTTGAACAATCTTGGTAGAGGTCACTAGATGAAGCTTCACACCATATATCAAAGACCTCGGCCTTGCAGTTTCAGAGAAGATACATTTTTTTTCCCTATATAAGACAATGTAAAACCAAAGGGCCCTGGGGCGGCGACATTTTTGGCCCAAGGGCTATAATTTAAACAATCTTGGTACAGGTCCACTAGATGAAGCTTCACACCAAATATCAAAGACCTGGGCCTTGGGGTTTTAGGCCTTAGGGTTTTAGGCATTGGGGTTTTTGGAGATGATTTTTGAAGATTTTTCCCATACAAGTCTATGAAAAACAAGAGAGCCCCATGGCGGGGGTATTTTTGACCCTAGGGTTTTAATTTGTATAATCTTGACAGAGGTCCTTTAGATGAGGCTTAACACCAAATATCAAAGACCTGGGACTTTCGGTTTCTGAGAAGATTTTTAAAGATTTTCCCTATATTGTTTGTATGATTTGAAGTTTAACGTCCCCGTCAACACTGTAAAGGTCATTTTGGGGATGTTGCTTCCAATTTTGTGGGACTTTTACCGGACATTCAGATGAAATGACATCTCAAGCCCAGCCGCCCAATGAAACCAATAGGGTTTATAAGCATGGACAGGCCGACTCGCACCGCTTTGCCTGGGCAGGCTTAGATCCTCCAAGCGGTTTACCAGTACTCGTGTGCGGGTCGTTTCAGCTCTGCGTGGAAGCATCATGCAGCCCATCTATTTTTTCAAGACCCGATGAGCGAGGTCTCTGTAAAGCCAAAGGGCCCCGGGGTGTGTGCATTTTGGCCCTAGAGCTATATTTTGAACAATCTTGATAGAGGTCACTAGATGAAGCTTCGCACCCAATATCAAAGACCTGGGCCTTGCTGTTTCAGAGAAGAAGATTTTTTTTTAAACTGTATAAGTCAATGTAAGACCAAAGAGCCCCGTGGCGGGGGCATTTTTGTCCCAAGGACTATAATTTGATCAACATTGGTAGAGGTCTACTATATGAAGCTACACACCAAATATTAAAGGCCTGGGCCTTACAATTTTAGAGAAGAAGATTTTTCCTATATAAGTTAATGTAAAGCCAAAGGGACCCTATGGCGGGGACATATTCAGCCCTAGGGCTATAATTTGAACAATCTTGATTGAGGTCCACATGATGAAGCTTCACACCAAAAATCAAAGACCTGGGTCTTGTGGTTTCAGAGAAGAATTTTATAAAGATTTTCCCTATTTAAGTCTATGTAAAACCAAAGGGCCCTGGGGTGTAGGCATTTTTGGCTGCAGGGCTATTATTTGAACAGTTTTGGTAGATGTCACAAGATTAAGCTTCACACCCAATATCAAAGACCTGGGCCTTGCGGTTTCAGAAAAGATTTTTTTTTTACTTTCCCTATATAAGTCTATGTAAAACCAAAGGGCCCCGGGGCACCTTGGGCTATAATTTGAACAATCTTAGTAGAGGTCCACTACATGAAGCTTCAGACCAAATATCAAAAACCTGGGCCTTGCGGTTTCAGGAAAGAAGATTTTTAAAGATTTTCCCTACATGTATATAAGACAATGTACATGTAAACCAAAGGGCCCCCGGGGCAGGGGCATTTTTGGTCCTAGGGCTATAATTTGAACAATCTTGATAGAGGTCCACTAGATGAAGCTTCATACCAAATATCAAAGACCTGGGCCTTGCTGTTTCAGAGAAGAAGATTTTCTCTATATGTCTTAGTAAAACCAAAGGGCCCCCGGGGCGGAGGTAATTTTGGCCACACGGCTATAATTTGAACAATCTTGGTAGAGGTCCACTAGATGAAGCTCCACACCATATATCAAAGACCTGGGCCTTACGGTTTCAAAGAAGATGATTTTTAAAGATTTTCCCTATATAAGTCTATGTAAAACCAAAGGGCCCTGGGGCAGGGGCATTTTTGGCCCTAGGGCTACAATTTGAACAATCTTGATAGAGGGCCACTGGATGAAACTTCAAATACAATATTAAAGACCCAAAGGGCCATGGGGTGGGGGCATTTTTGACCCCAGCACTATAATTTGAAAACTTTGGTAGGGGTCCACTAGATGAAGCTTCATACCAAATAGCAAAGATCTGGGCCATGCGGTTTCAGAGAAGAAGATTTTTACAGAGTTTCTCTATATAAGCCCGTGTAAAACCAAAGGGCCCTGGGGCGGGGGCATTTTTGGCCCCAGCACTATAATTTGAACAACCTTGGTAAGGGTCCACTAGATGAAGATTCATACCAAATATCAAAGATTTAGGCCTTGTGGTTTCAGAGAAGACAATTTTTAAAGATTTTCCCGATATAAACCCATGTAAAACCAAAGGGCCCCGGGGCGAGAGCATTTTTGGCCCCAGCACTATAATTTGAACAATCTTGGTAGGGGTCCACTAGATGAAGCTTCATACCAAATAGCAAAGACCTGGGCCTTGTGGTTTCAGAGAAGAAGATTTTTAAAGAATTTCCCTATATAAGTCTATGTAAAACCAAAGGGCCACGTGGCGGGGGTATTATAGGTCTCAGGGCTATAATTTCAACATTCTTGGTAGAGGTCCACTAGCTGAAGCTTCATAACAAATATCAAAGACCTAAGCCTTGTGGTTTCAGAGAAGAAGATTTTTAAAGATTTTTCCTATATAAGTCTATGTAAAACAAAAGGGCCCCCGAGGCGGGGGCATTTTTTGCACCAGTGCTATAATTTGAACAATCTTGGTAGAGGTCCACAAGATGAAGCTTCATACCAAATATCAGAGACCTGGGCATTGCAGTTTCAGAGAAGAAGATTTTTAAAGATTTTCCCTATATAAGCCCATGTAAAACCAAAGGGCCCCGGGGAGTGGGGAATTTTCGCCCCAGCACTATAATTTGAACAATCTTGGTAGGGGTCCGCTAGCTGAAGCTTCATAGCAAATATCAAAGACTTTGGCCTTGTGGTTTCAGAGAAGAAGGTTTTTAAAGATTTTCCCTATATAAGCCCATGTAAAACCAAAGGGCCCCGGGGCGGAGGCATTTTTGGCCCCAGCACTATAATTTGAACAATCTTGGTAGGGGTCCACTAGATGAAGCTTCATACCAAATATCAAAGAACTGGGCCTTGCGGTTTCACAGAAGAAGATTTTTAAAGATTTTCCCTATATAAGCCCATGTAAAACCAAAGGGCCCCGGGGCGGGGGCATTTTTTGCCCCAGCACTATAATTTGAACAATCTTGGTAGGGGTCAACTAGATGAAGCTTCATACCAAATATCAAAGAACTGGGCCATGCGGTTTCAGAGGAGAAGATTTTTAAAAGATTTTCCCTATATAAGCCCATGTAAAACCAAAGGGCCCCGGGGCGGGGGCATTTTTGGCCCCAGCACTATAATTTGAACAATCTTGGTAGGGGTCCGCTAGCTGAAGCTTAATAACAAATATCAAAGACTTGGGCCTTGTGGTTTCAGAGAAGAAGATTTTTAAAGATTTTCCCTATATAAGCCCATGTAAAACCAAAGGGCCATGGGGCGGGGGCATTTTTGGCCCCAGCACTATTATTTGAACAATCTTGGTAGGGGTCCACTAGATGAAGCTTCATACCAAATATCAAAGAACTGGGCCTTGCGGTTTCACAGAAGAAGATTTTTAAAGATTTTCCCTATATAAGCCCATGTAAAACCAAAGGGCCCCGGGGCGGGGGCATTTTTTGCCCCAGCACTATAACTTGAACAATCTTGGTAGGGGTCCACTAGATGAAGCTTCATACCAAATATCAAAGATCTGGGCCTTGCAGTTTCAGAGAAGAAGATTTTTAAAGACTTTCCCTATATAAGCCCATGTAAAACCAAAGGGCCCCCATGCGGGGGCATTTTTAGCTCCAGCACTATAATTTGAACAATCTTGGTAGGGGTCCACTAGATAAAGCTTCATACCAAATATCAAAGACCTATCCCTTGCAGTTTCAGAGAAGAAGATTTTTAAAGATTTTTCCTATATAAGCCCATGTAAAACCAAAGGGCCCCGGGGCGGGGGCATTTTTTGCCCCAGCACTATAACTTGAACAATCTTGGTAGGGGTCCACTAGATGAAGCTTCATACCAAATATCAAAGAACTGGGCCGAGCGGTTTCAGAGGAAAAGATTTTTAAAGATTTTCCCTATATAAGCCCATGTAAAACCAAAGGGCCCCGGGGCGGGGGCATTTTTGGCCCGAGCACTTTAATTTGAACAATCTTGGTAGGGGTCCACTAGATGAAGCTTCATACCAAATATCAAAGACCTGGGCCTTGCAGTTTCAGAGAAGAAGATTTTTTAAGTTTTCGGTGAAAAAATCTATTTTTGGCTCCTGTGACCTATATGTGCAACGGACCGGAACCATTTGAACAACTTTGAAAGGGGACCACCTAAGGATCATTCCTGTGAAGTTTGGTCAAAATCCGATCAGTGGTTTAGGAGGAGATGTTGTTTGAAGAAAAAGTTTACGCACACACGCACGCACGCACGCACGCACACACGCACACACGCACGACGGACGACGGACAAAAAGTGATCACAAAAGCTCACCTTGTCACTATGTGACAGGTGAGCTAAAAACAGGGTACTCAGAACTGTGGTTCTAGCGCATGACATGCCTGCTTAAGCTCATGCATTTCTGTACAAAGTACCGTCAATATGTCTCAAAGGGTGTTGGAGATCACAAGCTGGTCATACTGTTATATTGGAAGGGTAGATAACTCAAATATTTATCATAGCACCCAGAATTGTGGTTCTTAAGCATGAAGCGCCGTCTCAACCTTGTATACAATTGTGCCAAGTACCATCAATATATCTCAAAGGGTATTGGAGTTATGGCCATCAAAAGGTTATATTGTCAGGGGAGATAATTAAAAAACCAGGGCACCCAGAGTTGTGGTTTTTGCACATGACACACCTGCTTAAACTCATGTACAACTGCATCAAGTACCATCAATATATCTCAAAGAGTATTGGAGATGTGGCCATCACAAGGTAGTGATTCTATATTATTGGTAGGGGAGATAACTAAAAAACGATGGCACCCAGAGTTGTGGTTCTTGAACATGACACACCGTCTCGGCCTTGTGAACAACTGTGCCAGGTATCATCAATATATCTTAAAGGGTATTGGAGTTATGGCCATCACAAGGTAGTCACTCTATTTTATTGGAAGGGGAGATAACTCAAAAACCATGGCAGCCAGAGTTGTGGTTCTTGTGCATGACACACCGTCTCGGCCTTGTGAACAACTGTGCCAGGTATCATCAATATATCTTAAAGGGTGTTGGAGTTATGGGCATCACAAGGTAGTCACTCTATTTTATTGGAAGGGTCGATAAGTCAAAAACCATGGGAGCCAGAGTTGTGGTTCTTGTGCATGACACACCATCTCGGCCTTGTGAACAACTGTGCCAGGTATCATCAATATATCTTAAAGGGTATTGGAGTTATGGCCATCACAAGGTAGTCACTCTATTTTATTGGAAGGGGAGATAACTCAAAAACCATGGCAGCCAGAGTTGTAGTTCTTGTGCATGACACACCGTCTCGGCCTTGTGAACAACTGTGCCAGGTATCATCAATATATCTTAAAGGGTATTGGAGTTATGGGCATCACAAAGTAGTCACTCTATTTTATTGGAAGGGGAGATAACTCAAAAACCATGGTAGCCAGAGTTGTGGTTCTTGTGCATGACACACCGTCTCGGCCTTGTAAACAACTGTGCCAGGTATCATCAAAATATCTTAAAGGGTATTGGAGTTATGGCCATCACAAAGTAGTCATTCTATTTTATTAAAAGGGGAGATAACTAAAAAAGTATGGCATCAAGAGTTCTGGTTCTTTCACATGACACGCCGTCTCAGCCTTGTGAACAATTGTGCCAAGAACTATCAATGAATCTCAAAGGTTATAGGAGTTATGGCCATCACAAGGTTGCGTCTACGGATGGACGTTCTAACAAATCCGGTTTATGGGCTTTTCCCATTATAAACTCCCATAGAGAAATTAAGCTCCTTAGCCGAAAAATAGCCCCTAAGCAGTAAGGTTTATGAGTTTATAGTGTTAACTTAACGGAATAAACCCATAAGGTTGGACAAAATATAACCCCTAACATTTATATGTTGGCCCGGACAGACGGACGGACAGACAGACGGACGCCAGGCTGATCGCTATATCCCCCGAACCTATTCGGTCGAGGGATAAAAAGGTTAAAAAATCTTCTTTTCTGAAACCACAGGGTCCAGAGCTTAGATATTTAGCATGTAGCAATGGCCAGTGGTCACCTACATAATTCCTGCCAATCATGCCCCTAGGAACCAAATTGGCCACGCCCCGGGGCCCCTTCGCTCCCATAGACTCATAATGGAACAAAAAGCTTCAAAAATCTTCTTCTTGGAAACCACAGGGCCCAGAGCTTAGATAATTAGCATGTAGCAATGGCAAGTGGTCACCTACATAATTCCTGCCAATCATGCCCCTGGGTTCCAAATGGGGGACGCCCTGGGGCCCCTTCGCTCCCATAGACTCATAATGGAACAAAAAGCTTCAAAAATCTTCTCGGAAACCACAAGGCCCAGAGCTTAGATATTTAGCATGTAGCAACGGCAAGTGGTCACCTACATAATTCCTGCCAATCATGCCCCTGGTGTCCAAACGGGCCACGCCCCGGGGCCCTTTAGCTCCTAAAGACTCATAATGGAAAAAAAAGCTTCAAAAATCTTCTTCTCTGAAACCACAGGGCCCCGAGCTGAGATATTTGGCATGTAGCAATGGCAAGTGGTAACCTACATATTCCTGCCAATCATGCCCCTGGGGTCCAAATTGGCCACACCCAGGGGCCCCTTAGCTCCCATAGACTCATAATGGAAAAAAAGCTTAAAAAATCTTCTTCTCTGAAACCACAGGGCCCAGAGCTTAGATATTTAGCATGTAGCAACCGCCAGTGGTCACCTGCATAATTCCTGCCAATCATGCCCCTAGGGTCCAAATTGGCCACGCCCCAGGGCCCCTTCGCTTCCATAGACTCATAATGGAACAAAAAGCTTCAGGGCTCAGAGCTAAGATATTTAGCATGTAGCAATGGCAAGTGGTCACCTACATAATTCCTGCCAATCATGCCCCTGGGGTCCAAACAGGCCACGCGTCGGGCCCTTTAGCTCCTATAGAAAGTAGAAGTAAAACAAAGATCAGGAATTGATACAATTAACTTACTCCACCCATAAAAGACACCAAAGGGAAAGAAATACAAACATTAAGCGACCAGACCATAATGGAAACCCAAACAAAGGAAGGCCATAAGGACAGTTACTTTCCCACAAAATGGCCATATGGCCATCCAAAACCAAAAGACACAAGTGATACATACAGTAAGAAACAAACAACAACATAAATAAATCGCCACAGAAGAGCCGCCTTGGAACGGTCAGTGGAAGATTTCCACTGGGGGGCTTAAATCGATTTTACGTGGCCACAATCCTCGCCCTTACTTCCGTCGCGATTTAGACAAATAATTTGTTCAGTCCGCATGAAGGCCTCCTAACTCATCAGTGCAACATCTCCGTGAACACAAAAATGGAAAAAAGACTTCAAAAATCTTCTTCTCTGAAACCACAGGGCTCAGAGCTGAGATATTTGGGGTGTAGCAACGGCAAGTGGTCACCTACATAATTCCTGCCAATCATGCCCCTTGGGCCCAAATTGGCCACACCCCGGGGCCCCTTAGCTCCCATAGACTCATAATGGTAAAAAAGCTTCAAAAATCTTCTTCTCTGAAACCACAGGGTCCAGAGCTTAGATATTTAGCATGTAGCAATGGCCAGTGGTCACCTACATAATTCCTGCCAATCATGCCCCTGGGTTCCAAATGGGGGACACCCGGGGGCCCCTTCGCTCCCATAGACTCATAATGGAACAAAAAGCTTCAAAAATCTTCTTCTCGGAAACCACAAGGCCCAGAGCTTAGATATTTAGCATGTAGCAATGGCAAGTGGTCACCTACATAATTCCTGCCAATCATGCCCCTGGTGTCCAAACGGGCCACGCCCCGGGGCCCTTTAGCTCCTATAGACTCATAATGGAAAAAAAAGCTTCAAAAATCTTCTTCTCGGAAACCACAGGGCCCCGAGCTGAGATATTTGGCATGTAGCAATGGCAAGTGGTAACCTACATAATTCCTGCCAATCATGCACCTGGGGTCCAAATTGGCCACATCCCGGGGCCCCTTAGCTCCCATAGACTCATAAAGGAAAAAAAGCTTCAAAAATTTTCTTCTCTGAAACCACAGGGCCCAGAGCTTAGATATTTAGCATGTAGCAACCGCCAGTGGTCACCTACATAATTCCTGCCAATCATGCCCCTGGGTTCCAAATGGGCGACGCCCGGGGGCCCCTTCGCTCCCACAGACTCATAATGGAACAAAAAGCTTCAAAAATCTTCTTCTCGGAAACCACAAGGCCCAGAGCTTAGATATTTAGCATGTAGCAATGGCAAGTGGTCACCTACATAATTCCTGCCAATCATGCCTCTGGGGTCCATACAGGCCACGCCCCGGGGCCCTTTGGCTCCTATATACTCATAGTGGAAAAAAGCTTCAAAAATCTTCTTCTCTGAAACCACAGGGCCCAGAGCTGTGGTATTTGACATGAAGCAATAGCAAGTGGTCACCTACATAAATCCTGCCAATCATGCCCCTAGGGTCCAAATGGGCCAGGCCCTGGGGCCCCTTAGCTCCCATAGACTCATAATGGAAAAAAAACTTCAAAAATATTCTTCTCTGAAACTAAAGGGCCCAGAGTTTAGATATTTAGCATGTAGCAAGGGCAATTGGTCACCTACATAATTCCTGCCAATCATGCCCCTGGGTTCCAAATGGGCCACGCGCCGGGGCCCCTTTGCTTCCATAGACTTATAATGGAAAAAAGCTTAAAAATCTTCCTTTCCGAAACCCCAGCGCCCAGAGCTTAGATATTACGCACATAGCAATGGCAAGTGGTCACCTACATAATTCCTGCCAATCATGCCCCTGGGATCCAAAAGGGCCACGCCCCGGGGCCCCTTAGCTTCTATAGACTCATAATGGAAAAAAAAGCTTAAAAAATCTTCTTCTCTGAAACCACAGGGCCCAGAGCTTAGATATTTAGCATGTCGCAATGGCAAGTGGTCACCTATCCAAAAAAAAAAACAACAAAAACTTAAAATGGGGAAAAAATCTTCAAAAATCTTCTTCTCTGAAACCATAAGTCCCAGAGCTTAGGTATTTAGCATGTAGCAATGTTGAGTGGTCGCCTACATGAATCCTGCCAATCATTCCCCTGGGGTCCAAATCCTGTGGCCCCTAAACTCCAACAAACTTATAATAGAAAAAGCTTCAAACATCTTCTTTGAAACCATGAAGTACATACCTTAGATATTTAGTATATAGCAACACAAAATGGTCGCCTACATAAATCCTGCCAACCATGCCCTTTGGGTCAAAATTGGTCAAGCCCCAGGGCTCATTAGCTCCTATAGACTTATACTGGAAAAAACTTAAACGTATCATTTTTCTCCAAAACCATTAGGCACAAATTTTGTTTGATTTGTGGTTTTACATCCCCGTCAACATTGCATAGGTCATTTTGGAGATGTCTCTTCCAAATTTGTGGGACTTTTACCAGACATTAGATGAAATTACATCTCAAGCCCTGTCGCCCAATGAAACCAGTAGGGTTTATAAGCATGGACACCGCTTTGCCTGAGATTTAGTATGTAGCAATGTCAAGTGGTCTCCTACACTAATGATTTTCTGGTACACAGGTGAGCGATATAGGGCCATTGGGCCCTCTTGTTCAGATAAAAATCCTGATATTTTTCATATTTCTGCTCAAAACATTGATTGTGGGTACACGTTAGAACCTCCTCATGGAGGCGGATCTAGCAAGTACCCACAATCTATGTTTTGAGCAGAAATAAGGAAATTGATGTATACCCCTTTAAACCCCAGTTTTGCTATATAAAAGTGGGGTTTAATGGGGTCAAAATTATATAGGCATGTTTGCATGATGATTTCTGCAAAATGTGAAGGCTGCAATCAGATGAGGAGACAAGCTGGCCAAAAAGAAAGCCTCACTTTCCAACTTTCCAGCTGCCAAATTGTTAGACCTTTCCGTGTGTTGGCCTGCAAGTTAAACCCATTTTGTATTAGAAACCCCAAAAGGGATACTAGCAAACAGTTCAGGCCCAGATCAGACACATCTAATCAGGGTCTTCACTGATTGCAAAGTTCTGCCAATTTCATATCAATTTCTTGACTCAGCACAGCCTAGTACCCGAAAAATTGAAATGGACTCCTATATATATATATATATTTACAGTAAATGTTCTATATAAAGATCACCTTGGGGACTGTTCAAAAGTGGTTTTAAGACCACTTTTGAACAGGTCCAAAGGTGATCTCTTACTCTTACTAGACTACTCTGGGTGCAGAATATATATTGAGAATAAATATTTTCCTTTTTGAGGTGGACACCAAAAATATTTCATCGTGTTGAAAACATCCAAATTTTCACGAGTGCACAATACACAAGATGAAATACGTTTGGTATCCGCCGAAAAAAATAAGTTTTCTTTTTATTTAATAATTTATTAGGACATGGCAATTGATCAATTGTATCGTATGTCACAATACTGACCTGGCTATGACATCACAACTGTCACCCCCAAAACATAAACCAATCGCCATTTTGAATACAGAATTTTTACAGTTCAAAGAGTGCTTTTCAAGGTATTTTACAGAATTATTTTGTTGATAATATGACTTTTGGCGAGAAAAAGTAGCCCAGGCTGCTACTGTGAAAATAACAAGGTCATGTTATTTTTTACAGTGTGAAAATATTTTCACATTGTGAAAATATCATTTTTAATTGTTTCACATATGCATTGATTTCACTGCAAAGTATAAAATACGATATGATACAAAATAGTCAGCCTTGATATAGCAGTGGTTAATGCGTTCGACTTATGATCGAGAGGTTGTGCGTTCGAACGGGCCACCAGTATCTCCTTGGGCCAGACACGTCATGACACTGCTCCACTCCACCCAGGTGTAAATGGGTAGCAGTGGTGTAAAAGCCACTGCCTCTCTCGCGCGCGCGTGAAAACACCCGGAATGAGTGTTCCAGAGGGATTCAATAACCTTGCAGCTTTCATCGCAATCGAACTAAAATAAATTAGTATAAATTAAAGTATAAAATAAAAAGAAATAATAAATGATGCCTTCAAATATGCTTTTAAAAGCATAATTAGTCTTAAATTTAGCTGATCTTAATAGCATATTTTTACTGTACATACGAGTATAAGTTGGAAGATGGCATTCAGTACAAAATGGGTTAAAACTGGCCAGAATGACGGGTTAAAACAATTATAACCTGAATACAGAATTGAAGCAAAACACTGACAGCACTGACGAGTTTGTTTTTGAAACTAGGCTGGGAAAAATGGTCCTGAATGGCAACCAAGACTTTTGTTCAACCCTTAAATGCACAATCTATCCAGGAATAAGAAAGTTATTGACTGAACACTAAAAAAGGCCCCTTTTTTGATCTTTGACCTCTTAGTATGACTTTAATCTTTGAGGTACCAACATGGGTCATGCAAGAGACACATAGTCTCATTGTGGTTAATATTTCTGCCAAGTAATTTCAAAATCCATCTACAAATAAGAAAGTTACTGACCAAACACAAAAAAGGCCCCTGTTTTTACATTTGACCTCTAAGCATGACCTTGACCTTTAGGGTACCAACCTGGGTCGAGAACGCAACACATCGTCTCATGGTTGTTAACATTTCTGCCAAGTAATTTCAAAATCCAGCTAAGAATAAGAAAATTATTGACCGAACACAAAAAAGGACGCATTTTTTTACTTTTAAACTCTATGTATGACCTTGACCTTTGAGTTACCAAACTGGGTCATGCGCTCAACACATCGTCTCCTGGTGGTTTACATTTCTGCCAAGCAATTTCAAAATCCATCTAAAAATAAGAAAGTTATTGACCAAACACGAAAACTTTTACCTCTATCTTGACCTTTGAGGTATCAACCTATATCATGTGTGCAACACATCGTCTCATGATAGTTAACATTTCTGCCAAGAAATTTCAAATTCTATCTAAAAATAAGAAATTATTGATAAAAAAACGAAAAAAGGCCTCTTTTTTTACCTTTGACCACTAAGTATGACCTTGACCTTTGAGGTACCAACCTGGGTCATGCACGCAAAACATCGTCTCATGGTGGTTAACATTTCTGCCAAGTAATGTTAAAATCCATCTAAAAATAAAGTTATTGACCAAACACGAAAAAAGGCCCCTTTTCTTACCTTTGACCTCTATTTAAAGTATGACCTTGACCTTTGAGGTACCGACCTGTCTCGTGCACAACGCACATTGTCTCATGGTTGTTAATATTTCTGCCAAGTAATTTCAAAATCCATCTGAAAATAAAGTTATTGACCGGACACGATTTGCCAAAACCTACACACTGACAAACTTCCAAGGGAGATAACTCAAAAAGTATAAACATGAGAGTTATAGTTCTTGCTCACTGCATGTCGTCTCATATTGATTAATATTTATATGAAGTTTCGTGGAGATAGCTTGAACGGTTTTCAAGTTACAGAGCGGACACGATTTTTGACAGACCGACAGACGCCAGGGGAAAAAACAATACATCTCACCAAAAATATTTTGGGGGGAGGGGGAGGGGGGGAGTCATAATCACATTACTTGACTGATGCTACATACAAGGTTTAATTGTCATTTGCAAAATGGTTCATGAGATGTTTTAACGTTTTTACAAGGAAGCTATATCGGTAATGTGATCAGGCTCATTCGATGGGAGGTATCCGGGGCAACATGGAGATTAAGAGTTGCTAAAATCTTTCCATTCCAGTATCCAAGATTGCCATTATGGTGGCCATCTTGATGTTTTGATTTTTTTTTAAACAACCTTCTTCTAGCGAACCAAAAGTCGGATTAAGCTGAAAGTTGATGAGAAGTAGCTGGGCAACTTGGTTTCTGCAAGGCATATATCCACAAATTGGTCTTGTGGTTTCTGAGATGTTTGAACATGTTGACGGATAATGGCAATGCAATAACCTCACCTTGTAAGCCTTAAGCTCCGGTGCGCTAAAAATCTTACTGTACAAATATCTTCTGGCTGTCATGGACATTTCATATGGGAATCAAGCCCAAAATCAACAAAAGGCAGCATACAATGTTGGTGTTTATCTTAGGTTCACATGATTGATTATGTTGGAGATTAATGACATGTCAGCCCTTGTGGGTCATTTTGTGTCATCTCCCAGAGAAAAGAGATAGAAGAGATGGTAGAGGAAATGAAAGGGATAAAGAGGAAGATGAAAGAAATTCATTACAATAACACACCCGTGCGACACAGTGCATTTTTTTTCACATCTTCAAAATGGCTACTTTTCTGATGAAAATTTATGGTAGTTTTCTTATTTCTGCTCCTAACATACAGACCAGCTACTGGTAATAACCCATTTTTTTTGTTTCGCGGAGAAACCGCCTAACGCGAAATCGGCTATTTTCTCCGCAAAACAGCGAGAAAAGGTAAAATGAGTGAGAAATTTCTCGCTGAAATTTCTCCTGGTTTTGCGGAGAAAGTTCTCGGAGATTCTCAGCGAAAATTTAACCGACTGCTTTTATTGAAAATGAAATTACCGGCGTTTCGCGGAGAAAAAATATACAACTGGGCTTAAGTGAAATTTTCGGCTAATTATTATTTCTTCGTTTGTTTGGCGTTGTTTTTGTAAACGAAGGCAAATGGTAGTCATTGTTTAATCATAATCAAATATTCTTTCATGTTACACAATTTCATTTTAGTAATTTATTTCTCCTTTGTATAATCCCTTTTTAAAAGTCTCATGACAACTTTTATTCACATCACGAAAATACGCCTATTTATTTGTTACCTGCTTAAACCCCACTTTTATCTGGGGTTTACAGGGGTATACATTATTTATCTAATTTCTGCTCACATAGATTGTGGGTACTCGTTAGAACCGCCTCGCCGAGTCATTTTTTAGTGTAGCCAAAATCTTGAGCAGAAATATGAAAAAAATGTCAGAATTTTTATCCGAAAATTTTCTGTTTTTAGTGGAAAAATTTTACAATATATTTGAATAGGCGAGTTCTCACAACAAATCGTACATGTAGGTTATTAACACCATAATGATGTGCTACATTTACCAAAAGCTGGGCTTGATGAAATAGATGGGCTGCATGATGCTTCCACGCATAGCGGAAACCGACACGCATGCGAGTACTGATAACCCGCTTACAGGATCTGAGCCTGCCCAGGTGTGTTTTCATGATGTCAGGACAAATTCATTTATTTCGAGCCGACCGCGCTCAACTCGCAACGTTGCAGAATTTGAACTGAACGAGGTGCAAACCACAGCAGTGAGAGTCCTAATGAGTGTCAGCGCTTTAAGGATTCCCATTATCCTTGGGATGTTTAGTGGATTTACGGCACTTTCAAGATTATTTCCCTTATTTCGAACGGACCGTTAATCAGAGTTGAGCTAAAACCGGAGAAAGACCACCTTCTGTAGCAGATCTTGGCTTCTCATTTGGGGCCCGAGCGAGGCGCAAACCACAGCGGAGAGCTAATGGCCCGATGATTAACCCTTTTTGTACCAAATGGAATCTTCCTCCTTATATATACAGGAGTCCATTTTGAAACTTAGCGGTGTCAGTTTGATTTTTTTTCTTAAAAATTTTGTTCGGGAAATGGCTTAACGTTTTGCAAACAGTGTAGGCCCTGATCAGACGCCGCAGAACGCGGCGTCTGATCTGGGCCTGCACTGTTTGCCAAGGTACCCCTTTAGGGGTTTCTGGTACTGAATGGGTTAAGGGTCAGCGCTCTTACCCATTAGGACACGGGGGCCAGTTACCTTCGGGGCGTACAGTAGACTTAACAAGATACCCAGGTTGCATGTCTGTACAAACTTCGCTGATTATCTTGGAGACTTTTGTAGTTCTGCTCCAAGTTTGAGATCAGACTTATATGCAGCCTTGGAATGCTTGCCGCACAATTTCCCCATATTAACCCTTTTTGTACCAAATGAAATCTTCCTCCTTATATATAGCATGAGTCCATTTCAAAATTCATGGGTTTCAGGTTGTTTTTTTTTCTTCAAAATTTATTGGGAAAAAAAGGCCGAACTTTTTGCAAACAGTGTAGGCCCTGATCAGATGTGCATTCTGCGGCGTCTGATCTGGGCCTGCACTGTTTGCCACGGTACCGGTTTAGGGGTTTCCAGTCTGAAATGGGTTAATGTACATGTTTGAGCAAAATTGAATTGTAAAGGCAAGAAACACAAGCGGGCCTCCATGTGAGCTTAAGTGTAAGCATCAGTGGTGTTTAATTACTCGCAGTGTAAAAAAGATCAACCAAAATGTAGAGTGAGATCAGCGCCCACATATACAAGTACAAGCAGGATCCACCTTATTATATACATTGAGTTTGATTTTTCTAAAGTATTTACTTGAGAAAAAATAAAGTACCGGTACTCCCAATATGGTGAACCGATAGAAAATCAACAGTTTTCAATTTAAGAAGCGTTTACACAACAGTAAAAAAAGGAACACAGAAAACATTCATCATGTTCATACTGCGTTGTAAAGTGCATAAGATGCAAATTATTATGATTCCAACCGGATCAAAATCATACTTTACGATCGCTAGAGTTGTCGATCTTTGTACAAAGAACATGCATTTCGTCATATACTTCAAACTTTGTGTACCAAATTTTAATGCATGAAAAAAATACATGCACATGAAGAAATATACATGTAGGTATAGGTAGATTTCGCGAAGAAACACCGTGAACGACTTCACCTGTACTTTTTTTTTTTTTTTTTTTTTTTTTTGGTTTGGGTTTTACGGCCCTTTCAAGATTATTTCACTCATATCGAGCCGATCGTTAATCAGAGGTGGGCGAAAACCGGAGTACCCGGAGAAAAACCACCTGACCTTCCGTTGCAGAACTTGGCTTCTCATACGTGGCCCGAGCGAGGCTCGAACCTACGGCGGTGAGAGACCTAATGACTAAGAGTCAGCGCTCTTATCCACTAGGCCACGGAGGCCCGTTCACCTGTACTAATCGGCTTTCTCCGAGAAAAAGCGATGTTCGCGGAGAAATTTCACGACATTTCGCAGAGAAATTAACCGCTTTGAAACTCGATTTTTTTTTCTTCTCGGAGAAATTTCTCGCTTGTTCACCGAGAAAAAAAAGCCTATTACCCCGGAGAAAAAAAATATATGGGTTATTACCGGTAGCTGGTCTGTAGGTTGTGGGTGCTCGTTAGAACCACCTCATTAAGGCGGTTCTAATGAGTACCCACAACCTACATCTTCAAGCATAAATAAGAAAAATAATACCCCAGCAAACCCCAGTTTTCTCTATATAAAGTGGAGTTCAGTGGGGTGTTCATTTCACCGACTTGTTCACGTGATGGATGAAACAGAAGTGCGAGCATGGGGACCCTTACCCACTGCAAAGACAGCAGGCCTTGCCCAACTGTAAGGCATTATCAGTTGGGCATCCCAGTGACGCATGATACCAACACCTTTGCCACATCCAACCACTCCCCAGGTTAGCATGACTGCATAAACAAAAATTAGGACCAATATTGCTCATTACGATAACACAGCCATGTTATATAGTGCCTTTTTGCATACTTCAAGAAAGGTATTTTTTTCTTATGAAAAAATGTGATATTTTCTTATTTATACTCAGAACATAGGTTTTGGCGCTCGTTAAAACCGCCTCAATGAGGCGGTTCTAACAAGTAACCACAACCTATGTCTTGGAGCAGTTTTCTCTATATAAAGTGGGGTTTAGGCTTTTTTTTATTTCATGGACTTGTTCATGGGATGATTAGCTGTAAAGGGCTGTAAAAGATCCACAAAGCTTCATTTATATTTATTTGTTCTTTTCAGCTGATAACAACAACAGAACAAGAGCAACAACATGTACAATTTTTTTTTTCAAACAAACCACTATATACACTTACATTTATTTCAACAACAAAACTGATCTGCACAAAAAGTTCACAAAGGGGGTCTTTCATTTGTGCCCATGCATGTTTTTTCTTTAAACTTTGTACAATAATAACTCAGCATATACGACCTATAAAAATGTATTTATTAAATTATATAAATCAAAGTAGGACTCAGGAGGCCACTCTAACTGACTCCCTCCATGAGCTGGTGTCTGCTTCTAAATAAGTGTGTCTTAAATCTTATGTTTTATTTAGTTTCAAGATCTGTTACTTGGATTGAATGCAGAACTCCATAGGCATTCCTTTGATACTAAAAAACCTTTTGAATTAATTAAAGTTTACATTTTCTGATAAAATAACTATCAAAAATCTCATTTTTTAATTAAAATTTAAAAAAATTATCAAAATTCAATCCCTAAGATAAATATGTTCTAGTCTTTGTCAAGATTTCATTTTGCTAGAAAAACTTGCCATATATATCTTCTTTAGCTATGCCAAATTTCATGAAAATCCGAAACCGGTAATACTGTAGTTTTTCACCTTTAATGGATGTAAGTCGTTTCTGCAAAATTTACTATTTTATTGAAATCATCCAAGAACCTTACAAAAAGGCAGTTCGTAACACTTACGTAATAAAAATGAGATTATACAAATCAAAATGAATACATATTGAGCTGATCTAGCTTAGAAACTATTAAAATATCATGAATTTATGATATTTTTCTTTCATTTATACACTATGATCTATCCAAAATAGTAGATAGTAAAACACTAAATCAAAAGGTATTCTAATCAACAAATTAGGCTTAACAACATTATATTGCTTTTTTAATAGCAGCAACATTATTGTGAACATGTGCAACTTTATTTAATGACTTTGCATAAGGCATGCTACTCAAATAGGTGTAAGGCAAGGAGATCCATTATTTTCATTTCCATACCAAGCTGGTATGCAAGGACGCAATGGTCAGTGGTTTGTTGTTACTAGTAAAAATAGTTCTGTTGATAAATCCATGGCCAGATTAAGCCTTAGATATACTGTCTTTATGAACACTGGATTATTATCCTAACAAAAAAGTTACAGTAATAATTGGTTAGTATTTCCAAAAATCGAAATGTCACTGATATTGAGTTTCTGTTGCAAAAGATATCATTGATGGATGAGGCGCAGAATATTTGGTGTAAACAAAGCTGTTCCATGACCTAGAGAAATTTTGCTATTAGACAGGGAGAGAAACAGTTTCCTTCCTTATAGTACACGTACATAAATATGTCTCTTTTCTGCATTGGTATTGTAATTGTTGACGTTTCTTTAGTGTCTTATTTTTTTCTATTTACTTTGTCAATACAGTGGTTAATTTATCGGAAGCGAGCTTTTAGTATTTTTTCTGGTTGTAAAACTTTCAACCACTTCTTGAATGTTTCTGCTGAATGCAAGTTCACTGTTTTTTTAAGCACTGTTCTTGCTTTTTGTTCATTAATAATTACCAGTACATTTCTGTGCAATGTATCTCTCAGCTTAGAAAGAGCATTGCAGTGTTTGGACAGAAAAAAGCATAACAATACTGAAAATAATTTAAAATCCTATGAGTAATGCAATAACTACTCACAGGTTGAATAATTATTATCAACAGTTTAAATGCTTCTTGATATCTTACATAATGTGCTTTGTAATTACTGCAACAACTGCTGAGATAGGTAAATGAAGTGAAAGACCTTTACAAATAAATAGACAACACAATCACGATCACATAAGTTGTGGAACACTGACAAATGTACGACCATGTGAATTCTAAAAGCAAATTCAAATGGCTTTGGAATACAGCTTCAGGATGCCGTTTGATTTCGTTCATAGGGGCAATACAAAAAAGATAGATTGGCTAGTGCCTATGCAGATACAAATTCTGAAAACTTAATGTCCAGGAAAAGTAATCTCAAGTGTTATTGATTTTCCCTAGAGTAAACCTTTCTTTTTAAATGGACAGTTAGGGTTAAATAAACAAACAACAGTTTGACTTGAGAGTCATTTATCTCCAGTCGGATAACAAATCTCACAAAATCTGAAGCAACATCTAAAGTTACTGGTATGTTGTTGATTTGAATGTTAAATCTAAACATCATGTTAGCACCATTACCAAATTAGACAAGAAAGACAGAAAAAAACTATGCACATGATCACATGGGTGCGTTTGATGATATTTGTCATCAAAACCTTTGCGATATAGTTCTGTAGACAAAATAGTTTGTTCCATAGGGGGCAAATTTACCGAAATGGATGTTTAGAAATAATACTTAAAATTATGCTATGAACTACTTACACAAACCATACTATACTATAGCCATCCAAATTGAAAGCAATAGTAAAGTATTATTAAACAGCATGACCAAAACATGATAATCATATAATTTCACATTTTTCTGAATCAGGACTATCAGTATTCAGTCTGTTAAAACACAATGTTACCGGCCCTCAATTTCCATTAAAATTCACCAACATGTTCCTAAGATATGTGGGTAGTTTTTATGCCAAAATGGTGTCTTGACAAAAATTGGAACATGGTAAAAATGCATATACAATTTTAATGAATACAAAAATAAGAGCTGAAATATGGGGATACCATCAAAGAAAACTGAATGCCCAGCCACTATTACTAGACATATGATGTCATTCATAGTATCAACTTACTCACCAATTATGGCTTTAATTAATAAAACATATGAGCATTAGATATATGAAATTCTGAATACTGTAGACAAGTTTATATGAGAGTACTCTCTGTTGTGATAGAGACTTCATAAAATATGTAATAAATTTACTACGGAAATAAAATTTAAAAGTGAATGCATCGTAATTATAATGGTTATACCCAAGGCAATTATTGTGCATAGTTTCATCAGAATCCAAGCGTGGGCAGAAACCAATGCAAATTTCCTATACCTTGAAAGACCCCCTTTAGCTTTAGTTGGTATCCAACTCAAAAATACAGCTTCCTTACATTTATTTCAACAACAAAATTGTTCTGCACCAAAAGTTCATATTTTAGCTTTAGTCTGTATCCAACTCAAAAATACAGCTACCGTAACAATTCGGATACCTTGAGGATTTGTTGTAATTCTCAAACATGCAAGATCCAGCAAGGAGTCCAAAACGTGCAGACAAAATGGCCAACAGTGTAGACCTGATCAGACTGCTCCTGACTATGTTCGGGAGCAGTCTGATCTGGGTCTGCACTGTTTGCTTAGGCCTGTCTGTCCCAATACTTCGGATCATTATGGTATTTATAGATCAAACCATATATGCACAGCATCCCATTTTTGTGACATTGGCAAACAGTGTAGCGCCAGATCAGATGCAGTATGAGGCATCTGAACTAAGTCTACAGTTTGCTTTAAGTACATGCATTTCGTAAACATTTACATAAACAATATAACAAACCTGGTAACCCTATAATTGGAAATAGACTCTTCCATAGTGGCTTGGAACATACCTATTTGGTATATATGGGCTAACAGGAACTCATAATGCAAAATGAATAGACCTCAAGGTCAGAAAATCTGTTCAGAAAAGTTGGAAGCCCCTAATGATTAACTTGGGTGGTTTGCTCTATCAATGCCTTAGTACAGTGTCCTTTCTTTCACCGGCCTCTTTAGCTCAGTCGGATGTGCTTCTAACTGGTGATCAGGAGGACGCCGGTTCAATTCTGCCTAGTCGGCAATATTCTTTCGTGGAGATTGATAATGAAATCTTTCTATGGTCATTCTCTTCCGCTGATTCAAGAAGGGCAGTTGTCAGTTTCTGGTGAAAGAATGTGCAATGAACTGATTAACCGCTTACGTATAAGCCTGCCCAGGAAAAGTGTGGATAGGTAAACTGACCAGCTCAAAAATGACCTAAATGGTGTTGACTGGGCCGTTAAACTCCAATAAACCAATCAGTCAATCAATCTTTCTTTCTCTCTCTCTTTTCACCTTAACCCTCAAAGGCGACAGAGAAAGTTACATTATATTAGCCCTGCCAAGCGAATTTATGTCTTTGAGCATTCCGTCATGACAAATTTTAACTGCGCATGCCCAGCCATTCAGAGGGGCCGAGATATGACTTTCTGTCTGAAGGTTCCTCTTGATTCTCTGCTTGTATGAGCAAGCAGCGACGGTTATGGCGAGACTGCGCGGATGCGCAGGCTCGCCTGAACCTTCGCTGCTCGCATAGGCGATAAGTACCAAAATAGCTCGATGGGGCCCATATACACTCCAGATTTGCAGGATGAAAGCCTGCACAGAAATCATGTATTAAATCATCGTTGTCCTTCAAATATTTTCAAAATTTTGCCATGAAATCAGACAAACACTGAATTACCGTAAAAATCCAAAAAATTCGAACACCTTGAGGACTTGCCGTAATTCTCCTAAAATTTTAACCTTTTGTCCAGCAAGGAGCCAAAATGGTGCAGACAGAATGGCAAAGTGTAGACCCTGATCAGACTGCTCCAACAGACTGGAGCAGTATGATCTGGGGTTGCACTCCTTGCTAAGGCCTATCTGTCCCAATACTTAGGATCATTACCATAACATACTTTTATAGCAGCACTATTTATGAACATTACACTGGGGTGGCTGGGTGAGGTTAAAGTCATTACTGCAACACAATCATGTGAATTAGTGCATGTTTTCACACCTCCAAAATGGCTACTTTTCTTATTTGTACTGCAAACATAGGTTGTGGGTGCTTGTTAGAACCGCCTCATTGAGGCGGTTCTAACGAGTACCCACAACCTATGTGTTGGAGCAGAAATAAGAAAAATAGTGTTCACCCACTTAAACCCCAGTTTTCTCTATATAAAGTGGGGTTTAGGGGGTGTTCATTTCACGGACTTGTTCACATGATGCAACTGATATTGGCTTACAATTGGGTAAGGCATGCTCTCCTCGCAGCAGGTACAGGGTAGAGGTGGAATGTTTCTATTTCTTCCGTTTCTACACTTCAATTGATTTCCATCTCTACTATTTATTTTCTCTCTTTCTCTTGGAGATGACACAGTGACCCACAAGGGTTGACGTTACATTAAACCCAAATATACATATATGACATCACATTAAACCCAAAACAATCAATCAAACATACGGAGCACACGACAAAACCCAATTAAGACATGCAACCAGCAGATACTCGGATCAGTCTGTGCATCAATCCACTATGACAAAGAGTTTTCCTTTATCTTTTTGGATAGCCCAGAGGCTATACAGGATTCATGTGATTTGGAAAGACTAGTAAGACTTTGTGGATGATCAGACTGATCAGTCTTTGCTGGTCGCAAGTCTCTTTGCAGGCTTTTCATCGCTTGAATCTAATACTTAAAATAGCCCACAAACATGAAATACAGTAAAATTCCGCTATTAAGACCACCTGAAATTAAGACTAATTCTGCTTTAAAAAGCTTATTTAGAAGAATGCAGTTATTCTTTGAATTTCCTGCACACAGTGTCCTCTGATCAGGGACCACCTTTGGGACTGTTCAAAAGTGGTCTTAAGGACCACTTTTGAACAGTCCCAAAGGTGGTCTTAATATAGGAATTTTACTGTATCTTCAAATGTTTACCAACAAGTCTTTTCAGGTGCTTTTACATGTATAAAGCTCTGATCATCAAGTAAATGTAGTAGACTTCATCACAAGATCAAATGAACAAGCCCATAAAAAAGGGTTCTTTTCGCACAGGTGAGCAGCAAAGGCTGCTGCTCGCAGAGAGGGGAGACTACGAGAGAGCGCCACAAAAGAAGTCACACATCTAGCCCTAATAAATGGTTGCCCTAGCTCCACTGGGTGTCGTTTGATCCCTTATGCGAAGATCATCCTTTTCCATGAGGTAGCTAAAAATGTTTGTAGCACCATCAGCTATCACAAAATACATTGACTTAATTTTGCATTGTTAGTACACCCTAATTACTGTGTTCCCAACAAGGAAACAAACTGTGATGTCATCAGAACAGACTGCGGAGATCATTATCAGAACAGAACATTTTATCCCTTTTCCTCAACTCATTTAATAATTCAATAATACATGAACACTCATGTAAGATCCTCTATGTAGCACTATTTATGCTTCTTATACTGGGGTGGCTGGGTGAGGCTGTCATGAGAATAGACTCTGGAGGTATTTCTCAGGGAAGATAATTTTACGCTAATACATCCATATAACATAGTGCATTCACATGGTGCATTCGTCCATATCTCCAAAATGGTTCATTTTCTGATGAAAATCTGTGATTTAATTCTTACTTCAACTTAAAAACACAGGTTGTCTTGTTGTTGTTCTATAAATATAAGCTTACCTTTTAGAGGTAAGCATGGTTTATAGGACAAAAACTAACTGCAAGCATTTTAAGCAAGCATCTACAGTCTGGGATTCTTTTCCAAAGGTTAATGACTTTTGTTGCCCCAGACATTCACCTGACCCTTAATACCTGAAGCTCAGGTTCGTTTAAGGTCAGCTATTTTTCTCTGCAGGTTATTAGTGCCTGATCATTCTGCATTTAGACAAGCAGGAATATGCACAGAGTTTTTGTGCTTTAACCTGCCTTCCTATCCCCTAACACCTCCAGTCATGGTATGAGCCACACAGTGACCAGCTCAGCTAATATGTCTCCTCTTTAAGATTTGTTTTTCTTTATCTTTTGCCAATTACATAGCTATATTCATGAAACAGGTGGGACACATCTATCCAAGCTTGGTGTACTTGTTTATGTTACTGGGTTACAAAGTACTGCCACCTTACTGCAGCACACTTCAGTTGAAACTGTCTCCATGAACCAAATGTCTGTCACTCCTGTGTGGCCACAAGCAACCGTTCTAGAGATACTGCAGAATCTCTCTGAACACCTGCTATGGCTCCTCCAAAATTTGTCTCCAGGCTTACTTTCTAGAACTATCCGGACGTTCTCTGAATAATCGCCGAGACAACCCCAAAAACCATTACATATGTAATCTTGGCAACTTGTCACTGGGTTACAGAGCACTTAGCCCTTTGGTTCCATTACATATGTAATTTTGGCAACTTGTTACTGGGTTACAGAGCACTTAGCCCAGAACAAAATACATTTCAATAATTTGCTATATTTAACTGAGCTGGTCCCTGATTGGCAATCTTGTTCAATAAACAATATATACTAGAATCTTGTTGTTGTTCTATAAACAGACTTGTTAACGTGATGATTTGGGAAAATATAAAACTTCAACATAGAAGACTCAGTCACTGATCAGTCATCCTCATCATCGGGTAGAGTCAGAAGAGTCTGTTTCTGCTCATCATCGAGATTCTTGGCATACAGTATCTGCTGCACAACCTGAAATCAACATCTCTTGAAAGTTACAACACATACAGATTCCAATGTACCGGCAAACCTTTTTACATCTCCAAAACACACCTATATAATGCTGACCCTCTTGAACCCCACTTTCGTATAGTAAAACTGGGGTTTACAGGGGTACACCTTATTTTTCTTATTTCTGCTCTAAATATTGATTGTGGGTACACATTAGAAATGCCTCATCGATTTCTGCTCTAAAGTACATGTATATACATGTATTGTGGGTACTTGTTAGAACCGCCTCATCAAGGGGGTTCTAACAAGTACCCACAATCTATATTTTAGAGAAGAAATAAGCCCGTGCAAACCCCAGTTTTACTATATAAAAGTGGGGTTCAGGGGGGTTAAAATTATATAGAGGCAGTTCATACATGTACCAACAATCTATATTTAGAGCAGAAATAAGAAAAATATCGCTTAAAATTTTTGTTTTTCCGGCTATAAAATTTACAATGTATTTGTAGAGGTGGGTTTTCAAAATGATACCACAGATAATCGGACTGCTCTTTGGGCATAACATGATTTGAGTTGAAACTGGTAAATAACTGTCTTTGGACATGCACAGATCAGACTCTGATCAGCCTCTCATGGTGAGTCTTTGCTGTAAGCTGTTGTGCCACTGATACTGGCTGATTTCAGTGATTGGGTATACTGACTGATTGCAGTGAATGGGTATTCTGGCTGATTTCAGTGATTGGGTATACTGGCTGATTTCAGTGATTGGATATACTGGTTGATTTCAGTGACTGGGTATAACGGCTGATTTCAGTGACTGGGTACACCAGCTGATTTGTGACTGGGGTATACCTGTTGATTTCATTCACTGGGTATATCTGCTGATTTCAGTGACTGGGTATACTCACCGATTTCAGTGACTGGGTACACCAGCTGATTTGTGACTGGGTATACTCACCGATTTCAGTGACTGGGTACACCAGCTGATTTGTGACTGGGTATACTGGCTGATATCAGTGACTGGGTACACCAGCTGATTTGTGACTGGGTATACCAGCTGATTTCAGTGACTGGGTATACCAGCTGATTTCAGTGACTGGGTATACCAGCTGATTTGTGACTGGGTATACTGGCTGATTTCATTCACTGGGTATATCTGCTGATTTCAGTGATTAGGTATACTGACTTGTTCTAGTGACTTGTAATACCGGCTTATTTCAATGACTAACTATATCTGCTAATTTCAGTTTGTAGCACATCCCAGAAGACACCTTTTCACTTCATGCACCTCATTTATGATAAAAATAGCTCCTTAATATCCTTTTCATAAACAAAACCTTGTGCGTATACATTGCATGAATAAAGGACAATTTATTTAACTACATGTAATAACATTTTATATCAAACAGTCTGTTAGCAATGTCCTGCTGAATAAATTTAGCCACACCCATTTCTGACTATCAACTTATCAAAGTACTTGATATAATGTATTCGTTCAATTCAAAAACAATCTTTAAGAGCCATATGATCTGGATTGACACTCTTTGCAAAGATTGGATAAGGGTTAATAACTGACAATCCAAAGCTCAAAATTAATTATGTCAGAGCATGACAAAATCTACAATAAGGCTTATGCAACCAGCAAAGACTCTTGATCAGTCTGCGCATCCACACATGACTAATCAAGAGCCTTTGCTGACCACATCAGACTTCCAGCTAGTCTAGCCCAGAAAAAATTGTACACCCCTCGTTTTTTGTTCTGTGTTGAGGTCCTTGTTTCCAAGGAATTACCATTTTTATAGAACATTCTACAGTAGAAAGATAAGTAAAAAGTTGCCATCATCACAAAAACATGCCTATATAATTTTGACCCCTTTGAACCCCACTTTTATATAGTAAAACTGGGGTTTACAGGATAAACAAGGGTAGATAACTCAAATATTTATCATAGCACCCAGAATTGTGGTTCTTAAGCATGAAGCGCCGTCTCAACCTTGTATACAATTGTGCCAAGTACCATCAATATATCTCAAAGGGTATTGGAGTTATGGCCATCAAAAGGTTATATTGTCAGGGGAGATAATTAAAAAACCAGGGCACCCAGAGTTGTGGTTCTTGCACATGACACACCTGCTTAAACTCATGTACAACTGCATCAAGTACCATCAATATATCTCAAAGAGTATTGGAGATGTGGCCATCACAAGGTAGTGATTCTATATTATTGGTAGGGGAGATAACTAAAAAACGATGGCACCCAGAGTTGTGGTTCTTGAACATGACACACCGTCTCGGCCTTGTGAACAACTGTGCCAGGTATCATCAATATATCTTAAAGGGTATTGGAGTTATGGCCATCACAAGGTAGTCACTCTATTTTATTGGAAGGGGAGATAACTCAAAAACCATGGCAGCCAGAGTTGTGGTTCTTGTGCATGACACACCGTCTCGGCCTTGTGAACAACTGTGCCAGGTATCATCAATATATCTTAAAGGGTGTTGGAGTTATGGGCATCACAAGGTAGTCACTCTATTTTATTGGAAGGGTCGATAACTCAAAAACCATGGGAGCCAGAGTTGTGGTTCTTGTGCATGACACACCATCTCGGCCTTGTGAACAACTGTTCCAGGTATCATCAATATATCTTTAAGGGTATTGGAGTTATGGCCATCACAAGGTAGTCACTCTATTTTATTGGAAGGGGAGATAACTCAAAAACCATGGTAGCCAGAGTTGTGGTTCTTGTGCATGACACACCGTCTCGGCCTTGTGAACAACTGTGCCAGGTATCATCAAAATATCTTAAAGGGTATTGGAGTTATGGCCATCACAAAGTAGTCATTCTATTTTATTAAAAGGGGAGATAACTAAAAAAGTATGGCATCCAGAGTTCTGGTTCTTTCACATGACACGCCGTCTCAGCCTTGTGAACAATTGTGCCAAGAACTATCAATGAATCTCAAAGGTTATAGGAGTTATGGCCATCACAAGGTTGCGTCTACGGACGGACGGACGTTCTAACAAATCCGGTTTATGGGCTTTTCCCATTATAAACTCCCATAGAGAAATTAAGCTCCTTAGCCGAAAAATAGCCCCTAAGCAGTAAGGTTTATGAGTTTATAGTGTTAACTTAACGGAATAAACCCATAAGGTTGGACAAAATATAACCCCTAACACTTATATGTTGGCCCGGACAGACGGACGGACGCCAGGCTGATCGCTATATCCCCCGAACCTATTCGGTCGAGGGATAAAAAGGTTCAAAAATCTTCTTTTCTGAAACCACAGGGGCTTAGATATTTAGCATGTAGCAATGGCCAGTGGTCACCTACATAATTCCTGCCAATCACGCCCCTAGGAACCAAATTGGCCACGCCCCGGGGCCCCTTCGCTCCCATAGACTCATAATGGAACAAAAAGCTTCAAAAATCTAGCTCTAGCTCCAATAGTTTTTGAGATATCTTGCTGACAAAATTTTATAAAAAAAAAAATTCTTAGAGCAATAACTCTTGAAAGGGGCATAATCCTGACGAGAAAAAAAAATACGCGTCAGCTAATTTTCCATGAGGAATCCATATATGAAATTTCAAAACCCTAGCATACACGGTTCTAAAGTTATGCTATGCATCACTTTTACCATACAGATCAATGGCACAAATTACCAAAATGACAAAGGGCCATAACTCACAAAGTATTTTTCGGAATGTTGTCAAAAGTTAATCAGTTCATCTACTCATCACCACCAATCTATTCACCAACTTTCAAGGCTCTAGCTCCAATAGTTTTCGAGATATCTTGCTGACAAGATTTTATTTAAAAAATTTCAAAGGGCAATAACTCTTGAAAGGGGCATAATCCGGAGGTGAAAAAAAATACGCGTCAGCTAATTTTCCATGAGGAATCCATATATGAAATTTCAAAACCCTAGCATACACGGTTCTAAAATTATGCTATGCATCACTTTTACCATACAGATCAATGGCACAAATTACCAAAATGACAAAGGGCCATAACTCACAAAGTATTTTTCGTAATATTGTCAAAAGTTAATCAGTTCATCTACTCATCACCACCAATCTATTCACCAACTTTCAAGGCTCTAGCTCCAATAGTTTTTGAGATATCTTGCTGACAAGATTTTATTAAAAAAATTTCAAAGGGCAATAACTCTTGAAAGGAGCATAATCTGGACGAGAAAAAAAAATACGTGTCGGCTAATTTTCCATGAGGAATCCATATATGAAATTTCAAAACCCTAGCATACACGGTTCTAAAGTTATGCTATGCATCACTTTTACCATACAGTACAATGGCACAAATTACCAAAATGACAAAGGGCCATAACTCACAAAGTATTTTTCGGAATGTTGTCAAAAGTTAATCAGTTCATCTACTCATCACCACCAATCTATTCACCAACTTTCAAGGCTCTAGCTCCAATAGTTTTCGAGATATCTTGCTGACAAGATTTTATTTAAAAAATTTCAAAGGGCAATAACTCTTGAAAGGGGCATAATCCGGAGGTGAAAAAAAATACGCGTCAGCTAATTTTCCATGAGGAATCCATATATGAAATTTCAAAACCCTAGCATACACGGTTCTAAAATTATGCTATGCATCACTTTTACCATACAGATCAATGGCACAAATTACCAAAATGACAAAGGGCCATAACTCACAAAGTATTTTTCGTAATATTGTCAAAAGTTAATCAGTTCATCTACTCATCACCACCAATCTATTCACCAACTTTCAAGGCTCTAGCTCCAATAGTTTTTGAGATATCTTGCTGACAAGATTTTATTAAAAAAATTTCAAAGGGCAATAACTCTTGAAAGGAGCATAATCTGGACGAGAAAAAAAAATATGTGTCGGCTAATTTTCCATGAGGAATCCATATATGAAATTTCAAAACCCTAGCATACACGGTTCTAAAGTTATGCTATGCATCACTTTTACCATACAATACAATGGCACAAATTACCAAAATGACAAAGGGCCATAACTCACAAAGTATTTTTCGGAATTTTGTCAAAAGTTAATCAGTTCATCTACTCATCACCACCAATCTATTCACCAACTTTCAAGGCTCTAGCTCCAATAGTTTTCGAGATATCTTGCTGACAAGATTTTATTTAAAAAATTTCAAAGGGCAATAACTCTTGAAAGGGGCATAATCCGGAGGTGAAAAAAAATACGCGTCAGCTAATTTTCCATGAGGAATCCATATATGAAATTTCAAAACCCTAGCATACACGGTTCTAAAATTATGCTATGCATCACTTTTACCATACAGATCAATGGCACAAATTACCAAAATGACAAAGGGCCATAACTCACAAAGTATTTTTCGTAATATTGTCAAAAGTTAATCAGTTCATCTACTCATCACCACCAATCTATTCACCAACTTTCAAGGCTCTAGCTCCAATAGTTTTTGAGATATCTTGCTGACAAGATTTTATTAAAAAAATTTCAAAGGGCAATAACTCTTGAAAGGAGCATAATCTGGACGAGAAAAAAAAATATGTGTCGGCTAATTTTCCATGAGGAATCCATATATGAAATTTCAAAACCCTAGCATACACGGTTCTAAAGTTATGCTATGCATCACTTTTACCATACAATACAATGGCACAAATTACCAAAATGACAAAGGGCCATAACTCACAAAGTATTTTTCGGAATTTTGTCAAAAGTTAATCAGTTCATCTACTCATCACCACCAATCTATTCACCAACTTTCAAGGCTCTAGCTCCAATAGTTTTTGAGATATCTTGCTGACAAAATTTTATAAAAAAAATATAACAAAGGGGAATAACTCTAAAGAACCTGGCCCCACAGCCCCAATTTTCTTTCCCACAATACAACTAGTTATGCATGTTGTTTGTACCAAATTTCAAGTTTCTAGGTACAGTAGTTCCTGAGAAATCTTTGACACAAAATTTAAGGTAACTCACAAAATACACATCTCAGTAGCAAATATAACAAAGGGGAATAACTCTAAAGAACCTGGCCCCACAGCCCCAATTTTCTTTCCCACAATACAACTAGTTATGCATGTTGCTTGTACCAAATTTCAAGTTTCTAGGTACAGTAGATCTTGAGAAATCTTTGACACAAAATTTAAGGTAAGTCACAAAATGCACATCTCAGTAGCAAATATAACAAAGGGGAATAACTCTAAAGAACCTGGCCCCACAGCCCCAATTTTCTTTCCCACAATACAACTAGTTATGCATGTTGTTTGTACCAAATTTCAAGTTTCTAGGTATAGTAGTTCCTGAGAAATCTTTGACACAAAAAAAAGTTTACACACACACACACAGAAAGTTTACACACACACAGAAAAGACGAAAACTATATACCCCCATGGCATACTCCGTATGCCGGGGGTATAAATATAGTATTATTTGTCCAGATAAAAATGTAAGCAAATATATTAACATATTTTCTATTGATTAAATGATCGAAGTTTTAACGATACATTAACTAATGGCATTGTTAGTTTTGAACAAATGGCCCCCTTGAAGAAATAGATGGGCTGCATGATGCTTCCACGCAAAGCTGAACTCCGACCCCACATGAGTACTGGTAAACCACTTAGAGGATCTAAGCCTGTCCAGGCAAAGCAGTGTGAGTCGGACCGTCCATGCTTATTAACCCTATTGGTTTCATTGGGCAACAGGGTTTGACATGTCATTTCATCTCAATGTCGGGTAAAAGTCCCACAAAATCGGAAGCAACGTCTCAAAAAAGACCTATTCATTGTTGACAGGGACATTAAACCTGAAATCAAACAAAATAACTGGTCCCTGGTCTCACAGGTCTTATTGAAGCTTTTGTCATGTGCTGGCTCAATTCAAAAGACAAAGTCTATGGCTGAGTATCATGTACAATGAAATCAAAACCATCTGTAAAGTTAGCAGCAGCAACAGTGTCCACAGTATACAGCAGCTGAGTCAGAATTACAACCCCTAGGCACACAAATACCTTCCAAAGCAAATTAAATTAATAATGAAAAATAGAAGTGAAGGCAAGAAACACTGTAAGTTGTAGATTGCACAATACATCATGAAATTTTGATCCCCTTAAACCCCAATCTAATATAATAAAACTGGGGTTTAAGGGGGTATTCAACTTACATGTATGCCCAGCTAAGAATCAGATCAGCCTGCGCATCCATATAGTCTAACCAGAGACTTCTCTTGCTGCATGAAGGAGCATTGGGCCATTAGCTATCCTTAGAGCGCACAACGAAGACTGATCAGACTGCGCAGGCTGATCTGAGTCTTCGGTGGGTGCACATCTTATTATAGGTTTTGTCATGCGCCAGCTCATATGATGTCGCTTCTGAGAATGTAATAACACTATGTAATAAATTTGGTAATCCACTAGTGGACTAAATATGCAAATTAGTTAGATACACCCGCAATGTTACATGTACGACATCCTTAACAATGTCGCATTTACTAATGACGGAATATTGACATTTCTGTAAAATTGTTGTGAATGAAATGTGTTTTAAATATCATATGATAAATTGAATCTTGCATTCGTGCTCATGTATTATTAAATTTGTTAAACTTGTTGAGGAAAAGGCATAAAATGCTCGGCAGAGCCTCGCACTTTATCCCTTTTCCTCAACAAGTTTAATAAATTCATTAATAAATGAACACTCCTGTAAGATCTTCTATTTATTGTTCTTTACACAGGCAGAATAACATGCTGATACAGTCAGTACAGCCTTTCTGACATCACCTCACATCACAAAAGAATACTCACTTTTTGTGCAGTTGTCCTCTTATCACATCTGATCTGTGGCTTCTTAAGCTCGGACCTTGAGCTAGAGGCACTGTCATCTCTCTTTGTCATTTCAATATAATGTCGTCCAGCTGAAATTATAATTTTCTTCTTAACGCATTTTAGGTGGGTAACCCCAAAAATAAATTAAGAAAACATGCCTATTCAAATAGGCTGAAATGTTAACCACAAAAAAATAAAAATTTTCAGATGAAAATATCTATTTTTAGCTCGTCTGTTTTTTGAAAAAAAAAAAATTTCGAGCTATTGTCATCACTCCGGCGTCTGCGTTGTCGTCATGTGTCGTCGTTCCAAAAAATCTATTTTTAGCTCGTCTGTTTTTTGAAAAAAAACTTTCAAGCTATTGTCATCACTCCGGCGTCTGCGTTGTCGTCTGGCGTCGTTGTTCCAAAAAAACTTAACCTTGGCTATGACTTAAAAAGTATTAGACCTAGCCTCATGAAACTTCATACACACACTCATCATCAGGTCCTTTGTTGATTTTGGCTGAATTATCTCCCCTTTTCCAATTTTTTTCTGAAACACATTTTTTGCTCTCATTTTAATACTATTCACAACAGAGCCTTCAAACTTCACATAAATGTTCCTTGGGACAAGACCTTTTCAGTGATACCACACTTTTTGATCTGTGACCTTGACCTTTGAACTTTGACCTATTTTTCGAAAATTTAACCGAAAACCTTAACCTTGACCATATTTCCAAAAGTATTTGGCCTACCTTCATGAAACTTCATATACATACTCACCATCACAAGAGCTACATTCCCTACAAGTTTTATAACTCCATCTTGCAATTTGATTGAATTATCTCCCCTTTTCTCTCCGTTTTTTTTTTAAATTGTTTTTGTCTCTTATTTCAATACTATTCACAACAGAGCCTGACATGGAAAAACAGACGAGCATGGCGCCGCTTGCGGTGCTCTTGTTCATAGTTCTGCTCAAAACATAGATTGTGGATCATACTCAATGACGCGGTTCTAACGAGTATCCACAATCTATGTTTTTGTGTTGTGGTTTTAAGGCCCAGTAAACAGCTATGGTCATGTTGAGCTGGTCATTTACCAGCACAGTCCATGAACAGGCTTAGACCCTTTAAGTGGTTAACCAATACTTAGTGAATTGGCCCCCCTTGACAGCAACTGACAACAGTCATTGGGTCAGTTGTCAAGCTCTCAATCAACCAGCCTCCAAAGAGGTAGGGCATTAGACAGGAAAGAAAGACATAAAAAAGAACTACAAAAAACAACCCACCCATTCCGCACCTGCTGCAAGCACAGGAGGTCCTTGCCCTACTATGGTCCAACGGCAGCCAGAGATACATGTAATGTGATGAGCATGCTTAAAACAAGTTTTCAAAAAGCCACACTGGTATGTTGATGGGCACATTCACTGAATACACATTATAAGTAACTATAACACAAAAGCTGCATTATCTAAGGTGGCTTGCATTGTTCTCATCCTCAGGCTATTGGAGAAAAAAACACCCATGTTTAAGTTATACTAATGCAATCAGTTGCATATAAATAAAATCACCCTAGAACAAGAATGTTATTCAGATGCTAAGATGTCCTTTTGACTTGTTTTGCATAAATATATTGTGAATAGTGTTGAAGGGGATGTTAAACCTCAATTCAAACAAACAAATGAATAGTTTGTGTATATAAATTAGAAAACCTCCATGATCATCATACTGCATATTTATAAGCATAGCTTTCAAATGCAAGAGATGCATTCCTGATTTTGCAGGGTTTTTTTTACATTGTTCGAATTGAGGTTTAAAGTCCCGGTCAACAATATTTAGGTCTTTTTGAAGACCCTGCATCCAATTTTGTGAGACTTTTACCTGACATTGAGATGAAATGACATCCCTATGAAATCAAAAGGCTTATAAGCATTAGACTGTCCGACTCACACCATTTTGCCTGGGCAGGCTAAGTCCTACCAAGCAGTTTACCAGTACTCAAGTGTGGTCAGTTTCAATTCTGCATGGAAGCACCATGCAGCCCAATAATCTTTTTCTCCAAGCCCCGATGGGGCGACATTTTTCACATAATCTCAGCATTTATGAAAAGTAAGACGGGCTGGAAACCTACTTATTTATTGTATGTATTCGGACAAATACGCCTGAGCAACAGTGTAAACCAAGAATGCTGCATCTCATCAGGGTCTACACTGTTTGCCTCTCATCCAACTATTTTTAGACACAACATCGGGTAGTGTGTTGTATTTGTTCAAATTTTAGAACAAGTATGCCAGGGGCCAGTTGTTCAAAGCATTGTTAGCTTAACAAGCTCGTTAGTGGTCATATTTTTACTATTCTAGGAAGTACAATATCATAAATTTTGGTATTTTTGCTGAAAATTTGCAAAAGCTGCTTACATTTCTTCTGACAGCAAAAATACTAGCATATTTGCCAAATTAAATTATCAAAGATTTAACAATACATTAACTAACGAGTGTGGAACAACTGGACTCAGGTGTCAAAATACTTTTAGGTCATGACTGTAACCCTAAAACTGATAAATTATGATGATAAAAGCAGAAAATGGGAAAGAAGATGCTTCAGCTTGTTTGAATGGTGTTTATAAAGAGACATGAACATTATAAGAATCTTATATGGGTGTGAGGGATGGAATGAAAAATCTGTCCTGAGGGCCACTGTTCAGCATCACGAGGCTTGCCGAGTGATGGCGGACTGTGTTTCCGAGGGACAGATTTTCTGTACACCCCTCATACCCATATAAGATTCTTTTTCTTGCACACCTTCCATTCCATAGCATGGATTTTAATGCTGCAGTCACTTCGGTTACAGACATCCGCCATATTATGATGATACTACAGGAATGATTAGTGACGTCACGTAACATGCTGTGACGTCAACCTTAACGATGGCGCATATGATGTCATATTCAACCAGTGCATTTATCAAACACAAGATAATATTTGATTTTGGGCAACAACACCAGGGTTAGAACAGAATTGCTATCCCAAGCTAAAACGATGGATTTCCTTGTCTGGTGCACAAGAAAGTATCTTGTCACAAAAAAATGCTAATCAGATCTATAATTTTGTAGAATCTTTGCAGAAACACTGATTTGTATTCTGTGACATACTAACCACTTTCAAAACTCCGACACTGGGTGAGATCTTTATGCATGACATTGAGTATGATACTGTCATGATGAGGCTCCAAGCTGTGTAGGAAATACACCTGTATACTCGTAATCAGAGCATATAATGTGTCTGTGACGCCACCACGCACTGTCTCCAGCGCTATTAAACTGAAATAAATGGAAAATGGATTTCTTTAGTTGAAATGAGATTCAAGCTTTAAATGAATTTGTTTCTTCGTTTAACCCTTTTAGTACCTGAACAGGTAATTGGCAAACAGTGCAGACCGGATCAAACACCGCAGAATGTGGCGTCTGATCTGGGCCTACACTGTTTGCAAAAAAAAGTTGGCTATTTTCCATAAAAATTTTAAAGATAACACAACCTGTCACCCCTAAATTTCAAAATGGATTCCTGCAAGATTCTATTTGGTACAAAAAGGGTTAACCGTTATCTTGCTGTTAACGACAACCCCTATCTTTGCAAACAGTGTAGATCCAGATCAGATGGCTTCTGAAGAAGCCATCTGATCAGGATCTACACTGTTTTGCATTTAGCTTATGAATTTGTAGCAATAAATTACATCAAGTAATTGGATTGGTTGATAGACAGAAATGGGTGTGGCTTAAATGAATATTCAGCAAGATAAGGGTTAACAGCCAAGTTAACACTATTTACCCTTCCAATGCTAATCACACCCGGCAGATGGCATTTTCAAAGTGTATTTTCCAACATTGGAAAAAGGTCTGACATTGCATTTGAAATGTCAAAATAGAAGTGAAAACAATGATCCGGGATTGAGCCTTATTTATTAGGAAAAATATTTAAAATACTCAAAATTACCATCTACTCCTGAAATTTCAGTAGCAGTTGAATGAGATGCCTCGACCAGTATTGAAGTATTATTTATATATTCAACTATTTTATCACAATTTTACCAACTGATAAGTATTTATGCAAACTTCAAGTTTCTATACAAACCAAATTTTTGGTTGTATTAACGAAATATAAGTACAGGTATATTCTTCACCTCACCATCCATCCATATATATGTACCATATCATCAATATGTTTGGTACAAAATAAAGAAGAATCCCAGTAGTTTTCAATTTGCCAAATTTACCGTATCATATGGGCCCCGTCAAGCGATTTTGGTACTTATCGCCTATGCAATCAGCGAAGGTTCAGGCGAGCCTGCCAGCCACGCAGTACGCCAGAACCTTGGCTGCTCGCTCATACAAGCAGTGAATCAAGAGGAACCTTCAGACAGAAAGCCATATCCCTGGCCCCTCTGAATGGCTGGTTAGCACAGTTAAAATTTGTCATGACGGAATGCTCAAAGACACAAATTCGCTTGGCGGTGCTTATATGCATTCGGGGCCAGCTAGGCCTAAGCAAAATGTGTTAATCCAAATGAGACCCCGGAAACTGCAGGGTCTCATCAGGGTCAACACTGTTTGCCACTCAGCTATTTCTAGACACAACATTCTCCAGACTTTCGGATGAGTCTTTAAACCGATGTCCCGTCTCCGTATGACCTTAGTTGTTGGTGGGACGCAAAACTCACAGTCACAGTCTAGACACAACATTAGGTTGTAAATTGTACCTGTTCAAAATTTAGAATAATTACGGTAAGGTGTCCAAAATATTTAGTGTAAATATGGTATTCTGGAAAACATTCAAAGTCTTCTTTCTTTCAACGTCCGCCCCAATGAGGATGGAGGCAAATTATTATTGTGTCAAGAATCATTCTCTATAGAGTTGTGATGAAAACAGTTGACCCATTTTATATGGGAAACCCTAAAACAGGTAACTGCCAAACAAGACAGGCCCAGATCAGACACGGCAGAATGTGGCATTTAATCAGGGCATACACTGCAAAAACTTAAGCCTTTTTTTTAAATCAATTTCTGAAATTAACACAACTTGGTACCCCTAGATTCTGAAATGGGCTCCTCCTATATATTATGTGGAAGATTCCATTCAGTACAAAATGGGTTAAACTAGAATTCAGAAGCAGACAACACTCACAATTCTTCTTCATATCTCTGATCATTGAGCATATACAACAGAGACTGAGCCTCTGCTTGCTTCTCCGAGTAGATTGGCAGCAGACCTCCTGGGCCATGACAACATCTTGGTTCCCTCATTCTAGCTGGTTGCATGTGTGAACTACGACGACTGGTGTCCCTGATGGCATTAGCAGTTCCTGAGGCAAAGTCTAATATTCCCACGACTGGTTTGGTTACCATCCCTGTGACACCTTCATACAGTCCAACAACAAAGCCCTAAAATAACACAGAAGTGATGGTTTAAATAATAAGAGCTATCAAAGGACAGCCTAGGTTGCCTGTCACACAACTTAACTATCTATGTTTCCATATGTTTCCACATTAGCATACCGGAACAGTACCACTAACAAAATTATTTCATAACTGAAGCAAACCAGTTTTCACAGATAATTTACCATTCAGAGGAAAGCTTTTGTTCCATATGAAGGTCTATATTTGCCATCAGTTGCGCCACCTCAACACCTAGTGTTTAAACCATTTTAATCTTTTATTCAGAGGTACACAGTCCAGCAAACAGCCAAGTGTAATAAAAATGCTGTAACTTATAAAGCATCTGTTTAAACCCCTCCACATTACGTTAGCACACCCGTGCAAAAATGGCTCCTTTTCTGATGAAAATTCATAATATTTTTCTCATTTATCCTGCAAACATAGGATGTCTAGTTTCCTTAAAGTGCAGGGGTTTATATGTAAAATATATGACAAACAAAAACAAAATCTTGGCACCCCAAAACTGGAATAGACTGGTCCTAATCTATGCAGTTGGAGCTTCTATTGTCATATGTTGGTTAAAATTGATTGTTTTGCTCTGCAACGGAGTAGTTTGTCTAAATACAGGCAATGAAGGAAGGGCAGAATCAGGCATCCACTGATAGAAAGCATTACTTGGTAAGCAAGCTTCGCCCACCATGCTTATCAAAGGAAATGCAAGGAGAAGCATAGGTCCTGGATTTTGGAAGTCTATCTATGGCTTGTCATTGCAAAAAAACATCAGAAATAAATTCTGGAACTGTCACATTGTTGGGACTGACCAGATCATGACGTCTTCCATAGAACTTTTTAAGTGTTGCTACTAGATCCCCTGGCAGAACAAACTTATACTTAGCACTTTCACACACTCCTTGAAGCCCTGCTCTGGCATAACAAATTAACTGACATGTAAATGCAGTATACTGGTGCTGAAGAGATATTACTGCTCAGGAATGGGAAGTTGAAGTCATCCAATTTGTTGTATGGCCTAGTAGCAAGCTTTCCACTGTCAATGTAGAGATAACAAGCCAAGTATGAGGGGGAAGCTGCAGTCTCTGTTGTTTCCTTTATTTCATGTTAAAGTGGATAGATGACTTCCAAATACTCTGCAAATTTTGTGTTTTTCAGAGACAATACACCATCTATATATCTGTTGGTGAAACTGAATGGCTTTGCAAGGTCTTTCTTGCCTACTTTGAGGTGATTTTAAACAAACTCCACCTCATACTAGTATAAAAACAATTCGGTAGACAATGGTGCACAATTAGTACCCAGCTGTATGTATCTGAAGCAAATTTACTCGGGCTCAATAAATTCTGGTAGCAGCTATACACAGTTAGCATCAAAGTACTTGATCAGACTGCAATTACCTAAATTTAAATTTTATGTATTTGGACAGACAGGCCTGAAGGCCCCAGCCCATTGGGGCTTGAAGAAATAGATGGGCTGCATGATGCTACCATGCAGAGGTACAACCGACCGCACAGGAGTACTGGTAAACTGCTAAGAGGATCTAAGCCTGCCCAGGCAAAGAGGTGCGAGTCGCACCGTCCATGCTTATTAACCCTACTGGTTTCATTGGGCGACAGGGCTTGAGATGTCATTTCATCTCAATGTCAGGTAAAAGCAATGTCTCCAAAATGACCTACACAGTGTTGATGGGATATTAAACCTCAAATTAAACAAACAACAAGAGGGCCATGATGGCCCTGAATCGCTCACCTGAATCCAAGATGTTTCAAAGCTTATGGAAATGAAGGATTCACTGCTTTAAGGAGATGTGGACTAAAAACTTTTATCTTTGGAGGTTATTTTTCATTGTAGTGGAATTTGAAGGTTTTTCTATTTTTAGCTCTGGTATCCATTTTGTTTAACAGAGTGGAACAGTTTAGGAAATTTTGAAAGAGGGTCACTCAAGGAACATTCCTGGGAAATTATTTTCAAATCGGGCCATTTGCCTAGGAGGAAATGTCATTTAAAGGTTTTTGTTTAACAGAGTGGAACGATTTAGGCAATTTTGAAAGAGGGTCACTCAAGGAACATTCCTGTGAAATTATTTTCAAAAAGGGCAGTTTGCCTAGGAGGAGATGACATTTAAAGGTTTTTCTATTTTTAGGTCTGGTGGCCATTTTGTTTAACTAAGCAGAACCATTTAAGCAATTTTGAAAGAGGGTCACTCAAGGAACATTCCTGTGAAATTATTTTCAAATCAGGCCATTTGCCTAGGAGGAGATGTCATTGAAAGGTTTTTTCTATTTTTAGCTCTGGTGGCCATTTTATTTAACAGAGCAGAACGATTTTGGCAATTTTGAAAGAGGGTCACGCAAGGAAAATTCCTGTGAAATTCTTTTCAAATCGGGCCATTTGCCTAGGAGGAGATGTCATTGAAAGGTTTTTCTATTTTTAGCTCTGGCGGCCGTTTTATTTAATGGAGCGGAACAATGTAGGCAATTTTGAAAGAGGGTCACTCAAGGAACATTCCGGTGAAGTTATTTTCAAATCGGGCCATTTGCCTAGGAGGAGATGTCATTTAAAGGTTTTTTCTATTTTTAGCTCTGGTGGCCATTTTATTTAAGGGAGCAGAACGATTTTGGCAGTTATTAAAGAGGGTCACTCAAGGAACATTCCTGTGAAATTATTTTCAAATCGGGCCATTTGCCTAGGAGGAGTTGTCATTTAAAGGTTTTTCTATTTTTAGCTCTGGTGGCCATTTTATTTTACGGAGCAGAATGATTTTAGCAATTTTGAAAGAGGGTCACTCCAGGAACATTGCTGGGAAAATATTTTCAACTTGGGCCATTTGCCTAGGAGGAGATGTCATTTAAAAGTTTTTCTTTTTTAGCTCTGGTTGCCATTTTATTTAAGGGAGCAGAACGATTTAGGCAATTTTGAAAGAGGGTCACTCAAGGAACATTCCTGTGAAATTATTTTCAACTTGGGCCATTTGCCTAGGAGGAGATGTCATTGAAAGGTTTTTCTTTTTTAGCTCTGGTGGCCATTTTATTTAAGGGAGAAGAGCGATTTAGGCAATTTTGAAAGAGGGTCACTCTAGGAACATTCCTGCGAAATTCTTTTCAAATTGGGCCATTTGCCTTGGAGGAGATGTCATATAAAGGTTTTTCTATTTTTTTCTCTGGTGGCCATTTTATTTAACGGAGCAGAACGATTTAGGCAATCTTGAAAGAGGGTCACTCAAGGAACATTCCTGGGAAATTATTTTCAAATCGGGCCATTTGCCTAGAAGGAAATGTCATTTAAAGAATTTTCTATTTTTAGCTCTGGTGGCCATTTTACTTATCGGAGCGTAACGATTTAGGCAATTTTGAAAGAGGGTCACTCAAGGAACATTCCTGTGAAATTATTTTCAACTTGGGCCATTTGCCTAGGAGGAGATGTCATTGAAAGGTTTTTCTATTTTTAGCTCTGGTGGCCATTTTGTTTAATGGAGCGGAACGATTTAGGCAATTATGAAAGAGGGTCACTCAAGGAATATTCCTGTGATATTATTTTCAAATCGCTCCATTTGCCTAGGAGGAGATGTCTATTAAATGTTTTTCTATTTTTAGCTCTGGCGGCCAGTTTATTTAACAGAGTGGAACGATTTAAACAATTTTGAAAGAGGGTCACTCAAGGAACATTCCTGTGAAATTATTTTCAAATAGGGCAATTTGCCTAGGAGGAGATGCCATTTAAAGGTTTTCTATTTTTAGCTCTGGTAGCCATTTTATTTAACAGAGCGGAACCATTTAGGCAATGTTGAAAGAGGGTCACTCAAGGAACATTCCTGTGTAATTATTTTCAAATCGGGCCATTTGCCTAGGAGGAGATGTCATTGAAACGTTTTTCTATTTTTAGCTCTGGTGGCCATTTTGTTTAACAGTGCAGAACGAAATAGGCAATTTTGAAAGAGGGTCACTCAAGGAACATTCCTGTGAAATTATTTCAAATTGGGCCATTTGCCTAGGAGGAGATGTCATATAAAGGTTTTTCTATTTTTAGCTCTGGTGGCCATTTTATTTAACGGAGCAGAACGATTTTGGCAATTTTGAAGGAGGGTCCCTCAAGGAACATTCCTGTGACATTCTTTTCAAATCGGGCCATTTGCCTAGGAGGAGATGTCATTGAAAGGTTTTTCTATTTTTAGCTCTGGTGGCCATTTTGTTTAACAGAGCAGAAGGAAATAGGCAATTTAGAAAAAGGTTCACCCAAGGAACATTCCTGTGAAATTATTTTCAAATCGGGCCAATTGCCTAGGAGGAGATGTCATTAAAAGGTTTTTCTATTTTTAGCTATGGTGGCCATTTTGTTTAACGGAGCAGAACGATTTTGGCAATTTTTAAAGAGGGTCACTCAAGGAACATTCCTGTAATATTATTTTCAAATCGGACAATTTGCCTAGGAGGAGATGTCATTTAAAGGTTTATCTATTTTTAGCTCTGGTGGCCATTTTGTTTAACGGAGCGGAACGATTTAGGCAATTTTAAAGAGGGTCACTCAAGAAACATTCCTGTGAAATTATTTTAAAATCGCTCCATTTGCCTAGATGTCATTTAAAGGTTTTTATATTTTTAGTGCTGGTGGCCATTTTGTTTGAGGGAGCGGAATGATTTAGGCAATTCTGAAAGAGGGTCATCCAAGGAACATTCCTGTGAAATAATATCAAAATCCATTCACTGGTTTAGGAAGAGATGTCGTTTGAAGAAAAAGTTTGCGCACGCAAGCACGCACGACAGACAAAAAGTAATCCCAAAAAACCTCGTCACTACGTGAAGGGTGAGCTTAAAACAGACAGGCCTAAGCAAACAGAGTTGCAATTACCACATATACCATAGAGTGTTGCATCTCATCACTACACTGTTTGCTGCTTATCAGGCTACTTTAAGACAATTATTTGTACCTGATCAAATTCAAGAACAAAATTTAATATGGTTAAGAGTTGTGGTCTCCATATACTTAGGGAAATACAGTATTCATGGTTTACCTAGGTCCTACAGATGAGTTTAATGTGTTGCTGTGCCTTTGGTCAAATGAAATGGCTCATACAAAATTCAAGAGAACAAGCCAGTGTAACTAACAAGGACTCGGACTGAGTAGCCGCACAATAATGCCTTATTAACCCATAGTATATTAGTGGAATCTTCCATTGCTATATGTTGGATAAGTCCATTTGTCATATAAGGGATGTCAGGCCTATTTTTTTTTCATTTTTATTCTATTTTTGACGGAAAATCCTGTTGGCAAATAGTGCAGCCCTGATCAGACGCCACATTCTGTGGCGTCTGATCTGGGCCTGCACTGTTTGGCAAGGTACCCCTTTAGGGGTTTCCAGCATGCAATGGGTTAAATGTAAGAATTTGGACACCACAAATCTTTATCATACTTGTTCTGAAATCTGAATAAGCAGAATTTACTACTTGATTTTGCATCCTAAAAGAGCTGGATGAGTGGCACACAGAGAAGACCCTTTTGAGAATATAAGAATCTGATATGGGGTTCTGTTGTAGATGAGCGTTTCCAACCCGAGGGATGACCGTGCTGAGCGGAACCGAGGCTATGCCTAGGTTCCACTCAGCACGGTCATCCCAAGGGTTGGAAACGCCCATCTACAACAGAACCCCATATTGGATTTTTTTTCTTGCACAACACCTCCTGTTAGTTTTGACAGCTCGCACATGTATAATGTTTACAACATAAAAGTTGTGCGGAAGTAGTTCCGGCAGTTGAATAGAATTGAAGCGCATTTATGTTAGTTGCCGTGGTCGGAACACCAGGGTCAGAACATTAATTTCTATCCCAGGGTAAAACTAGAATTTGTTTTTCTACAAAAACACAGATGTCTCCCCCGTTTTTGACCTCTAAGTATAACCTTGACATTGGAGGTATTGAGCTGGGTCTTGTGTGCAACACATCATCTAATGAAGATAAACATTTCTGCAAAGTAACTTTAAAAATGTTCATAGAAAAATAAAAAAGTTATTGGCCATACACAAAAAAGCCCTTTTTTACCTTTGACCTCTAAGTATGGCCTTGACCGTTGAGGTACAACACATTGTCTCATGATGGTTAACATTTCTGTCAAGTAATTTCAAAATCCATCAAAGAATAAGGAAGTTATTGACTGTCCCTTTTTTACCTCTGACCTCTAGGTATGACCTAGACATTGGAGCTATATGGACCTTGGTCTTGTACATGACTCATGGTCTAATGATGGTGAACATTTCTGCATGGTTACTTTATAAAGTCCATCCAGAAATAAAAAAAGTTATTGACTGGACACAAAAACAACTTTTTTTACCTCTGACCTCTTAGTATGACCTTGATCTTGGAGATACCGACCTAGGTCTAGCATGCACCACATCGTCTCATGATGGTTAACATTTCTGCCAAGTAATTTCACAATCTATCCAGGAAAAAGAAAGTTCTTGACTGAACACTAAACTAGAAATGGTGTTTGTAAAACACAATGCCCCCAACCTCTGCTTGTCCCTAGATGGCAAAATATTCAACAAATATTGTTAAAGACTCAAAAACATACAACAAGAATTCCGCCGAAGGCTATGTCGTGCCTGTGGGGCCCATCCACCTGCCCAAGCATCCACCCGGACATCGCTATTTTAAAGGACGGAATTTTTGAAAAACCCGTCCAATAAAACCGAAAACTACCATGATTACAATAATAACTCAAAATGTGTGACCTTGGCCCCAAGGTTATGCTAACAAATAAATCAAAGGACAATAACTTTTGAAAGGGGCATAATGCGGATGAGAAAATGTGTCAGCTAATTTGCCATAGCAAACCATATATGAAATTTCAAAACCCTAGCTTACACGGTTCTTAAGTTAATCCGGATGAAAAAAAAATACTGTATTCGGGCGTGTATTACCCGCAGTTTTTTTCCCTCAAATTACAGGCCCAAGTTCAGGGTGCGGGTAATCCACCCGAATTATTTTTAGACCATTTTATTTTTACTTTTGTCAGCTGATAATACGATGCATCTCGTGTTATGCTCTATCCTTTTACGATTCCCGACATAACAAAAATTTAATTGTCCACTCAATTTTTCTTACACATGAGTAATATTACAATCTCCATTACTAGCAAGCCCGATTTTGTGAGTATTATTCCTAAAAATCTGATTTTAAACGAAATAAACAAGCAAGTTCAATGCGAACATCAAAGTTTTCTGGCATCAAAACCGCCGCCCATAAACCACCGCTACAGTTTTTTTCTGCACGCGATCGGTAAATAACGTCATCGGACCCCAGCAACCCCACACGTGTCTATCATTTTATCTTAATGGGGCGTATCTCTCTCATAAAAATTGTTTGGAAACTGTAAAAATATTCTCGATAGCAAAACGGTTGTGGAAAACAGCATTTTCTGTAAGCTCCGTGTCAATACCAACAACAGCATACAGATGTGTTAGCACAAATTAAAGCGTTCAACTTTTCTCGCCAAGCGTCTGTTATTTGGCGCCAAAACATATCATTTACGAGATAGTAGAATAGTCGTAGCAACTCGTCTTAGGAGCAATTAAATAATTTTCACATTGATTGCGGATTAAATTTTATGATTGGGGAATAAACGCAAATTAGAGACATAACTTGACCATATTTTCACACCTTATCGACACGCACCGCAGGGTGGCAATTATATGACAGGGATTAACAATAGTGTCATAATTAAACCATTATAAATCATCAAACAGTGTAAATCCAAATCAGACGTCTGCGGCGTCTTTCTGATGTGTCTGATCTGGGACTGCACTGTTTGCCGATGTCCCAAAAAAGAGACGTCTGCGGCGCCTTTTTGAGGTGTCTGATCTGGGACTGCACTGTTTGCCGATGTCCCAAAAACGGCCGCGGGCATATGTGGGTTAATAAATAAATTACAATGGTGAACAGGTAAAGTTTTTTTCAACATTTTAATGCAAAATACATGCTTTCTGGTGATACTCGAATGCACGTGCATTTTCCAGCCTTTTGAAGACGATCGTGCGTTCTGTTGTGTGTTACAAAAACTGGTCAAATTCTTACTTTTTCTCACTTACACATCCACCAAAATTTCAGCAAATGTTCCATGCGGGTAATACAACAGAATAACAGTTTTCCCCCAGATTTTGGCAAAAAAGGGGGGTGCGGTTAGTACGCAAATGCGGGTAATACACACCTGAATACGGTATGTGTCAGCTTATTTTCCATCAGGAACGCATATATGAAATTTCAAAACCATAGCATACAGGGTTCTAAAGGATTCCATGACATTTGCTCACAAGACAGTTGCTCACAAGACAATTGCTCACAAGACAACTGCCCACAACCTTAATGGAAAATAAGACAATTGCTCACAACACTTGTTTTCATTATTTATTTTTATTTTGAAAATCTTCTATTTATATTTTCCATAGTTTATGTATGGGAACCATTTCTTCCTGAAAGTATTAATGTAACAGTTAAACAGCTTGATTTCAACTACCGGTAATTAGTGATAACAAAAACATCAGAAGTTGGAAGAAATGATAGCTAACTAGTCACTTCACTTGACTATAATAAGCATTAGTCAGCTAAATTTATCAATGTTATATACTAAGCAGCTTGATAAATATACTCATCATTAATTAAAATTAACCATTATTTAATTATATATTTATTTATTGTTTCCAAAGTTTTATAAAAATTCATATAATCCCCTTAATCAATTAAATCACCTAAAATCGGTGATATGATTCAATTTGATAACATAATGTTATTAATAAACAACTGATGTTTTAAATATCACTAATTAGTTGAAATCCAAAGGAAGAACTAGTTCCCATAATTATAGATGATATAAATGAAAGACTTTCAAAATAAAAATAAAATCATGAAAAAAATGTGTTGTGAGCAATTGTCCTATTTTCCATTAAGGTTGTGGGCAAATGTCTTGTGAGCAACTGTCTTGTGAGCAAATGTCTTGTGGGCAATTGTCTTGCGAGCAAATGTCTGCGCACCTTATAGTTATGGAATGCATCACTTTTAGCATACATTACAATAGACACAAATTACCAAAATGACAAAGGGCCATAACTCAAATTTTGTCAAAAGTTAATCAGGTCATCTACTCATCACCACCAATCTTTTCATCGACTTTCAAGACTCTAGCTATAATAGTTTTTGAGATATCTTGCTGATAAGATTTTATTAAAAAAACTTCAAAGGGCAATAACTCTTGAAAGAGGCATAATCTGGATGAGAAAAAAATACGCGTCAGCTTATTTTCCATCAGGAATGCATATATGAAATTTCAAAACAATAGCATATACAGTTCTAAAGTTATGCTATGCATCACTTTTAGCACACATTATAATGGGCACAAATTACCAAAATGACAAAGGGCCATAACTCACAAAGTATTTTTCGGAATTTTGTCAAAAGTTAAGCAGGTCATCTACTCATCAACACCAATCTACATGTATTCACCAACATTCAAGGCTCTAGCTATAATAGTTTTTGAGCTATTTTGCTGACAAGATTTTATTAAAAAAAATTCAAAGCGCAATAACTCTTGAAAGGGGCATAATCCGGATGAGAAAAAAAATGTGTGTCAGCTAATTTTCCATCAGGAATGCATATATGAAATTTCAAAACCATAGCATACACGGTTCTAAAGTTAGCTACGCATCACTTTTAGCATATATTACAATGGGCACAAATTACCAAACTGACAAAGGGCCATAACTCACAAAGTATTTTTCAGAATTTTGTCAAAAGTTAATCAGTTCATCTACTCATCACCACCAATATATTCGCCAACTTTCAAGGCTCTAGCTCCAATAGTTTTTGAGATATCTTGCTGACAAGATTTTATTAAAAAAAGTTCAAAGAGCAATAACTCTTGAAAGGGACATAATTTGGACGAGAAAAAAAATACGCGTCAGCTAATTTTCCATGAGAAATCCATATATGAAATTTCTAAACCCTAGCATACACGGTTCTAAAGTTATGCTATGCATCACTTTTAGCATACATTACAATGGGCACAAATTACCAAAATGACAAAGGGCCATAACTCACAAAGTATTTTTCAGAATTTTGTCAAAAGTTAATCAGTTTATCTACTCATCATCACCAATATATTCACCAACTTTCAAGGCTCTAGCTCCAATAGTTTTTGAGATATCTTGCTGACAAGATTTTATTAAAAAAAATTCAAAGGGCAATAACTCTTGAAGGGGGCATAATCCGGAAGAGAAATAAAATATATGAAATTTCAAAACCCTAGCATACACGGTTCTTTAGTTCTGCTATGCATCAAAAGCGTAAAGGACGGACGAACGAACCAGAACCAATATGCCCCTCCAACTTTTTCAAAGTTGGAGGCATAAAAAGGCCCCTTTTTGTCCTTTGACCTCTTAGTACGACCTTGACATTTGAGGTACCAACTTGGGTCATGCACGCAACACATCGTCTTATGGTGGTTAACATTTCTGCCAAGTAATTTCAAAATCCATCTAAAAATAAGAAAGTTATTGACAGAAAACAAAAAACGCCCCTTTTTTGACCTTTAACCTCTATGTATGACCTTGACCTTTCAGGTACCAAACTGGGTCATGCGTGCAACACATCATCTCATGGTGGTTAACATTTCTGCCAAGCAATTTCAAAATCCATCTAAAAACTAGAAATGGTGTTTGTAAAACACAATGCCCCCAACCTTTGCTTGACCTTAGCTGGCAAAATATTCAACAAATATTGTTAAAGACTCAAAAACATACAACAAGAATTCCCCCGAAGGCTATGTCGCGCCTGTGGGGGCGCAAAGTCACCAAACCATGAAATCTAGGTCAAGGTCAAACATGGATGCCTGCATAAAAATTTCACTCCTAGTTGCAAGCATGTACCAAGTAACTCTTAAAAACAGACTCTTACATCAGGGTCAAAGTTAGGGTTGTCACACTATTTTACAAAGTCAGTGAACCATAAAATGTAGGTCAAGGTCAGAAATGGATACTTGCATTGAAGTTTCAATTCCTAAATGCAAGCTTGTACCAAATACAATTAATGAAGCTCTAATAGATCTTGAGAAATGGACTCTTACATTAGATAGAAAGTCAGGGTGGTCGCAATAATTCACAAAGTCAGTGAACCATGAAATATGGGTAAAAGTCAAATATGGATGCTTGCGTTGCAGTTGGAATTCCTAGATGCAAGTTTGTACCAATTATAATTTAAAAAGCTTTAATAGTTTTCGAGAAATGGTGAAAGTCAGGGTGGTCGCAATAATTCACGAAGTCAGTGAACCATGAAATATAGGTCAATGTCAGATATGGATGCTTGCGTTGAAGTTGCAATGCCTGGATGCAAGTTTGTACCAAGAATGATTAATGAAGCTCTAATAGTTCTCAAGATATGGACTTGCTGACAAGATTTTATTAAAAAAAACAAGGCATCGCATGCGATACAAATCCCCTCGCACAAGACAACTTCGTGTGTGGAAAACACTGAAATGGCAAAAGTCCACCTTGCTTGAGATATTATCATATGCAACATTTGTGTAAAGTTTGTTTAAAAATCCATCCATAAATGTAGGTTCTAGAGTGATGACAATATTTCTCTAAAAATAGTCATAGGGACATTGACTTGAGGCCATGGCCGCTAAGTAGATCTTGCTCAAGATATTATCATAAGCATCTTTTGTGTGAAGTTAGATTAAAATCATAAATGTAGGCGGTAGAGCAATGACAAAGTTTTTCTAAAAATAGCCAAAGTGACCTTGACCTTGAGGTCATGACCAAGCAACTCGAGATATTACCATAAGAAACATTTGTGTGAAGTTCTATTAACATCCATCAATAAATGTAGGCACTAGAGCGATGACAAAGATTTTCTAAAAATAGCCCCAGTGACCTTGACCTTGAAAGTCGAAATAGTTCGAGATATTGTCATAAGGAACATTTGTGTGAAGTTATACTGAAATCGGTGAAGAAATGTTAGCGCTAGAGCCATGTCAAAGTTTTTTTTAAAAATAGCCACAGTGACCTTGACCTTGAAAGTCACTCGAGGTATTATCATAAGGAACATTTCTGTGAAGTTATATTGAAATCAGTGAAGAAATGTAGTCGCTAGGGCGATGACAGTTTTTTTAAAAAAATAGCCACAGTGACCTTGACCTTGAAAGTCAAAATAGCTTGAGATATTGTCTTAAGGAACATTTGTGTGAAATTATATTGAAATTGGTGAAGAAATGTAAGCGCTAGAGTATTGACAAAGTTTTTCTAAAAATAGTCACAGTGACCTTGACCTTGAAAATGGAACTCGCTACAGATATTGTCATAAGAAACATTTGTGTGAATCGATTTTGAAATTGGTGAAAAAATGTAAGCGCTAGAGCAATGAAAAAGGTTTTCTAAAAATAGACACAGTGACCTTGACCTTGAAAGTCGAACTCTTTCGAGGTATTGTCATCAGGATCATTTGTGTGAAGTTATATTAAAATCGGTGAAGAAGTGTAGGCGCTGGAGCGATAGCAAAGTTTTTCTAAAAATAGCCATTGTGACCTTGACCTTGAAAGTTGAAATGGCTTGAGATATTGTCATAAGGAACATTTGTGTGAAGTTATATTGAAATCGGTGAAGAATGTAAGTGCTAGAGCATTGACAAAGTTTTTCTAAAAATAGCCACAGTGACCTTGACCTTGAAAGTGGAACTCGCTAGAGATATTGTCATAAGGAGTGAGTGAGTGAGTTTTAGTTTTACGTCCCACCAACAGCTAAGGTCATACGGAGACGGGACCTCGGTTTAAAGACTCATCCGAAAGTCTGGAGAAGCCCGGGATCGATCCTGCGATCCCTGGTTTACAAGGCGAGTAGATTGTCATAAGGAACATTTGTGTGAAGTTATATTGAAATCGGTGAAGAAATGTAGGCGCTAGAGCGATGACAATTTTTTTCTAAAAATAGCTACAGTGACCTTGACCTTGAGGTCATGACCCTGAAAGTCGAACACACTTGAGATATTGTCATAAGGAACATTTGTGTGAAGTTCTATTGAAATCAGTGAAGAAATGTAGGCGCTAGAGCAATGACAAAGTTTTTCTAAAAATAGCCACAGTGACCTTGACCTTGAGGTCATGACCTTGAAAGTCCAACTCGCTGAGATATTGTCATAAGAAACATTTGTGTGAAGTTATATTGAAATTGGTGAAGAAATGTTGGCCCTAGAGCAATGACAAAGTTTTTCTAAAAATAGCCACAGTGACCTTGACCTTGAGGTCATGACTTTGAAGTCGAACTCACTCGAGATTTTTTTATAAGGAACATTTGTGTGAAGTTATATTGAAATTGGTGAAGAAATGTAGGCACTAGAGCGATGACAAAGTTTTTCTAAAAATAGCCACAGTGACCTTGACCTTGAGGTCATGACCTTGAAAGTCGAACTCGCTGAGATATTGTCATAAGAATCATTTGTGTGAAGTTACATTGAAATTGGTGAAGAAATGAAGGCGCTAGAGCGATGACAAAGTTTTTCTAAAAATAGCCACAGTGACCTTGACCTTGAGGTCATGACTTTGAAGTCAAACTCGCTCGAGATTTTTTTATAAGGAACATTTGTGTGAAGTTATATTGAAATTTGTGAAGAAATGTAGGCGCTAGAGCAATGACAAAGTATTTCTAAAAATGGCCACAGTGACCTTGACCTTGAGGTCATGACCTTGAAAGTCGAACTCGCTCGAGTTTTTTTTATAAGGAACATTTGTGTGAAGTTATATTGAAATTGGTGAAGAAATGTAGGCGCTAGAACGATGACAAAGTTTTTCACAAATTACCAAAATGACAAAGGGCCATAACTCACAAAGTATTTTTCGGAATTTTGTCATAAGTTAATCAGTTCATCTACTCATCCCCACCAATCTATTCACCAACTTTCAAGGCTCTAGCTCCAATAATTTTTGAGATATCTTGCTGACAAGATTTTATTAAAAAAAATTCAAAGGGCAATAACTCTTAAAAGGGGCATAATCTGGACGAGAAAAAAAATACGCATCAGCTAATTTTCCATGAGGAATCCATATATGAAATTTCAAAACCCTAGCATACACGGTTCTAAAGATATGCTATGCATCACTTTGAGCATACATTACAATGGGCAAAAATTACCAAAATGACAAAGGGCCATAACTCACAAAGTATTTTTCGGAATTTCGTCAAATGTTAATCAGTTCATCTACTCATCACCACCAATATATTCACCAACTTTCAAGGCTCTAGCTCCAATAGTTTTTGAGAAATCTTGCTGACAAAATTTTATTAAAAAAATTTCAAAGGGCATTAACTCTTAAAAGGGGCATAATCCGGACAAGAAAAAAAATACGCGTCAGCTAATTTTCCATGAGGAATCCATATATGAAATTTCAAAACCCTAGAATACACGGTTCTAAAGTTATGCTATGCATCACTTTTAGCATACATTACAATGGGCACAAATTACCAAAATGACAAAGGGCCATAACTCACAAAGTATTTTTCAGAATTTTGTCAAAAGTTAATCAGTTCATCTACTCATCATCACCAATATATTCACCAACTTTCAAGGCTCTAGCTCCAATAGTTTTCGAGATATCTTGCTGACAAGATTTTATTAAAAAAATTTCAAAGGGCAATAACTCTTAAAAGGGGCATAATCCGGACGAGAAAAAAAATACGCATCAGCTAATTTTCCATCAGGAATCCATATATGAAATTTCAAAACCCTAGCATACACGGTTCTACAGATATGCTTTGCATCACTTTTAGCATACATTACAATGGGCACAAATTACCAAAATGACAAAGGGCCATAACTCACATAGTATTTTTTGGAATTTCGTCAAAAGTTAATCAGTTCATCTACTCATCACCACCAATATATTCACCAACTTTCAAGGCTCTAGCTCCAACAATTTTTGAGATATCTTGCTGACAAAATTTTATTAAAAAAATTTCAAAGGGCAATAACTCTTAAAAGGGGCATAATCCGGACAAGAAAAAAAATACGCATCAGCTAATTTTCCATGAGGAATCCATATATGAAATTTCAAAACCCCAGCATACACGGTTTTAAAGTTATGCTGTGCATCACTTTTAGCATACATTACAATGGGCACAAATTACCAAAATGACAAAGGGCCATAACTCACAAAGTATTTTTCAGAATTTTGTCAAAAGTTAATCAGTTCATCTACTCATCACCACCAATATAATCACCAACTTTCAAGGCTCTAGCTCCAATAGTTTTTGAGATATCTTGCTGACAAGATTTTATTAAAAAAATTTCAAAGGGCAATAACTCTTGAAGGGGGCATAATCCGGACTAGAAAAAAAATACGCGTCAGCTAATTTTCCATGAGGAATCCATATATGAAATTTCAAAACCCTAGCATACACGGTTCTTTAGTTATGCTATGCATCAAAAGCGTAACGGACGGACGAACGGACGAACGGACGAACAGACGAACGGACGAACGGACGAACGAGGCAGAAGCAATATGCCCCTCCAACTTTTTCAAAGTTGGGGGCATAATAAGAAAGTTATTGACCAAACACGAAAAAAGGCCCCTTTTTTGACCTTTGACCTCTATGTATGACCTTGACACTTGAGGTATCAAACTGAATCACGCATGCAACACATATCGTCTCATGATAGTTAACATTTTTGCCAAGTAACTTCAAATTTTATCTAAAAATAAGCAAGTTATTGACAAAACCCGAAAAAAAGGCCCCCTTTTTTACATTTGACCTCTAAGTATGACCTTGACCTTTGAGGTACCAACCTGAGTCATGCACGCAAAACATTGTCTTATATTGGTTAACATTTCTGCCAAGTGATTTCAAAATCCATCTCAAAATAAGAAAGTTATTGACAAAACACAAACAAGAGCTAGCTTGGTCCTGTATCGCTCACCTGAGCTAACAGATTCAAAGTTTAAGGAAGTGCCAACCTTTACTGAAGGCTTTATGGGAGGACATGGTGATGACAGGTTAAGCATTTTCTGAAAATCAAGTAGAATTTAACTCTATGATAAACAGGCTGACCTCACCGGTTTTCAAACTCATTCAAGCTTTTATTCCTGACTTGCTAAGAAGATCCGATCTAAACTGAAGTGGCTATGGTGATGACAAGTTCAAAAACAAGAGTTTTCAAACTCCTCCAAGCTTTCTGCCTGACTTCCTTGTTTGTACGTTTCATGAAGATCCGTTCAAAACTAAAGGGGCAGCAGTGATAACAATGTCGAAAATAGGCATTTTCAGCAATCAAAGGCACGTCACTCTATGATAAATATGCCGGCTTGGCCGGTATTCGAACTCACCTGAGGTTTTATTCCCAGCCACCTTACATGTAAGTTTCAGAAAGATCCGATCAGACTAGGCTACTATTCAAACTCATCCAAGATTTTATTCCCAGCCACCTCACGTATAAGTTTCAGAAAGATCCGATCAAAACTGAAGGGGCTAGGGTGATGACAAGGTCAAAATTTGGCAATTTTAGCAATCAAAGGGATGTTACTCTAAAATAAATGAGCCGACTTGGCCAGTTTTCGAAATCATCCGAGGTTTCATCCCCAGCCACCTTACATATAAGTTTCAGAAAAATCCGATCAAAACTGAAGGGGCTACGGTAATGACAGGGTCAACTAGAGCTGTCAGAGGATCTGACTATAGCCCCGCTTCAGCGCTGTCAGAGAAGAAAGTTATTTAAGCTGCAGAGAAAACAGTTATGAACAAGAAATAACTGTTGAAAATTTTACATTATCTGGAAAAACTCTAAGAGTTGTGAGCCCTTGTCCCTCATTTCAATGAGCATGATACATTACCAGAATGTCCATGTTTATACTAAATTTCATCTTCCATTTTTCAATGTTCAAAGGGTAATAACTCCTAAAGTAGGCAAATCCGAGTCAGGGTTCCTGCGCTCTGCACATTGTCTCATGGTGCTTTACACTTGTGTGAAGTGTCATGAAAATATCTCAAATGGTTTGTGAGTTATGGAGCCGACACAGTCAAAATTGCCTTTTTAAATGTTCAAAGGGCAATAACTCCTAAAGTAGGCAAACCAGAGTTATGGTTCCTGCACTCTGCACATCATCTCAAGGTGCTTTTCATTTATTTGAAGTATCATGAAAATATCAGAAACGGTTATGGAGCGGACATAGTTAAAATTGCCATTTTTTAATATTCAAAAGCCTATAACTGAAAAAGTAGACAATCCAGAGTTTGGGTTCCTGTGCTCTGCACACGTAATATGGTGCTTTACATTTGTGTGAAGTTTCATAAAATTATCTCAAACGGTTTTTGAGTTATCGAGCAAAGACGGCTAAAATTGATATTTTTCAATATTCAAAGGGAAATAACTCAAAAATTAGGCAATCCAGAGTTATGGTTCCTGCACTCTGCACACCATCTCATGGTGTTTAATGTTTGTGTGAAGTTTCATGAAAATATGTGAATGGGTTTTAAAGTTATGGAGCGGACACGAAAATTGTTAACAGACACAGACAGACACACAGACAGACACACAGAAAATACGAAAACCAGAGTTATGGTTCTTGCGCTCTGCACATTGTCTCATAGTGCTTAACATTTGTGTGAAGTTTCATGAAATTATCTCAAACGGTTTTAGAGTTATGAAGCGGACACTGTTAAAATTGCCATTTTTTCAATGTTCAAAGGGCAATAACTCCAAAAATAAGCAATGCAAAGTTATGGTTCCTGCGCTCTGCACATCGTCTCATAGTGCTTAACATTTGTGTGAAGTTTCCTAAAAATATCTCAAACGGTTTTCGAGTTATGAAGCGGACACAATTAAAATTGCCATTTTTCAATGTTCAAAGGGCAATAACTCCAAAAGTAGGCAATCCACAGTTATAATTCCTTCGCTCTGCACATTGTCTTATGGTGTTTAACATTTGTGTGAAGTTTCATGAAAATATGTTAAGCAGATACAAAGTTATGGAGCCAACACAAATTAACGGAATCACGGAATTACGGAAAATGTTCAAAGGGCAATAACTCCAAAAGTAGGCACTCCACAGTTATAATTCCTTCGCTCTGCACATTGTCTTATGGTGTTTGACATTTGTGTGAAGTTTCATGAAAATATGTTAAGCAGATACAAAGTTATGGAGCCAACACAAATTAACGGAATCACGGAATTACGGAATGACAGAAGGACATGGCAAATCCAATATAGCCCCACTTTTTCAAAGCGGGGCTATAAAAATCAACATTTTCAGCCATCAAAGGGACATAACTCTAAGATAAATGGGCTGACTTGGCCTGTTTTCGAACTCATCCAAGATTTTATCCCCAGCCACCTTACATATAAGTTTCAGAAAGATTCGATCAAAACTGAAGGGGCTATGGTGATGACAAGGTCAAAAATCGGCATTTTCAGCAATCAAAGGGACGTAAATCAATGATAAATGGGCCAACTTGGCCGGTATTCAAACTCATCCTAGGTTTTATCTCCAGTCACCTTACATATAGGTTTCAGAAAGATTCGATCAAAACTGAAGGGGCTACGGTGATGACAAGGTAAAAAATCGACACTTTCAGCCATCAAAGGGACATAACTATATAGTTAATGGGGCAACTTGGCCGGTTTTCGAACGCATCCGAGGTTTTATCCCCAGCCACCTTACATATAAGTTTCAGAAAGATCCGATCAAAACTGAAGGGGCTACTGTGTTGACAAGGTCAAAAATCAACATTTTCAGCAATCAAAGGGACCTAACTCTATGATAAATAGGCCACCTTTGCCGGTATGCGAACTCATCCGAGGCTTTATCCCCAGCCACCTTGCATATAAGTTTCAGAAAGATCCGATCAAAACTCAAAGGGCTACGGTGATGACAAGATCAAAAATCGGCATTTTCAGCAATCTAAGGGACGTTACTCTGTGATAAATGGACCAACTTGGCTGGTTTTCGAACTCATCTGAGATTTTATCCCCAGCCACTTTACATATAAGTTTCAGAAAGATTCGATCAAAACTGAAAGGGCTACAGTGATGACAAGGTCAAAAATCAGCATTTTCAGCAATCAAAGGGACGTTACTCTACTATAAAAGGGCCGACTTGGTCGGTTTTCGAACTCATCCGAGATTTTATCCACAGCCACCTTACATATAAGTTTCAGAAAGATCCGATCAAAACTGAAGGGGCTACGGTGATGACAAGGTCAAAAATCGGCATTTTCAGCAATCAAAGGGACGTAACTCTATGATAAACCAGCGGACTAGGCCGGTTTTCGAACTCATCCGAGGTTTTATCCCCAGCCACATAACATATAAGTTTCAGAAAGCTCAGCTCAAAACTGAAGGGGCTACGGTGATGACAAGGTCGAAAATGGGCATTTTCAGCAATCAAAGGGACGTAACTCTATGATAAATAGGCCGACTTGGCCGGTTTTCGGCCTCATCCGAGTTTTTATCCCCAGTCACCTTACATATAAGTTTCAGAAAGATCCGATCAAAACTGAAGGCGCTACGGTGATGACAAGCATTTTCCCATAGTAAGTCTATGGGACCTTGTGGTTGCCATAGGAACCAAAGTTTTGGAGCGATTTCAAAAAGAAGTTTATGTAATCAATGCCCCACCAGAGGCATACTACAGGTGAGAAATGATTGAGATCAGCCTGCAGGATACAGAGATATAGCTGCTCAAAAGTGTGGACCGACGACGGACGGAGGGACGGACGACGGAGGACCCACTATACTATAAGCTCCCCTGGAGCCTTCGGCCCAGGTGAGCTAAAAAGGCCCCTTTTTTGACATTTGACCTATAAGTATGACCTTGACCTTCGAGGTACTGACCTGCCTGATGCACATCACACATCGTCTCATGGTTGTTAATATTTCTGCCATGTAATTTTAAAATCCATCTCAAAATAAGAAAGTTATTGACCAAATACGAAAAAAAGGCCCCTTTTTGACCTTTGACCTCTAAGTATGACCTTGACCTTTGAGGTACCGTCCTGATTCATGCGCACCACACATCTTCTTATGGTTGTTAATATATCTGCCAAGTAATTTTAAAATCCATCTGAAAATAAGAAAGTTATTGACCGGACACGATTTGCCAATACATATATACATACCAACAAACTTCCAAGGGAGATAATTCAAAAAGTATAAATGCGAGAGTTATAGTTCTTGCGCACTGCACATCGTCTAATGCTGATTTATATCTATACTAAGTTTCGTGACGATAGCTCGAACGGTTTTCAAGTTATAGAGCGGACACGAATGTGTGACAGACGGACAGACGGACGGACGGACAGACAGACAGATTGACAGACAGACGCCCAGGGGAAAAAAAATATGTCTCTCCGAAAAATTTTTTTTCGGGGGAGACATAATCATGAATTCCCTTGTCTGGTGTGCAAGAAGCTGTGTTCTGTGACATATCTGGGTCAACACTGTTAGCTCAGGCCGGTCTGCTCAAATACTTTCTGTAAATACACTACTGATTATGATATACCCACCTCAGCACCACCTTTCCTAGCCCCCTCAAATGGTTTGAGCACACTTTTGAAACCGCCCAGCATGCCATGTCCCAGGCCCTTCACCCCAGATAACAGCTGTCCACTTCCACTATCACCATGGGTTGAGCGAATCTGTTCACGCTTTGTGTTATGTTTTGTGTCAAGATGGACCTTGCCTATACCATCTGATAGTGAGCCCACAACCTGACAATAACAAAAAAGATAAAGAAGTTTTATATAACATTGCACATTACAAACAACTTAAGCTCTGTAAAGCTCAAAGAATCCTTTAGCAAATACCATATTTACCCTACGTAGTTGGACACCTAAACTGCCTAACATACTTCCTACCATACTTGCTCTAAAATTGGAACAAGTACAATTTAATACCTGTTGTTCAGCCTTAAAGTATCTGTATGTGTGGCAAACAGTGTAGACCCTGATGAGATACCACATTCTGTGGTGTCTCATCATGGTCTACATTGTTTGCTAAGCCCTGTCTGTGCGAATACATAAGGTAAATATAATACTTATGTACCTTCATTTATCCTAGGACTACACCTGATAATGTCAGCAAAAGTGCAGGGAGCTCCTCGTACCATTTGTACACCTTTGGTATTGTGTGGTCAGGGATCGAACCCACAACATCCTGCTGATCCCGAAGCCTACTATCACTAAGCTATTCTGGCTGGTGTATAAATATTATTCTAACACAGCGCGCCTATATAGGCAATGGAAAGTAACTGTGTTTTATTCTACAACAAATCACGGCAAGGAAGAGCGTGACGAGTGATGTCATTAAAAACAATCAATTTATGACGTCACTAGTCGATTTCCTTGACCTTAGACGGTGTAACGCCATATTCTCGCATCGAAAACATTAGAAAAGGATATAAATGCATGTGATTCAGTCGATAATTTTAGCGGGATTTCTTCTAACAATGGTGAAAATTTGTGAGATTTTGAAGTAAACAACAGCATTATTGCCGATTTTCGGCCTGTTAGAATCGAAATAGATCAGCTCTAGTCTGTGATTTGTTGAGTAATAAACCACAGTTTGTCGGTCAGTTGTAAGAAGACAAATCACGCGCGCTACGCGCTCGTGATTTGTCTACTTTACAACTGACCTCCAAACTGTGATTTATTACTCAACAAATCACAGTTAGAGCTGGTCTATTTCTTAAATACAAATCTGTCAAATGAGGAAACAGTGCTTGTTGCAGAACAATAACAGAGCCAGGAAAAGAAGGTAAAGTGATGGCAGCCAGTCAGGGGACCCTGGCAGACTAGTGTAATGATCCTATGTATTGGGTCAGGTAGGCCTAGCGAACAGTGCAGACCCAGATTAGACTGACTGATCAGGATCCACACTGTTTGCCATTGCAAACAGTTCAGACCCAGAATGGACTGCTCCTCTGTTCAGGAGCTACACTGTTTGCCATTCCGTCTGCATCTGTTGAAATCCCTGCTGGATCATGGAAAAAGTTTATTGAAATTTTAGGAGAATTACAGCAAGTCCTCAAGGTGTCCAATTTTTTTAGGATTTTTACAGTACATGATAAAATGTGGAGAGGCTTGATAGAAACCACTCTCTGAGCACATTCAGCAGAATACAAATGGTTGATACTTATATTATTTTCCCAGAAATAATTCTCTTATCCATTAAATTTCAAATCTTGCTTCTTGGGGAAAAATAAGAACAAGATGTATTTGTGAAACACTGATGCCCCCGGACAGTGCATGTTAAATATGAAAGCATTATCACTCAGCAATTGGAAGGTATGGCCAATGTTCAAGTCTTAAAAAATTAGGTCAAGGTCACAAGGTCAAAAATTATGGTATTGTTGAAAAGGTCTTGTGACATAGAATGCACATGTGAAATATGAAGGCCCTATCACTTACCAATTGAAAGTTATGGCCAATGTTAAAGTTTTTAAAAAGTATGTCAAACGTCAAGGTCACGAGGTAAAAAATTATGGTACCACTGGAAAGGTCTTGTGAAAAAGAATGCACATGTGAAATATGAAAGCCCAATCACTTACCAATCAAAAGTTATGAACTATGTTAACGTTTTTAAACAGTAGGTCAAACGTCAAGGACAAGGTCACAAGGTCAAAAATTATGGTACCACTAGAAAGATCTTGTGACACGTGAAATATGAAAGCCTTCCATTTACCAATTCAAAGTTATGGCCAATGTTAAAGTTTTTAAAAAGGTCGAACATCAAGGTCAAGGTCACGAGGTCAAAAATTATGGTACCACTAGAAATATCTTCTGACAAGGAATGCACATGTGAAATATGAAAGCCCTATCACTTACCAATCGAAAGTTATGGCCAATGTTAACGTTTTTAAAAATTTTGAAAAAAGTAGGTCAAAGGTCAAGGTCAAGACAAAGAACAAACAGACAGACAAACCAAAAACTATATACCCCCAGAATCTTGATGCCGGGGGAATAAACATATTCAAAATGTCTGCCGAAAAAATACCCAGCATGCAGTGTTAATGTCCATACCTTAGCTGTTGAATTGGAAAAGCCATGTGCCACATTTTTCACCAATCCACCAACATTTCCTTCTTCTATCAGTCCTTTCACTCCCTCTGTTACATCATTAAACAAGCCCAGGGGATTGCCAAGAAAATCGACTGACCCCAGAATCTTGGCTGCCTGGCTCTTGAGTTCCTACAATATATCAATCAGTCCTGTAATGCTCACCTGAAGTTTCATTTGTCCTGGCCCGAGGTTATAAAACTTTTTTTCATGCTCATCTCAGCTGAGCATGAAATTTGTAGTGCTCGCAAAAATTAAAATACAAATTTAGTTGGGCTATTATCCTTTCTCAGTTAGCAGAGAATGTAATTTTTCTGGTAACACATTTTAAAATGCCAACAATTGTTGGCATTTTAAAATTTGTGAGCAGGACAAATTTTATGGTTAGCTGAGTTGATCATAAAAAAGTTTTATAACCTCAGGCCTGTAATGCTAACCTGAGACCATAGCTTCATATAATGGGGAGTAGCAATGATTTTGTTTGATTTGAGGTTTAACGTCCCCGTCAACACTGTAAAGGTCATTTTGGAGACATTGCTTCCAATTTTGTGGGACTTTTACCTGATATTGAGATGAAATGACATCTCAAGCCCTGTCACCAAATGAAACCAATAGGGTTTATAATCATGGACGGGCCGACTCACACCGCATTGCCTGGGTAGGCTTAGATTCTCTAAGCGGTTTACCAGTACTCATGTGCGGGTTGGTTTCAGCTCTGTGTGGAAGCATAATGCAGCCCATCTATTTCTTCAAGCCCTGATGGGCGGGGGCTTAGTGCTCGCAAAAATTAAAATAAAAACTAGAGCCAGTGTTTATGAAACACAATGCCCCCAACTGCTTGACCCTAACACTGCTTGTCCCTAACAGTAATTGAGATATCTTGTTTTTATGTGGCTGTAATGCTGAAATTACACAAGAAAAGCTGTAGTTAATCATCTACTCATCATCCCTGACCAGTCTGTGAAGTTTCGGGGAAAAACCTAAAATAGTTTTTTAGATATCTTGCTTACAAACTTAAAACGCGAAAAATTTCAAAGGGCCATAACTCAAGAAAAAAATTTCGGATTTTTTTCAAAAGTTAATCAGTTCATCTACTCATCATCCCCAACCAGCCTGTAAAGTTTCAGGGCAATAGCTCAAACAATTTTTGAGATATCTTGCTTACAAGCTGAAAACACGAAAAAAATCAAAGGGCCATAACTCAAGAAAAAAAAATTGGATTTTTTTCAAAAGTTAATCAGTTCATCTACTCATCATACCCAACCAGTCTGTGAAGTTTTGGGGAAAAACCTCATATAGTTTTTGAGATATCTTGCTTACAAACTTAAAACGCGAAAAATTTCAAAGGGCCATAACTCAAGAAAAAAATATAGGATTTTTTTTCAACAGTTAATCAGTTCATCTACACATCATCCCAAACCAGCTTGTAAAGTTGCAGGGCAATCGCTCAAACAATTATTGAGATATCTTGCTTACAAGCTGAAAACACGAAAAAAATCTAAGGGCCATAACTCAAGAAAAAAAATCGGATTTTTTTCAAAAGTTGATCAGTTCATCTACTCATCATCCCCGACAAGTCTGTGAAGTTTCGGGGAAAAACCTCAAATAGTTTTTTAGATATCTTGCTTACAAACTTAAAACGCGAAAAATTTCAAAGGGCCATAACGCAAGAAAAAAATTTCGGATTTTTTTCAAAGTTAATCAGTTCATCTACTCATCATCCCCAACCAGCATGTAAAGTTTCAGGGCAATAGCTCAAACAGTTTTTGAGATATCTTGCTTACAAGATTTCATAGTATTTTTTGCAAAGGGGCATAACTCAAAAAAGGGGCATAATCCTGACGAGAAAAAAAACACGGGTCAATTATTTTTTCATGAGGAATCCATATATGAAATTTCAAAAACCTAGCACCCATGGTTCTAAAGTTATGCTATGCAGTAAAAAGTGGGACGGACGTAAGGACGGAAGGACGGACGGACGAACAGGGCAAAACCAATATGCCAAAACGCGAAAAATTTCAAAGGGCCATAACTCAAGAAAAAAATTTCGGATTTTTTTCAAAAGTTAATCAGTTCATCTACTCATCATCCCCAACCAGCCTGTAAAGTTTCAGGGCAATAGCTCAAACAATTTTTGAGATATCTTGCTTACAAGCTGAAAACACGAAAAAAATCAAAGGGCCATAACTCAAGAAAAAAAAATTGGATTTTTTTCAAAAGTTAATCAGTTCATCTACTCATCATACCCAACCAGTCTGTGAAGTTTTGGGGGAAAACCTCATATAGTTTTTGAGATATCTTGCTTACAAACTTAAAACGCGAAAAATTTCAAAGGGCCATAACTCAAGAAAAAAATATAGGATTTTTTTTCAACAGTTAATCAGTTCATCTACACATCATCCCAAACCAGCTTGTAAAGTTGCAGGGCAATCGCTCAAACAATTATTGAGATATCTTGCTTACAAGCTGAAAACACGAAAAAAATCTAAGGGCCATAACTCAAGAAAAAAAAAATCGGATTTTTTTCAAAAGTTGATCAGTTCATCTACTCATCATCCCCGACAAGTCTGTGAAGTTTCGGGGAAAAACCTCAAATAGTTTTTTTAGATATCTTGCTTACAAACTTAAAACGCGAAAAATTTCAAAGGGCCATAACTCAAGAAAAAAATTTCGGATTTTTTTCAAAAGTTAATCAGTTCATCTACTCATCATCCCCAACCAGCATGTAAAGTTTCAGGGCAATAGCTCAAACAGTTTTTGAGATATCTTGCTTACAAGATTTCATAGTATTTTTTGCAAAGGGGCATAACTCAAAAAAGGGGCATAATCCTGACGAGAAAAAAAACACGGGTCAATTATTTTTTCATGAGGAATCCATATATGAAATTTCAAAAACCTAGCACCCATGGTTCTAAAGTTATGCTATGCAGTAAAAAGTGGGACGGACGTAAGGACGGAAGGACGCCAAAACGCGAAAAATTTCAAAGGGCCATAACTAAGTGAAAAAAATTTCGGATTTTTTTCAAAAGTTAATCAGTTCATCTACTCATCATCCCCAACCAGCCTGTAAAGTTTCAGGGCAATAGCTCAAACAATTTTTGAGATATCTTGCTTACAAGCTGAAAACACGAAAAAAATCAAAGGGCCATAACTCAAGAAAAAAAAATTGGATTTTTTTCAAAAGTTAATCAGTTCATCTACTCATCATACCCAACCAGTCTGTGAAGTTTTGGGGAAAAACCTCATATAGTTTTTGAGATATCTTGCTTACAAACTTAAAACGCGAAAAATTTCAAAGGGCCATAACTCAAGAAAAAAATATAGGATTTTTTTTCAACAGTTAATCAGTTCATCTACACATCATCCCAAACCAGCTTGTAAAGTTGCAGGGCAATCGCTCAAACAATTATTGAGATATCTTGCTTACAAGCTGAAAACACGAAAAAAATCTAAGGGCCATAACTCAAGAAAAAAAAATCGGATTTTTTTCAAAAGTTGATCAGTTCATCTACTCATCATCCCCGACAAGTCTGTGAAGTTTTCGGGGAAAAACCTCAAATAGTTTTTTTAGATATCTTGCTTACAAACTTAAAACGCGAAAAATTTCAAAGGGCCATAACTCAAGAAAAAAATTTCGGATTTTTTTCAAAAGTTAATCAGTTCATCTACTCATCATCCCCAACCAGCATGTACAGTTTCAGGGCAATAGCTCAAACAGTTTTTGAGATATCTTGCTTACAAGATTTCATAGTATTTTTTGCAAAGGGGCATAACTCAAAAAAGGGGCATAATCCTGACGAGAAAAAAAACACGGGTCAATTATTTTTTCATGAGGAATCCATATATGAAATTTCAAAAACCTAGCACCCATGGTTCTAAAGTTATGCTATGCAGTAAAAAGTGTGACGGACGTAAGGACGGATGGACGGACGGACGAACAGGGCAAAACCAATATGCCCCCACAACTTCTTCGAAGTTGGGGGCATAACTAGAGCTGTCTGGGGATCTGACTATAGCCCCGCTTCAGCGCTGTCAGAGAAGAAAGTTATTTAAGCTGCAGAGAAAACAGTTATGAACAAGAAATAACTGTTGAAAATTTTACATTATCTGGAAAAACTCTAAGAGTTGTGAGCCCTTGTCCCTCATTTCAATGAGCATGATACATTACCAGAATGTCCATGTTTATACTAAATTTCATCTTCCATTTTTCAATGTTCAAAGGGTAATAACTCCTAAAGTAGGCAAATCAGAGTCAGGGTTCCTGCGCTCTGCACATTGTCTCATGGTGCTTTACACTTGTGTGAAGTGTCATGAAAATATCTCAAATGGTTTGTGAGTTATGGAGCCGACACAGTCAAAATTGCCTTTTTAAATGTTCAAAGGGCAATAACTCCTAAAGTAGGCAAACCAGAGTTATGGTTCCTGCACTCTGCACATCATCTCAAGGTGCTTTTCATTTATTTGAAGTTTCATGAAAATATCAGAAACGGTTATGGAGCGGACATAGTTAAAATTGCCATTTTTTAATATTCAAAAGCCTATAACTGAAAAAGTAGACAATCCAGAGTTTGGGTTCCTGCGCTCTGCACACGTAATATGGTGCTTTACATTTGTGTGAAGTTTCATAAAATTATCTCAAAACGGTTTTTGAGTTATCGAGCAAAGACGGCTAAAATTGATATTTTTCAATATTCAAAGGGAAATAACTCAAAAATTAGGCAATCCAGAGTTATGGTTCCTGCACTCTGCACACCATCTCATGGTGTTTAATGTTTGTGTGAAGTTTCATGAAAATATGTGAATGGGTTTTAAAGTTATGGAGCGGACACGAAAATTGTTAACAGACACAGACAGACACACAGACAGACACACAGAAAATACGAAAACCAGAGTTATGGTTCTTGCGCTCTGCACATTGTCTCATAGTGCTTAACATTTGTGTGAAGTTTCATGAAATTATCTCAAATGGTTTTCGAGTTATGAAGCGGACACTGTTAAAATTGCCATTTTTCAATGTTCAAAGGGCAATAACTCCAAAAAAATGCAATGCAGAGTTATGGGTCCTGCGCTCTGCACATCGTCTCATAGTGCTTAACATTTGTGTGAAGTTTCCTAAAAATATCTCAAACGGTTTTCGAGTTATGAAGCGGACACAATTAAAATTGCCATTTTTCAATGTTCAAAGGGCAATAACTCCAAAAGTAGGCAATCCACAGTTATAATTCCTTCGCTCTGCACATTGTCTTATGGTGTTTAACATTTGTGTGAAGTTTCATGAAAATATGTTAAGCAGATACAAAGTTATGGAGCCAACACAAATTAATGGAATCACGGAATTACGGAATTACGGAAAATGTTCAAAGGGCAATAACTCCAAAAGTAGGCAATCCACAGTTATAATTCCTTCGCTCTGCACATTGTCTTATGGTGTTTAACATTTGTGTGAAGTTTCATGAAAATATGTTAAGCAGATACAAAGTTATGGAGCCAACACAAATTAACGGAATCACGGAATTACGGAATGACAGAAGGACATGGCAAATCCAATATAGCCCCACTTTTTCAAAGCGGGGCTATAATAAGCAGAGAAAGTTATTTGTACTGCTAACAAATTTTAAGATGCCAACAATTGTTGGCATTTTAAAATTTGTGACCAGGACAAATTTCATGCTTAGCTGAGTTGAGCATGAAAAACGTTTTATAACCTCTGGGCCTGTAATGCTTACCTGAAACATAGCTTCATATAACGGGGAGTAGCAGTGATAAAATAATAATAAAATAAGGACTTATTTTCTTATTTAATCCATATCCCGCAGAACAGACAACCCCTACTTTTACAAATAGTGTAGATCCAGATCAGATGCCTTCTGAAGAGATCTACACTGTCACGCAGTTTGTGAACTGAACAAATCATCACGTGAACAAGTCCGTGAAATGAAGACCCCCCCTAAACCCCACTTAATATAGAGAAAACTGGGGTTTACGGGGGTAAACATTATTTTTCTTATTTCTGTTCCAAGACATATGTTGTGCGTACACGTTAGAACCGCCTCATTGAGGCGGTTCTAACGAGCACCCACAACCTATGTTTTGAGCATTTTTTAGAATAATATCGCGGATTTTCATCAGATTAGTAGCCATTTTGGAGATGTGAGAAATGCACTATTTCGCACGAGTGCGTTATCGTAATGTGCATTATATCAAGTAATTTGATTGGCTGAGTGTCAGAGATGGGTGTGGCTAAATCAATTTATTCAGGAGGGAAAGTATGGATATGTTTTTTTATACAGTAGAACTTCGATGGCTCGAACAACGATGGCTCATTTACCATGGATGAGTCGAACTCATTCTTGAGCCCCTAGCGAAATCCTCTACATAAGAAATAGTGGAGGATATTTAAGAACATTTTAGCCTTTTATCTTACAGATGTATGCTGTGTGTACTCATTAGAATCACCTCGATGAGGCGATTCTAATGAGTATACACAGCATACATATTCATTAAAGAAAACCGAAAAGATGTCTAAAAGTATCTCGTTATGCCTCCTGACAGTAACCTCAGTGGCTCGATCTACCCCTGTCTCGAACAGATTTTCGAGGTCCAAAAGGTGTTCTAGCCATTGAAGTTCGACTGTATTTGCATTGAAGCCTATGTTAAGGGTACTTGCTAGGATCACCACAATGAGACAATTATGACAAGTACCCACAACTTTGGTTTTAGAAGTGGATTTAGGAAAGTTATCCCTGATCTATCTTTGCTACTCCTCAGTTTCTAGAGCTTTGCATGAAAAACAAAGACTGAGCCAAGCTAATAGCACCATAAATCTAATTTTTTTGGCAAGCCTACACTGATGCTGGACAGTAACGTTTGGGCTGGATCCATGTTTAGGTTCTTATATTGTTGCCCCAATCCATAAATTTGGCTTCAATCAGCCCAGTATTTCAGAGTTGATGCTTTAAAATTTAAATCTTTGTGACCTCGGACAAATTTCAGTTAATCACCTTGACCTCTGGTACTAGTATCTTTTTTCAGAGCTCACTTACACAATTATATGACATTTTTTCAGTTCCTAAACTTTATACATCTCTGTAATGCCAGAGTGACTGCATCATCATTCTTCTCTGGCACTTTCATAAAAGTGAGAAAATGACACTTTTCTCTGTCGAGCAATTTCATTACAAAAACATGCCTATACCAATACACTGTAACTTTTATCGCCGAAAAAATGAAAATTTTAAGATGAAAAATTGTGATATTTTTCTTATTTCTGCTCAAAATATAAATTGTCGGTACTTGTTAGAACAGCCTCAATGAGGTGGTTCTAACGAGTTCCCACAATTTATATTTTAGAGCAGAAATAAGAAAGAGGCGGTTCTAACAAGTACCGACAATTTATATTTTGAGCAGAAATAAGAAAAATTATTTCTGCTCAAAGTATAAATTGTCGGTACTCGATAGAACCGCCTCAATGAGGCGGTTCTAACGAGTACCCACAATTTATATTTTAGAGCAGAAATAAGAAAAATAAGCTTTACCCCTGTAAACCCCAGTTTTACTATATAAAAGTGGGTTCAAGGGGTTCAAAATTATATAGGCGTGTTTTCATGATGTGACAGCTGGCATATGGCATACAATTTATTGTGTAAAGAAATAATTGAGCCAGTACATGACAAAACCTACAATAAGGCTCCTACAACCAACAAAGTTTCAGATCAGCCTGTGTATCTAGGCAGTCTATGAGTAACTGGCAAACAGTGCAGGCCCAGATCAGACGTCTGATCAGGGCCTACACTGTTTGCAAAATGTTCAGCCATTTTCGAAATAAAAATTGAAGAAAACACAATCTGCAGCTCTAAATTTAGAAACAGACTTATGCAATATATAAGGTGGAAGATTCTATTTGGTACCAAAAGGGTAAAGTTTCCCAGTTGTATAAGATAAGAAATATCAGTACCTCTTTATAGTGCGTAGTAATTTCCTCTACTAGGAAGGTACTGGTATCAAACAAATGTAGACGACTGAATGGATCTGGAAAAGAGAAAAAAATTCAATTAAATTATTGCTTTTCCCCTTAAATGCCTCAGTCAGGGGATTCAACAAGAGCTACGAATCACCCCATTAAGGGCCACCTTTGATCTGCTATAGACAGCATATCACAGTGGGGCAATAAAACAATTATGAACACACGTTGTGTCATACTGTACCAGAATAAATGCCTTTAACAGACATCACGTTAACAGGTCCGTGTAATGAACACCCCTCTAAACCCCACTTTATAAAAAGAAAACTGGGGTTTACAAGAGTACACCACAACCTCTTTATAACACTATTAATGGGCTCCAAAGCAGAAACCGTGTTAGTTAAATCCAAACAAAAATGTATAGATTATATAGAAAAATGACCATTTATGGTCATTTTCTATTTATCATATGACGTCGCGTCTGAGAGTGTAATAATGCCATGTAATATTTTCGATAATCCACTAGTGGATTAAATATGCAAATTAGCTAGATATGTAACGTCCCGTAACGTTACATGTACGACGTCCTTAACGACAATGCGTTTACTAACGGCGGAATATTGACATTATTGTAAACAATTCGGAATAAAATGCGTTTTAAATGTCATATGATAAATAGAATCTTGCATTAGTGCTCATGTATTATTGAATTTATTAAACTGGTTGAGGAAAAGGGATAAAATGCTCGGCAAAGCCTTCCATTTAATCCCTTTTCCTCAACTCGTGTAATAAATTCAATAATACATGAACACTCATGTAAGATCCTCTATATAATCTATACATTATATAGAAAAATGACCATTTTTGGGATCCATGTTGAAACCGTGTTATATCCAAAACCCTGTTATAATGAACTGTGTTATAACGAGGTTGTAGTGTATACTTTATTTTCTTATTTCTGCTCCAAGATATAGGTTGTGGGTACTTGTTAGAACCACCTCAATGAGGCGGTTCTAACGAGCACCCACAACTTATGTCTGAGGTACAAATAAGACAAGAGGGCCCAATGGCCCTATATCGCTCACGTGTATCAGAAAATCATTAGTGTAGGAGACCACTTGACATTGCTATATACTAAATATCTAAGCTCAGGCAAAGCGGTGTCCATGCTTATAAACCCTACTGGTTTCATTGGGCAACAGGGCTTGAGATGTAATTTCATCTCAATGTCGGGTAAAAGTCCCACAAAATTGGAAGAGACATCTCCAAAATGACCTATACAGTGTTGACGGGGATGTAAAACCTCAAATCAAACAAAATCTGTGCCTTATGGTTTTGGAGAAAAAGATTTTTTTTAAGTTTTTTCCAGTATAAGTCTATAGGACCTAATGAGCCCTGGGCTTGGCCAATTTTGACCCAAAGGGCACGGTTGGCAGGATTTATGTAGGCGACCATTTTGTGTTGCTATATACTAAATATCTAAGGTCTGTACTTCATGGTTTCAAAGAATTTTGAAGCTTTTTTCCATTATAAGTTTGTTGGAGTTAAGGGGCCACAGGATTTGGACCCCAGGGGCATGATTGGCAGGATTCATGTAGGTGCCACTCGACACTGCTACATGCTAAATACTAAGCTCTGGGACTTATGGTTTCAGAGAAGAAGATTTTTGAAGATTTTTTTCCCCCATTTTAAGTTTTTTTTTTTTGTTTTTTTTTTCATTATAAGGGCCCTGTGGTTTCAGAGGAGAAGATTTTTGAAGTTTCTCCAATTGTAAGTCTATGGAAGCTAAAGACCCCTAGGGTGTGGCCAATTTGGATCCCAGGGGCATAATTGGCAGGATTTAGATTAAACATATTTTATTGCATTTTGTAACAATGGGATTGGACACAAGTTATACAACATTAGATAGTCCTCTCCCCAATAGTGTACAAACTATTTCAAATGGTACAGTGGTAAGTATGAAACATTTTATAATGAATGTGAACGTAACATTTTGTTTGCTTGAAGGCCATGAACAAAGGCGAATTATGACAATTCTGGCTTTCAAAGGTTTGATTTCCATCACATGGAATAAAAAGATAACTACATGAAGCATCGCTTAGTCAAATCTATGACAGGATTTATGTAGGTGGCCACTTGACGTTGCTACATACTAAAAATCTAAGCTCTGGGTGTTATGGTTTCATAGAAGAAGATTTTTTAAGTTTTTTTTCCATTATAAGTCTATTGGAGGTGATGAGCTCGGGCGTGGCCAATTTTGACCCCAGGGGCAGGGTAAGCAGGATTTATGTAGCTGGCTATTTTATGTTGCTAGACTATAAATATCTAAGTTCAGTGCTTCAGAGTTTCTGAGAAGAAGATTTTGAAGCTTTTTTTCCATTATGAGTCTATGGGAGCTAAGGGGGCCCTGGGCATGGCTCATTTGGACCCCAGGGGCATGATTAGCAGGAAATATGTAGGAGACCACTTGCAGTTGCTACATGCAAAATATCTAAGCTCTGGGCTCTGTGTTTTCAGAGAAGAAGATTTTTGAAGTCTTTTTTTTCAATATGCGTCTATGGGAGCTATGGGGGTCCCAGGGTGTGGCCCATTTGGACCCCAGGGGCATGATTGGCAAGATTTATGTAGGTGACCACTTGTCATTGCTACATGCTAAATATCTAAGCTCTGGGCCCTGTGGTTTCAGAGAAGAAGATTTTAGACGCTTTTTTCCATTATGAGTCTATAGGAGCTAAAGGGCCCCAGGGCATGGCCCGTTTGGACCCCAGGGGCATGATTGGCAGGAATTATGTATGTGACCACTTGCCGTTGCTACATGCTAAATATCTAAGCTCTGGGCCCTGTGGTTTCAGAGAAGAAGATTTTTGAAGCTTTTTTTTCCATTATGAGTCTATAGGAGCTAACTGGCCCCGGGGCGTGGCCCTTTTGGACCCCAGGGGCATGATTGCCAGGAATGATGTAGGTGACCACTTGCAGTTGTTACATGCTAAATATCTAAGCTCTGGGCTCTGTGTTTTCAGAGAAGAAGATTTTTGAAGTTTTTTTTTTTCATTATGCTTCTATGGGAGCTATGGGGGTCCCAGGGTGTGGCCCATTTGGACCCCAGGGGCATGATTGGCAGGATTTATGTAGGTGACCACTTGTCATTGCTACATGCTAAATATCTAAGCTCTGGGCCCTGTGGTTTCGGAGAAGAAGATTTTAGAAGCTTTTTTCCATTATGAGTCTATAGGAGCTAAAGGGCCCCAGGGCATGGCCCGTTTGGACCCCAGGGGCATGATTGGCAAGAATTATGTATGTGACCACTTGCCGTTGCTACATGCTAAATATCTAAGCTCTGGGCCCTGTGGTTTCAGAGAAGAAGATTTTTGAAGCTTTTTTTTCCATTATGAGTCTAAAGGAGCTAACTGGCCCTGGGGCGTGGCCCTTTTGGACCCAAGGGGCATGATTGGCAGGAATGATGTATGTGACCACTTGCCGTTGCTACATGCTAAATATCTAAGCTCCTGGCCCTGTGGTTTCAGAGAAGAAGATTTTTGAAGCTTTTTTCCATTATGAGTCTATGGGAGTGAAGGGGCCCCGCGGCGTGGCTCATTTGGAACCCAGGGGCATGACTGGCAGGAATCATGTAGGTGACCAATTGGCGTTCCTACATGCTAAATATCTAAACTCTGGGCCCTGTAGTTTCAGAGAAGAAGATTTTTGAAGCTTTTTTTTACCACTATGAGTCTATGGGAGCTAAGGGGCCCCGGAACGTGGCCCATTTGGAACCTAGGGGCATGATTGGCAGGATTTATGTAGGTGACCACTTGCCCTTGCTACATGCCAAATATCTCAGCTCTTGGCCCTGTGGTTTCGGAGAAGATGATTTTTGAAGCTTTTTTCCATTATGAGTCTATAGGAGCTAAAGGGCCCCGGCACGTGGCCCGTTTGGACCCCAGGGGCATGATTGGCAGGAATTATGTATGTGACCACTTACCGTTGCTACATGCTAAATATCTAAGCTCTGGGCCCTGTGGTTTCCGAGAAGAAGATTTTTGAAGCTTTTTGTTCCATTATGAGTCTATGGGAGCGAAGGGGCCCCAGGGCGTCGCCCATTTGGAACCCAGGGGCATGAATGGCAGGAATTATGTAGGTGACCACTGGCCGTTGCTACATGCTAAATATCTAAGCTCTGGGCCCTGTGGTTTCAGAGAAGAAGACTTTTGAAGCTTTTTTCCATAATGAGTCTATGGGAGCTAAGGGGCCCCGGAACGTGGCCAATTTGGACCCCAGGGGCATGATTGGCAGGAATTATGTAGGTGACCACTTGCCGTTGCAACATGCCAAATATTGCAGCTCTGGGCCCTGTGGTTTCAGAGAAGAAGATTTAAGAAGCTTTTTTCCATTATGAGTCTATAAGAGCTAAAGGGCCCCGGGGCGTGGCCTGTTTGGAACCCAGGGGCATGATTGGCAGGAATTATGTAGGTGACCACTTGCCCTTGCTATAAGCTAAATATCTTAGCTCTGGGTCCTTCGGTTTCCGAGAAGAAGATTTTTGAAGCTTTTTGTTCCATTTTGAGTCTATGGGAGCGAAGGGGCCCTGGGGCGTGGCCAATGTGGACCCCAGGGGCATGATTGGCAGGAATTATGTAGGTGACCACTGGCCGTTGCTACATGCTAAATATCCTAGCTCTGGGCCCTGTGGTTTCAGAGAAGAAGATTTTTGAAGCTTTTTGTTCCATTATGAGTCTATGTGAGCGAAGGGGCCCCAGGGTGTCCCCAATTTGGAACCCAGGGCATGATTGGCAGGAATTATGTAGGTGGCCACTGGCCGTTGCTACATGCTAAATATGGCTCTGGGCCCTGTGGTTCAGAGAAGAAGATTTTTGAAGCTTTTTTTCCATTATGAGTCTATGGGAGCTAAGGGGCCCCGGGGTGTGGCCCATTTGGGTTCCCAGGGGAGTGATTGGCAGGAATTATGTAGGTGACCACTTGCCGTTACTATATGCCAAATATCGCAGCTCTGGGCTCTGTGGTTTCAGAGAAGAAGATTTTTGAAGCTTTTTTCCATTATGAGTCTATAGGAGCTAAAGGGCCCCAGGGCGTGGCCCATTTGGAACCCAGGGGCATGATTGGCAGGAATTATGTAGGTGACACTTGCCCTTGCTATATGCTAAATATCTAAGCTCTGGGTCCTGTGGTTTCTGAGAAGAAGATTTTTGAAGCTTTTTGTTCCATTGTGAGTCTATGGGAGCGAAGGGGCCCTGGGGCGTGGCCAATGTGGACCCCAGGGGCATGATTGGCAGTAATTATGTAGGTGACCATTGGCCGTTGCTACATGCTAAAATATCTTAGCTCTGGGCCCTGTGGTTTCAGAGAAGAAGATATTTTAATTTTTTCCCATTGTAAGTCTATGGGAGCTGTATGTTGCCATAGCAACCAGAATTCCAATCTGATCAGCCCAAAAACCTTATGCAGCCTTTCCCCCAAACTGGTGATGCTTCTCATGAAATTTGATCAAGATTGACAATGGGGTATTAGAGATATACTTATTTGAAATTGTTTACGGACGCACGCACGCACAGACGGACGCACGACGGACGACGGACAAAAAGTGACCACAAAAGCTCACCTTGTCACTATGTGACAGGTGAGCTAAAAAATATCACAAAATCAGAAAATTGATCATTTTGGAGATATGCACTATGTAACACTGATGTGTTATCGTAATGAATATCCAGCAAAAACTGAAAGGAATTTTATCAAACTGCAAATAATGGTAAAAGATTCGAGATAATATGAACAATGTCTAGTGTGCTAAATTCTTCAAGTGATGTCAAATGTTCAGACATGAAACTAAAAAGATGAAATATGATTTCATTGAACTGCACATAAATGCTCAAAACATGTCTCAGGTTTTGGACACATAATGGGCTGTCATACCTAGATCCACTTTGGCATCCTCAAATCTTATCAGTGGAATAGACATGGTTTTCTTCAGCTGTCTTAGTTCTGGTGATAACTGAGCTGTTGTGATCATACTTAGTGTGATCAGAGAACTATTGATCTTCAACTGTCCAAAGTAGTACCGCTTAGACTTCACTGATGTGGCGGCAGCCAAAGTCCTGAAATAAGAACACATGTGAGTCCAATGTACATATATGTTGTGTTAAGTACAGTGAAATTGCTATTAAGACCACCCAAAATTTTTTCTTTTTTTTTTTCTCCTATTACTGCTACTCGCTCACATCTGAGCATTACGAGCAGGATTTCCTGGGTGGTAACCAGTACTTTCTGTTTTCTTTCTTTTTTTTTTTCTTTTTTTTTTTAAGCAATGTAGATGAAGTGCCTTGCTCAAGGGCACAACACTTTGATCAGCGTGAGGCTCGAACCCGCAACCTCTTGATCACTAATCCGATGCGCTACCACTGCACCAAAGCGCTCCACATTAAGACTAATTCTGCTATTAGAAACTTATTTAGAAGGTTGCAGTTACCGTATTCGCCCTAATTACCGCACATGCTCCTATAAGCGCACATCAAAGCTATTTTTGAAAAGGAAATGCATAAGCGCACACTTTACAGTAATCCCCCCTTGAAGCTCTCATAGTAAATCTATAAAAACTTACCATTATTTCTTCCAACAGTGAAGGCAATGCTTAAGTACTTTTTTCTGTCCCATTAAATATCAGTATGCATCATCTTGGAAGCTGTTGTTTTTGTATCAAGTGTGCGCTAATTAGGTAGATTTTTCACCATGATTTTATGACATGATTTTGAAAAAACTAAGCGCACGGTGCGGTAATTAGGGCGAATACGGTATTCTTTCTTTGTGTTTTCTGCATACAGTGTCCTGTGGTCATGGACCACCTTTGGGACTGTTCAAAAGTGGTCTTAAAGACCACTTTTGAACAGTCCCAACGGTGGTCTTAATATAGGAATTTTACTGTAGCTTGTATCACCAGAAGAGTTTTCCTCTATTACTAAAGCAGAAGCATAGGTTTCTTGACACTTGAATCCTTAAACAAATCCAGCATGCTGAAACCCTTTCTTTTTATTACCGTAAAAATACTAAAAATTAGGACACCTTGAGGACTTGCAGTAATCCTCCAAAAATTTTAACAAAATTGTTTCATGATCCAGCAAAGAGTCTAAAAGGTGCTGATAGAATGATAAATGGTGTAGAACTGATCAGATTACTCCTTTAGGAGCAGTCTGATCTGGGTCAGCACTGGTTGCTCAGGTCTATCTGTCCCAATACTTAGGATCATTACAGTAGGTGGGGAGGGGATGAAAGTTAACTTTGATGCATCAAATAACTCATTCTGTTTGTTATACACTCAGGCATACTAAAACATTATTTCATTAAACTTTCTGAATTAAATTTCATAAAGGAACAGCTTACTTTTGTAGATCACTGCTGTTGTCTTCCAATTTCTGAATGCTGGGATCTGATTGGCTATAACCACAGAACTGTACCAGTTTCCATAGCAACTTCTCTTCTAGTTGCACTGTTAATTTCTTCATTGATACCACAAGATGCTGCAACAAATTATTTCATTATTTCACATCATAACATTTGTGTCCACTTTAGATTAATATGAATGTGGCTTTAAAAATCATGGTTCTAAAATGCAGTCTATGTCAAAAATCCCGGACATAATTTATATGGGAATAAATTGAATTTTAAATACAACACATCCTCATTATAACACAGTTCGTTATAACATAATTCTGTGATATAACAAGGTTTGAAAATTGATCCAAAAATGTATAGATTATATTGAAAAATTACCATAAAATTTATGGTCATTTTTCTATACAATCTATACATTTTTGTTTGGATATAACACGGTTGTTTAGCTAACACGGCTTCTGATTTGGACCCCATCAAGTGAAAAAGTCCATGAAATAAACACCCCCTTATACCCCACTTTGTATAGAGAAAACTGGGGTTTACGGGGGTAAACATTATTTTTCTTATTTTTACTCTAAGACATAGGTTGTGGGTACTGGTTAGAACCGCCTCAATGAGGCGGTTCTAACGAGCACCCACAACCTATGTTTTCAGTATAAATAAGGAAAATATTGCGGATTTTTGCCAGAAAAAATAGCCATTTTGGAGATGTTAAAATTTCACTTTGTTGTACAGGTGTGTTATCGTAATGCCCATTAATAGTGTTAAAAAGAGGTTGTGTTTGGAATCTACAAATATATTAGCACTGTGTAGTGAAAAGAGAAATTTAGGAAAATTGTCAATGCTTAAGTTTATACCAATAATGTTTAACTATTTCAAAATTTACTCAAGATACTATAAAATAATTAGCTAAAACCCTCACAGCATCACAGACCATGTTCTATAGCTGAAACTAACAGCATCACTAGACCATGTTCCATAGACAAAACCCTCACAGCCTTGCATTTTATCCCTTTTCCTCAACTCGTTTAATAAATTCAACAAAAAATGAACACTGATGTAAGATCCTCTATGAACACAACAAAGCCTACCTTTGCAAACAGTATAGATCCAGATCAGATTGCTTCAGAAGCAACCATTCTTGCACACCAGACAAGGAAATCTGTGATTTTACCCTGGGATAGAAATTTATGTTCTGACCCTGGTGTTCCGACCCTAAATCAAATATAATCGTGTGTTTGATAAATGCACTGGTTGATTACGACCTCGCATGCGCCGTCGTTAAGGTTGACGTCACAGCACGACACGTGACGTCACTAAACATTCCTGCAGTGTCAACACAATATGGCGGACATTGGAAACCGAAGTGACTGCAGCATTAAACAAGAGGGCCCAGAGGGCCCTGGTTCGCTCACCTGATCCAATGTATAACAAGTGGGCCCCGGGCAGGGTCAATTTTGGCCCCAGGGCTATAATTGGAACAATCTTGGTAGAGGTCCACAAGATGAAGCTTCATATCGAATATGAAAGACCTGGGCTTTATGGTTTCAGAGAAGATTTTAAAGGTTTACCCTGCATATAGAAGTCTATGTAAAACAAGATTTTCCCTATATAAGTCTATGTTAAACCAAAGGGCCCCGGAGCGGGGGCATTTTTGGCCCCAGGGCTATAATTTGAACAATCTTGGTAGAGGTCCACTAGCTGAAGCTTCATAACAAATATCAAAGACCTAAGCCTGGTGTTTCAGAGAAGAAGATTTTTAAAGATTTTCGCTACATAAGTCTATGTAAAACCAAAGGGCCATATGGCGGGGGCATTTTTGGTCTCAGGGCTATAATTTGAACTATCTTTATAGAGGTCCACTAGCTGAAGCTTCATAACAAATACCGAAGACCTAATCCTTGTGGTTTCAGAGAATAAGATTTTTCAAGATTTTCCCTATATAAGTCTATGTAAAACCAAAGGGCCCCAGAGCGGGGGCATTTTTGGCCCCAGGGCTATAATTTGAACAATCTTGGTAGAGGTCTACAAGATGAAGCTTCATACCAAACATCAAAGACCTGGGCCTTGCAGTTTCAGAGAAGAAGATTTTTCAAGATTTTCCCTATATAAGCCTATGTAAAACAAAAAGGGCCCTGGTGCAGGGGCATTTTTGGCCCCAGCACTATAATTTGAACAATCTTGGTAGGGGTCCACTAGATGAAGCTTCATACCAAATATCGAAGACCTGGGCCTTGTGGTTTCAGAGAAGAAGATTTTTCAAGATTTTCCCTGTATAAAACCATGTAAAACCAAAGGGCCCCCATGCGGGGGGCATTTTTAGCTCCAACACTATAATTTGAACAATCTTGGTAGGGGTCCACTAGATGAAGCTTCATACCAAATATCAAAGACCTGGGCCTTGCGGTTTCATAGAAAAAGATTTTTAAAGATTTTCCCTATATAAGCCTATGTAAAACAAAAGGGCCCTGGTGCGGGGGCATTTTTGGCCCCAGCACTATAATTTGAACAGTCTTAGCAGGGGTCCACTAGATGAATGTTCATACCAAATATCAAAGACCTGGGCCTTGTGGTTTCAGAGAAGAAGATTTTTCAAGATTTTCCCTATATAAGCCCATGTAAAACCAAAGGGCCCCCGTGCGGGGGCATTTTTAGCTCCAGCATTATAATTTGAACAATCTTGGTAGGGGTCCACTAGATAAAGCTTCATACCAAATATCAAAGACCTGGGCCTTGCGGTTTCAGAGAAGAAGATTTTTAAAGATTTTCCCTATATAAGCCCATGTAAAACCAAAGGGCCCCCGTGCGGGGGCATTTTTGGCCCCAGCACTATAATTTGAACAATCTTGGTAGGGGTACACTAGATGAAGCTTCATACCAAATATCGAAGACCTGGGCCTTGCGGTTTCAGAGAAGAAGATTTTTCAAGATTTTCCCTATATAAGCCCATGTAAAACCAAAGGGCCCCCGTGCGGGGGCATTTTTAGCTCCAGCACTATAATTTGAACAATCTTGGTAGGGGTCCACTATATGAAGCTTCATACCAAATATCAAACACCTGGGCCTCGCGGTTTCAGAGAAGAAGATTTTTAAAGATTTTCCCTATATAAGCCCATGTAAAACCAAAGGGCCCCCGTGCGGGGGCATTTTTGGGCCCAGCACTATAATTTGAACAATCTTCGTAGGGGTCCACTAGATGAAGCTTCATACCAAATATCAAAGACCTGTGCCTTGCGGTTTCAGAGAAGAAGATTTTTTAAGTTTTCGGTGAAAAAAATCTATTTTTGGCTACTGTGACCTATATATGCAACGGATCGGAACCATTTGAACAACTTTGAAAGGGGACCACCAAAGGATCATTCCTGTGAAGTTTGGTCAAAATCCGATCAGTGGTTTAGGAGGAGATGTCGTTTGAAGAAAAGTTTACGGACGCACTCACGCACGCACGCACGGACGCACGGACGCACGACGGACGACGGACAAAAAGTGATCCCAAAAGCTCACCTTGTCACTACGTGACAGGTGAGCTAAAAATCCGCGCCAAGAAATGGAAGGTATGCAAGAATAAGAATCCAATATGGGTGTTAGGGGGGAATAGAAAAATCCGTCCCTCGGGATCACTGTCCGTCATCACTCAGCAAGCCTCGTGATGCCGGACAGTGTCCCTCGTGACGGATTTTTCCATCCACCCCTCATACCCATATAAGATTCTTATATTCCTCTACTGAACACGACAATCCCCTACCTTTACAAAAAGTGTAGATCCAGATCAGATGGCTTTTGAAGCAACCATTATCCTGCTGAACACAGCAGCCCGTAACTTTGCAAATGGTGTAGATCCAGATCAGATGGCTTCTAAAGCAACACATATCCTGATGCATGACATATCCTACCTTTGCAAACAGTGTAGATCCAGATCAGATGGCTTCTGAAGAAGCCCTTATCCTGCTGACCACAACAACACCTACCTTCCCAAACAGTGTAGATCCAGATCAGATGGTTTCTGAAGCAACCCTTATCCTACTGGACATGACAACACCTACCTTCCCAAACAGTGTAGATCCAGATCAGATGGTTTCTGAAGATGCCCTTATCCTGCTGACCACAACAACACCTACCTTCCCAAACAGTGTAGACCCAGATAGGATGGCTTCTGAATCAACCCTTTATCCTACTAGACACGACAACGCCTACCTTCCCAAACAGTGTAGATCCAGATCAGATGGCTTCTGAAGAAGCCCTTATCCTACTGGACATGACAACACCTACCTTCCCAGAGTAGATCCAGATCAGATGGCTTCTGAAGCAACCCATATCCTACTGGACATGACAACACCTACCTTCCCAAACAGTGTAGACCCAGATCAGATGGTTTCTGAAGCAACCCTTATCCTACTGGACATGACAACACCTACCTTCCCAAACAGCGTAGATCCAGATCAGATGGTTTCTGAAGAAGCCCTTATCCTGCTGACCACAACAACACCTACCTTCCCAAACAGTGGAGATCCAGATCAGATGGTTTCTGAAGCAACCCTTATCCTACTGGACATGACAACACCTACCTTCCCAAACAGTGTAGATCCAGATCAGATGGCTTCTGAAGAAGCCCTTATCCTGCTGACCACAACAACACCTACCTTCCCAAACAGTGTAGATCCAGATCAGATGGCTTCTGAAGCAGCCCTTAACCTGCTGGACATGACAACACCTATCTTCCCGAAACAGTGTAGATCCAGATAAGATGGCTTCTGAAGAAGCCCTTATCCTACTGGACATGACACCTACCTTCCCGAAACAGTGTAGATCCAGATCAGATGGCTTCTGAATCAACCCTTATCCTACTGGACACGACAACACCTACCTTCCCAAACACTGTAGATCCAGATCAGATGGCTTCTGAATCAACCCTAATCCTGCTGAACACCACAACATCTACCTTCTCAAACAGTGTAGATCCAGATCAGATGGCTTCTGAAGAATCCATCTCATCAGGATCTACACTATTTGACATGCAGTTTGCGAACTGAATGAATGTACTATGTAATTTGATTGGTGGATAGACAGAAAAGGGTGTGGCTAAATTAATCTATTCAGCAGGATAAGGGTTAAAGTATAGTTGTTCCCCTTGCTGATACATACCTTGAATATTTCTGCATTCCAGTTTGCATTAGGTACTTTATGAGCAGCTATTTGTAGTGCTGAAGTATTGTCTGGGATGTCTTTCTTTGATGTAGGGGTCACATACAACATAACTTGCCTCTGGGTCCCAAACAGCTGGTTGTCAGCCTACAAGAGACATTAAGTGCTGCTATATATGTCTGCTATAACAAGAGCTGTCATCCGACAGCATGGCTCACAAAAATAAACAAATGAAGAAAGGGAATAAAATGTAAAATTGGTTGTTGAGGATATGTTGAGTTTGACATAACTTTTACCAGATTTGAAACAACTCTGTACACAAGAAATTTTTAAAACTATATTTATGGACATTCCAGAATTAAGAGTTCAATTTACAGGAAGCCGCTTATGATAGCACGCACATACATTTGATGTAGTGCAATCTTACATATCTCAAAAAAAAGTTATTATTCTGATGAAAACGTGTGATAATTTTCTTATTAATGTTTTGAACATAGTCTGACCTGCCTCTACACTAGCGTTGTCACCCATGTTGACAAACTGGATAAAAAAATGACCAAAAACTGGATCCCTTTATCAGTCATGAGGTGAGGTGAGACAAAAATGTTAAAAAATATCTAGGCCCTGTTGTTCAAAGCATTGTTAGCGTAACAAGCTTATTGGTGGTCAAAATGTTAAAACTGTTTTCGCAAGTACAACATTATATCACGGACCCAATATACACGGACTAGTCACTACACTGTAAGTAATGCTATTTATCGGAAAATGCTGTCATGGCTGAGCCTGAATTTTTCTTGCAACATGCAGTTTCATCACCTCATATATCCCTTATTTCAACAAAATTGTATTATTTTCCTTAAAAAGCAATAGTTGAATATATTGCTTGTAGAAATGTAACATCATTTTAGTGAAACTTATAACAGCTTTTGCAAATTTTTACGAGAAACCTAGGCACCTGTTTTAGGTATTTTCTGCACATTTGGCATAAATGCGCCAAATTTAGAGGCTTTAAGCTGCTTTCAATTCAATTTTAATCAATACACTATTAAAATTTTCCAACCACATTGTGTCAAAATGGACAACTAACATTTAATTACTGATTTAAGTAATTTTCATTTATTTTCATTGACTATAACTAATTAAAATGGCTGTACGTTCATGACACAACAATCGTCTGGGTCTCCGGACGTTAGCCCGCCTGGACGTTTGCCCCCCAATGACTTAATCTAAAAATGGACATTTGCCCCCCAGTTGAAAATGCAACCCGGACATTTGCCCCCCAGAGCTAATTTTTGGTATGGACATCTGCCCCCCAGTGCTTATTTTACAGGTGGACATTTGCTCCCCACCCCCCAGTGCTTATTTTACAGGTGGAAATTTGCTCCCCACTGCTTATTTCAGAAAGGGACATTTGCCCCCGAACCTGGCTAGAACCATCTCTAGATAGTTCTAACATGTTCCTACAATACCCTTGTATGCCTTAATTTTTTTCTGAGAACTAACAAGGATATTCATTATACAGACTTGTATATAGCTACATAATTTAATGATAACGTTTTGGTTATGGTTTTACAGCCCATTTAAGATGATGACATTTCAATTACTTCAAGAATAATAACCATCAGTGCAGGGCCTGACAAATCCAAGATTCAAATACTTGCCCGGCAGTCCACAGCTTCTTGAAATTGGCTCGAAATGAAAATATTTCTTATACATTCTATACATTTTTCTGGGCAAGTGAAATAAAAAATCATTTGCCCAGCCAGCTGGGCATTGGATTTATTAAGCCATGCATCAATGTATCCAGTGTAAAAACACTTGAGTATAGGCGTCTGACATTCGATCCTCAATGAGGCACAAACTCAATATATGGTTCTGTAGCTGACTTGCTTAACCCTTATCCTGCTGAATAAATTAAGCATATCCAATTGTTGACTATTAATCATCACATTCTTGGTATATTTTTGTTAACAAATTGCATGACAAACAGTACAGATCCCCATCAGATATGGCATCTGATCTGGATCCATACTGCTTTCTAAGGTAGGGTTATAGGATTCATATTTATATAGATGGAGTAATTTATTGCTTAACATTTGTATTTCTGATGATAATAAACCAATAAATACATTTGTTTTCCTCCTTTGTGTTAGCCCTGGTCTGTCTGGGGGGCAAATGTCCCTTTCTGAAATAAGCAGTGGGGGGCAAATGTCCACCTGTAAAATAAGCACTGGGGGGCAGATGTCCATACCAAAAATAAGCTCTGGGGGGCAAATGTCCAGGTCGCATTTTCAACTGGGGGGCAAATGTCCATTTTTAGATTAATTCATTGGGGGGCAAATGTCCTGGGGGGCAAATGTCCTGGAATCCACAACAATATATTTTGGCAACTCAGTCAGTTACTAGTCCGTGTATATTGGGTCCAGGATTATATGTAATACTCTGGTATTTTTGTTCTGAGCCACTCACATATTTTTTCTGCAAAATATTTACTATATTGGCCATATTGAATGATCAAAGTTTTATTACAGTATGTTAGCTAATGACATCATTATTTATGAACAACTGGCCATTGCTGTGTATTTATTACCATTGAATGATCTTCACAATAAAATAATGAGCTATCAAAGTGTGTTACCATAAAAATCCTAAATATTCGGACACCTTCAGGACTTGCTCTAATTCTATTAAAATTTTAACACATTTGTTTTGCAATCCAACAAAGAGTCCAAAGGTGTAGACAGAATGGCAAGCACTGTAGACCCTAATCACACTGTGATCTGGGATCGGCACTGTTTGCTTAAGCCTGTTTGTCCCAATACTTTAATGGATCATTATGATATTTACTGATCATACTATTCTTATATACCTGAATATTTGCCACACTCATTTCCATATTCACAGCCCGCTTACTGGCTAGGTAGAATACCGTGATGTTCTTCAGGGATAAATAGAGAATTTCTTCCCGCACCTGATTCACCAGGGATATACCTATACCTCCCTTTAAGTTTAAGGAAAGCTGGAAAATACAATGTGGTTATCTCTAAATTACATACTGACTAAAATCAGAAAGACAGAGAAATACTTTAACCCTTCTCTTGCTAAATATTCAGATAAGCCACACTTATTTCTGACTTAAAACCAATCAGATTACTTGATGTAATTTATTCCTACAAATTCATAAATTGAATGCCAAACAGTGTAAAGCCTGATCAGATGACTTCTTCAGAAGCCATCTGATCTGGATCTACACTGTTTCCAAAGATAGGGGTTGTCGTGAACAGCATGATAAGAGATAATTCTGTGCAAGTGACAGCAGTTAGTTGCTGCTAGAAATCTACAAGAAAGGTGCCATAATATGACAAAAAGAAAACATTAGACTCGCCTCAATGAAGCGATTCTAATGAGCACACACAGCATACATTTACAAGATAAAAGACAAAAAGATCCTAAATTTTCCCTCACTATTTCTTATGTAGAAAAATTCCCTTGGGATTCAAGAACGGGTATAACTTAGCCATGGTAAATGAGCCATTGGTGTTGATGCCATCGACCTTCTACTACAGTACAAGAAACAAATGTGGACATTTGTTAGAATTGCCACAACAACAGTTGTTGCTTGGAGTAATAATTACAATATTCATGAATATCTCCATTATTCGGCGATAGTGTAATCTTGAGCTGAGGTTTTGTTCCACCGACATTTTCATTACAAGTTCTGTGGTTGTATTTAATGTCGGTATAATGAGGGTTGCGCATGTCTTAATAAAAAATGATTTCAGGGCATAGGAACACCTGGCAGATTTTTAAACCATTTTTCAAAGGGAGACAACTTTCTGGACTACCTGTTTGCTTTTCTATAAGCCCTGAACAAACAAAAGAGGGTCTACTCTAAAGGAAAGATTTTTTTTTCCTTTAAGAGTTGTTCCCTATTGACATGGGAGACAAAAATACTTTTGCAGGAGTTGCCTCCCCTGAAGGTGTAGCCTTACCCCTTAATATTCAAGCAATTTCAACACTGAGTTGCTGTATCAGACTTTTCACGAAAATAAACAGCAACACAACAATTAACAATAAATAGTGAATTAATTGTATGTATTCAGACAGACAGGTCTGAGCACAATGTGTCCCATCATGGTCTACACTGCAACTCATCTAACTATTTTTTGACACATCCAGAAGAAAATCATACTTCTTCAAACTCTAGCACAAGTATGGTAAGGAGCTATGGTGTCTGAATACTTAGCGTAAACAGAGTAAGTTATAACATCTAATAATTAAAGAACACCGTAAAAATCATAAAAATTCGGACACCTTGAGAACTTGCTGTAATTCTCCTAGAACTTTAATGAATTTGTTTCCCGATCTAGCAACATCACGAAAACATGCCTATATAGTTCTGACCCCATTGAACCCCACTTTTATATAGTAAAACTGGGGTTTACAGGGGTAAACCTTATCTTTCTTATTTCTGCTCTAAAATATAGATTGTGGGTACTCGTTAGAACCGCCTCAATGAGGCGGTTCTAACGAGTGCCCACAATCTATATTTGTACTCGTTACAACCACCTCAATGAGGCGGTTCTAACGAGTGCCCACAATCTATATTTTGAGCAGGAATAAGAAAAATATCACACTTTTTCGTCTTAACATTTTCATTTTTTTGGCGATAAATGTGGCAATGTATTTGTATAGGTGTGTTTGCGTAATGAGGAGTCCAAACAGTGGAGACGGAATGGCAAAGAGTGCAGACCCAGATCAGACTGCTCCTTCAGGAGCAGTCTGATCTGGGTCTACACTCTTTGCTTAGGAGGGTCTGTCCCAACACTTAGCTTCATTATGGTACACTATAAGGAAACATATATACCAGTCAAATTGCACATAACTGTGTCTTTTACCTCTAAGTTTTTAGTAGCCAACGCTTGTCTTTTTTCGCTCGGTTTATTCAATGATTCCTCATAGATCTCCCAGTCTTCCATTTGTTCACTTGAAATCCTCACAACTTTCTGTAATAAAACATTTAAGAGGAACATCCATTATGGTATCTTACATATCATCTGCATTCAGAGACAGGCATGCGCAAACAGTGTAGACCCAGATGAGAAGCTCATGGAATTTCATCAGGGTCCACACTATGTGCCACTCAGCCAACATTTGAAATGTGAATATGGGTTAAGAAGCCATTTGCACAATAACTTATCATTTGCATTTTCAAACCATAATTTTAAATACTTAAATCCAAATTTGAAGTCATTAAATTTTCAAACTTTCCCCTAAGTACGGTTTCAACGGGGCAGTTCTAGCGAGCACCCAAAACCCATGTTTGGAGTACAAAGAAGGAAACTATAACAAATTTTCATCAGAAAAATAACCATTTTTGGGTTATGAAAGAATACATTGTGTCACACAGATGTGTTATCATTATGAGATGGTTTGATCTTTACATATTGTTAAATTTTTATTGGTTTTGTATGTTATAGTCTTTCATTACGAAAACACGCCTATACTAATACATTGTAAATTTTACTGGGAAAAAAAAGAGAAAATTTTAAGATGAAAAATTGTGATAATTTTCTTATTTCTGCTCAAAATATAGATTGTTAGTACTCATTAGAACCGCCTCAATGAGGCGGTTCTAACGAGTACCCACAATCTATATTTTAGAGCAGAAATAAGAAAAAATAAGTTTACCCCTGTAAACCCCAGTTTTACTATATAAAAGTAGGGTTCAAGGGGGGTCAATATTAAATAGGCCTGTTTTCGTAATGCAAAATGCAGTGAGACGTGACTGCACTTTTAATTTTGGACTAGTCCGTGTTTCAGGCTAGGTGCCTTCAGTTGGGATTTTACATTGGACGATATAGTTTTACTGAGATTCGTACTACATCATATAAGCCACTTGGCCACGACTTTTACACAATGGCATTATCAAAAAAACTTACTTATAATTTTAAAATCCCGTGAAAAAAGAAATCCGCAGCCTGCTTCCCCTAAAACATGGAATAGTCTTGTCATGGTTGAACGTTGAACTCTCGTTGATAAAATATAGTGCACATCTTATTTTGTGTTGTGTTTTTGTGCATACCGTTTTGTCAGCTTACTCTCTCCATTATGAAAACACGCCTATTCAAATACATTGCAAATTTTACCACCGAAAATTTTCAGGTGAAAAATGGTGATAATTTTCTTATTTCTGCTCTAAAATATAGATTGTGGGTACTCGTTAGAACCGCCTTGACTATGATATTTTTTCTTATTTCTGGTCAAAATACAGATTGCTGGTAAAACCGCTGAGTCGAGGCCGTTCTAACGAGTACCAACAATCTATATTTTAAAGCAGAATAAAGAAAAATAAGGTTTACCCCAGTAAAGCACAGTTTTTCTGTATAAAAGTGGGGTTCAAGGGGGTCAGCATTATATAGGCGTTTTCGTGATTCTTCAGATGACTGTTTTCTGTAAACATGGCTTCTCATGAGTAAACATTTTTTTATTTTTTTTTTCTATTTAACTTTTCAGCTGCTATATAAATTGATGGAGCAGATGACAATTTGATTTCTATAAATATTTTTCTTTGTAAATTAGGCTTGACATTACATGTGAATCGTCTGCTTGGAAATAAGGCTTGACAATACATGTGAATCGTCTGCTTGTAGATAAGGCTGGACATTACATGTGAATCGTCTGCTTGGAAATAAGGCTGGACATTACATGTGAATCATCTGCTTGGAAATAAGGCTGGACATTACATGTGAATCGTCTGCTTGGAAATAAGGCTTGACATTACATGTGAATCATCTGCTTGGAATTAAGGCTGAACATTACATGTGAAACGTCTGCTTGTAAATAAGGCTTGACATTACATGTGAATCGTCTGCTTGGAAATAAGGCTTGACATTACATGTGAATCATCTGCTTGGAAATAAGGCTTGACATTACATGTGAATCATCTGCTTGGAAATAAGGCTGGACATTACATGTGAATCGTCTGCTTGGAAATAAGGCTGGACATTACATGTGAATCGTCTGCTTGGAAATAAGGCTTGACATTACATGTGAATCATCTGCTTGGAAATAAGGCTTGACATTACATGTGAATCATCTGCTTGGAAATAAGGCTGGACATTACATGTGAATCGTCTGCTTGGAAATAAGGCTTGACATTACATGTGAATCATCTGCTTGGAAATAAGGCTGGACATTACATGTGAATCATCTGCTTGGAAATAAGGCTGGACATTACATGTGAATCATCTGCTTGGAAATAAGGCTTGACATTACATTTGACATTACATGTGAATCATCTGCTTGTAAATAAGGCTTGACATTACATGTGAATCATCTGCTTGGAAATAAGGCTGGACATTACATGTGAATCATCTGCTTGGAAATAAGGCTGGATATTACATGTGAATCATCTGCTTGGAAATAAGGCTGGACATTACATGTGAATCGTCTGCTTGGAAATAAGGCTGGACATTACATGTGAATCGTCTGCTTGGAAATAAGGCTTGACATTACATGTGAATCATCTGCTTGGAAATAAGGCTGGACATTACATGTGAATCGTCTGCTTGGAAATAAGGCTGGACATTACATGTGAATCATCTGCTTGGAAATAAGGCTGGACATTACATGTGAATCGTCTGCTTGGAAATAAGGCTGGACATTACATGTGAATCGTCTGCTTGGAAATAAGGCTGGACATTACATGTGAATCGTCTGCTTGGAAATAAGGCTGGACATTACATGTGAATCATCTGCTTGGCAGATGATTCACATGTAATGTCCAGCCTTATTTTCACAGAAAATAGGAAAAATACACTTTGAAAATGTTGTCTTTTGTTGTTATTAGCATTTGTAGGGGTGAAATTCTTTTCACTGACCATTCCAAGATGGTTCTCCTGTTGTGGTTTATTTTTGTTATGGTTTCTCTTTCAGTGCGTTTATCTCTTATATCTTTTTGTTTTGGATACCCAACTGACCATTTTGTGGGGAAGTAACTGTCCTTTTGGCTTTCGCTATTGATGTTTCCATTAGGATCAAGTTATTTAATGTTTGTGTTTCTTTCCCTTTGGTGTCTCTGATGGGCGGTGTGGGTTAATTGTATCGATTCCTGACCATTGCCTTCACTTCTATTTTGATGAATAGTTTTTTTTTTTTTTTTGTTTTATGGCCCTTTCAAGATTATTTCTCTCATATCGAGCTGATTGTTAGAGGTGGGCGAAGACTGGAGTACCCGGAGAAAAACCGCCTGACCTTCCGTTGCAGGACGAATAGGTTTAATAACCAAGGAGACAGGACATACAAACCCTATGTCGTATATCAGCTATCTGTAGAACCCGAACTGGTCCATCCATCTGCACTCTGACAGTGAGGCAGCCTGATCCTGGGTGAAGTTTCTCACTAGATATAAGCATGTGTAAGGGTATGGAACTGGTATCGGATGGGTCTGTTGGCCCTGGACCTAGCATGGCTATAGCACCTGAAACAATTAAAATCTCAGCATGGGTAATTCAATGATAGACGACAAAGATTAGCCCATGCCTCTTGTACAGCTACATACAATGAAACAGTTGAGTATAATTTACAAAGGTATATCACTATGAAAAGTTGAGTATAATTTACAAAGATATATCACTTTGAAAAGGTATGTTGTGTTTACTCACTAAAATTGCCTCAAAGAGGCGATGAGTAAAAACAGCATACCGTTATTTTATGAAGCATAATACCTCCTGAGATGCCGCTATAAATAACCTGTGGTTCAAACTACCCCTGTCTTGTACACATTTTTACAGTCCCAAATGTGTTCGAGCCATTGAAGTTTCACTTAGAAGTGAACTGTAGCACAAGGATTGTTCAATAACTATCTGGCCTTACCTGCTTAGAGTCCCCTTGACTTCTTTTCCCACATAGTCATATTAGAGATATTCTAGTGATACCATATAAACTGTATGTATTCAGACAGTCAGACTTTAGCACAGTGTAAACCAAGATGAGATGCGCAGAATGCTGCATCTCCTCAGGATCAACACTGTTTGCCTTTCACACAGATATTTTTAGACACAATGAGTAGCAAATTGTACTTGTTCAAATTTTAGAACAAGTATGGTAAGTACTGGTTTCTACGTCGGCCCCCGCTCATAGGGGCTTGAAGAAATATATGGGCTGCATGATGCTTCCACGCAGAGCTGAATCTGGCCCGCACACTAGTACTGGTAAACCGCTTAGAGGATCTAAGCCTGTCCAGGAACCGCGGTGCGAGGCAGACCGTCCATGCTAATAAACCCTATTGTTTTCATTGGTCGACAGAAGCCTCTGTGGCGCAGTGGTTACGCTACTCGCCTTGTAAACCAGGGGTCGCAGGATCGATCCCGGGCTTCTCCAGACTTTCGGATGAGTCTTTAAACCGAGGTCCCGTCTCCGTATGACCTTAGCTGTTGGTGGGATGTAAAACTGAAACACTCACTCACTCATTGGTCGACAGGGCTTGAGATCTCATTTCATCTCAATGTCGAGTAAAAGTCCTACAGAATTGGAAGCAACGTCTCCAAAATGACCTTTACAGTGTTGACGGGGATGTTAAACCTCAAATCAAACAAAACTGGTTTCTACCCAGGAAGAGGAAGAAAAAAGAGGGCCACATGGAAGATTAGTACTAGTACTAAATGTGTTACCCTCTATAAATAAAGTCAATTATTACATTAGTAGTAAGGACTTGAGGTGTCTGAATATATTTAGGGTAAATACTGTAACCTACCATCTTGGAATCCTTCTATACCATTGAGAGCCTGTACACAGAAGTTACCAGTCGAGCTACACAGCATACCATCCTACATAGAATAAGAATGTGAAAACTGAGGCTCAGAAAATATTATAAGATGATACAAGATTTGTGGGCTGTGCTGATTGGTTGATTTGGAGTTAAATGGTCCAGTCAACACTATGAAGACCTAAGATACCTAGAAAATCTGTATCTGAAAATGTTGTCTGCTGCATCTTCTTGCAAACATTTCACATATCTTTTTGCATACAGGCAAACAGTGTGAACTCAGATCAGACTGCTCCTACAGGAGCAGTCTGATCTAGGTCCACATTGTTTGCAACAATGACTTTTAAAGTATCCAGCAGGCAACAAAGCAGACGGCAATCATTTTGATTGGTGGGCCATGAGTTAAGGTCAAGTCGAGCCAGTGAGTTTTTCTAACCACACTTTTGCTAGGCAGGCTTGGACTTAAGCAGTTAGCCAATACAGTGCTAATTCATTAGCCAGAAATAGACAACAGCCTTCTTGTATATGTGGAAGGGAAACAATGACCATAGAAAATATTTCATTATCAACCTCCACAAAGGAGTGTTGCTAACCTGGTCAGGATAGAACATGTGACCTACTGATCACCAATCTAACATTCATCATAATGTGGCACCCAGGCTGGCACTGTCAGCAAGAACCATTTAACTAGAGTTCTTGAAGGTACCCAAATACCATCACACAGTCTGATAAGAATTCTTGCAGGTACCCTGAGGTGTCTGTGAGTTACAAAGTAGAAGGGAGGATAATGACCATGAATTGATACAACTACCTTTCATTTTCCATCCAAGACACAATAGAGAAAGAATGGCACACATAAAGCAACAGCTTTTGCTTTATAATAAAAAAATTATAAGTAGAAAGCCAAAAGTATGTCTTTTTTTTCCCCAAAATGGCCAAACAGCATAGAAAGTACAGTAAAATTTGGCTATTAAGACCAAGTAAAATTCGGACGAATTCTTCTTTAAAAAGCTTATTTAGAAGGGTGCAGTTATTCTTTCTTCGTGTATTCTGCACACAATGTCTTCTGGTCAGGGACCATCTTTTGGACGGTTCAAAAGTGGTCTTTAAGACCACTTTTGAACAGTACCAAAGTGGTCTTAATATAGAAATTTTACTGTATATAAACGGTTAAATATAATTGATTTTATTCTGTCTCCTCCTTTTGTTATGCCCGCTTTTCCAAAGAAAAATCGGGTATATTGTTTTCGTACAAGAGTGGTGTGGTTGTCAGTCCATGTGTATGTATCTGTGTGTCCATCACGTTTCATGTAAATAAATCTCCTCTACAACCAGTGAAGTTATACTTTTAAAACATTGCATGTGGATAGTACATGGGATGTAGGTGGCACTGGGCTACTTTTAGTGTGACCTTGGCCTCAACATGTCCTAAGATCCACGGTCAAAAAGTATGACTTTGCCATATCTTCTATAATATTGGAATTACTTTTGAAAGTTAGTCATATTTTTTTTCACCATAAATATAAGTATGTTTGAAATATTAAATGTACAAAGTTTTAAAGGTACATTGACTGATATCTTGAATACCCTTACCTTAAATTTCCAAGTCTGTTTAGCAGCCCTTCTCTCATCTGCTTTCTTCAGTGCCAGAGGAATAGGCCTCCCAGGCTGTAGGGCTATATCTGCAATGTCCAGAACAAGTCTATGTCTGGAACCGTAACTTGTCTGTTTACGCGGATCCATGGGTGGAGCCTGTCCTTCATGCTCCAACATCCCATTACTTGTCATACGCCATAGCTGGGACCTCTTTCCGGGTTCCTGTATATGTATATGCAAATTATCATATGATAATCACTGTTATTTAAGAAATAGATCAGCTCTAGCAAAGATTTATTGAGTGATATATCACTATTTAGAGGTCAGTTGTAAAGTAGATCAATCATGAGCATGTAGCGCAAGTGATTTGTTTATATACAACTAACAAACAATCAATAAATCACGGCAATACAGCTGATCTATTTTGCTTTTAATACATGGAAAGTTGACGAAAATGCCCAGTGATTTATTACTCAGTGTATCACCAGATACTGGCTATATAGGCGATCAGTGTTAGAATCCGGCCCCCGCCCACTGGGGCTTGAAGAAATAAATAGGCTGCATGATGCTTCCACGCAGAGCTGAATCTGAACGCACATGCATACTGGTAAACTGCTTAGAGGATCTAAGCCTGCCCAGGCAAAGCAGTGCGAGTTGGACCGTCCATGCTTATAAACCCTACTGGTTTCATTGGACGACAGGGCTTGAGATGTCATTTCATCTCAATGTCAAGTAAAATTCCCACAAAATTGGAAGCAACCACTTCACAATGACCTATAATGTGTTGATGGGGAAGTTAGACATCAAATCAAACAAACAAACAAACCAAAATGTTAGAATCAGTAACAAAACATCATCACATAAGGCAGTTCTAACAAACCATACAATCTACTGTGGCTCTGTCACCATGACTGTTTCAAACACGTTCTTGAGTCCCTAGGGAAATTTCCCATAGCAGCATATATTAATAATTTGTAGGTGATTTTGCATATATTAATATTTTTGTGGTTATTTCTATCTTGAAAATGTATGTTGTGTGTACTCAATAGAATTGCCTCATGGAGGCAATTCTAATGAGTACACCCAACATACCTTTCTTTTAAAGAAAATTGAAAAGACATTCTTATTATGCCTCCCTCAGTGGCTCAAACTATCCCTGAATCAAACATTTTCTATGGTCCCAATGGTGTTCGAGCAACAGAAGTTCGACTGTAAGTTTGCCCCAGAAAAATGAGTAATATCATGTTTTAGCTCTGAAAAAAATGCACACTGAAGTGTTTTCCTAATGTGATGGGAAGAGCAATATTGACTAATTTTTATCCCACTGAATAAATTAATTTCACAACCCCCATTTTTGATTTTGAACCAATAACATTGCATGATGCAATTAATTCCTACAAATTGACAAACTGAATGCCAAAAAGTGTAGATCCAGATAAGAAGCCATCTACACTGTTTGCAACGTTTGGGGTTAAATAAGAGATAAATATTGTTGTCAATACTTTTTTGCATAACATGGACATTTGAAATTGAGCCAAAATGATAGTCTCTGAATTTTTGTTATTCAAAATGGAGTACCCAGCTAACTAATAGGACTAGATGTTAGATTTCTTTTTTCACCTACATATCTGCATAAAGCAGAGCTATACCTGAGCTTTGGCTGGTCAAACATGCAGAAAGTACCCTTTTCTCACGAGCTGACTTATTTTCATACAAATAAATGATATTCATCACACTTAAAATACTCTGTGCATTTTCTTTCTGCTTATACTGTGATCAGTCATATTTGACAAAAACTTGCAGGTGTACATTACATACACTCCCACATTTGCAGGTTAAAAGCCTAAGGAGCAATCATTAATTAGTAGGACTAAATAAGTAGGATTCTTAAATTTTCACATGGGATAACTCTCTATGCAGAAGAAGGGGCTTCCAGTTAACATCTGTGTAGCATTTCAGTATATCATCACGAAAACACACCTATATAATTTTGTCCACCCCTGAACCCCACTTTTATACAGTAAAACTGGGATTTATAGGGGTCAACCTTATTTGTCTTATTTCTGCTTTAAAATATAGACTGTGGGTAATTGCTAGAACCACCTCGATGAGGCAGTTCTAACGAGTACCCACAATCTATATTTTGAGTGGAAATAAGAAAAATATCACAATTTTTCATCTTAAAATTTTCATTTTTTTTGCGGTAAAGTATACAATGTATTTGTATAGGCATGTTTTCAAAAAGGAAATAGTCACCTTTTTCTTGAAAACAACATGGTTTTCATGTTGACAATCAAGCACCAGTTCTTTGTTCTGTAGTTCAGAATAAGTATGACCAGTTCTGAAATATATAAGAAAAATGACAAGAAAAATATGACAACTACTTATCTAAAAAAATGCTATTTCTGGAGATATGAAACATGCCATATTGGCACAAAGGTGCATTATCATAATGGTCATCTGACTTTTTAGATTATAACAGTTTTGAGTACATATAAGCCATACTACACTAAAATGTTGTCTACAACAGTAAATGCACTTCTTTGAGTCCTACAATCCAACAACTAGAGCAATGTGAACATGGCTGGCAGCTACCTGTTCATAGAAACAATCAAAAATACACAATAAGATGATTGTTCTGGTCATCTACATCTAAGACCTAAACTGTTTACTAAATATCATGAGCCTAGCTCAAGTGGTTCTCCAGATATCTTGCTCACAAGGTTTCCCCATAGACACAATGCATCAGTCCGAAAAGGGGCGGACTCTGCAAAGACAAGTCTGGCGAAAAAAAAAAAATAATAATAATAAAATATGTGTCTGCTTATTTTTCATGCACATGCCATATATGAAATTTCGAGATCTTAGCTCAAACCATTCTTGAGTTTCCTACAGGGTGAAAGCGTATCGGACAGACAGACAAGACAACGGACAAGACAGAACCAATATGCCCCATCAACTTCTTCGAAGTTGGGGGCATAATAAAACAATATTTGTTTCTTGGGAGTATTAAATAATTTCAATATTCTTAAAATATCCCAATCAATCATATCTTGAGCTTAGGATTTGTTCCACTGAAACTGACATTATGTCAAGTTTGGTTGTTAAATCAAATGTCGGTATAAAGAGGGTTGACTTATGTCTTCTTATTTAAAGCTATGTAAACCAACTGTCACTAACAGCAATGAAATCTTACCTTGGAAATGTTGTTGTAGCTGATATGTAGATGAAGTTCTGATATGTGAGTTGTTCTGCCTCACCAAGAATGTTGAGGTTATACGTAGATGTTGTTCCATTAGCAACTGACAAGGTCATGTAAGGGTCAAGGGTTGGCTCATCCCAGGCATATGGCACTAAAAATTGGGAAAACAATAACATCATCAACATTCTATGGTTATCAGGAAATTGTAATATACATGCATAGGTAAAAACAAGAATTCCGCCGAAGGCTATGTCGGGCCTGTGGGGATGCAAAGTCACCAAACCATGACATCTAGGCCAAGATCAAACATAGATGCTTGCATAAAAGGATTTTACGAAGTATCATTAATGAAGTTCAAATAATTCTTGAGAAATGACCTTAACCATTAGGGTGAACGATAGGGTGGTGGCAATATTTTACAAAGTCAGTGAACCATGAAATGTAGGTCAAGGTCAAATATGGATGCTTGCATTTAAATTGCCATCCCAAGATATAAGTTTGTTCCAAGTATCATTAATGAAGCTCTTATGGTCCTTAAGAAATTAACTTGACCAGTAGGGTGGTCGCAATATTTTACAAAGTCAGTTAACCATGAAATTTAGGTCAAGGTCAAATATGTATGCTTGCATTGAAGTTGCCATCCACAGATTCTAGTTTGTACCTAATATCATTAAAGAAGCTCTTATAGTTCTTGAGAAACAAACTTTACCATTAGGGCGAACGCTGGGGGGGGGGGGGGGGGGGGGGGTCGCAATATTTACAAAGTCAGTGAACCATGAAATGTAGGTCAAGGTTAAATATGGATGCTTGCATGTAAGTTGTCATCCCCAGACACAAGTTTGAACCAAGAATCATTAATGAAGCTCTTATAGTTCTTGAGAGATAAACTTGAACCTCAGGGTGAACGCTAGGGTGGTCACAAATGTTGATGCCTTGACAAACGGACTGACGGACAGACGAACTGATGAACAGACGGAAAACTGGGCGCCTATATCGCGCCATGCTAATAGCAGGCGCGACAATGACAATGTCAAAAATTTGCAATATATATTTTGGATATTGTTTTATAACAAAATCCATGCAGTAGTACCTCATGAATATTGTTATGCAACAATGTTCAAAATAGTGTAGTAATGAACAGAAATGAGACCATGATGGCCAAAACTAGTGGCCACATACCAAGCAACACAAAAAATCTGTCATTCAAATCCAGTCAGCCTATGAGAAAACGGGGCTTATTGCAGATGAACAGCAAGGATTTAGCCCTTATCCTGCTGTTCATGACAACCTCTACCTTTGCAAACAGTGTAAATCCAGATCAGATGGCTTCTGAAGAAGCCATCTGATCTGGATCTACACTGCTGTTTGAAGGTCCAGATCAGCTGAATAAGCCATCTGATTTGGATCTACACTGTTTGACATTCCGTTTGTGAATTTGCAGGTTAAAATACATCAAATAATCTGACCGGTCAAAAGTCAGAAATGTGTGTAGTTATATTATTCAGCAGGATAAGGGTTAAGCCAGCCTACATACAACAGTCTCAGCAGAGATTTCGATCCTTGCAGAAAAGCAGAGAATACCTTGAGATAGCTCCATGAAAGATGTCATGCATCTAGTCCTATCAATTGGCTGTGCAGACATATTTGAATAAAACTAGAAATGTGTCCAGACGACACAGATGCCCCCGCCAAGGGCCCCGCCTCACCCCGAAAATCCATGTTGCAGCAAAATTTTCTAAGTGTGTGACATTGACATCAGGAACATTTGTGAGAAGTTATATTGAAATTGGTGAAAAAATGTAAGCGCTAGAGCGATGACAAAGTTTTTCTAAAAATAGCCACAGTGACCTTGACCTTGAAAGTCGAAATTGCTCGGGATATTGTCATAAGGAACATTTGTGTGAAGTTATATTGAAATCGGTGAAGAAATGTAAGCGCTAGAGCGATGACAAAGTTTTTCTAAAAATAGCCACAGCGACCTTGACCTTGAAAGTGGAACTCGCTAGAGATATTGTCATAAGGAACATTTGTGTGAAGTTATATTGAAATCGGTGAAGAAATGTAAGCCCTAGAGCGATGACAAAGTTTTTCTAAAAATAGCCACAGTGTCCTTGAGGTCATGACCTTGAAAGTCAAACTTGCTCGAGATATTGTCATAAGGAACATTTGTGTGAAGTTATATTGAAATCAGTGAAGAAATATAGACGCTAGAGCTATGTTGTGCGAGGGGATAATTAAAAATTTTTAAGTCTGTGACCTTGACCTTGAGCTCATGGGCATGGGTGGGGGTATCGCTGAATAAAATGGACAGGTATCTAATATCATACCAAATATCAACTCAATCCATCACACGATTCGGAAAATATCAACTCTTAAAATAGCTAATTAAAAATTTCTTAGTCTGTGACCTTGACCTTGAAGCCATAGGCATGAGTGGGGGTATTGCCAAATAAACATTTGGACCTGTATCTATCATCATAGCATACATAAGCCAAATCCATAATATAGTTTGGAAAATTTGAGCTCTTTAAAATCTTTCACATTAAAATTGTCTGTGACCTTGACCTTGAGGTCATAGGCATGGGTGGGGGTATTGCTGAATAAAACATTGTACCTATTTCTATCATCATATGAACCAAAGCCATCATAAAAGTTCAGGTTCTGCCAGGTACAAATACCTCATTGAGGCGGTTCTAACGAGTAACCACAACCTATGTCTTGGAGCAGAAATAAGGAAAATAATGTATACCCCTGCTAACTTATTTTTTATAAATAAAGCGGGGTTTACAGGCTTGTTCATTACACCGACTTGTGAAAAATATGTTTATTCTCACTCACCTGAAGTAAAGGGTTTAATAGTAGTTCTGAGCCTATCCTCATGTGTTTTAGTCTGGAAGTAAAGAACAGGCACCTCGGCATGATTGTCAATCATAAAAGGGGGTGGGACTTCCTGACTGTCACTGAAAACAATGTGGTAAGTAGGACCCTGTAGCAAAATGTCCACCTTCAGCAGCTGTGAGTTTCGCCTGTCATCTCTGTAAAACAATACAAATACAGTGACATTCAGCTATTAAGACCACCTAAAATTAAGAATATTTCTGGTTTAAAAAGCTTATTCACAAGGGTGCTTTTATTCTTTCTTTGTGTTTTCTGCACACAGTGTCTTCTAGTCAGGGACCACCTTTGGGACTGTTCAAAAGTGGTCTTAAAAACACTTTTGAACAGTCCCAAAAGTGGTCTTAATAAAGAATTTCACTGTATATTTTGCAGCACAAAATTTTACAACAAAATACAGTTAACCCAGGTGAGTCAGAACTTCAAAGGACCTGATAAAAGAGTTTGAGTGATTAATAGTTCGAGATAACAAAGGTATGAAAACGACATTGTTTGGATGGCTGACAATACAATGCACATGTAAATTGTTAGTCTATAGAAATAACATATTCACCATATTTGCATTATTTGTTGGCTCCCAGCTTGCACATTGTCAATATTGGAAAAACAGTTAACCAGACCCCCCTGACCTTTTAAGGTCAGGGGGGTCTGGTTACCTGTTTTTCCAACACTGATAACCTTCAGACTAGGAACCAGCAGATAATGCAAATAGGTGGCCTTCATTACGATAACACACCCGTGCGGCATAGTGCATTTTTCTTATCACCATAATAGCTACTTTTTTGGTGAAAATCCGTGATATTTTTCTTATTTATACTGCAAACATAGGTTGTGGGTTCTCGTTAGTACCGCCTCATTGAGGCGGTTCTAACGAGTACCCACAACCTATGTCTAGAGGCAAAAATAAGGAAAATAATTTATACCCCCGTAAACCCCAGTTTTCTCTATATAAAATGGGGCTTAGGGGGGTGTTCATTTCATGGACTTGTTCACGTGATGTTGTTGCAATTTGTTTTAGGTTGAGCAATGATGCTAATGGACAAGAAAATTACCAGTAGAATTATGATGTGCTTTGTCGTTTCTTATTACAGCAACTTTGGATTTCCAAAATGTCTATAAATAAGTTCACTGATGCCTGCTTTTGTATGTCTTACTTACAGGGTCATGTAGCAGAAGCTACATTGGGCAAACTAATTTGAATTATCTCCCCTTGCATAGTTTGCTTTGCAAGTTTCGAGCACTGATAAATCATACCAATATGTATATATACTACTCAAAGTTTGATAGGGATCACTTTTTTAATGCAAAATAATTTTTGGATGAATTAATCAGCTGAATCCAAATTTGATACATAATGATAGAAAATTTATCCTTCACAAAACCTAGTGATTAATTTTGTCAACTGGTACTGCATTCAAGCGTGACAACAGCAAGCGTCTTGGCACCCCCAAAATTTGCCGTAACATGAAGGGATTTGGACAACTGATTTTTCACAAATTTCCAAATTTGTTCAGACAAACGTGCCTAATAATGTGAATGGCATCCACGGGCATCAATTACAGTAGGACATTGCCTGCGCATGCTCATAATCCGAGTCTGTATCCGGTTTTGTGGAATCAGCTTTCATTCAGCAACCAATGCGTCTTTGAGCTCCTTTAAAGTCCTCGGATGCACAGGTCGGGCTGAAACAGCACGCTGTAGCATGTCCCGCGCATGCTCAATCGGATTTAAGTCCGGTGACCGAGCAGGCCAGTCCATACGAATGATTGTCTCACGTTCAAGATAGGAACCAGTGACGTTGGCACGGTTGGGACGGGCATTATCGTCCATCAGAATAAAGTCCAGGCCGATAGCATCTGCATATGGTCTCACAAACTCATCATGAATCTCATTACAGTACCTCACTGCCATTAACGTTCCGTTTACAACGACGCACAAGTCAGTTTTACCGTTCACGCTTATCCCAGCCCAAACCATGACTTACCCCTTCCATAGTGATCATGCTCTGCCACATTCAAGTCATCGAATGGCTCTTTAGACATTCGCTACACTAATTTACGTTTAAAGTGAAGTTTAGACAGAATCTGGACTCCTCAGTAAACAGTACTTGCGTCAAGTCACGAACCGTCCACCTGACGTGAGTTCTGGCAAAGTCCAACCGGTCTAGCATGTGCTGTCTCGTCAACGGAACACGTACAGCAGGCCTCATGGCATTAAGTCAGAACTCGTGGAGCCCATTTCTGACAGTTTGTGTAGAAATTCGTACTCCAGTTCCGTTCCTAAGCTCGTTATGCAAACGCGTTGCGTTCAGGGACCGTTGACGTCGAGACAGAATAAAAAAGAAACGGACCTGACGTTGAGTTGTAGCCCTTTCTCGACCCCGTCGTGTCTGTGTGAAGGATTTCTGTGGGTAAGACACCGACTCCACATTTGGGAAACCACGCTCTGAGACACATTCAGAATCCCAGCAACACGACGTTGAGGACGCCGGATTCCAACATTCCGACGCCACGATTCATTTCTTCGGGGCTCAGACAGTTTCTTAATTGTCCCCTAGGCATTTTAGTGTTTCACAAATCAAATGAAGTCCTTTTCACGCTTGGTAAAGGAACACTGACAAGTTTCATTGGTCTGCTGGAAAGCAGTGCTAGGCAAGATTTTGGGGGTGCATGAATTCATTTGCCAAATGTGAGAAGTGTGCACTTTTATGAGTACTGAACTGCACACGAGTTTCTGCTTAAGATTTTTATCAATATACCGAGTATAAATTCTGTCAAGAAATTATAAATTTTCAGTGCAAAATTTGGTATATAAAAAGTGATCCCTATCAAACTTTGAGTAGTATATTTTTACACTATTTCTGCATACAAGAAAACATTTGGGACTTCCTAGGCCCTAGGCCATATTTTTAGCAAGTGCATGAATTTTATAGCACTCAATTTGCACATCCCAATGGCGAGTGACATACAGGTCTACACTGTTTACACTCATCTAGTTATCATCATGTTAACAAGTGTGTGTAATGAACCCACTTTATATAGAGAAAACTGGGCTTTACATGGGTATACGTTATTTTTCTTATTTCTGATCCAAGACATAGGTTGTGGGTTCTCATTAGAACCACATCAGTGAGGCAGTTCTAAAGTGCCCCCACAACCTATTGTCTTAGGTTGTGGGTTCTCATCAGAACTGCCTCTATGAGGCGGTTCTAACGAGCTCCCACAACCTATGTTTGGAGTTGTGGGTACCTGTTATAACTGCCTCAATGAGGTGGTTCTAACGAGCCCCCACAACCTATGTTTGGAGTACAAATAAGAAAAATATCACAAATTTTTATAAGAAAAATTACCATTTTGGAGATATGAAAGAATGCACTTTGTCGCATGGATGTGTTATCGTAATGGTAAGACACAACATCAGGGGCCAGTGGTCCAAAACTAACGACATCGTTAGTTAATGTATCGTTAAAACTTTGATCATTTATTATGGCAAATATGCTTATATTTTTGCTGAAAAAAGGTGAACAGCTTTTGTAATGCAAAAGCTGCTCACATTTTTTTCAGCAAAAATACCAAAATTTTAGGTATTGAACATGCTAGAACAGTTAACAATTTGACCACTAACGAGCTCATTAAGCTAACGATACTTTGAACAACTGGCCCCGGGTAGTAATTTGTACTTGTTAAATACTCAACAATATGGTAAAGGTATATTTTGAAAGACTTACCTCATGTTGATGTGAAATGAATTGATTCTGTCAATTCTAAAACCACCTGACCAGTTACATCCACCAACATCCAGCAGTTTAACACATAACAACTGATCTAAATCCTGTCTGGGCCAATGAAATGGTAGCTTACATTTGGAGAGAGCTGTCAGATGGCCATCAGGGTTGCGAATAGCCTAAGACGATAAAACAAAAGACAATCATTGCAGTGATGTACCATCATGTTAAAATGTCTTTACATATGTAAAAATGGTGTTTACAAGGGTATTCAATATATTCTTTATTTCTGCCCAAAAACATAGTTCATGATGGGTCACCTGGCAGTTTTCATTAAGTATGACTTAATGACAGATAATGTTTAGGGGTCAGTAAAACTACAAGTACTCTATGTTTTCTTTTATTATCTCTCTCTTTATTCCTTTTATATTTTGGCTAAATGGGACCAGCTCAGACATTGGCCCAGAAGTCCTAGTTCAGACTGTGTACCAGTGTTATTTGTACTGGGCCTGACACAGACCATGCTGAACCAGGGGGACGTACTTTTCAGTAGCTGCTGATAGAATGAATCATATGCTCACAAACATGGCACTTGCTCTGATCAGTGCGGCACAGCGCATTTGCATTGTTGGCAATACTTGCATTTGGCTGGAAAAAATGATAATGCTGATTCTCAGTCGAACTACTCAGCCAGTGTGAATAGCTATCCAGTCAGCCAGTGTGACTGGTCTGCAGTTAATGTCAGTCTAGCTACTCAGCCAGTGTGAGTTAATATCCAGTCAGCCAGTGTGACCGGTTTGCCTTGAAATCCAGCTACTCAGCCAGTGTGAGTAACTACCCAGTCAGCCAGTGTGACTGAGTGTGAAGCAGCATTAAAATGTATCCACAGTCCCTTGTAGCCACATGAAAAGTGATAAATTGTAGCAGGCTGTTGTAGCCTGGTAGAACTTGGGGATAATTTGATGAATGTTTTGTAAAATGAAATGGAATTCCCCAAAAATGAAGGAAAGAATATCACGACTGAATGACCCGCTTATGGGACTGTTTAGAACTGCCTAAATGACATCACAATAACACACCTATATAATTTTGACCCCCTTGAACCCCACTTTTATATAGTAAAACTGGGGTTTACTGGGGTAAACATTATTTGTCTTATTTCTGCTCTAAAATATAGATTGTGGGTACACTTTAGAAATGCCTCATCGATTTCTGCTGGGCTCAAACCAGTGGTGAATGATGAAATTAGGAAAATGCTGGTTCTATATATTTAACAGATGCCATTAATAGCATATGGGTGTGCTATCCTAATGCTGATCAATTGGCTGTGTAGGCTCTGATCAGATTCTATTTATCTTACCACCTGTGTTGACCACACACTTCTGAAAACCTATTTCAATTCATGCCAAACCCTGTACAAACCCAGTCCAGGTTTTAAAGATAACCCTCTGCATAACCCTCTGCATGAAGCTTTGATGTCACAATGACAAGGCTAGCATGGTTATAAATAACATTTACTTGACTTTTGTTCAAAACAGAAGTGAAGGCAATGATCAGGAATCACTAATATTACCTCAAACATTCCACCAAAGACATCAAAAGGAAAGAAACATGACTATAAAATAACATCACAATTAAGGCTGGCTAATCGATGCTGAAATGATAATTGATTATCAGGCTTTCCATATCGATAAATAATCGATTAGTAATCACTGGAGATTTGGTCATAATTTTACCTGTCTGGCTTTCTGTCTGAATAGGACTCTTACCATATGCTGTACTTCACTCTAGGGTTTTGCACAGACAGGCCGGAGCAAACAGTGTAGAGACGCCGCAGAACGCGGCGTCTCATCAGGGTCTGCACTATTTGCCACTCATCCGGCTATTTAAGAAATATCTTTGGCTAGTAAATTCTACTAAGAAAATAATCGATTACGAAAAATCAGTATCGATAATCATATTTCTGGAATTTATCGATCAATTAATCGATTATCCGATTAATCGTGGCAGCCTTAATCACAATAATGAAAACGTCACAAACAGAAAGCCAAAAGGACAGTTACTTTCCCACGAATGGATTTTATGTGGCCACAATCCTTGGCCTTGGTTCTGTGATGATTTAGACAAATAATTTATCCAGTCAGCATGAAGAATTTCTAACTCATCAGTAAGGCTGCCACGATTAATCGTATAATCGATTAATCGATCGATAAATTCCACAAAAATGATTATCATTTCTGATTTGTTTTTAATCGATTACTTGATAGGTACAATTTACTACCCAAAGTTATGCCTAAAATAGCTGGATGAGTGGCAAACAGTGCAGACCCTGATGAGACGCCGCATTATGCGGCGTCTCATCTGGGTCTACACTGTTTGCTCAGGCCTGTCTGTTCAAATATACATATGGTAAAGTGCAACATATGGTAAGAGTCATGCTCAGACAGAAAGCCAGACAGGTAAAATAATGACAAAAATCTTAGCGATTACTAATCGATTATCGATCGCAATGACAGGACTGATAATCGATTATCTTTTCAGCTCCGCTTAGCCAGCCCTACTCATCAGTGCAACATCTCTGAGAACATAAAAATCAAACAACTACAATAACCTGTCTTAGTGGCCACCTCTATTAAGCAAGCAACCTGTCTTAAGCAAGCAGGCTTTCAGTTCCCAAAAAAGGAAAATGTATTAAAATTCACCTGTGTAAAGCAAGCACCTGTCTTAACCAAGCAGTTTCTGATTATCCCTAAGGTGCTTGCTTAATACAGGTTGGACTGTACATAGATGAAACAACAACCAGGACTCAACAGCATGAAATAACTGAAATGCTGGAGCAAAAGAAAACCAATTGTTAGACTCCAGTGGGTCTGAATGCTATTAATGTAGTTAAGCTTTATTGGTTAGTGACAGTCTCATGGTCAACAGCAATATGAATCAGATTCATTAGTAACTTCGGCATCAACTGAAAAATAACAGTAAATATGCCAAAAATATCCTTCCCCTTAAAAAAGAATCTAATGCACAGAGACCTCTTTATAACATTGTTCATTTTTAACATGGTTTTTTGATATAACATAGTTTATAGACTGATCCCAAAATACCCGTAAAAATCCTAAGAATTTGGACACTCTGTGGACTTGTTGTAATTCTCCTAATATTTGAACAATTTTGTTTCATGATCCAGCAAAAAGTCCAAAAAGTAGAGATGAAATGGCAAACAGTGTAGACCCTGATCAGACTGCTCCTTCAGCGGAGTAGTCAGATCTGGGTCTGCATTGTTTGGTTAGGCCGTTCTGTCCCAATACTTAGGCATATTATAGTATGAAGATTTACAGAAAAATGACCATAAATTGCCATTTTTCTATGTAACATATTCATTTTTATTTGTAAACAAACACGGTTGTTCAGGTAACATGGTTTCTGTTTTGGACCAGAAAGAGGGTGTGTTGTATTTGGATTAAGATACCCACCTCTTTATTTGTAAAATGTCTTTGCGCTATTGCCAGCTTGTGGGTAGACTGATTATCTATCTCATACCTCGGAGCAAATGTGACAATATTTGTATTTCTGAACTGTCCCTTGCCTTGCTTCACCTCTATACCAATATTGTATACCCTGGAACAGCAAAATGTGTTATAAATTATGAAACACTTTCTTTCTGCAAAGTGTTTACACCACAATTTCAGAAGTAAACTCTATATATACCTTAACAAACACGTGTATATGATTTTGACCCATTGAACCCCACTTTAAATAATAAAACTGGGGTTTACAGGGGTAGACCTTATTTTTCTTATTTCTGCTCTGCAATATAGATTGTGGGTACAATCGTTTTTCCTCTGGGAGATGACACAAAATGACCAAGAAGGGTTGATGTGTAGTTAAAATGTGTGGGCTAAGGAATCATGTTAACATGCTATGTAATGGATGGAAACCCCACTTTATATAGAGAAAATGGGGTTTACAAGGGTATACATTATTTCCTGTATTCTTGCTTAAACGCATAGATTGTGGATACTCATCTCTAAACTGAGGCAGTTTTAATGATCAACCACTATCTATGTTTTATGCAGAAAGAAGAAAACTATCTTATTTACCCTAAGTCTTCGGAAACCTATAGTCCTTACCATACTTGTTCTAAAATTTGAACAAGTACAAGATACTACCTGATGAGTGTCAAAAGGTAGTTGGATGAGGGGCAAACACTGTAGACCCTGATAAGAGGCCATGTTCTGTGGCATCTCATCTGGGTTTACACTGTTTGCTCAGACCTATCTGTCAAATACAGGTGGTAAATATGGTATCACAAATTGATCAGAAAAATCATTATGATAACACTGTTATGCATAAGAATTTATTTTTCTGATTCCCACTTTCACCCCACTGGGTGACCGAATAGTGCTATAAATATCTTGTTTATCTTCTTATAGAAGGTTCTCGAAAACTGAGTCACAGATTAATTTCATTTTTGTAAACAACTTGTTTACAAGGAAAAGTACTTCAGAACCTTCCAGAAAGTTCAGGTTTGCATTATTTTTAGAAAATTACATCATCTTATTCCACAGCCCTGTGAAACATTCTAGAGAAATCTAGGGTCTATAAAAGAGCTTGATTTTTCTCATTGAGTCAGACTTTGGAGTTTGAAGTTTGGGCTTTTAAGAAAAGTTATTTCTGAATTCTGTGTTGGATTGTTAAAGGATATTATTTTTCATTTCGGACTGTAAATTCTGTGGGATCAAGGAAAATAGATTCATTCAGGATATTCATAACAGAGCTAAGTACATTTAATTTTCTTGCTTCTAAAAGGCTTGTTTGCTTTTTCTTTCTACTACACCTGGCTCGTAACAAACACACACATACAACATAGTGCATTTTTCACATCTCCAAAATGGCTACTTTTCTGACGAAAATCCTTAATATTTTTCCTATAAATGCTCACAACAAAGGTTGTGCGTGCTCGTTAGAACCGCCTCATTGAGGCCGTTCTAACGAGTAACCACGACCTATGTCTTGGAGCAGAAATAAGAAAAATAATGAATACCCCCATAAACCCCAAATTTATCTGTATAAACTGGCGTTTAAGGGGGTCTTCATTTCACGGACTTATTCACGTGATGTACAGCCTTGGAGATTATAAAGATTTCGCTATGCTGCATTGATGTGTTATCCTTATGAGAACTAGAGCTGTCAGTGAAACTGACTGGGGCCCCGGCAGCGCTATCAGAGGAGTAGGAAAATGTTGAAAATTTGTGGACGGACAGACAGACAGACAGACAGACGGACGGACAGAGTGATTACTATAAGGCACCCACACTTTCAGTGCGGGGCCCTAATAACAGTGTAGATCCTGAGTGTAATATTATTTTGAGGCTGCATTGTCAGTTCAGACATACTTATTCAGTGTTAAATCAGGGTCCAGTTGTTAAAAGCATCATTAACATGACAGCTCATTGGTGCTCAAATTGTTAACTGTTCTCGTAAGTGTAATATCTAATACTCTGGCATTTTTAATGCAAAATATATCAGTATATTTTCCATATTTAATGATCAAAGTACAATACATTAACTAGCGACATCATTAATTTGAACAACTGGCCCCAGTTATTCAGAGTTCTTATGATATTATTCGAAACCAATACGCACAGGCAAATAGTAAATACTGTTAGGTATAGCCTTTCAAAATGCAGTGAGATGTGACTGCACTTTTAATTTTAAACTCAACCTTGTTATGGCAAGTCTCCATTAGCTGGTATTTTACATCGGTCCATAGTTACAATTCTGTTCCTAATATTTTTATAATTCATGTTACTACATAGAAATGTAGGTGCTACAGTCTAGAATTTGTAGAAACACCATATTTTTAAAGCTTTTGGACAAAAAGTATGAGGGGTTTTCATTTAATGTGTCACTAATGGCACACCATACCATGTGGCTGTAAGAAGCAAGTGCAAACTGCTTTGATTTCAAATGGGAATGATTTTCTATAATAGGATGAAATATTGGTGTAATCTGTGCAGTCTTTTCAAAAGTTATTGAAAGTTCATACACACTCAACCCTTACTGTTTGCAAAGTAAAAACAAAACAAGCTTTGAAATTAGGGCCTACATTAAATGTTGCTGATCTGAATGTTTCAGTTTCACAGATATATAGTGATCTGTGTCAGATACATGGGACATCTGTTGTCTCTAAACGTCAATTTTCAGGCACCAAAAAAGATTTAAAGGTGGTAAAACTCACCCGAAGATGAGCCCCATCCCAAAAGCTGCTACAAAAGCTAATGCTGCTGTGGCAGATATGATCAAACCAGATGCAAGGTTCATGGTGAAAGAAATTGCTGATGGTGTTGGTGTTTCATCAGGGACAGTCCATCAGGTTTTGACTCAGGAGTTGAAACTTAGAAAGGTTTGTGCACAACAGGTTCCGCATCTCATTACCAAAGAACAAAAGAATAACCGTTTGAAAATGGCGAAAAATCTTTGAAACAAGAGGGCCATGATGGCCCTGGATCGCTCACCTGATCCATAGTGTAACAAGTGGGCCATTATTGGCCCCAGGGCTCTAATGTGCATAATGTTGAGGGAGGTCTTACAGGTGAAGCTTCATACCAAACATCAACAAAGGCTATAATTTGAACAACCTTGGCAAAGGTCCACTAGATGAAGCTACACATCAAATATCAAAGACCTGGGCCTTGCGGTTTCAGAGAAGAAGATTTTTTTTTAAAGATATTCCCTACATAAGCCTATGCAAAACCAAATGGCCCCTGGGCTATATAAATCAATGATAAACCATAGGGCCCAGGGCTGGGGGCATTTGTGGCCCCAGGGCTATAATTTGAACAATCTTGGTAGAAGTCCACTAGATAAAGCTCCATACCAAATAATGAAGGCCTGGGACTTGCAGTTTCAGGGAAGATTTTTAAAGATTTACCTTTATAAGTCTATGTAAAACCAAAGGGCCCCAGAGTGGGTACATTTTTGGTCTCAGAGCTATAATTTGAATAATCTTGATAGAGGTCCACTAGATGCAGCTTCATACCAAATATCAAAGACCCAGGCCTTGTGGTTTCAGAGAAGAAGATTTTTAAAGATCTTCCCTATATTAGTCTATGTAAAACCATAGGGCACCGGAGCAGGGGCATTTTTGGCCCCAGGGCTATAATTTGAACAACTTTGGTAGAGGTCCATTAGATGAAGCTTCATACAAAATATCAAAGTCCTGGGCCTTGCAGTTTCAGAGAAGAAGATTTCTAAAGATTATCCCTATATAAGCCTATGTAAAACCAAAGGGCCCCGGCCGGGGGCATCTTTGGCCCCAGCACTATAATTTGAATAATCTTGGCAGGGGTCCTTTACAAGAAGCTTCATACCAAATATAAAAGACCTAGGCCTTGTGGTTTCAGAGAAGAAGATTTTTAAAGATTTTCCCTATATAAGTCTATGTAAAACCAAAGTTCTCCGGAGCCGGGGCATTTTTGGCCCAATGGCTATAATTTGAACAATCTTGGTACAGGTCCATTAGATGAAGCTTCATACCAAATATAAAAGTCCTGGGCCTTGCGGTTTCAGAGAAGAAGATTTTTAAAGATTTTCCCTATATAAGCCTATGCAAAACCAAAGGGCCCCGGGGCGGGGGAATTTTTTGCCCCAGCACTATAATTTGAACAATCTTGGTAGGGGTCCACTAGATGAAGCTTCATACCAAATATCAAAGTCCTGGGACTTGTGGTTTCAGAGAAGAAGATTGTTAAAGATTTTCCCTATATAAGCCTATGTAAAACCAAAGGGCCTCGGGCAGGGACATTTTTGGCCCCTGCACTATAATTTGAACAATCTTGGTAGGGGTCCACTAGATGAAGCTTCATACTAAATATCAAAGACCTGGGCCTTGTTGTTTCAGAGGAGAAGATTTTTTAAGTTTTCGGAGAAAAAAATCTATTTTTGGCTCCTGTGACCTAGATGTGCAACAGACCGGAACCATTTGAACTACTTTGAAAGGGGACCACCTAAGGATCATTCCTGTGAAGTTTGGTCAAAATCTGATCAGTGGTTTAGGAGGAGATGTTGTTTGAAGAAATTGTTAACGCACGGACAGACTGACGCACGGACGCACGCATGCACGCACAACGGACAATGGACAAAAAGTGATCCCAAAAGCTCACCTCGTCACTACATGACTGTGAGCTAAAAAGTACAAAAATTTTGACACATGTATAATTTTGGAGCTGTTTACAAATCATGTGAACAAGTCCGTGAAATGAAGACCCCCCTAAACCCCACTTCATATAGAGAAAACTGGGGTTTACGGGTGTACATTATTTTACTTATTTATGCTCCAAGAGATAGGTTGTGGGTACTCGTTAGAACCGCCTCAACGAGGTTCTTAAGAGCACCCACAACCTATGGTTTGAGCATTTATAAGAAAAAAGTCTCGGATTTTCATCAGAAAAGTAGCCATTTTGGAGATGTGCAAAAAAGCACTATGTCACATGGGCGAGTTATCATAATGCAGGTGATGAAACTAGGATCTATTATTTTGAGCCGCAGAGACATATCAATAACAAGCAGAGGTTGTGAAAAGACCAAGCAAGGCCAGTCCCTGCCAAAAGAATTAAAAGTGCGGCAAAAGTTTTGTATGCAGTATTTGTCAATTATGACTGACCTATTGTTCGAATTCCCTATACCAAATAGCAAGACAATCAAATGTTAATTTTTTAAGAATGGTGTGTTGTAAAAAGTAAAGGCATACTATGAAAAACATAGACCACACCCGGTTTAAGAGGTCTATGTCTAATCCATGACAATGCACCTGCTCACAAGTGTGTTCTTGTACAAGACTTCTTGTTAGGAAATTGGAGTTAAACTCTCTCATCCACCTGATTCACCAGACCTTAGTCCCTGCCACTTTTTCCTGTTTCTTTTACTAACAAAAACCCTTTCTGGTCATCATTATGAACGGCAGAGTGCACTTGGTAGTGCAATTTACCAGTGTCTTCAGGGTATACCTAAGAAGGCCTAATTCTCTGCCTTTACAGAACGTATTTCAAGATTTGAAAAGTGTGTTTCCATCAAGGGAGACCACTTCAAAGGGTTGAAGTAAACAAAATGTGAATGAGATTGATCACCCACACTGTAGAACCCCAATGACAACATTAAAATAATTCCACTCATATCTGAAACTTACCTTTCCTGAAAAATGGAATACATTGTAGTCCTATCATGTTAGAGTTTTGAACTCTCAAAGGTCATTGATTTATTATAACTGAAATTATGTTCCCATGCAATTATCAGGCAAAAATTGACCAATCATTGGTATTTTTTCAACAATATTTGGATTGTAGTATATTGAAATTTGACAAGCAGTTCAACCAATTTATGTAGATTTTTGGACAGTTTTGACAAAATTATCATTGCAATCTCATCACGATAACACACCCGTGCAACATAGTGCATTTTTTCACATCTCCAAAATGGCTCTCTATGTCTTTGAGCAGAAATAAGAAAAATAATGTATACACCATAAACCCACATTTTCTCTATATAAAGTGGGGTTGGGGGGGGGGGGGGGGGGAGGGGGGTGTTCATTTCATGGACTTGTTCAAGTGATGTTCAGTTTTGCAAGAACAGACAGCATGTTGGTTCCCAAGGAAAATGTCTGAAGGTAAGGCCTAAGGCCTAGTGTTCAAACAACTATTTTGGGAACCGACAACTGTCAATGCATGAAAAAAATAATCATGTTCATCCAATAGATGTCACCACTCCCACAGGAAAATGCATCCTGTTCAGAGCTGACCTTGAAAGTGATTACTTAAGATCACCAAAACCTGATTAATTTGAAGGCTGCCCCAAAAGTATATGTTACAATTTGATTAAATACCATAAACTTATCCTAAAGATACTGTAAAAAGAAAGAACTGCCACACCAACTCAAAGTTGGCACTAAAACTAAAAGGCTCCATACCAAAAACTGTTTGACGATGTCTATTCTTTGGAGTAAATAAATATTTTGCATCCTAGAAGCATCTAGAAAATTAATCTTTAACTACTACAATCATAACCCTTGTCCTGCTGAACGTTGATAACCCCTACAGTGTAGAGCCATCCGATCATAATCTACACTGTTTGTCACTCAGTTTGCAAATCTGAATGACGGCATTATAGCAAATAATTTGATTTGTTGATAGTCAGAAATGTGTGAAGCAAAATTAATTGAATCCTCATCCTGCTGTTCACAACAACCCCTAACATAGCAAACAGTGTAGATCAAGATCAGATGGCTTCCGATCAGGATCTACACTGTTGGTCGTTCAGTTTGTGAAATTTGAATGAAAACAAAGTATCATGTAATCTGATTAACTGATACTAAAAATGGGTGTGGCTAATATTATTCAGCAGGATAAGGGTTTACTTATGAAAAAAAAAAAGTAAAATAATAACTGACAAACATGATCTTAAGTCTCTATTTAAAGCTTCCAAAACAAAAAACAAAATGGTTGGCATTAATGAATGAAATACCAGCTGCAAGCCCCTCCTGATCGCCTCCAGACTTCATGTGGTCAAGGCAACAAACGCCAAAGAGATTAGTGCAAGAGAATTTATTCACGGAATCCATGCGCTCAAGATAGCATTGGTATTAATCCCTTATTACACCAACATATAAGCATTTGCAATATGTTGTGTGCTTACACTATAATAGTGGCCAAACACTACAACAACCCTTTTCCTAAAGCATTAGTTCATGCCCCTCTCATCACAAATCCATGATGCCTGGAGCATCCAAAACATATTGCACCTTGAACACAAGCATTCTGCCATATCAGAATTTTTGATCAGTTTGACAAGGGATAAACAAAATATGCTGCTAAAATATAGACTACAAAGTTCTGAAGCCAAAAGAAATGTGTCAGCCTATACCTGTATTAATCCACACTAATTGCTGTATTAAGCAGTCACATTAATATATTAATGTGAGACTATCCGCTCCCATGGCAACAATGGTTATCAAAGTGGCCACTTACAGCTTCTTTGGTACAGGCAAGAACAACTTCTTTCTGACCGCAAATGACAAACTTACTAACCAGTCAGGCCTGTTTCCTTCTCGAGGGGCTACATGTAGCTGTCGGACACCAGTGCCACTATCCAGCGAAAAACTGTGACACCTGCAATGAATTTGGTACAATAACGGAACTTTATCAAATACACAGAAACAGGTCAGGTGGGTATTTGGTTATAACTGAAGGATAATTTTGTCAAGTCTCCATAAAAACCTATGTTGTGGGTATTCATTAGAACCACCTTGCTGAGGTGGTTCAAATACCACCTTGCTGAGGTGTTTCAAATTAATACCTAAAATGTGAGTTTATATAACAATTCCTTTAATAATTGCTGAATACCCATCATATAAGAGCTAAGATATACAGTACCCGAATATCTGACAGATCTAGAAATAATATGTGACCCGTCACACGAAAAGGGACCTTCTGGGAAGTTACGTCATTTAGCGTAAATGATGTTAGAAAATAATGTTCACGTTAACGTCATAATTGATATTGATAATTTGATTACGCTGCGTCTTAATTGGACTCACAATTCACCTTACATATGGCGAAATGGCATCTTTTCAAGACCTTTCACTTTTACTATACCAGTATCGTCCCTTGTTTTAGTAAAAATAAAAAAAATAGCCATCGGAAGAGATGGCAAATCCCCCGACCAAAAGCCAATATGGCCTTCAGAAGATTGTTCACCAATAGAAAGTGCACCAGAATTAAACCACATATAACAAAAGTATTGCAGTTATGGCCATCGCAAGATTATACTGTCAGGGGAGATAACTAAAAACCAGGGCACTCAGAAATGTGGTTCTTGCGCATGACATGCCTGCTTAAGCTCATGTATTTCTGCACAAAGTACCATCAATATGTCTCAAAAGGTTTTGGAGATATAGTGATCACAAGCTGGTCATACTGTTATATTGGAAGGGGAGATAACTCAAATATCATAGCACCCAGAGTTGTGGTTCTTAGGCATGAAGCGCCGTCTCAACGTTGTATACAATTGTGCCAAGTACCATCAATATATCTCAAAGGGTATTTGAGTTATGGCCATCACAAGGTTTTATTGTCAGGGGAGATAATTAAAAAACCCGGGCATCCAGAGTTGTGGTTCTTGCACGTGACACACCTGCTTAACCTCATGTACAACTGTACCAAGTATCATCAATATATCTCAAAGAGTGTTGGAGATGTGGCCATCACAAGGTAGTGATTCTATATTATTGGAAGGGGAGATAACTAAAAAAACACGGCACCCAGAGTTGTGGTTCTTGTGCATGACACACTGTCTCGGCCTTGTGAACAACTGTGCCAGGTATCATCAATATATCTTAAAGGGTATTGGAATTATGGCCATCACAAGGTTGTCACTCTATTTTATTGGAAGGGGAGATAACTCCAAAACCATGGCAACCAGAGTTGTGGTTCTTGTGCATGACACGCCGTCTCAGCCTTGTGAACAACTGTGCCAGGTACCATCAGTATATCTCGAAGGGTACTGGAGTTATGGCCATCACAAAGTAGTCATTCTATTTTATTAAAAGGGGAGATAACTAAAAAAAGTATGGCATCCAGAGTTCTGGTTCTTGCGCATGACACGCCGTCTCAGCCCTGTGAACAATTGTGCCAAGAACCATCAATGAATCTCAAAGGGTATAGGAGTTATGGCCATCACAATGTTGTCATTCTATTTCATTGGAAGGGGAGATAACTCCAAAACCGTGGAAACCAGAGTTGTGGTTCTTGTGCATGACAAGCCGTCTCAGCCTTGTGAACAACTGTACCTATACCATCAATATATCTCAAAGGGTATTGGAGTTATGGCCATCACAAAGTAGTCATTCTATTTTATTAAAAGGGGAGATAACTAAAAAAGTATGGCATCCAGAGTTCTGGTTCTTGCGCATGACACGCCGTCTCGGCCTTGTGAACAATTGTGCCAAGAACCATCAATGAATCTCAAAGGGTATAGGAGTTATGGCCATCACAAGGTTGCGTCTACGGACGGACGGACGGACGGACGGACAGACGGACGGACGGACGGACGCCAGGCTGATCGCTATATCCCCCGAACCTATTTGGTCGGGGGATAATAAACAGTAAACGTCACAGTTGACTTTCGCACCAAGTGACAGCTGTATACCTAAAAATTATTCTCTTGAATTTAACAGCGTTTACAGGTTACATGTTTGCTCCGGGCAACGAATATTTTTCATCTGGGTAAGGTCAGGCCCATGAGATATAATTTTCGATCTTCAACCCGGGCGATAAGGTCAACCAGTTCACAGACAGAGGGTGTTGGTGACGTCTAACTGCTACGTCATAAGTTAATCAATAAATTGTTAGAACAGGCATTATTCAGTATAGGATTTATAGCACAGTAGCTCCCCCCATAATGTCATCTGTTTGAAATTTGCTCCAAACAATTATTTGTTTGTTTGATTTGAGGTTTAACGTCCCCGCCAACACGTTATAGGCCATTTTGGAGACGTTGCTTCCAATTTTGTGGGATTTTCACCCAACATTGAGATGAAATGACATCTCAAGCCCTGCCACCCAATTAAACCAGTAGCGTTTATATGCACGCCTGGTCCGACTCGCACCACTTTTCCTGGACAGGCTTTAGAACCTCTACCAGTACTCAAGTATGGTCGGTTTCAGCTCTGCGTGGAAGCATCGTGCAGCCCAATCTATTTCTTCAAGTCCCGATGGGCGGGGCCGGCTGCCAACAATTACCCAAACAGGTTATATATCAACTTGATGAGGCTGAGCTTACCGAAGAATGAGACTGAGTAATCAATTCTGACAACTCAGTAAAATTCAATAATATGAATCTCCACTGTGACAACTGACGGGGCAAATAGAAAAAAAAAAAAAAAAAAAAAAGAAAGCTAGCTGTGGGGTAGCGGGGGAGGGGGGGGGCGTTAACGTACCACCAACATTTGAGGTCGTATACGACGGGATCTCGGTCTAAAGACTCATCCAAATATTTTGAGATGAGGTCCATTTTGGTGCTTGAGGGTGTGTGGTCACTTCCCAACAACATCTAAGGTCATACTGCGACGGGGATCTCGGTTTAAAGACTCGTCAAAAAAATCTGGAGATGAGGTCCATTTTGGTGTATTGACTATATTTAATAGTTCTATTTGTCGGTTAGCGGACCACACCAGCCTGAGAAACTCTATTCTGAATTTCTGACAGTTAAAAAAATGGAAGACTTTGTAGAAGTATTTCACGAAAACTTATAATTTGACAGCATCAGAACTTGCCGGTGTGGTTTACGTCAGACGGTACCAATTTTTCCCGGTGCAGGTAGATCAGTGGTTAGTTGCCTCTGATGTGAGAGGCTTCCGGTTCAATTCCTGGTAGCGGTAATGAATTTGCGATGTCAGAACATGCTCAACTGGCATCATTTGCAGAGATGAAGCATCAAAGTACACCGTCCTTTCAATTGGGACTTTAACTGGAGACCCGATGTGCATGCAGAATCTTCACCTGCGTATGCAGGTTAAAATCCCTACCGAAATAACATGAATACCATGTAGGCTTTCATCATACAAAAGTTGAGAAATGGTCAAACTTGAACGATCGCAATAACAGTTTTGTTTGTTTGATTTGAGGTTTAACGTCCCTTCAACACTATTTAGGTCATTTTGGAGACGTTGTTTCCAATTTTGTTGGACCGACACTGAGATGAAATGACATCTCAAAGCCTGCCGCACAATGAAACCAATAGGGTTTATATGCATGGACGGGTCGACTCGCTTCACTTTGCGGGTTTATATGCATGGACGGGTCGACTCGCACCACTTTGCCCGGACTGGTTTAGTTTTTCTAAGCGGTTTCAGCTCTGCGAGGAAGCATCATGCAGCCCAATCTATTTCTCCAAGCCCCGATGGGCGGGGGCAATCGCAGGAACAATAGATAGATAGATAGATAGATAGATAGATAGATAGATAGATAGATAGATAGATAGATAGATAGATAGATAGATAGATAGATAGATAGATAGATAGATAGATAGATAGATAGATAGATAGATAGATAGATAGATAGATAGATAGATAGACAGATAGATAGATAGACTACAAGAGAATAAGGGTTTTGTTTTCAATATTTTTTCACTTATTTCAAGCTGATCGTTAATCAAATGTGGGCGAAAACCAGAGTACCAAGGGAAACATGACCTTCCGTTGCAGAACATGGCATCTTACTTTTAACCCGAGCAAGGTTCGAACCATACCGGTGTATATTGACTTCTGTATTTATTATTATTATTATTATTATTTTTTTGTTTTGTTTTGTTTTGTTTTTTCGTATCTCATGAGGAAATCGGTCTTTGGTATTTCCAACCAGATGAGCCAACATACCAGTCTGCTCAGTCTCAGAAGCCTTAGTTGACATTTTTTATTATTATTTTTTAAATTTGGTTTTGGTGTTACGGCCCTTTCAAGATTATTTCACTCATATCGAGCCGATCGTTAATCATAGGTGGGTGAAAACTGGAGTACCCGTAAAAACTCCTGACGTTCCGTTGCAAAACTTGGCGTTTCACAAGTGACCCGAGCCAGGCTCAAACCCACAGCGATGAGAGGCCTTAGGTGACCTGAATATTGGCATAGAACTGCCTAGGTCATAACACGATCACAAAAACGTTTATTATATGGGCTGACCAGTCTATACTGATGCACAGGCTGCAAATAGCAGGTTTCCTTGCTCATATAATGTGTAAAAAAGAAATGATCTTCCCATGGCTATCACTAAAACTATACAGTTTAAGACGACGGCAATATGCCAAATTTCTCAAAATGCTTAATAATTACGTAAACAGTGTTTAGGAAATAAATATTTTAGTGTTTTAAAATGCCTTTCAGATGTTTCCTTGCATAATAACCCGGGATTTTACCTTTAACAGTTTGTTGACGTAACCTATGACGTCGAATAACTCATGACGTCGAATCGGTTTTCTGTGACATTATTACGTTAAGGGTACCTATGTTTAAAATGCTGTAAATCTGAAACCTTTAGGAGTATTTTATTCAATTTGGTGTCAAATTGTTTCGCAAATACCAATATATCTGAAATCAGTTATAACTCATTTTCGCCAAAAATTCCCAGAAGGTCCCTTTTCGCGTGACGGGTCACATATATAATTTATCATTTGATTGTGATATTTTTCTGCTCTTATCTCTCATTATAATGAATATTTCAATATACTACACTCCTCCCTGACTTTCTGCGATTTGTGTTGCATGATTTCCATTTTTTATCACGGATTCAGAAGTAGAAGGTAAGACAGCATAGATCCTGATCAGCTGACTTCTGAGGATTTATACTGTTTTCAAGGAAAGTTATATCCAGCTTCAGCATAGTGAGAATAAACATACACTGGTTGTACTTGTTAGAACAGCCTAATGCAAGCTGCTGTAAGGAATATACTCAATAACTTGATTGTTTGATTTGAGGTTTAACCTCCCCGTCAACACTGTAAAGGTCATTTTGGAGACATTGCTTCCAATTTTGTGGGACTTTTATCCGACACTTAGATGAAATGACATCTCAAGCCCTGCCGCCTAATTAAACCAATAGGGTTTATAAGCATGGACAGGCCGACTTGCACCGCTTTGCCTTGGCAGGCTTAGATCCTCTAAGCCGTTTACCAGTACTTGTGTGCGGGTCTGTTTCAGCTCTGCGTGGACGCATCATGCAGCCCATTTATTTCTTCAAGCCACGATGGGCGGGGGCCAAAATCAATAACTTGTACTGCAAAAATCCTAAAAATTCTGATGCATTTAGGACTTGCTGTAATTCTTCTAATATTTAACAAATTTGTTTCTCAACCCAGCAAGGAGTCCAAAAGGTGTAAATGGAATGGCAAACAGTGTAGACCTTGATCAGACTGTTCTGATCTGTGTCTTCACTGTTTGTTCTGGCCTATCTGTCCCAATACTTATGATCATAAAGGTAGTTTCTTTTTGAGCAGATATATGAAACTATTAAACACTCCTCCAATGTCCAATTTTCTTATACAAAGTTGGCATTTTATAAATAGACTAATTAATGTGATATGTAACAATATTGCCAGGATCCAGCAGAGACACCACAGATTGCAGAGTCTCATCAGGATCTACAATGCTCGCCAATCATCTACCTATTGTTAGACACAATGTTGGGTGGTAAATTGTACTTCAAGGCGGTTCTTCTGTCACAGTTTATTTTTGTTACGGTGCACTTTGGGTGTTTGTGTTGCTTATATTGTTTTATTTTGGATAGCCTATTGGCCATTTTGTGGGAAAGTAACTGTCCTTTTGGCTTTCCGCTGTTGATGTTTCCATTAGGGTCTGTTGTTTCATGTTTGTGGTTCTTTCCCTTTGGTGTCTCTAATGGGAGCTGTGGGTTAATTGTATTGATTCCTGATCATTGCCTCCACCTCTATTTTGTTCAAATTTTATAACAAGTATGGTAAGGAGTTGAGGTGTCCATATATTTAAGGTAAATTTGACACAAATACCTAGAAAAATCAAAACCAGCATACTCAGAATACTGCAAATAGTGCCTTCAACAAGCTATTCAAACAAGCTATTCAAATTGGTATTTATGCTGGAATATGTGTTTTTATTCTGAATTAGACACAAATAGTGCAATCAATTTTAATCAGACAATTGGTATGTGTCTGATTCAATAGAAAAAGAGTATTTTACGCCAAATATTATGATTCCAGTGACTTCAACAGTGACTACTGTATGTATTTGGACAGACATGTTTGTGCAAACAGTGTTGACCCAGATATTCAGCCACAGTATACGGCATCTCTTAGGGTCTCCATTGTTTGCCACTCATTCAACAATTTTTAGACATACCCGGTAGCATTGGGTAATAAATTGTACTTATTCAAATTTTAGAACAAGTATGGTAAGGAATTAAGGTGTCAGATACTAAGGGTAAATAGAGTAAAACACGCCTATATAACTTTGACCCCCTTGAACCCCATTTTTATATAGAAAATCTGGGGTTTACAGGGGTAAACCTTATTTTTCTTATTTCTGCTCTAAAATATAGATTTGGGGTACTGGTTAGAACAGCCTCATTACCTTATTTTTCTTATTTCGGCTCTAAAATATAGATTGTGGGTACTCTTTAGAACTGCCTCGACACCTTATTTTTCTTATTTCTGCTCTAAAATATAGATTGTGGGTACTCATTAGAACCGCCTCGATCTGCTCTAAAATATAGACTGTGTGTACTCGTTAGAGGCGGTTCTGACGAGTACCCACAATCTATATTTTACAGCAGAAATAAGAAAAATTTCAGCAGAAATAAGAAAAATATCACAATTTTTCAGCTTAAAATGTTCCTTTTTTTGGCAATAAAGTTTACAATGTATTTGTATAGGCGTGTTTTCATAATGTAAACAAAAGAAACCTACCATTGTGGCACACCAGCTCTCCCATGTACTGACTTTCCTAGCCTCATCATACACCTACAGAATAGAATGTTATTTTAGAGTTTTACTAGATAAAAAATAAGATACTTTCCTCTCAAGCAAAGATGCTATTATGAAAATGTGGAATGTTTAGTGTCAACTAGAGATGTGTCAATAGGACACATATACCCCCAACAAAGGCTCAATCTATCTGGTACAAATACCTTAACCTGAGGTTACAGGATCACTTATCCACATGTACGTACATACACACCCATACAGACTGACGTACGTACATATGTACCAAAAAGAGAAAAACTATATCCCCCCCCCCCACATCTATTAACTATATGCCCCCATTGATGTGGGGGCATATATAAATGTTAATAGGTTTTGCAAAAGCTTCTCACTTTTTTTCTGCCAAAATACCAGCATACAATAGGGTATTTGATATTGTCCTTGCTTTCATGGTAAACATTATGACCACTAATGAGCTTGATAAGCTATTGATGCTTTGAATAACTTGGACCAGGTGTACCTAGCATAAAATCTGTAATCAGTCTAGAGTTCTAGACTCTGCTTGTGTATGAAAGGAACAAGAACAAGTGACTGTAAATAATTCCAAACATTACAGATTATCTTCTTAAGTTTAAAGTTACAACACTTTCATGGGGGTTCAAACGCCATTGAGTCAGCCACACCATATGTGGAAATTGATCAAGAAATATTTTCTACAGTCATTGTCTCCCTTTGGAGGGCAGCTGTCAGTTTCTGGCGAAAGAATGTGCTCTTTACTGGTATGAGCCTGCCAAGGAAACGTATGGTAAACTGAGTGTCCAAATGTGACATTTAAAGTGTTGAGTTGGCCGTTAATACTCCAAACCAAACCAAAATGGTGCTTTCAAATTTTTGATTTCCCAATTTCCAAGTATGGACATTCAGAAGAAAAACTCTAATATTTTCATAATCGTGACACTTGTGAAACTTGAAGGATAGTTTTCCTTATTTCTCCACGTAAACCTATGTTGTGGGTATTCATTAGAACCGCCTCACTGAGGCGGTTCTAATGAATCCCCACAATGTAGGTTTTGATGGAGAACTGACAAAAACTATCCTTCAATTTTCACAAAATACGAACCTTATCTCTTTCTATGGTGATTGATGTACATGCACTAACATATACTGAAGTACCAGTACATTAACACTTATCCTATTGTACACAACAACCCCTTTCTTTACAAACAGTGTAAATCCAGATCAGATGGCTTCTGAGCAGGCCATCTGATCTGGATCTACACTGTTTTTCAGCCTCAATTTGCTGCATTTGAATGAATAAATTACATCTTTGTAATTTGATTGATTGAAATGTTAATGGGTGTGGCTAAATTAATTTATGCAGTGAGATAACCCCATCTAGGTATAGTTGGAACAAATTGACCTGAGACTGGTGAACCCTTTTAACATAATTTCACACCCTATTGAATGCATGTATTTATCTTCGCCGTCTCCCGAAAATGACAATACTGTTATTCAATACATAGAGGTCGGTAAATGGGTCGCAATTCACGTGATGCCGAAAATTCAGGATAAGGTTACGAAAGACGACTTATTAGGCGATAACATTGACAAATTTATTCCATGCATAAAGGTTAGTCTCAAGTCAATTTGTTCAAACTATACAAACCAGTAATCTTACTATATGAGCCACAGCATGACAAAATCTTCAACAACACTTGTGCAACCAATGAAGGCTCAGATCAACGTGCTCATGTATGCAGTCATATCAGTGTCTTTGCTGACTGCATGAGTCTTCTTTAGTCTCTGGGCTATCCAAAGAGAGGTACTGTAAAAATTCTAATAATTTGAACACCTTGAGGACTTTGTGTAATTCTCCTAAAATTTTAACAGATTTGTTTCCTGATCCCGGAAGGAGTCCACAAGGTGCAATGTAATAGTAAACAGTGCATACCCTGATCAGACTGCTGATCTGGGTCTACACTGTTTGCTTAGGCCTTCCTGTCCCAATACATGTACTTTGGATTATTAAAGTAAGCTAAAAGTCTTGCCTTATTGGTTTGATGTACAGGCTGATCTAAGTCTTTGCAGGTTACAAAGGTCTTCTTGTAGGATTTGTCCTGCATTGGCTCTTGTGTTGTATACATTTTAGAGGCATAATATATCAGTAAGTATTTGAGATTTCTTCAAATCCAGCCTATCTATTTTGAACTCATATTGTATCAAATGGAATCTTCCTGCTTATATATCAGAGTCCATTTCAAAATTTAGGGGTGTCAGGTTGTGTTTTCTTCAAAATTTATTAGGAAAATGGTTGAACTTTATGCGAACACTGAAGGCCCTGATCAGATGCCAGAGAATGTGGGGTCTAATGTGGGCCTGCACTGTTTGCCAAATACCTGTTTTGGGGTTTGGGGTACAAAATGAGTTGGTAAACATCTCAAAAATGGCACAATTTTCAAATGTGTCATTTATTATTAAGTTATTTTCCCTATAAGCCCTGTTTAAATGATCTAGGTCTACACATATCTCAGTCTGATTTAGTCTTATTGTGTGTGGGGGAGGGGGAGGGGCATGAGTGTGTTGGGGGCATGCTACAAACTGTGGACTTTCATATGCCAGTAGACAACTAGAGTACGGTACATACAGATTGGGTAGCTCTTTCTCTGTGAAGCTGAAGAGTAATGGTGTAACACTACGGGCTAGCTCATGTTCCTCAAACTGTCCCGCACTCTCCTCTCTACAGTCATCCTGCCGGAACACCAATGGTAATCCAGATTTGTTCACCAGCCAGTGAGGAGCAGATATACTTAGCTGAAAACAAATACAAAGGAAACATATATGACAAGACTTTTTACCTTCACCATATCCTCATCAGCTCAGTCAGATGCATGTGTGACTGGTAACCAGGAAGTTGTGGGCTCAATACCTGCCGGGTCTGCAACATTATTACATTGGGATAGATCATGAAATCTTTTCTACGGTCATTCTCACCCTTCCACATGCTCAAGATGGCACGTTGTCTGTTTCTGGTTAATGAATATGCACCTTACTGGTTAACCGTTTATGTAAGGAAAGTGTGGTTAGGTAAACTGACTGACTCGATATGATCTATATGACACTGACTTGGCTGTTAGACCCCAAACAAGAAAACAAAACTATATGACCCATGCAGCCTGATCAGAGTCTTTGATGGTCACGAGCCTTCACCACACACTCACCAAAGCAAGGTAACCAGTAACTCTTGTAATTCCAGATTGATGTGCAGGCTGACATGAGTCAATGCTGGTCACAAATGTCTTATTGTTGGTTCCGTCATCTATTGGATAATACACATTGATAACAGAAACATGCCCTTGCAGGAATGTCGGGAGGGTTGTCCATGATCAGCACTGATTTTCTTCTTAACCCTTTGACTGCTTATAGGGACTAGCAGACAGCATTTTTAATGTGTATTTTTTTCAGTGAAAATAAGGCTTGTCATTACATGTGAATTGTCTGTCCAGCCTTATTTATATAAAAAATATCTTAAAAAATCAGATTGTCATCTGCTCCGATAATTTATGTAGCAGCTGAAGGGATATCGCATTAACCCTTTACCATTCAGACCCGTGTTTCCCCGTATCTATCCATTACCACACCGACCCGTATATTTACGTGTCTATCCATTACCACTCCGATCCATATTTGCCCGTATATCGGCTATTTGAACAAATACGTGTTTTCCCATGTCTCAAAATCAATCGCGTAATTTTTACCTTTTTCCTAAATATAAAAACGCCGGATGTTTATTAATGTTAAGTTTGGTCTTTTGCCAACAATATTTGCGAAAAAAACAAATATGTTTCTATACAAAGTTTTTGTGTAATTTACAACCCAAAACACCACAGGGGTTTCTTCTACTGAATCACGATGATCTTGCCTGACCGTATTATAAAATTACTGGGTTGAGTTACTGAATGACGCAATATTTGTGTGTCGGTCGCGCATGATTTGCATGATTTAGGTAGAGACAATTAGCACTGTATAATCAGTTAGATTCAAGGGATTTATGGTTCAAGATAATTAGTTAATTGGGGATTATGATACCCTAGGAATGTTTATACAGCGGATGCCACCCGGAGCGTGCCGAGCATTGAGCCGCAATAAATTACGTAACAGTACCCAAAAGTGTACCCAGGTGGTCATCAGAAGGGCAATAAAACCCACAGATGGGTAGAAGGCCTTTCATTGGTCAATAATTTCAGCCCCTTTAATGAATATTAATTTCTAAAAAAAAAAATATGCGACGTCTGATCAGGGTCTCACCGCCGACACGTTAACAGACAAACAGATGCAATTATTAAGCGGCACCTGATCAGGGTCTTCAGGTTTTTGGACCTTATATTGCTACGGCACCCGGATCAGACCCTCCACAATTATTGCCGCGATGTCCGATTCAGCTCCAACCGCCGACGGTTCATTTTATTTTATTTTCCGCGACCGAATAGGTTTGGAGGATATAGCGACCGTCCAAATGTCCGTCCGTCCGTAGACACAACAGACAGATGCAAACAATGCAGACTCGGATCAGACGCCATACTATTATTGAACGGCGTCTGATGAGGGTCAGCATGTTTGTAGAAGGCATCTGAGACGGCGCAGACCCAGACAAGACGCTGCGCAACTGTTATGCGGCGTCTGATCAGGGTCTTATCGGCGACGGTGGTGTTTTTTATCCCTAGTCTAAACCGGTTCGGATCCTGGCGTCCGTTCATTCGCCCGTTCGTAGACACAAAATTATGAGTGACAAGACGCTGCGCAACGGTTATGTGGCGTCTGATCAGGGTCTTATCGGCGACGGTGTTGTTTTTTATGTTTTTTATCCCTAGTCTGAACAGGTTCGGAGCCTGGCGTCCGTTCAAACGTCCGTCAGTAGACGCAATAGACATATGAAAACAATGCAGATCCGGATCAGATGTACAATTATTAAACGGCGTCTGATGATGGTCTACATGTATGTAGACGGTATCTGAGACGGCGCAGACCAGGACAAGACGTTGCGCAATGACGCGGCGTCTGATCAGGGTCTTATCGCCAACAGTGGTGTTTTTTTAACCCTAGTCTGAACAGGTTCGGGGGATATAGCGATCAGCGTGGTGTCATTCACCCAACCGTCTGTATAACAAAAGCAGAACACAAAGGTGCAAACAGTGCAGATTTGAATCAGACGCCATACAATTATTATATGGCGTCTGGATAGGGTCTACAAGTTTGTAGACGGAATATACAACGGCACAGACCCAGACCAGACGCTGTACAATGATCATGCGGCGTCTGATCATGGTCTGACCGCCACCGGTGCGTTTTATTTTTATCCCCTGACCAAATAGGTTCGGGGATATAACTATCAGCCTGGCGTCCGTCCGTCCGTCCGCAAACAAAATTATGAGTCTGGCGTCTGTTCACATGTCCGTCCGTTCGTCTGTAGACACAACAGACAGATGCAAGCAATGCAGATAAGAATCAGACCTGTACAATTATTAAACGGCGTCTGATGAGGGTCTACAGGTTTGTAGACGGCATATGGGTCGGCGCAGACCTGGACAAGACGCTACACAACAATAATGCGGCGTCTGATCAGGGACTTATTGCCGACGGTGGTGTTTTTATCCCTCGTCTGAACATGTTCGGGGGATATAGCGATCAGCCTGGCGTCATCCACTCAACCGTCTGTATAACAATAGACAGAACACAAAGGTGCAAACAGTGCAGATTTGAATCAGACGCCATACAATGATTATAAGGCGTCTGGATAGGGTCTACAGGTTTGAAGATGGCATATGTGACGACACAGACCATGCGACGTCTGATCATGGTCTGACCGCTGCCGGTGCGTTTTTTTTTTTATCCCCTGACCAAATAGGTTCGGGGATATAACAATCAGCCTGGGGTCCGTCCGTCCGCAAACAAAATTGAGACTGGCGTCCGTTCACATGTCCGTCCGTCCGTCCGTAGACACAACAGACAGATGCAAGCAATGCAGATTCGAATCAGACTTTAACAATTATTAAACGGCGTCTGATGAGGGTCTACAGGTTTGTAGACGGCATATGGGTCGGCGCAGACCCGGACAAGATGCTGCACAAAGGTAATGCGGCGTCTGATCAGGGACTCATTGCCGACGGTGGTGTTTTTTATCCCTCGTCTGAACATGTTCGGGGGATATAGCGATCAACCTGGCATCATCCACCCGTCTGTGTGTATAACTATAGACGGAACACAAAGGTGCAAACAGCGCAGTTCGGGATCAGAGCCCAGAAAATTATTATAAGGCATCCGATCAGGGTCTACAGGATTGTAGATGGCACAGACCCAGACCAGTAGCTATCAACCTGACGTCATCCACCCGTTAGTCTGTATGACAATAGACAGAACACAAAGGTGCAAACAGTGCAGATCGGTATCAGAGCCCAGACAAATATTATAAGGCGTCTGATCTGGGTCTACAGGGTTGTAGACAGCACATGCGATGGCACAGACCCAGACCAGACGCTGTACAATGACCATGCGCATCAGATGTCATTGCACCTCAGTGTTGGGTAAAAGTCCCACCGAATTGGAAGCAATATCTCCAAAATGTCCTAAATAGTGTTGATGGGGATGTTATACCTCTAATCAAACAAACAAATCTTATTTATAAAAAAAAAAAAAAAAATACAGAGACGGCTCTTTGGGGTGAGCTGGCTATGGGCTGGTTGATACAGTTATTAAAAAAAAAAAAAAAGGTAAAGTTGGGGATGGGGGTTCAAAAAAGGATAGATAGGCTGTAATAGTTATTTTAATCTTATGCAAAAGTACTGATTTTTCATAAACAAAACACACCTATGTGTCACAGCACATTCTTTAATTTCTCCAAAATGGCTACTTTTCCATTGAAAACTTTTATATTTTTCTTATTTATACTCAGAACATAGGTTGTGGGTGCCGATTGAGGCAGTTCTAACGAGTACCCACAACCTTGGTCTTGGTGCAGAAATAAGTAAAATAATGTATACCGGGTTCAGATAGATGTTCATTTCACAGACTTATGAACATGATCTTATTTCTGCATAAAAAGTATGTTATGGAAACTTGTTGGAAGACCCTCAGTGACATGCCCTAATGATTACCTACAAATACGTTTTTGTGCGGAAATAAGAAAAATAATACGTGGATACCCCCTCTTTTCTGGGGCTATGGTGGTTAAAAATTCTTTCTCTGACCAACCCAAAACAGAAATTTTTGCTAACGAAAATATTTTGCTTACTTTGACACTTCATATTTTCAAAACGCAAAGAGAAACTATAATAAATTTAGTACCATTGGAAAGAAAATTTAATTTCCTAGAAACTTTACATTTACATAAATATTGTCAAATGTACAGAAAATACTAAAATAATCATTTTTGTAACATAAGGGTGAAAATCACACAAAAATGCCAATATCTCTGTTCAGATAAGACTGTCAGGCCTATCAGCCAGATATGGACTATTGGTTATTGATTTACCTATATCAGTGTTCTGTTAAGATGCTGTATTGGATAATTTTCTGAGTGGTAAAGGGTTAAGGTAGTCTTATTCTAGACGTGACCCTTCCTAGTGAAGAAAACACCAAAGTAGTCTGTCTATTCATTATAGATGTATATTTCACAAAAGTGTGCAGCTGTCTACATTTGATACTCCAATGACATTTGTCATAATATTGACTTCATGTCAGTGGTTATGTCTTTTCTGTTACATTCCTGAAAGGGAACCACCCAAATATCTAGGCAAAGCATAAAGGCTATCACCCAGGTGAAATATTTTCAATTAGGAAACTATCACATGGGCCCCCCTCAAGCGATTTGGGTACTTATCGCCTATGCGAGCAGTGAAGGTTCAGGCGAGCCTGCGCATCTGCCGCATCTGCGCAGTCTCGCCAGAACCTTGGCTGCTCGCTCATACAAGCAGTGAATCAAGAGGAACCTTCAGACAGAAAGCCATATCCCTGGCCCCTCTGAATAGCTGGGCATGTGCAGTTAAAATTTGTCATGACGGAATGCTCGAAGACACAAATTCGCTTGGCAGGGCTCAAATAAGGAATGAGCGTCTTTAGATGGCTTGAAAGCTATCATTGTCTCATCAGATCAGCACTCTTATCAGACTGTACAGATGCTCAAGCCAACCTGAGTTAGCTGGTCACACAAGTGGTCCTGTAGGTTTTGTCATGCACTGGCTCAAATTTCATGTGAAGTGGATTCTGTTTCTTTTTTATTTCCTTTTTTTCCTTTTTTATCTTTAATTTGTTTTGTTCTTGTGACATACGCATACATCAAAGACTACCCTGGGCCTTATGATTATTAGGCTATATTCTGACTGAGTGAGCTTGAGGTAGCTTCATGCAAGTAGTCATGTCTCTAGCCCTGTTAGTTTACTGGGCATGCTGGCCTAAGCCCTTGTTCATGTGATAAGTAGCCTGGCTCCATATGCAATAACTACAGTATTTCGTCAATTGCTGATACTTCAATAAAATTTCAATTTGAATTACAGTATACAATCATCTGAAATTCATTCATTATGGACAAAGGTACATACAAGTATCAATCTTACTGTAATGAGTAAATATCCAGTGTATTCTACCTACCCGTAAGGCAGCTCCATATTTAGCCAGAATCTTGACATTAAGTTCCAGTAGTCTGTCAAGTGAATCATATAACCTTAGCTTAACCTTGTAGTTTGTTGTACCAGGTGGTATGTGCAGTTCCCGACAGCGAGGAAAGTTCTCCAGATGAATACCCAGTTCTATGTTGTTATCCAGATCAGCCTGCAAAGACACCGTAATGATCCTAAGTACTGGAACAGACAGGCCTAAGCAAACAGTGCAGACCCAGATCAGACTGTTCCTAAAATCTGGGTATACACTGTTTGCCATTCTATCTACTTGTTGGATTGTGGAAGAATTTTGTTAAAATTTTAGGAGAATTACAGGAAGTCCTCAAGGTGTCCAAATTTTTTAGGATTTTTATAGTACCAATGGTTCAAATATTAGCAAAATCCATCGAGTCAGAATTTTAGGTTTTTTATGGTAAGTCAAAGCACTCGCAACATCAAAGCACTCACAACAATGGTGGGACATTTGTCTCTGAGTATAGGCTGTAAAAATGGTCATGATCAGGTCTAAGACTGTTTTGTTTCACCCTCGAATTCTTGTACTTAAGGCAAACAGTGTAGACCCTGATTGGACACCGCATCATGCTTTGTCTGATCTGGGGTTACACTGTTTGCCAATGTCTCAGTATATGAGCATAGTCCATGTTTTACAGATAACCATCTATACAGAGCATTTTTGATGTCACACCGACAAGAATGGCATGCCCTGGTCAGCAGTTAAATTTAGTCACATGGAAAAACACAGGTGGGAAGCTTCTGTAGTTAGTAACTTTGGGTTAAAATCTAAGGGAGCTGGCCAAAAGTTACCATGTCAGTTAAGTAAAGGTGGAGCTGTATAAAACTTTGAATCAATATTTTATCAACTGTTTAACTGTAGAATTAAAATTGAAAACATAATCTATACATTTTTGTTTGGATCTAACATGGTTATTTAACTAACATGATTTCTGCTTTGAAGTCCAACAATAGTATCATGAAGAGGTTGTGGTGTACTAGGAATTGTTAGATTTGGTTTAATAGTTCTTGAGAAACAAACTTGAACATTAGAATGAACGCTAAGGTGGTCAAAATAATTCACAAAGTCAGTAAACCATGAAATGTAGGTCAAGGTCAAATATGGATGCCTGCATTAAAATTGTCATCCCAGGATGCAAGTCTGTACAAAGCAGCATTAATGAAGGTCTGATAGTTCTTGACATAATGGACTTGAAAATTAGGGTGAATGCTATGGTGGTCGCAATAATTCACAAAAGCCAGTGAACCATGAAATGCAGGTCAAGTATGGATGCTTGCATTTGAATTGTCATCCCTAGATGCAAGTCTGTATGAAGTATCATTAATGAAGCTTTTATAGTTCATAAGAAAAGGACTTGAACATTAGGGTGAACACTAGGGTGGCCGCAAAAATTCCCTAAGTCAGTGAACCATAACATATAGGTCAAGGTTAAATATGGATGCTTGCATTAAAATTGTCATCCCTAGATGCAAGTCTGTATGAAGTGGCATTAATGAAGGTCTAATAGTTCTTGAGAAAAGGACTCGAACATTAGGGTGAACATTAGGGTGGTCGCAAATTTTTACGGCTTGACAAACTACACACACAAAAATTCTGACTCCAATATTGCGCAATGCTAAGCAGGCGCGAAAAAATCATGGAACCAAAATGGCTAAAAATTGGGGAGAAATGTAGCATATTGAAGTATTCATCACGTTATTGAAGTATTCAGCACGTTGAAGGTCAACCAATTTTATATGTGGAACCCGAATCAGGTCATCGGCAAACAGTGCAGGATCGGCAAACAGTGCTGGGCCAGATGCAGCAGCTGATCAGGGCCTTCAATGTTTGCCAAAAGCTGGTTCATTTTATGAAAAAAAAATTCTCAAACAAAACAACTTGACACCCCTAGATTTTGAAATGGACTCCTGCTATATACAGTGAGGCAGATTCTATTCAGTTTGTTTGTATTGGGATTTAACTGCCCAGTCAACACTGCTTTAGGTCATTTTTGTGCCGGTCCGTTTTACCTATCCACACTTTTCCTGGGAAGGCTTATAGGTAAGCAGTTAACCAGTACAGTGCACATTCTTTCACCAGAAACTGACAACCCCCCTTCTTGAATCAGCTGGAGAGAATGACCGTAATAAAGATTTCATGATCGATTCAAGGGTTAAGTAAGTGTTATAAATTTCTTACAGCATGTAACTGAGCCTCCTGGCCTGCCTTCACTGCACCACAGATTTCTGTCCCCTTGAAATAGTAGGTCATCTCTACTGGTAGTAGGTTCACCATAGTAACTGTTGGCATAATGAACAAAGTATGGCCAGGCAGTGGATGCATGCGAGACTGCGTACTGTCGTGAGGGTACAGTTCTCGACGTATTGTCACACAATACCTGGACAGAAAATAGCATATTGTTAACAAGTTTGTGCAATAGACACCCCTGTAACCCCAATTTATATAGAGAACAGTTGGGTTTCCAGAGGTGCAAACTATTTGCCTTATTTTCACTCAAAAACACAAATTATTGGTACTTGTTAGAACTGATTCAATGAGGTAAGAAAGACACTATCTAGCACACAGATTTAATAATATCATAATGTTGTGTTTTCTGTAGAGCTTGTGCCATTATGTCACAGACAAGGCAGCTTTCCTGCTCAGATCAGAAAGTGCTGTTTGTCCTGCTTTTAAATTTTTTAGCTAACAATTTTTTTTGAGCTTGAATTATTTAAAATCTCAGGCCTGCTCAGGATTACTGAGATACTGCAGTTTAAATATGTTGATGATAAGGAATGACAAAGATGAGAGACAGAAGCTTGCTACCATATTTACGGTAGACATTCCAATAGAGGCTGAAGCAAACAGTATAGATCCAGATGAGATGCCACAGAATGTGGCATCTCATCTGGGTCTGCACTGTTAGCCACTCATCCAGCCTGTTTCAGACAAAACACCAGGTACACCCAGACATTGTTATAGCACAATTCCATACAGCACAATTGGGATATAGCACAGTTTTGCTTTGGACCCCATATTTTTCCCAACCAACATCCAAGAAAATATAATCCAAGGTTTCTATCAAGTTTCAAGCACAACAATTTTGCTAAGGCCTGCCTGTCCCAATACTTAGGATCAGTATGGTAGTTTCAAAGATGTTGAAGCAAATGAAGCTTAATTGTACATGCAATGTTATAAGTAAAGTAAAACTTTGTTACTTTGGTTGTTTGGTTCGAGTTAAACTGCCCAGTCAACACTATATAGGTCATATAAATTTTTGGTTTTATGGCCCTTTCAAGATTATTTCACTCATATCTGGCTGATCCTTAATCAGGGGTGGGCGAAAACCGGAGTACCCAGAGAAAAACCACCTGCCCTTCCGTTGCAGAACTAGACATCTCGTATACCTGACCCAGGCTCAAACCCACAGTGGTGAGAGACCTAATGATTAAGAGACAGCGCTCTTATCCACTAGGCTATGGAGGCCCGTTAGTTTATATCGAACTAGTAAGTTTACCTAACTATAGTTTTATTGGACAGGCTTATACATAAGTGGATAACCAGTATGATGCACATTATTTCTCCATGCACTGACAACTGCCCTTTTAGAATGACGATAACATGTACACTTCATGTAAAAACCTGAAGCAAATCAAAGTTTCTTATATTTCCCAACCTATCGTACATGTACACTTCAGGTACAACCATGAAGAAAGCATGACTACTGACACTCCAGAGGCTCTTATACGTGAACACTTCTAACTAACCTGAAGCAAACAGAAGTTCCTAACATTTTACAAGCTCTGGTTCATGAATGCTTAATGTACAAATGTGAAACAAGCAGCAGTTCCTGGTATTTCACAAACTCTTATACATGAACACTTCATGTAGAACCTGAAGCAAACAGAATTTTCTGACATTTCACAATCCCTTATACATGAACACTTCATATACAAACCTGAAGCAAGCAGCAGTTCCTGACATTTCACAAACTCTATACATGAACACTTCAAGTACAAACCTGAAGCAAGCAGTTCCTGACACTACACAAGCTCTAATACACAAACATTTCATGTACAAACCTGAAGCAAGCAGTTCCTGACACTACACAAGCTCTAATACATGAACACTTCATGTACAAACCTGAAACAAGCAGTTCCTGACACAACACAAGCTCTAATACACAAACACTTCATGTACAAACCTGAAGCAAGTAGAAGTTCCTGATATTTCACAAGCTCTTATACATGAATGCTTCATAACAAACCAGAAGCAAGTAGTTCCTGACACTACACAAGCTCTAATACACGATTACTTCATGTACAAACCTGAAGCAAACAGAAGTTCCAGACATTTCACAAGCTCTTATCATACAAACCTGAAGCAAACAGAGGTTTCTGACATTTCACAAACTCTTATACATTAACACTTCATATACAAACCTGAAACAAGCAGTAGTTCCTGACATTTCATAAACTCTATACATGAATATTTCAAGTACAAACCTGAAGCAAGCAGTTCCTGACACTACACAAGCTCTAATACACAAACATTTCATGTACAAACCTGAAGCAAGCAGTTCCTGACACTACACAAGCTCTAATACACGGACACTTCATGTACAAACCTGAAGCAAGCAGAAGTTCCAGACACTTCACAAGCTCTTATACTGTTGCTTATCTCCCCTGCTTTTCTTACATGCTGCCATTCTATTGGTCGCCTACAATAGCCAACTGGCCAATCAGATGGCTTCACCCACAATTTAGAATTCACAAAGGTCATTGGTATTGGTCTCTGCTGATCCTTCTGAACAGCCATATACTCATAGCGACCTGTCAATCAGAACAGAACAGAATGTATTATCCCTTAAGATGCAAATCTCAACAAAACGTCTGCTTTGTTATTTGTTTGCTATTTAAAATTCACTGTTGCAAACAGTGTTGACCCAGATCAGACTGCTCCTCTAGGAGCAGTCTGATCAGGGTCCATACTGTCTGTCTGTATGCAAAAATATGTTTGAAATATTTGCAAGAATATGAAGCAGACGACACAAACAGATGACCTTTGAGCAAAGTAAAAATGTAAAATCGAGCATGTGTGCTCAGCAACATTCAAATCAGCCTGCCACCCACACAGTCAAGCACATACTGTATTCACTCTATTTACACATCATCCCTTGTGGGTCATTTTGTGTCAGAGAAAGTTAGAAAAGAGAGATACAAGAGCTAGTAGAGGAGATGAAAGTGAAAGACGGAAGAAAGTGGAAAATGAATGGAAGTGTGGAAACTGAAGAAATAACATTCCCATCTACCCTTGCCTGCTGAAAGAACAGCAGGCCTTGCCCAGATGTAAGGCAATATCAGGTGGCTGCTCCAGTGAAGCAAGGTATACAACACCTTTGCCTCACCCAACTGCTCCTTCCTTCAGTAATTCGAACATGGATGGATTGTTCACTATGGCTTATTTAAATCCGCTCTTGAATCCATAGAAAATTCTCCCAAAAGCTCCAGATATCCATATATATAAGACAATTTAGTGGGTTATTTGCTTATTTTGTTTTAAAAACGTATGTTGTGTGCACTCATTAGAATCACCTCAAGGAGGTGATTCTAATGAGTGCACGCAACATACTTTTATTATATAGAAGATCGGAAAGATATCCTGCAGTCACCACCATTATGACTCCTAACCAAGAACAATGAGTAACCCTCATCACAAACAAAGGTATATGAGTTACTGAAGTTTCACAGTACGTTACCTGGTATAATAGGATTTTCCATTCTCAGGTCTATTGGCCCATCAAGCTGGTTACTCACAAGCAGTGCAGAACTTAATGTTATCACTTTGAGGGCACTCCCTTGTTGACGCACATCAAACACTACTCTTGCTGGCTGATCTTCATTCTAAAACAAAATGTGTTTGTGAAACACTGATGCCCCCGGACAGCGCATGTTAAATATGAAAGTAGTATCACTAAGCAATTTTAACAAAGTAGGTCAAGGTCACAAGGTAAAAAATTATGGGATTGTTGGAAAGGTCTTGTGACAAAGAATGCACATGTGAAATATGAAAGCCCTATCACTTACCAATCGAAGGTTATGGCATATGTTAAAGTTTTTAAAAAGTAGGTCAAACGTCAAAAATGTCAATGTCACGAGATCAAAAATTATGGTACCACTGAAAAGGTCTTGTGAAAAAGAATGCACATGTGAAATATGAAAGCCCTATCTCTTATCAATCGAAAGTTATGGACTATGTTAAAGTTTTAAAAAGTAGGTCAAACATCAAGGTCAAGTTCACGTGATCAAAAATTATGGTACCCATAGAAAGGTCTTGTGACAAGGAATGCACATGTGAAATATGAAAGCCCTACCACTTACCAATCGAACGTTATGGCCAATGTTAAAGGTCAAATGTCGAGGTCACGAGGTCAAAAATTATGGTACCACTAGAAAGGTCTTGTGACAAGGAATGCACATGTGAAATATGAAAACCCTATCACTTATCAACCGAAAGTTATGGCCAATGTTAAAGTTTTAAAAAAATTTCAAGGTGAGATAATTCAGCCAAAAATTATAACAGGGTTATGGCCCTTGGTCAGAATGTAGCCCTTGTGATGGTGAATAAGTGTGTGAAGTTTCATGCGGCTAGGTCAAATACTTTTGAAGTTATGATCAAGGTTAAAGTTTTTGTCACGGACAGACAAACAGACAGATTTCAAGGGGAGATAATTCAGCCAAAAATGAAAACAGAGTTATGGCCCTTGGTCAGAATGTATCCCTTGTGATGGCGAATAAGTGTGTGAAGTTTCATGGGGCTAGGTCAAATACTTTTGAAGTTATGATCAAGGTTAAAGTTTTTGTGACGGACAAACAAACAAACAGACAGGGCAAATACTAAATGCCCCCGAATCAAAGATTCTCCGGGGCATAAAAAGGATGTAAATATTTGTAATCTTACTATAAACTTTCAGAATACAAAGTAGTTTTACAGAAAGCCCCTGTAGTTAACTACTGGTATACAATTTTGTTCATACCCATCAAATGAACAAGTTTGTGAAATGAACACCACCTTAAACCCCACTTTCTATAGAGAAAACTAGGGTTTATGGGAGTATACATTATTTTTCTTATTTCTGCTCCAAGACACATAGGTTGTGAGTAATTGTTAGAAGCACCACAATGAGGCAGTTCTAACAAGCAACCACGACCTACATTTTCAGTATAAATAAGAAAATCAAGGATTTGCTTCAGAAAAGCAGCCATTTTCCTGTTATGAAAAAAGCACTATGTGGCACGGGTGTGTTATCATGATCACATGACTATTAAGTGACATCAAAATAAACTATACTTATCTTCAATACGATTGGATGATGGCAATGTTATGACTTCATCAGCACTCTTTGGTTGTTGATAGGATAACTGCATTTCTTCTTTCAGTTTTATTCCTCAAACCAATATATTTTGGTCCAGAGTCAAGCTGTTTTAGTTTGCGTGGACAGTTTACTCTGAATGAGATCTCTCTCTATATATATACAGTGAAATTCCACTAATAAGACCATCTAAAATTAAGACCAATTCTTCCTTGGAAAATGTATAGAAAAAAGTTTCAGTTAGCCTTCTTTTTGTTGTTTACTACACTCTAGAGACCACCTTTGGATCTGTTCAAAAGTGGTACTAAATACCACTTTTGAACAGTCCAAAAGGTGGTCTTAATATAGGAATTTTAATGTATATTGGCTGATCAATGAAGATAGCTCAGTCAGCTTCGATGGCTCAGTGGTTAGAGCGTTCGACTTATGATCGAAAGGTTGTGGGTTTGAATCCGGCCACCGGAGGCGAGGTGTGTCCTTTGGCAAGACACGTTATGACAATGCCCAACTCCATCAAGGTGTAAATGGGTAGCAGTGGTGCAAAAGTCACTGCCTCTTTCTCGTGCCAGTGATAACATCCTGAATTAGTGTTCGAGAGCGATTCAATAAGCTTGGAGCTTTCATTTTTGTTTGATTTGAGGTTTAACGTCCCCGTCAACACTTTATAGGTCATTGTGGAGACGTTGTTTACAACTTTGTGGGACTTTTACCCGACATTGAGATGAAATGACTTCTCAAGCCCTCTCACCCAATGAAACCAATAGTGTTTATAAGCATGGACGGTCCGACTCGCACCGATTTGCCTGGGCAGGCTTAGATCTTCGAAACGGTTTACCAGTACTCGTGTGCTGTCAGTTTTAGCTCTGCGTGGAAGCATCATGCAGCCCAACTATTTGTTCAAGCCCCGATGGGCGGGGGCCCAACCAAAATAAATTAATGTAAACTAATCAATAAAGAGAAATATGAAAAATACTTACAACTTTGATAATGGAATGTTTAGTGATGTCAGGCAATGTATCTCTGAAGTATACTCCAACTTTATCTACAGACACAGGACTAAGCCGCTGCCAGCCATCTACCTTCACAACCAGCTGATTAACTCGCAGATATTGACTTTTCTAAATAACAAAACAGTTATCATCAGCAAGTGTCAACATATAAAGGATCTTTCACGAGTGGTCATTTCATATGAAATTTCTGAAACGAGCCCTTGACGGGTTTCATAAATTTCATATGAAATGACCACGAGTGTAAGATTCTGTTGATCATATGACAATTTTTTCCACAAAAAATGCATGGTTGACATGGATGTCGTCATGACTTTACTTAATCCTGCCAAAGTTTTATTACACATATGGTCATATGATTTTTATTACACCATTTTATCCACTGCTTAACAAGGATTTTAAATATTTATTTATACAATGTTTTGACCTTAAATGGCCTTCATTAGGCATAATAAACAAATCCTTTTAACCCATATATGCCAAGTGGCCGTTTTGGGGGCATTGGCAAACAGTGTATACCCAGTTCAGATGCCACAGGACATGGCATCTGATCTAGGTATACACTGTTTGCTCAAAGTACACACATTTATTTATAACTATCTCAAACAAAACAAACCCAACACCCCTCTAGACACATCCAAACACTACGTCATCACTCAATAATACTATTTGCTGGGACTGACCGGTGGTTGGCAGAAAACGTCTTTGGCCGTTTATCGCCATTGTAAATGCGATGTTATTTTCTCTAAACTTGTATTTTGTTTGGAATCGAAATGACAAAAGTGACCTTTAAACTTTTATAATAGACTTGTCTTGGCTAGTAATTGTTGGTTTCTAGAAGATCTGAGGATTTTTCCATGATTAAATTACCTGTTAAACTTATACAGGTAATGAGGCGGGACGGTCTTATTTGTAATAAAAATGCGCAAAACGAATGACTAACAGCGGAAGACGCATGAATGAGCTCTAAAATTTATTTATCTACTCATTTTAAGTGTAATTCGATCGATTTTCTGTGACAGTCAACTAAAATATGCCCGTACAATTTAACCTATTTACAATGTGTTTATATGGAACCAGGGGCTTTTTGCCAACCACGAAAGATTGTAATCAAAAGGAAAAGTAATTTTGCGCATACGCAATGACAGGTAAACACGATCACGTGTCAAAACATTGGATCCGTCTATAACTAGAAATGGACCACTCCATCAGGTGGGAGATTCCATTGTCTTTAGGGTTAAATCTATTAATAACTTCTTCACAAAATTTTACATAATCTCTGACAATGTGATAATGTTTTCTGATGTTGCCATGTGATAGTACACATTTTACATGGAAAATACAATGTATGTCAAATGATAAAAATTTGATACATAAAAGATAACACAATCTCTAATTTCATCCAGGCAGGCAGTGAAAACTATGTATTTTTATTTTCAATTTCAACCTGTGTTGTGAGTACTTATTTCAACTGTCCCATTGAGACAATTAAAACAAGTACCCACAACATGTTTTATAGGAAGAAAGTAGAAAAAATAACTTATTCTAGCCCTCTGTGTTCCTTTGTAAGTTTGATTCTCCTTTGTAAGTTTTAACTCTCTTTTTAAGTTTCATTTCTGTGGTTGTTTGGTTTTTATGTTTTTGGAGATGTTGCAATGCTGAGTTAGGAAGCCTTCATGTGGACTAAACAAATTGTCTAAATCGCGACGGAAGGGCGAGGATTGTGGCCACATAAAATCGATTTAAACCTCCCAGTGAAATACTTTTCATTGTCCATTCCAGGACCGGTTTTCTGTCGTGGTTTATTTTTGTTACAGTTTGTCTTTGAATGTGTGTTTCGCTTATATCTTTTTGTTTTGGGTAGCTAATTGGGAAAGTAACTGTCCTTTTAGCTTTCTGCTATTGATGTTTTCATTAGGAACTAGTTATTTCATGTTAGTGTTTCTTTCCCTCTGGTGTCTCTGATGGGAGCTCTGGGTTAATTGTATTGATTTCTTCTCATTGCCTTTACTTCTATTTTTTAATACCTTATGTCTTATCTTTTCTCTTCTGTAGAAAGCAAATGCGGCTTCATCATTAGGTGGAACCATCTTCCAATCTGTTGCCTGGATGTATGCGTCATCCATCTTCTGAGCATGCAATGAAGCAGAATTTACACTAGAAGGACTCATTGTCACCGTCAGAAAATGCAGTGGAGATCCTGTCAGGTTACGAACTTTGTAGGGAGTGAACATCTGTTGTCGACGCACAGCACTAGACATAGCACCTTCTTTCTGAGGACTGTAAAAATGATTTTACAAACTCATTAAGGCAGTTCTAAAGACAAACCACAAATTCTGTCTTGGAGCAGGAATAAAAAAGTAATAAATACCAATGTGAACCCATTTTCTCCCCATAAAGTGGGGTTTGAAGGGGGCGATACAGACTTGTTAATGTGATTTATACCAATTATCAGACAGATACAAAGTTATATCCAAGATATGAGGGGTGGGGACATCAAAAAGTTCATAAGCAGGGTAATCAGCCAAGTCAAACACAAAATTTCTCAAGACAATATCACACTAGTTCTCACAGATTGTTTACTTGTCTCAATCTGTTTGTGTAAACCTCAGACATTTTTTCTGTTGATAACCTTGCAGCTGCAATCATCCGTGATGGGAAGGTACCTTCTGACTGCGAACAAAGTTTCATTATCTGTCTCTACAAGAGCAAGGGCGATGCATTAGAACGGGGCAACTACCGTGGTCTCAAGCTGACAGAACAGGTCATGAAAGTCCTGGAGAGGATTGTGGATGGCCTCATTAGGCAGTTGGTGTCCATCAACGATTCCCAGTTTGGCTTCGTCCCAGGAAGAGGCACAACAGACGCAATTTTTGTTGTACGGCAGCTGCAAGAGAAGTATCTGGCGGCCAACAGGGTACTCTACATGGCTTATGTAGACCTGGAGAAGGCATTTGACCAAGTGCCTCGGAAAGTCACTTGGAGTGGATGAGTGGATTGTGAAACTGGTCCAAGGGATGTATGCTAATGCTCGGAGCCGTGTTCCCATTGGTGATGGTTACGGTGAAGATTTCGAGGTGAAGGTGGGTGTTCATCAAGGCTCTGTTCTCAGCCCACTGCTTTTCATCATTGTGCTTGAAGTCTTGTCGTGCAAGTTCCGCTCTGGAGTCCCCTTGGAGGACCTGTATGCTGATGACCTTGTCATCATAGCTGAATCCCTTGAGGAATGTGTCAGGAGGCTCTTAACTAGGAAAGACGCAATTGAGGCGAAAGGGCTGAGAGTGAATGCAGTAAAGACAAAGATCATGATCTGTGGTACAGGTCTGGACCTCTTGCAGAGTACAGGCCAGTTCCCATGCGCTGTATGTCGCACTGGAGTGGGCAGCAACAGTATCTTTTGTAATGGCTGCAAGTTCTGGGTGCACAAGAAATACAGTGGGCTCAAACGCTTGATAGAGGACCCTGATTACAGGTATACACTGTGCCAAGGAACTGCACGCCCCTTAGATGGCAGATCACAGAGGGAAGTCCAAGTCCGATCCGACAAGCTGGAGGCTGTAGCTTCCTTTTGCTACCTTGGTGATATGCTCTCTGCAGCGGGTGGTTGCAACCTTTCAACTACATCACGTGTGAAAACAGCATGGAAGAAATTCAAGGAGTTGCTACCAGTTCTCTCTTCCCACAACCTCTCGTTCAAGACACGTGGCCGTTTGTATAGCTCTTGTGTGCAGAGCACAATGCTCCATGCCAGTGAGACATGGCCATTGACAAAGCCAAACCTCCAACATCTACAGCGAAATGACAGGGCAATGATCAGACAGATCTGCAATGTCAAGCCACAGAACACTGTCACCATCAGGTCCAGTGAGTTACTTGAGCGTCTTGGCATTGAGGATCTGGACCCCATCCTGAAAGAGAGAAGGCTTCCCTGGCATGGACATGTGGAACACTCCAACGGTTCAGTCAAGACTGCCTGTGACATACAGGTAGGTGGAAAGCAGGGGCCAGGAAGGCCCAAGATGCCCTTGAAGCATCTAACAGAAAGAGATTGCAGAGAATGGAAGCTCTCTGCTATTGATCCTCATGATAGACAAGCCTGGAGATCTGGTGTAAGATCTGCCATGCGTGCAGCAAGCCAGCTACCTGGAAGGGGGCCGACTTATTTGGACGTTGCCCCTGTACCTCACGTTAATCAAAAATCCGTAGATGATGATGATGATGATGAACCATCAAAAATGATGGAAAACCAAATTGTTTTTTTAAAAGACCAACTTGTCAAGAATAAAGAGATACCCTTTTCACTGCTGAAGCTATGGTTGCAGTACCTACCAAACCATCACAATAAAAAATCTGAGAAATGAAGACAAATCTAAACCCCTCTTTATATAAAGAAAAGTGGGGTTTATGGGGGTATACATTGTCGGCCTTATTTTAACTCGAAAACATACTGTTACAGGCTGGCTATCTCCTGCCAGACTGTGAATGAATGTGGTTTGACGTGTCACCAGTACTGATGCTGACCACTGTTAGCTTGACAGCCCCAGGGTAGCGGAGAGCTTCCTGGTCGATTCTCAGCGACAAGATGGATAAAAAGAACTAACAAAAACGGACTCCGACTTAAGATTAATTCCGAGTGACCTTAAATGACTGATCAAACTAAAGGACAGAAATGAGAACAAAGCATGACTGAAGTTTGCTGGATTTAATGCTTATCTATTTATTTACAGTACTCGCAGTACTTTGATTATTGCAAAACTTCACAAAATAAACGTTAACAATTGTAAAAATAATAAAGCTCACAAAACATCATGAAAGGTATAAAGATTGGTAGCATGGGGTATGAAATGACTAGATATGGTCAGAAATCACTTGCACTCGTGGCTACGCCAGGATCAGCACCAACAAAACATGCGAAATGTGTGAAAAAACATGTAAACACTATGCATTCTACCTAAGTTTATGAAAGCTTGAATAAACTATGAATTATGAATAAAATAGAAGGTTCGGCCTTTGGTTTGTTTGTCTATTTCATTTTTAGTGCTAAAAGTTTTGGAAACCGAAAAAAAAAAAAAAAACCAAGATAAGCCAAAATTTAAATAAAATGAAGACGAGCCTGAAAAAAACACGTCTGCTCAAAAAGCCGTTCAAGATTGGAGTCCTCGCAGCATCCTACAGTCGTCACTTATATATCCTACAGCCCCTACACCCTACATTCCTACATCCGACAGGAAAATAGAGTGTAGGCCTACAGCTCCTACAGTTGAAAACAATGTAGGAACTGCAGTAGCACGTGATCCTACACTGTAACGTCATGTATGATGCTGTAGGAAACGAAAACCCGGCGCCATTACACATTAAAATTTCATAGGGCTGTCGCATAAAAAGCGAAATATCTAGGTAAATCGGAATTATACTAAACATAAGAACCTTGCGAAAAGAAAGCTTAATGAATTCTCTAAATGACCCTTACAGTTACGAAATAATCAAAACTCGGGAATTATGGTTAATTCTGGCGTGAATCTGGTTATTTGTGTTTGACAGATGGAACTGTTGACACTTCGTCTGCCGTAGCCTCGCTTTCGCACACAGTCTTGTACTTTCACACAAAACCAATACACGCTTGTCATGTAAACAAAAATGAAAGTGAAACCGGGACGATTTTGTTATAAAATGTGAGCTAAACAGAGGTTACGAACGACAGCATTGTGCAGGAAGGTTAACAATAAGTTCATAAAAACAATGGAATACATGGACTTGCATGACTGATGAAATTGTGAAAGCACACAGTAAAAACGTCCCGACAGGTAAGCAGATAATCATGCGATCCGGTCGTACGTGGATTCGTACATAGAAGCCAAAGCATAACATTACCCCCCTCCAATCTCGTTTAAGTTCCGACAAACGAGCTCGGAAACAGGTAAGTATGGCAATTAAGATTCGAAATCCAGTTTTTTCCAAATCGCATGATGACAGTTTACTGAATTAATAATGATTTGTTTGAAAACCTGGTGTCAGAGGTGGATTAGATGTAAATCCAACGTAAAAAAAAGGTTCAATGACGATGCAGTTCTGCATCTTACAATCATTGAACTTAAGAATTAATTTGACATTCTACATTACCTTTACAAATAACAACTATCCTAAATATTTGAGCTTTAAGTGAAAGATGAAATGAGTTGAAATTGAATTAGAACCTTAAATGAAATGAATGACATTAATTTGCGCCATGAAATTTCCGAATATTGATGGCATATGATAAATGACTAGAAATATGAGACTTGGTCAAGTTAGATCTAAAAATCTGTATGGTACAAATGATCGTTAAATTCATCCTCCCTATTGCATACCACACGGCACTCAATCTCACCCTTACCTTTAAACCCTAAAATTTAACTTACGTACCCACTCTCCTTTCTCACTCGCTCTCTCTCACTCTCTACCCAACTCTCTTACTGGAAAATCCCCATGCTACCTGATTAATTATTGATATGTATTTTTGTCTTCATTCAGTGCCTGGATGTTTTCTTGCTCCCTTCGCTGACTGTGTTTTTGGTATATACCCGTCCTTGGGTGGATTTTGGTCGGTTAGCATTCTCCTTCTCGGCTTCCTCCTCCTCCTTGTCTTCCCGTTTCCTTCTCTCCTCTCGCTCAACCCGATCTGACTCTCTCCTTCTTGCTTCAGCCCTCCTATCTTCGTCTCTCCTTCTATTCCATTCTTTCCTCCATTCGTCCTCCCATCTGTCCTCAAACGCCCTTCTCCTCTCTTCTCTCCTCCTGTTGTCTCTGTTTAAATCCTCTACCGCTCCTCTAAGCCTTCCCACTGCATCAACCAGTTTACTTTGCACGCAGCTACTATCAATAATGGCTTTCATCATCCTCTCCTGTACCTCCCGGCTCCTCTCCATTTCGTTTAGTGCTTTGCCTACCATATCTACAAGCGCCCGCTCACTGCACTCACGGGTGTTGACAGGCAAACTTTCTCCTCTGGGCTTTTTGCTTTCCTGTCCCTCATCCTGGGTCTCCCTGGTCCTCTTGGTTGGTGTCGCTATTGACATGTTGTCATCAGCCAGGTCTAGGATATCCCCCTCCCTTGGAATAGGGCTCTCTGTCTCGTTGCCAGGGTTACTACTATCGATCGGGGTAGGGACGTAGACAGGGTAGGTAACTTGCTCCTCCACTGGCACATTTTCACATACAGGCACGCTCAGCCCCCGATCTTGGTTTGCTGTAAAATCTGCGCAACCGCCCTCATATTCCAAAGCACATTCAACTGTCTTCTCTGGGGCTCTAATGGATAATCCCCGAGGTTGCTCGACACCCATTGGTTCCTGTACTGCACCGAGGTCAGCAGGCTTCCCTGCTCCCTGAGGCTCCTGCACTATTCCTGCTATGGACTGCAGAAGTGCATTGAGCTGCCTGACTAGTTCCGGTTGTTCAGATATCAACGGCGTTCCTTCCTGTTGGAGTGTACCTTTCATGGCAGGTGTAGGAGTTGACAGACTAGGGGGTTCACGTCCCGTTGGCAAAGGCGAGCTGACGACTACCTGTGGCGTCCGACTTGGCCCCATTGTAGCTTCTGCAGTTGATGGTGGAATTGGTCTAAATGCTGAGGGGGTTGTCAGATTGATGGGAACTACTGTGGAGGTGACGGGCAGGGCTGAACCGTCATCAACAACTCCAAGGAAATGCAGGAGGCTCACTAGCGGGGACAAGCTCTTGAAGTCTTCAGGTCCAAACACGTGTGGCCTTTGACTCTCCACCAGATAGGGAAAATGGTTGGTCACCTTCTTCTTCGCAGCCACCGTAATATGCCGAGTGTAATTCTCGATGTGGTGAAATATCTGCTCCCGTTTCAAGCACATGAAACCACAAAGAGTACACCTGAAGGGGATCTCGTCCTCCACCATGTGTTTTCTCATAACATGATCCTCCATACGACATTTTATGTTTATGGTTCCAGTCCCGTTCTTCTGGAGACACCGCACACACTGGTAAGCCACTCCTCTATGTCGGGCCTTCTCAATCCTCTCCGGATCGAAGCCTGCCGCCACTAGACTGTTAATGAACTGCTCCATGGCTGCTGAAGTAGACAAGACAGATTATTAAGCTCAATATTCGGGTTTGGCTATCGCAGCGCAATGCAAGTGACTTTCTGACCTTTACCCTATGAAGCCATTATATACCTTAGATGGGCAATTTACCTTTCTCAGACATTCACAATAAATTCGAAAGTATTCGCAGAGCCTTTTCAGCTGCATACTCTCTTGCAGGGTTCGTCTTCTAACACTCCTCTTCATTCTTCTTCATCTGTTCCCGCTTCATGCCGATTACAAACTGCCGAAATGCCCGTTCTTTGCATCCGTTTTATCTATAAGGTCACCGTTCAAAGTAGAAATCTGGATCAAAACTGTTTACTATTATATGCCGTTCGAGCTCCTTCTCATCTATCATATTAGCTTACCTCATCTTTTTCCCGAAAAGCAACTCCGTACTGTGTTAGAAACATCTAATTACCCGCGTCTTAGCTTACCAACTCCTGCTCCCCAAAGCTCTGCTTACACCTAACGTCTGTTAGTATCGCCCTGCGTACGTTCGAGACTTCGTCTTAACATCTTTTGTGTCCTTTTGCCTCTACTTCCTTCTCAACTCAGTTAATACACCCCCCCCCCCCCCCCCTTTTAATAGGTTTACTATAATTTTTGTTTCACTATCACACTACCACTCACATTTCCTTCAATAATGAATTTGTGGGTCACGATAACTAGCATGAGGTTCTGTTTGCTCCCTGTGGTTTCAGATCCAAAAGCCGCTTCCTGGCCTTCTTGACCCATGATGGGGGACTTACACCTTCATAGAGTTTCAGCTTGTTATGATGTACCGGTCTCTCCGTGCCACTGCTGTCTAGCTGTATTACAAAGCTTACCTCTGACAACTTCCTCTTAATGAGAAAAGGTCCTTCATATTTGAACTCTAATTTTGGTGCTATACCCACCTTTCTTGACTCCATTAGGCACCATACAACGTCCCCTTCTTTGTATGGATGAAAAGCGACTTTCACATCATAGAGCTCCTTACTCCTTTTTGCTGCAGCAGACATATACTTACGGGCTATCTCATGGGCTTGTCGCATTCTTGTCCTTAACATATCCACATAGTCACCATATGTTGCTATCTCATCACCATTAGAGCCAATTGTTCTACCAAAGACCAGCTCTCCTGGTAATCTTACCTCTCTGCCCATAGTAAGTAGGTTTGGTGTCATTTTAGTTGACTCGTTTGGTGTTGCCCGATAAGCGCCTGCCAGGCACCCCAAATAGCGATCCCATTCTGTCTGTTCGCCAGAGAGATATGCCTTGATCATCCTCAACAGGGTTCTGTTGAAGCGTTCAGCTTGTCCATTGCCCTTTGGGTTTCTAACGCTCGTTCTAGTTTTGCGGACCTCTAACATCCTGCAAAGTTCTTTGAAAACCCTACTTTCGTAGGTCCTACCTTGGTCGCTATGTATTGCTAAAGGGCACCCCCACCTGGAGATCACCTCATTTAAGAGTTTATCTGCGCATACCTCAGCTGTCATATCCGGCACAGTGATGATCTCAACATTCTTAGTGAAGTGATCGGTAAACAAGAGAATATACCTGTTTCCTCTGTCTGTAATGGGGAGTGGGCCCAGATAGTCCGTAGACACACAATCTCCCGGTGCTCCTACTTGAAGACTTCCCATAGGTGCTCGCGGAATTTTTGTCGCCTTTTTATCGACAGCACACGTATCACACCTTTTCACATACATACCTATGTCTTCCTTGAGACCATACCAGTAAAAACGTTGCATTGTCTTCTCTCTTGTCTTCTTTAAGCCTAGGTGACCGGACACCAGTGAATCGTGCATCTGAAAAAGTATGTCTTGCCTCATGCCGGACGGCACGATGAATTGAATATACTCACCAGTCCCATCGGCCTTTATGAACTTCTTGCATAGAAGGCCGTCCTGAAGCACCAAAGAGTCCAATAAGATCCAGTAATGCCTGGAGGCTGGGCTCTTCATAGTCATTTCCTGGCTACTGGGTTTTTTGCCAGCAGTCATAGCTGCGAGGATTGGACCTACATCTGGATCATCTTCTTGCATCTTCCTCAACTCTAACAGGGACCTATTCTGGAACCAGGATGCAACATATACACCGTGAGCTTCCCTCTTGGACGCTTCAGCTCCTGTTGATGTTCCGGGGACGGACTCTTTCTCGTCACCTACACTCTTTACTGACTGGACGGCTTCGGCTTTTGAAGAGGCCTGCACATTTCCGAAGTCTCTGGCCAATCTCTCTTTGTAAAGTCGTTCATGCACCATATCTTGAGCCCGTTTGATGCATTTCTTGCACGGGCCGCACTTCAACGGTTCCAAAGTATCCCGTTCGGCACAGCTACAAGCCCTAGGATCCTGACAGCGTGAAAGTGCATCACAGTTGCTCTGATTTTTCCCTGGTCTATATTGAATCGAAAAGTCATACTGACTCAATATCTCTATCCACCTAGCTATTTTGCCGCGGGGCTCCTTTAAGCTGAAGAGCCAAACTAGGCTTTGGTGGTCACTCCTAACTATAAATCTCCGCCCCAGAAGATATTGGCGAAAATATTCAATGAAGTAGCGCACAGCTAACAGTTCTTTCTCTGTAATGCAGTAGTTTGACTCTGCTCGGTTGAGTGCTCTGCTTGCATAGGCGATTACCTTTTCCTTACCCTGTTGAACTTGATGTAACACACCCCCGATGCCTACATCTGACGCGTCGACGTCAAGGATAAAGTCTCCCCCTTCATTGAGTGGGTATCCCATTACATCGCTGCTAACAAGCGCTTTCTTCAGTGTTGTAAAGGCTGTGTCACAAGCTTCATCCCAAATAAACCTTTTGCCTTTCTTAGTCAGCTCCACCATCGGCCTAGCAATGGAAGCAAAACCTTCTATGTACCGCCTGTAGTAGGATCCCATGGCTACAAATTGACGTATTTGCTTGGCACTCTTTGGCTTCGGCCAGTCTAGTATCTTCGCAATGTTAGTTGGACAGGGCTTCACTCCCTCTCTGGAAACTACATGTCCCAGAAATACCACTTCTGTCTGTAAGAGATGACTCTTTTCTGGTTTCAGTTTCAGACCCGCCTGACGGATTCTGTCTAGGACTTGTTCCACCCTCTTCATGTGCTGATCTAGGTCTTTTCCAAATACTATTATATCATCTATATAAATAAGACATGTCACCCACTGAAGGCCTTGCAGTGCCAACTCCATAGTTCTTTGAAAAGTTGACGCCGATTTGTTCATTCCAAATGGCATCCGTAACATTTCGAAGTGGCCGTATTTGCAAACAAAAGCTGTCTTAGGGATGTCAGTTTTTTTGACAGGTATCTGGAAATAACCACTCGTGAGGTCAAATGTACTAAACAAACTTGACCCGGCCACCGAATCAAGACAGTCTTGTATTCTGGGGAGCGGGAAAGCTTCCGGTTTTACAAGCTGGTTAACTTTTCTGTAATCCACACATGGGCGAACGCCTCCATCTTTCTTGGCAACCAGGACAATAGGGCTTGCCCATGGAGAAACGCTTTCACGTATGACTCCTTTTGCTCTCAAATCCTCGATCGCCTGTTTCTCAGCCTCTGCATGCGCTAAAGGGACTCTCCTAGGTGGCTGTTTGATGGGAGCCGATTCCCCGGTGGGAATAGCATGTTCTGACAGACTTGTCAGGCCTAAGTCCCACTCATCACGAGAGAAGGTGTCTTGAAAGCGAATAAGCAGATTTGCCACTCGTTCTTCCTGTAACATTTAGGCTGGCTGTTGCCCTTTTATAGAGGTCGGCAAGATGACCCGGTACCTCCGTTTTTGGATCTAGCTGTAACGTTTGTCGAATAGGCTCTGCCTCTAATCCGGAATCTTGCACGTGGAAAGATACTCTCCTTGCTCGAGCATAATTTTCTTCTTCTTCTTGATTCTCTTGTTCGACTATTAGCTTCGGGGGTCCCTCAATGGGTTCTGCTTGACCTACAACCGCATCTTGCTTAATAGATACAGCTGTTGGAAAGGGGTTGAGCAGCCGCACCTTACCTGTGCATGACCTATTAATATTGGTGAGCGATGGTGCCATCTGAAGTGGATAGGTAGCCCTGAAATGCTCCGCAGGCTCAATAATGTAGTCTTGCTCTGCGGAAAAATCGTCATATTCTCGCCGCTCTATAAACACATCAACGACAGCTTCACTCTGAGGTGGTATAACAAAGTGATCAGCCGCTGTTACCCTTCTTATTCTATTATTGACACCAATCTGTATGATAGGGACTTCCTGCTTATCTATTATCACTATACCTCTACTCATCAAGAGATCTGTAGGACCATTACTACTGCTTTGTAGGACGTCTACCCCTAACAAACCATCATCATCTATGTCTGCAACTATTGCTTCTATTTTCAAACTGACCGTACCTAGCTGTATAGTAAACTCACCTTTACCCAAGTCTTTAATGGTGGTTCCACCTGCACCAATCAGCTTTGATGCTTTGCCAAGCTCTGGTCTGTCTTCTAGTCTCATCGACTCATAAACTCTTTTGGAAAGGACAGTTTTTGATGCTCCCGTATCAGCTGTAAAGAGGATGGGGTAACCTTGCACCGTTCCTCTGACGTAAATACCATCCGGGAGCCTGCTCACATGTTTAATAGATTTTACAGTTTCATCCTGCCTACATTTGTTTTCTTCATGGCCATTTTTGTCTGAACAGGCGTCTCTGCGGCCACCAGAGACGGCCTTTCCTAGTTTAAATGAGCGTTATTGTTTCTATCAGCCCTCCCCTGACTGGCTGGCTGTCTGGTCCCCACGTTACTCGTGCTTTGCGCTCGCAACTTTTCTGGACAATTTCTAGATATGTGACCTCTGTTATTGCAGGCATAGCAGACTATTCTACTGTCAGAACTTACCCCAGCAGCTTTTCTCTGGTGAATAAAAGCCTCTGAATTTCTCTTCTGTAAATCTTCCACTTTGTCTGTAAGGGCTTTTACCATATCCTTTAGCTCTAACATGGTACTCCCCTGACTTGTAGATTGAGTTTGGCTATGGTCAAATTTTTGCTCACCTTTCAAATTAAGTTTTTTCTGATACGTCTCTCCATTAGCAGGCAACCTCATTGCATATTCACATTCATCAAGGTCTTCACCTTGTTCTTCTTGACTATTTTCTATGTCACTTACCTGACTCGCTCTTCTAGCAAACCTCTTTGACTTTTTGTCCACATATGTGTCAGAGTAGTTTCTTCGTCTAGTCTGGATAAAATTTACCACATAGTAAACCGCCTCATCTATGTCCTCCGGTTCCTTATGATATTCTACCTCAAACCTGGCATCATGATCTTTTAATCCATCCAAAAATCGTCTTACCAAATCCTCTTGTCTAGTTTTACAATCTCTGCTCTTATATGCTTTTGAGTAAAGTCTCTTAAGCTCAGCAGCATACTCTTCAGCAGTCTCATCATGCTTTTGTACACGCTGGCTAAACTTCGCGGCATAGGTTTTCTCTGTCTCAATTGTATGGAACCGACTATTTAGCTCTTTTATGAGCTGGGGATAGCAAGATATCACAGCTTGTGAAAGCTGATTAAATACAAAATCACCAGCCTTACCTTGTAGCCTTGGCAGGATATTGTCCAACTTTGCTTCATTGTCCCAATTTCGTCGCCTTGCCACTGATTCAAATCTGTTTATCCAAACCTTCCACTCTTCTTTCCCGTTAAACGGAGGCAATTTGGCTTCTACTGACTGTGAACTGTAAGACTGGCTTACCTGATTTCGTCTTGGGTAAAACCTATCTCTGTAGGTGTTAGGCAAGGTGGAATGCTCAGTCCCCCTCTGTTGCTGCATTTCATTAAAATCATCTGATTGATGAAATACGCGCAAATTGGGGTCAAATGCTTGACGCTGGCCCCTATTACTAAACTCTTGCATGCCGCACGAATTGTATCCTACACTCCCTGGGCTCTCATATTGTGTATTTGCATAAATGGATGATTCTTGCGTGTTAGGGACATTTTTACTCAAACTGTTTGTATTGTGTGACTGTGGCTCTCTGTGCATGCCTTGTTGTACCACTGTAGTTAAGGCAGTCAGCGCCTCTGTGATGTGTGACTGTTGTTGCTGTAGAGCACAAACTGTGTTACTCAGATTTGTGACTGTGTCTTGCATGTGAGAGCTTTGATTGCTTGCGCTGCTGCTATATGCGGTAAAGGTATTAGGGTTACATGGTTCTTGGGGATATGATTGTACAAGAGACCCCGCATCTGACCTGCTATGACTAAGTCTATCCTGGCTATGAAAATTTAGTCATAACTGGTAAGCCTGATGTTGCTTGAGCATTTTCACCAGTGAACCTATCATCATCTCCCGACTGCAAATCAGTTTGGTTGGAGCCCTGCAGCTGCACCAGTGTAACCGCCGCTGACCTATCGTCGGATCTCACCAGTTCGCGTGGATCAACTGGCTCAGAGAACGCATATTAATTACTCGAAGCAGGCCTATAGCTTGATTCTTTGGTCTGTGAAAACCCGACTTGATCCTTACTTTGTAAGGTAGACCCTGCATCACGCATATTTAGTGACACGCCTATATCCTTATTAGCTGTTTCGCTTGCCATGCTGAACTGTTAAAGGTTCGTATCTCTGGATCCCAATAGAAGAATCGGATCCCACTGTGCCACCACTGTGTTACGGGCTGGCTATCTCCTGCCAGACTGTGAATGAATGTGGTTTGACGTGTCACCAGTACTGATGCTGACCACTGTTAGCTTGACAGCCCCAGGGTAGCGGAGAGCTTCCTGGTCGATTCTCAGCGACAAGATGGATAAAAAGAACTAACAAAAACGGACTCCGACTTAAGATTAATTCCGAGTGACCTTAAATGACTGATCAAACTAAAGGACAGAAATGAGAACAAAGCATGACTGAAGTTTGCTGGATTTAATGCTTATCTATTTATTTACAGTACTCGCAGTACTTTGATTATTGCAAAACTTCACAAAATAAACGTTAACAATTGTAAAAATAATAAAGCTCACAAAACATCATGAAAGGTATAAAGATTGGTAGCATGGGGTATGAAATGACTAGATATGGTCAGAAATCACTTGCACTCGTGGCTACGCCAGGATCAGCACCAACAAAACATGCGAAATGTGTGAAAAAACATGTAAACACTATGCATTCTACCTAAGTTTATGAAAGCTTGAATAAACTATGAATTATGAATAAAATAGAAGGTTCGGCCTTTGGTTTGTTTGTCTATTTCATTTTTAGTGCTAAAAGTTTTGGAAACCGAAAAAAAAAACAAAAAAAACAAGATAAGCCAAAATTTAAATAAAAGGAAGACGAGCCTGAAAAAACACGTCTGCTCAAAAAGCCGTTCAAGATTGGAGTCCTCGCAGCATCCTACAGTCGTCACTTATATATCCTACAGCCCCTACACCCTACATTCCTACATCCGACAGGAAAATAGAGTGTAGGCCTACAGCTCCTACAGTTGAAAACAACGTAGGAACTGCAGTAGCACGTGATCCTACACCGTAACGTCATGTATGATGATGTAGGAAACGACAACCCGGCGCCATTACACATTAAAATTTCATAGGGCTGTCGCATAAAAAGCGAAATATCTAGGTAAATCGGAATTATACTAAACATAAGAACCTTGCGAAAAGAAAGCTTAATGAATTCTCTAAATGACCCTTAGAGTTACGAAATAATCAAAACTAGGGAATTATGGTTAATTCTGGCGTGAATCTGGTTATTTGTGTTTGACAGATGGAACTGTTGACACTTCGTCTGCCGTAGCCTCGCTTTCGCACACAGTCTTGTACTTTCACACAAAACCAATACACGCTTGTCATGTAAACAAAAATGAAAGTGAAACCGGGACGATTTTGTTATAAAATGTGAGCTAAACAGAGGTTACGAACGACAGCATTGTGCAGGAAGGTTAACAATAAGTTCATAAAAACAATGGAATACATGGACTTGCATGACTGATGAAATTGTGAAAGCACACAGTAAAAACGTCCCGACAGGTAAGCAGATAATCATGCGATCCGGTCGTACGTGGATTCGTACATAGAAGCCAAAGCATAACAATACATTGTGGGTACTTGTCTCATTGAGGCAATTCTAACAAGTACCAACAATCTATGTTGAAAGCAGATATAAGAAAGATGATACAATCTTTACTTAATATTTGTCATTTCTTACACCATGTTGGGTGCCTAATTTCACATGGATATGTTTTTCTAAAGCTACCTGCCAGAGACTAAATCTGATGTTGGCAAAGGCAATTTTATAATGATTTTTTTAATTACCTATCTTCCTGTTCCTTGTAATAATCCTCTGTCCACTTCACCTTAGTGCTGTTGTAGAGATCAATGAGAGTGCGGGTGAGATTGATGTTCAACACATCTTGGGCTGAGATCTGTACAGCAAATTTCTTCTCTCTACCTTCAGAGAAATGTTTCCAATCTGTGTGACACCTGCAATAAAATGAGTCGCAATCTGAGGATTTTGATATTGCCATTTGTCAATAACAAAGGTACATATCCCCATAATACTGTTTGCTGCCTGAATAGTATAATAACTAGAGTTTATACCCTAATGATCCTAATTATTGGGACAAACAGGCTTTAGCAAACAGTGTAGACCCAGATCAGACTGCTCCAGTCTGATCAGGCCTAAACTGTTTGCCATTCTGTCTGCACTCCTTGCCGGATGATGGAACAAATTAACTAAAATTAGTCTTCAACGTGTCTGATTTTTTCTTCTTTTTATTGTATATCTCACAAGTCAAGCCTGTTTCTTATCTGTGTAACTGAGTAGACTAAGCACAGTAGCTTTACATTTCTGATTTCCATGTGACTATCATTGATTTGTATGAAATCCAGTCAAAGGTTAATTAAATTTAAAGCTGTCCTCCTTTTGTCATTGTGACATTGGAGTGCTTTGTAAAGAAAGCTATCCATAAAACATTGACTCGGCTGTGAAAAACAGTGTGGACCCAGATTGGATGCCACATTCTGTGGCATCCAATCTGGGTCCACACTTTTTTTCCATAGCCGAGTCAGGTTGTACAGTGTTTGTTTTAATTTCAGAAACTTAAGGGTCAAAAGTAACAGTCTTTAGTCCCTATTCAGGACCATATTTCAAGCCTACACTCCGAGACAATTGACCAATCAATGCTCTTGGTGATTTGATTGATCATAATGAGTGAGAACTTCTGTCCCAAGTACTTAACAGTTCATATCTAATAGTATTTTTCCTTTGGTTTTGGTTGTACAGCCCTTTCGAGATTATTTCACTTGTTTTAAGCCAATCATTAATTAGAGGTGGGTGAGAAAAAACACCTGAACTTCCATTGCCTAATTTGGCTTTCCACTTGTGAATTTAGGGCTGGCTAATCAGAGCTGAAATGATAATCGATTATCAGTCCTGTCATTGTAATCGATAAACAATTAGTAATCACTGAAGATTTTATCATAATTTTACCTTCCTTGGTTTGACTCATACCATACGTTATACATTGTTGTATGTATTAGGACAGACATGCCTGAGCAAACAGTGTAGACCCAGATGAGATGCCGCAGAATGTGGTGACTCATCAGGGTCTGCATTGTTTGCCTCTCATCCAGCTATATAAGACACAACACTGGGTAGTAAATTATACTTATCAAATAATTGATTATTATCGAATCAGTAACAATAATCATGTTAGTGAAATTTATTGATCGATTAATCGATTATCTGATTATTTGTGCCAGCCTCACATGTGATCAAGCAAGGCTTGAGTGTGGGTGTGAATTCGGAATTAACGTCGCTTTCAACAATTTTTCAGTCATATCACAACGGTGTCTGGTTGTGACAGGGAGCTCAATGCTCACTTTTATAGTGCTGCCTCACTGATGTATCATGTCCCAGGCACATTACATAATACCACACCCAGTCACATTGTCCTGACACTGGGTCGACCAGTCCTAGCTCTACCCCGTAAATTTTAGTGCTCTGAGCAGCTAGTACCATTTTTAACGACTTTGGTATGTCGGGGCCCGGGATCGAACACGTGACCTCCCGTTCCCCAGAGCGGACACTCTACCAACTGAGCTATCAAGGCCGGTAAGCAAGGCTTGAGCCCACCGTGGTAAGAGACATAATGAATAAGAGTCAGCTTTCTTAACTACTAGGCCATGGAAGCCTGTTATCTATCCATGCAAATGAAGAATATGGAGCATATGCGACAATGATATTTTAACGTCGCCACCAGGGATAAAACCTAGGTCCTCTAGCATTAAAGGCAAGTGTATTAACAACTAAGTTGCAATGCATCACCACAAATATCCATATGAATTTCTGCTTTAATAGATTTTGATCATGTCAAACCTGTGAAGGTATAGGTTGCCAAGAAAAAGGGGAGGAATGGAAGACAATATGGTCGGAAGCAATAAAAGCGGTGATTTCGACTACTTGATTCTGTTTAAGGGGAATGGATACACCTTCAGGGGAGACAATTCCTACAAAAGTATTTTGGTCTCCCATGTCAATAGGGGTCAACTCTTAACTCCTGAAGAGCAAATTCTTTCCTTTAAGAGTTGACCCCTTTTTCAGTGGGACAGGGCAAACAGGAAATTCCGTAAGTTGTCCCCCTTTGAAAAATGGCAGAAAAATTCACCAAGTGTATCCATTCCCCATAAATGGGATCCATTAAATGGCATATCTAAAAAGGTCTGTGCAATGCAAGTCCCTAAAAAAAGCCTTTATTTAAAGAAAAGTGTGTTTGACAGTGAATTCACCATTCACCTTATTTTTGAGGAGATTGATCATGAAATCTTTTCAACAGGCATTCACTCCCTTCTGATGATTCAAGAAGGGCAGCTGTCAGTTTTTGGCAAAAGAATGTGCACTGTACTGGTTAACTGCTTACGTATAAGCCTGCTCTGGAAGAGTGTGGATCAAAAATGACCTAAACAGTGTTGACTGGGCCGTTAGACTCCAATACAAACAAACAAACAAAAGCAATTCACCTTATTTTTGCTCAAAAACATAGACTGTGGGTACTTGTTAGAACTGCCTCATCAAGGCAAATCTAACAAGCACTCACAATCTATATTAAACTGTCCCCGGTAGCAATTACGGCTGGCTAATCGGAGCTGAAGAGATAATCGATTATCGGTCCTGTCATTGCGAACGATTGTCGATTAGTAATCGCTATGGTTTTTGTCATTATTTCACTTGTCTGGCTTTCTGTGTGGGCCTGGCTCTTGCCGTATGTTGCACTTGATCATTTGTATATTTGAACAGACAGGCCTGGGCAAACAGTGAAGACCCAGATGGGACTCCGCATTATGCGGCGTCTCATCAGGGTCTGCACTGTTTGCCACTCATCCAGCTATTTTATGCATAATTTTGGCTAGTAAATTGTACCTATCAAGTAATTGATTAAAAGCAAATCAGACATTATAATCATTTTTGTGGGGATCTTGGTCAATTAATCGGTTATACCATTAATCATGTCAACCTTAGAAGCAATAGCGGGGACATACTGTGTGTTCACTGTCTGTAGATGGTTTATTTGCTTGTACATGGATTATTTTAACACTGGTCATAGCTTTTGAACCGTTTGAGATAGAGTATTCATACTTGGCATGAAGGTTCCTTGTGACAAGAGCTTCACATTCATGCAAAATAAATAAATAAAAATATAAATAAATTTCCTGCGACCTTGACCTTTGACCTACTGAAAAGAAAATATAATGTTGGGCATAACTGTTGAACTGCTTGGGATACAGCCTTCATATTCAGCATGAAGTCCCTTGTATCAAAAGCTTTACATTCAGGCAAAAATTAGAATCTGTGACTTTGACCATTGACCTACTTAAAACAAAAATAACATTTTGGTCATTACTTTTGAGCCGTTTGAGATAGAGCCTTCATATTTTACATGTAGATTCCTTGTGACAAGAGCTTTACAATCACACAATTTTTTTTTTACCTGTACCCTTGACCTTCATAAAAAAAAGTTATCATTAGTCATAACTTTTGGACCGTCTGAGATACAGCCTTCATATTTGGCATGTAAGTTCAGTGTGACAAAACCTTTACACTCATGCAAAATAGTGTGACCTGTGACCTTAGACCTCTGACCTACTTAAAATAAACACTCATCAAGGCAAATCTAACAAGCACTCACAATCTATACTAAACTGAAAATATGAAAAACAAAAACATTTTCATTTGAAAATGCTAGTTCTAGATATAGGAAAGACATCATTTTGGCACATCAGAGTATTATCCTAATGGAAGTCCGTACTCAAATGAGTTCATCACCTTAACAAGTCTGTGTAATGAATACCCCTCTAAACCCAACTTTATACAGAGAAAAGTGGGGTACACATTATTTTCCTTATTTCTGCTCCAAGACCTAGGATGTGGGTACTTGTTACAACCACCTCAATGAGGCAGTTCTCACGAGCACCCTCAAACTATATTTGGAGTAAAAATAAGAAAAATATCACTTATTTTTATCAGAAAATTCGAGATATTTGAGATTCACCTTATTTGCATTATCTGCTGGTTCCTAGTCTGAAGATTATAAGTGTTGGAAAAACAGGTAACCAGACCCCCCTGACCTTCAAAGGTCAGGGGGGTCTGGTTACCTGTTTTTCCAATATTGACAATGTACAAGCTGGGAACAAGCAAATAATGCAAATATGGTGAATAATCTCTGCTCATTACCTCCATTGTTCAATGAGTGTTTCCCAGCCTGAGAGAGCTCTGTTATAGTAATCAGCTGCTATCTGAAATGTTGCCTTCCCCTCTATGCTGGGATCAAGACGCAGGTTAAAGTTCACACCAGTGAAGCCCAGCTCAGCCAATGGTACGTCAGCATCTTGGCAGTCATCAATCAGACAAATAAACACACCATTGGCTTTTAACTGAAAAACATAATGAGTATTCTAAAATATCTGTCCAGTTTTCCAAAACTAACAATGTAGTTATGAAAACTTTGATCATTTAATATGGCAAATATGCTAATATTTCACTGGACAAGAGATGTCGCATGACAGCATAGCTCATCTGTTCCGCGCCTTCAAGATATAAGGTAAAATTTATGAACCATGAAATATAGGTCACTGTGACCTAGATATATTTTGTGGTCAATAATTGGGTCACACAGAACTGATAATGCAGGTATGACATTTCCCCATCAAATAGTACTGAAGATAATAGGGAAAAATCACTGAACCATGAAATATAGTTCACAGTGAGCTGGATATATTTTTGGTCAATTACCAGGTCAGTTGGAACTAATAGTCCAGTTATGACCTTTTTTCAAAACAATAGGCTAAATCACTGAATCATGAACTATAGGTCACTGTGGCCTAGATATATTTTGAGGTGAATCATGGGATCACATGGCACTGATATCCCAGGTATGACACTTCTCCATCAAATAGTATTCAAGATAATAGGCAAAATCACTGAACCATGAAATATAGGTCACAGTGACCTAGACATATTTTGAGGTAAAGCATTGGGTCCCATGGGACTAATAACCCAGGTATGACATTTCTCTATCAAAAAGTATTCAAGATAATACGCAAAATCACTGAACCATGAAATATAGGCCATAGTGACCTAGACATATTTTGAGGTCAAGCATGGGGTCACATGGGATTGATAACCCAGGTATGACATTTCTCCATCAAATAGTATTCAAGATAATAGGCAAAATCACTGAACCATAAAATATAGGTCACACTGACCTGGCTATATTTTGAGGTCAATCATGGGGTCACATGGAACTAATAACGCAGGTATGACATTTCGCCATCAAATAGTATTCGAGATAACAGGCAAAATCACTGAACCATGAAATATAGGTCACACTGACCTAGATATATTTTGCGGTCAATGATTGAGTCACATGGAACTAATAATCCAGGTATGACATTTCCCCATCAAATAGTATTCGAGATAATAGGCAAAATCACTGAACCATGAAATATAGGTCACAATGACCTAGATATATTTTGCGGTCAATTATTGGGTCACATGGAACTAATTATCCAGGTATGACAATTCCCCATCAAATAGTATTCGAGATAATAGGCAAAATCACTGAACCATGAAAAATAGGTCACACTAACCTAGATATATTTTGCGGTCAATTATCAGGTCACGTGGAACTAATTATCTAGGTATGACATTTCTCCATCAAATAGTATTCAAGATAATAGGCAAAAAAAATAACTTAACCATGAAATATAGGTCACGGTAGCCTAGATATATTTTGAGGTCAATCATGGGGTCACATGGAACTAATAACGCAGGTATGACATTATGCCATCAAATAGTATTCGAGATAACAGGCAAAATCACTGAACCATGAAATATAGGTCACACTGATCTAGATATATTTTGCGGTCAATTATTGAGTCACATGGAACTAATAATCCAGGTATGACATTTCCCCATCAAATAGTATTCGAGATAATAGGCAAAAAAATCACTGAACCATGAAATATAGGTCACACTGACCTAGATATATTTTGCGGTCAATTATTGGGTCACATGGAACTAATAATCCAGGTATGACAATTCCCCATCAAATAGTATTCGAGATAATAGGCAAAATCACTGAACCATGAAAAATAGGTCACACTGACCTAGATATATTTTGCGGTCAGTTATCGGGTCACGCGGAACTAATTATCTAGGTATGACATTTCTCCAACAAAAAGTCTTCAAGATATAAGGCAAAATCACTGGACCGTGAAATGTAGGTCACCATGACCTTCATCCTTTTACAATTGAACCAATGTCACTTGGTTGGCTGATGTATTGTACCTATAGCTTGTTAGCATAAGGGAAAGGTATACAACAAATTACAAAGTTGTCCTAGATTTTGACCCTAGCCCCACCCCATCCCCACTCCCAGGCATGAATCCAGGGATATGTTGTCTTGGAATCTCAGAAGACACTCCCAGGTATCCAAGTTGTAAATATGAATGCTTTGTGATGAGTGACCATTTCAAAAACTTCAGCACAGTATTACATAGGTGTTATAGATTTTGACCCCCGGAATGTCCCCAGGAGTTTGTCAGAAGACCCTCAGTTGCAAATATGAGTGCTCTGTGATGAGTGACTGTTGCGATATAAGCATTTGAAAAACTTTAACACAGTGTGACGGGAATGACAAACGCACACATGCACGCCAACCGAGGTGACAACAATAGCTCTGCATGTACTTTGTACAGGCAAGCTAAAAATGCAAAAGCTACTCATATATTTCAGCAAACATACCATTGTATTTGATATTTGTCCTGATAGAATAATAAACATTGACAACTAACAAGCTCAGTTAGCCAAATGTGCTTTGAACCAAGTTAAAAAGTTGGTCAAGGTTAGTAACAGTTGACGGAACCAAATACCAAGGCTTCCTCACCTTGCTGAGAAACAATTGTTGTGTTCAATTGTTAGAACTGCCTTATCGAGCTGATTCTAACAATTACCTGCAACAATAGTTTCTTGGAGTATTAAGGGGAATGGGTACACTATCAGGGGCGGCAACTTCTTCAAAAGTATTTTTGTCCCCATGTCAATAGGGGTTAACTCTTAAAGGAAAGAATTTGCTCCTGAGGAGCAAAATCTTTCCTTTAAGAGTAGACCCCTTTTTCAGCATGACTTAGCCTATAGAAAAGCGAACAGGAAGTCCCGAAAGTTGCCTCCCTTTGAATAATGGCGGATAAATCTGCCAGGTATTCCCATTCCCCTTAAATACAAAACACTTGGTCATCTCCATTAATCTGACAAATCTTGAGCTAAACTTTCCTTGTGGAAAAACGATTTTGGTCATTAGATCTAATGTTGATTTAAAGAGGTATAAGCTGAATCTTACTTAAGCAGGAGTGACAAAAAGCAGCATTTTACCTCAGCCTTTGTTATTTTCAAGTCATCTTTCTTGGGTGTGACTATTCTAGCATGTGTAGTCAACCAAACTGCAGCCTCATCAATGTCCCCTTCTGATTTTCTGAGAGCTGTCTGACAGTCATCAATGGAAAATCCTAACTCTTGCAGTTGACTGAGCTGAGATTCTGAAACAATGAAACAAGAAGATCATGATGGTTCTGTATTGCTCACCTGAAGTAAAGTAGTAAACTTTAAACTAGAGCCAGTGTTTATGAAACACAATGCCCCCAACTGCTTGACCCTAACACTGCTTGTCCCTAACAGTAATTGAGATATCTTGTTTTTATGTGGCTGTAATGCTGAAATTACACAAGAAAAGCTGTAGTTAATCATCTACTCATCATCCCTGACCAGTCTGTGAAGTTTCGGGGAAAAACCTAAAATAGTTTTTTAGATATCTTGCTTACAAACTTAAAACGCGAAAAATTTCAAAGGGCCATAACTCAAGAAAAAAATTTCGGATTTTTTTCAAAAGTTAATCAGTTCATCTACTCATCATCCCCAACCAGCCTGTAAAGTTTCAGGGCAATAGCTCAAACAATTTTTGAGATATCTTGCTTACAAGCTGAAAACACGAAAAAAATCAAAGGGCCATAACTCAAGAAAAAAAAATTGGATTTTTTTCAAAAGTTAATCAGTTCATCTACTCATCATACCCAACCAGTCTGTGAAGTTTTGGGGAAAAACCTCATATAGTTTTTGAGATATCTTGCTTACAAACTTAAAACGCGAAAAATTTCAAAGGGCCATAACTCAAGAAAAAAATATAGGATTTTTTTTCAACAGTTAATCAGTTCATCTACACATCATCCCAAACCAGCTTGTAAAGTTGCAGGGCAATCGCTCAAACAATTATTGAGATATCTTGCTTACAAGCTGAAAACACGAAAAAAATCTAAGGGCCATAACTCAAGAAAAAAAATCGGATTTTTTTCAAAAGTTGATCAGTTCATCTACTCATCATCCCCGACAAGTCTGTGAAGTTTCGGGGAAAAACCTCAAATAGTTTTTTAGATATCTTGCTTACAAACTTAAAACGCGAAAAATTTCAAAGGGCCATAACGCAAGAAAAAAATTTCGGATTTTTTTCAAAAGTTAATCAGTTCATCTACTCATCATCCCCAACCAGCATGTAAAGTTTCAGGGCAATAGCTCAAACAGTTTTTGAGATATCTTGCTTACAAGATTTCATAGTATTTTTTGCAAAGGGGCATAACTCAAAAAAGGGGCATAATCCTGACGAGAAAAAAAACACGGGTCAATTATTTTTTCATGAGGAATCCATATATGAAATTTCAAAAACCTAGCACCCATGGTTCTAAAGTTATGCTATGCAGTAAAAAGTGGGACGGACGTAAGGACGGAAGGACGGACGGACAAACAGGGCAAAACCAATATGCCAAAACGCGAAAAATTTCAAAGGGCCATAACTCAAGAAAAAAATTTCGGATTTTTTTCAAAAGTTAATCAGTTCATCTACTCATCATCCCCAACCAGCCTGTAAAGTTTCAGGGCAATAGCTCAAACAATTTTTGAGATATCTTGCTTACAAGCTGAAAACACGAAAAAAATCAAAGGGCCATAACTCAAGAAAAAAAAATTGGATTTTTTTCAAAAGTTAATCAGTTCATCTACTCATCATACCCAACCAGTCTGTGAAGTTTTGGGGAAAAACCTCATATAGTTTTTGAGATATCTTGCTTACAAACTTAAAACGCGAAAAATTTCAAAGGGCCATAACTCAAGAAAAAAATATAGGATTTTTTTTCAACAGTTAATCAGTTCATCTACACATCATCCCAAACCAGCTTGTAAAGTTGCAGGGCAATCGCTCAAACAATTATTGAGATATCTTGCTTACAAGCTGAAAACACGAAAAAAATCTAAGGGCCATAACTCAAGAAAAAAAAATCGGATTTTTTTCAAAAGTTGATCAGTTCATCTACTCATCATCCCCGACAAGTCTGTGAAGTTTCGGGGAAAAACCTCAAATAGTTTTTTTAGATATCTTGCTTACAAACTTAAAACGCGAAAAATTTCAAAGGGCCATAACTCAAGAAAAAAATTTCGGATTTTTTTCAAAAGTTAATCAGTTCATCTACTCATCATCCCCAACCAGCATGTAAAGTTTCAGGGCAATAGCTCAAACAGTTTTTGAGATATCTTGCTTACAAGATTTCATAGTATTTTTTGCAAAGGGGCATAACTCAAAAAAGGGGCATAATCCTGACGAGAAAAAAAACACGGGTCAATTATTTTTTCATGAGGAATCCATATATGAAATTTCAAAAACCTAGCACCCATGGTTCTAAAGTTATGCTATGCAGTAAAAAGTGGGACGGACGTAAGGACGGAAGGACGGAAGGACGGATGGACGAACAGGGCAAAACCAATATGCCCCCACAACTTCTTCGAAGTTGGGGGCATAAAAAGCTCTTGTATAACTTCATCACGTGAACAAGTCTGTGAAATGAACACCCCTAAGCCTCACTTTATATAGAGAAAACTGGGTTTATGGGGGTATACATTATTTTGCTTACTTCTGCTCCAAGACTTAGGTTGTGGATACATATTAGAACCGCCTCAATGAGGCAGTTCTAACGAGTACTAACAATCTATGTTTGCAGTACAAATAAGAAAAATATCACAGATTTTCATCGGAAAAGTAGCCATTTTGGAGATGTGATAAATGCACTAACTTGCACGGGTGTGCTAGGCATGTTGGTGCTACATTGTATATAACATATATGGGTTTAGGTGTGGAAATCTACCATATTTTGCCTTGAATAGTACAGTTATGTATAATACGCATCCGATCAGTGGAAAAAAAAAACAAACAAACAAAAACAATTTGTATGTATAACACATAAAAGTTTTGCCCAGATGTCTTGGCAGGTAAAAGTTGGTCAGGACAGACCATAAAAATGGTTATCTTTTCTGAAATTTGTTGGTTCTTATATGGACCGCTGAAATCATTCTGTAGTCATGTAAGTTAGCCATTTTTCAGCTGATGATGCCCATGCGACAAGGTTAAAAGTAGGGCTGGCTAATCGGAGCTGAAAAGATAATCGATTATCAGTCATGTCATTGCGATCAATAATCGATTAGTAATCGCTAAGATTTTTGTCATTATTTTACCTGTCTGGCTTTCTGTCTGAGCATGACACTTACCATATATTGCACTTTACCATATGTATATTTGAACAGACAGGCCTGAGCAAACAGTGTAGACCCAGATGAGACGCCGCATAATGCGGCGTCTCATCAGGGTCTGCACTGTTTGCCACTCTTCTAGCTATTTTAGGCATAACTTTGGGTAGTAAATTGTACCTATCAAGTAATCGATGTAAAGCAAATTAGAAATGATAATCATTTTTGTGGAATGTATCGATCGATTAATCGATTATACGATTAATCGTGGCAGCCTTAGTTAAAAGGCAAAAGTTGTTTCTTTCTTGGTGAAGTAATTACAAACTAGAGCTTCAGTGAAACTGACTAGGGCCCCGGCAGCACTATCAGAGGAGTAGGAAAATGTTAATGTTAAAAAATTTGTGGATGGACAGATGGACAGACAGACAGACAGTCAGACGGATAGACAGAGTGATTACTATAGGGCACCCACACTTTCAGTGCGGGGCCCTAATAAGAAAGTAATGGAGGAATAATAAAAAAAATTGTGGACGGACGGACAGACAGACGGACGGACAGAGGGATTACTATAGGGCACCCACACTCGCGTGTGACACTTCGTCACATTATGGTTAACATTTCTGCCAAGTAATATTTAAATCCATCCAGGAATAATAACAAAGTTATTACTTGGACACAGGAAAGACCCTTTTTTGACCTTTAACCTCTAAGTATGACCTTGACCTTTGAGGTACCGCATGTGACACTTCGTCACATTATGGTTAACATTTCTGCCAAGTAATATTTGAATCCATCCAGGAATAATAACAAAGTTATTGGACACAGGAAAGACCCTTTTTTGACCTTTAACCGCTAAGTATACCTTGACCTTTGAGGTACGGACCTGAGTCTTGCGCGCAACACTCCATCACATTATGGTTAACATTTCTGCCAAGTAATATTTAAATCCATCCAGGAATAAGAAAGTTATGGAGGATAAAAAAATTTGTGGACGGACAGACGGACAGACGGACGGACAGACAGACAGACAGAGTGATTACTATAGGGCACCCACACTTTCAGTGTGGGGCCGGACCTGAGTCTTGCGCGCAACACTCCATCACATTATGGTTAACATTTCTGCCAAGTAATATTTAAATCCATCCAGGAATAAGAAAGTTATGGAGGATAAAAAAATTTGTGGACGGACAGACAGACAGACAGAGTGATTACTATAGGGCACCCACACTTTCAGTGCGGGGCCCTAAATACTGGTAGGTTTTGTCCATTTTCAAATGTAAAAGGAACATAATTGAAATGTTACAAGGTGATAACATGGTGGGCATCTGAATGGTTTCCAAGATATTAAGCCCTTAGACCGGGTCGGGCAAATCTCTAGGGGTCCCCTGTTGGTGTCACTGAATGTGTCTTATCTTAATGAACAACAATATATATGGTTTAAGGATGAGGATCTGAATGGGACACAAAGCATTATTTGAACTAGAGGGGTACCAGACCAAATATGTTCTATGAAAGGGTTATTCTTTGGAAACTATCCTTTGAAAACAAAGAATACACCACAGAACTGAAAAGTAAGGTGTGTATAAATTCCCTGAGGACCCAAGAATAATGCCATTGAATGTGTCATGAGGAGCAACTATAAATATGGTTTAGTGGTGGGCATCTGAACAGACTTCTCAGATATTAAGCCTTATATGAACTGGAGAGGTGGGCCATAAATCAGTGAGAATCAACATTTTGGCCTTTTCCCATACAAAAGCCTTAGTGACAGAATTTGACCTTGCTGTAAAATAGCAAAAGGTCAACCAAGGGTCATGTATTGAATTTGAACAAACTTGACTGGGACCCCTGAGTCCCAAATGGTGAATACCAATTTTTAAGGTCATCCATCATTAGTTGTCTGAGAACTAGACAAAAGTGCCCAGTGGGGCACATATACCCCCGGCCAGTGCCATCACCTCAGCTGAAAATAGCAATGTCAAAAGCTTCTTTGCATATACATAACTACAAAGGGAAATAACTCTAAAAGGCCTGACCCCTTGGCCCTTATTTTCTTTCCCACAATACAACTAGTCATACTGATCATGTTTGCAAAATTTCAAGTTTCTATGTACAGTAGTTATTGAGAAATCTTTGGCACAAAATAAAAATATACACTATTAAACAGCAAGAACTACAAAGGGAAATAACTCTCAAAGGCCTGACCCCTTGGCCCTTATTTTCTTTCCCACAATACAAGTAGTCATACTGATCATGTGTGCAAAATTTCAAGTTTCTATGTGAAGCAGTTCCTGAGATATCTTTGACACAAAATAATTGTTTACGGACACACAGACAGAGAACTACAAAGGGAAATAACTCTAAAAGGCCTGACCCCTTGGCCCTTATTTTCTTTCCCACAATACAACTAGTCATACTGATCATGTTTGCAAAATTTCAAGTTTCTATGTACAGTAGTTATTGAGCAATCTTTGACAAAATAAAAATATACACTATTAAACAGCAAGAACTACAAAGGGAAATAACTCTAAAAGGCCTGACCCCTTGGCCCTTATTTTCTTTCCCACAATACAAGTAGTCATACTGATCATGTGTGCAAAATTTCAAGTTTCTATGTGAAGCAGTTCCTGAGATATCTTTGACACAAAATAATTGTTTACGGACAGACAGACAGACGGAAAAGACAAAAACTATATACCCCCATTGCATACTTCGTATGCCGGGGGTATAAAAAGCTTTTCAATGGTTCTACCATATATGGGCACAATGAGCCCAGAGTAACAGAGGAGAAGAGAGGAGAGGTCACTTTAAAATTTTGACAAGAACACAGATGTCGTTCCACTGTCTGGAGAGCTGAAAAAAAAAGCCCCAAGCCCCACCCTCCAATTCCCTATGCAAAACTATAGAAGAATGGCAGAAAATATGTTAGATGGTATCTTCAGCTTCAGTTAATGGAGTTACCTGAATATGGCACTTCACTGCTGCCATTAGACGATTTTGACTGCCTTGCTTGTAAAGCCTGCTTAGGCAGAGAGTTCATAATGGCCAGGAACATCCGCAGGTCTAAGTATGAGAGTCGAACATTCATTGTACTGAACCCAACTTCCAGCAGTAGCTCTCTCTTATCAACTGACTTTGCATCTAGTAAGCCTGCAGATTTCTCTGTTTTCAAGTCTGGTAAAGGATTAGCATTTAGTTCAATGCCGATAGTCATAGGATCAACTATAGACATTGCAGTGTCTTCCTCAGCCAGCAGGGAACAGGAGAATACCTCTAAACTCTGCAGCGTACATGCCAGTAACTTGTCCTGGGCTTTAGGTCGGAATGACAGCACAGCCGTACACTGAAAATACAAATACACACAATCTCTTAACCCTTTTTGTACCAAAATGAATCTTCCTCTTTATATATACATGTACCAGGAGTCCATTTCAAAATGAAGGGGTGTCAGGTTGTGTTTTCTTCAAAACGTGTTTGGAAAATGGCTGAACTTTCAGCAAACAGTGTAGGCTCTGATCAGATGCCGCATTCTGCGGCATCTGATCTGGACCTGCACTGTTTGCCAGGGTACCTGTTTTTGGGGTTTCCGGTGCAAAAAGGGTTAATTTAAAATGTTTTTTTCTTGGCCCTATGCTTTTAACAACTGGACCTATTTTATCAACACCAATGAAGGACCACAACAAAAGTTAACCCTTAAGCTGCCAATCACAGCAACTGTCATCTGCTGGTTACATTAAAAGTCATTGTTGCAAACAGTATGGACCCAGATCAGACTGTTCTTCTATGAACAGACCTTGTTTGCTGATTAGACTGCTCCTCTGACAGCAGTCTGATGAGGGTCAATACTGCATAAAAATATTCTATTCAGAATCAGAATCAGAATTGTTACTGGTGACACGTCAAATGACATTCATACACCAGGATTAACCAAGTTTGCAAGAAGATGCAGCCAATGACATAAAAATACATTTTCAATGCTGGTTTGTTTGGCATCTTAAGGGTTGAGCACTGAAAACTCATTGGCTGAAAGTCACTATTACACATTTTACGAATGCTATTAAAGCCGTTAAATTCCTTATTTGCTACATTGCTTCTTTTAGAGTTGAAATACAGTAGAACTTCGATGGCTCGAACACTGATGGCTCATTTACCATGGCTGAGTCAAACCCATTCTTGAGCCCCTAGGGAAATCCTTGACATAAGAAATAGTGGGGGATAATTTAGAATCTTTTCGTCTTATATCTTGCAAATGTATGCTGTGTGTACTCATTAGAATCGCCTTTTCGTCTTATATCTTGCAAATGTATGCTGTGTATACTCATTAGAATCGCCTCAATGAGGCATTTCTAATCAGTACACACAGCATACATTTGCAAGATAAAAGATGAAAAGATATCCCAAAGTATATTGTATACCTCCTGATACTAAGCCTCAGTGGCTCGAACTACTCCTGTCTCGAACAGATTTTCTAGGTCCCAAAGGTGTTCGAGCCATTGAAGTTCGACTGTATTTCCGGTCATATTGAGCCGGTTTATTTACCAAGCCATACTTTCCTGGCCAGGCTTAGACCAAAGTGGTTAACCAGGTACAGTATACATACACCACAACCTCATTACAACACTATTAATGGGGTCCAAAGCAGAGATTGTGTTAACAACCCTGTTATATCCAAACAAAAATGTATAGAGTATATAGAAAAATGACCATTTATGGTCATTTTTCTATATAATCTATACATTTTTTGGGATCCATCTTGAAACCGTGTTATATTCAAAACAGTGTTATAACGAGGTTGTGGTGTAATTTCACCAGAAAATGATTATTGCCTTTCTTGAATCAGCAGATGGGAGAATGATAGACAAGATCTGATGATCAATCTCCTCTATTGAATGTTGCAGGAACAGGCTGGGATCAAACATGAGATGAGACTTTCTGATCAACAGTTGGACAGGTATCCATTTGAGATACTGAAATGCAACATCTCATTAGGGTCTACACTTACCTAACTGGTAAGGTGTTGAGGTGTCAGAATAGTAAGGGTAAATATGGTAGTCCAATCAGATGTAGAGCCAGTCCCACTGCGTCAAGATTCATCTGACCAGTTCAGTGTGTGATTAGTTAACACATGCTTAGAAAGAAGACTTACCTGAACTGTGTCTCTTCTATAATCAATGAAAATCCCATTCATGAACATTAGCATACTGTATTTGCCATATGTATTCAGACAGAGACAGGCCTAGGCAAACAAAGTAGACCCAGCTTAGATGCCACATTCTGATGCTGCAGATGTCTCATCTGGGTCTACACTGTTTGCCATCTATCCAGCTACGTGTATTCAAACACTACATCTGGTAGTGAATTGTATTTTTCTTCCAATTTTAGAACAAGTATGGTGAGGAGATTAAGTGTTCAAATACTTAAGGTAAATATAATAAATAAATGGTAGATAAACCAGATAAAGAGCATGATCTCTGGCTCATGGCATCAAGATTCCAAATACACCACAAATAACACTATTAATCAGGTCCAAAACAGAAACTGTGTTAGTTAAACAACAGTGTTATATCCAAACAAAAATGTATAGATTATATAGAAAAATGACCATTTATGGTCATTTTCCTATATAATCTATATATTTTTTTCATCCTTCTTGAAACCATGTTATATCCACAAACGTGTTATAATGAACAGTGTTATAATGAGGTTTTGGTGTACTTAGGGTTAATACACTACCTTAAGTATGACAGCATTGGTGTCCAGGGATGCTAAGTTCTCCAAAACGACAAACTGTGTATCAGTGACGTTTAATTTAAATTCAAATGGTACTTCTGTCTGATCAACCTGGGGTCCTCTCTTGGTAATTATACCCCCTGATGTTGTTAGTGGACTTGCAGTACGTGAACCATTGTTCTTAGAAGAGACCTCCACTTCAGCAACACTTTCTGTGCTGTCTTCATCTTGGACTTCATCTAGAAATTGGTAAAATTTCAATGGCTCAATTACAGATGGCTAATTTACTAAGGCTGATGCTTGAACCCACAAGAAAAGGAATGACGGAGTTGAATGGGTTGGATTCCTAATTTATCTTAACCCATTTTGTACTGCATGGAATCTTAATCCGTATATATTGTGGAAATTATTTCAAAATTTAGTAGTTATCGGACTGAATTGATTTTAGAAATTGATTTAAAATGCAGAATTTTTTGCAAATGGTGAAGGCCCTGATCAGACACCACATTCTGGGGCATCTGATGTGGGCCTTCACTGTTTTCCAGTGACCCGTTTTGGGCTTTCCTGCATAAAAAGAGTTAAGAAGGTAGGCTGTGTGTATTCATTAAATTGTTTCAATAAGGCAATTCTAGAGTACAAAACAACAAACCTTTATTTTTATAACATCATAAAGAGTACCCTAAATTATCCCCCTTATACCTCCTTCCCTAACATCCTGGCTCAAACTACTGTCTAGAACAAAGTTTCCTAGACCCAAAAGTGCTTAAGCCAATGAAGTTAGACTGTTAAATGGAAATTAGTTCACAAGCTGTTCTAATCATATACAGTATATGATTACTGCAGCTTGGTATCTACATGTAATTTCAATTTCTCCCAGCAAACAATGTCGTAAATAAAGTGTAATAAAATCCAGGAAATATAATGGCAAGAGGATAATGGTTGTCCTATAAGGCCAGTCTGTACCAGTTGTTGTTAAAAAGGCTGCATATTGTGGCCGAACCATATTGGCCCTGATAGCTGTGGTAGAGCGTCCCTATGGAATCCACAGATCGCTGGTTCAATCCCTCGCCATGCAAAGCCAAAAAGTCTTCAAAATGGTAATAGGAGCTCCATTGGCTGATGTTTGCATAATCAGGGGAAGATAAATGAAGGCAAGTAAGTATTTGTTAAAAGATACTTTGCCATAAAAAAAACTCTACAGAGCTTATGTTAGATGTTTTTAATATGTGACGTTAAGTAAGCTTCTTTTGTCTTTTATCATAAACAAACAAAAAAACATTTTTAGGATTCATCTTTAAACATTTTTATATCCAAAACTATTTTAGTGTTTTAAAAGTGGTCTATGTATACCTGTCAAAAAGGGGTCTTCAGCTTTTGTCATGATGAACTCATTAACTTTAATCAACCAATCAAAACTGCACATGATTTTCATGCTATTGAGGATGATCATGAATCGTGTTCCATCTGAAGTTGATCTGAAATGTAGTTCCATCTGCAAGCTGTCTGGGCTGGCAGAGCTGGAAGGCTCAAGGATTCTCTCAAACACACTTGGTCGAAGGTTCACTGCCATGTCTGTAGGAAATATAAGTACATAGGACCCTTGTTATATTATACGCATAATGAAGAAATACCACAATTTCTCAATGATTAACCCTTGTCCTGCTGAATATTCATATATACCACACCCACTACCGATTATCAACCAATCAGATTACTTCATGCAAATAATTGCAACAAATTCACAATCTGAATGGCAAACAATGTAGATCCTGATCAGATGGCTTCGTCAGAAGCCATCTGATCTGGATCTACATTGTTTCAAAGAAAAGGCATATCCGGGCTCAGCAGAACAAGGGTTAAAATGATAATCACCTCTGGCCCAGGAAGATTTATTTCCTCAAAGGAAATATTTCCCCGTAGCCAGTCTTACTTTTCCAATGCAATTGTTAAATTTAGATGCAGGAAAGTTTAATTCACATCAATGCATTGCTCTTGACATCACGTCAACGGTGTCTCAGAAGATGTAAACAATGTTCAGAATGTAAGACATCAGACTTGGAGGCAGTGTTGAAATAAAGATTACATGAACTAACCACTTAATTAGGCATTAGTTTGGTCATTGTACTCTCACATTTTTTATTGTTTTATCACTTTAATAGTTTTAGTTCTTCTATTTTTATTCATAACAATAGAAAGTGCTTTCAAGATGGCACCTACGGTATACAGTATTTGTTTCAGTCAGTTTATGTGTAACTGCTCCCACTACCCACCCACTACCGTTTGCATAGACTGTATGTTAAAGGCATTTATTCTTGATTATTGAGTACTATCATTTCATTACATAATATTATGTAGACCTTAGTACTCACTGGAGAGAAGTCCCCTGTCTTCAACAGGTAAGGGGCCGCCTTGGGGAAAATCAATAAATTACTTATTGTTGACTGGTGTACAATATTGATTTTCCCCGTAAGTGTCTCAGTCAGGGGATTCAACAAGAGCTACTAATCACCCTATTAAGGGTTGCCTTTGATCTGCTATAGTCAGTATATCACAGGGGGCAATAAAACAATTATGTACACACGGTGTGTTCTACTGTTACAGAAGAAATGCATTTAAGAGTGAACTGTAATAAGAATTAGAAGCAAAATTAATTCATCCATCAGCACTATCAAAATGCATGTAATATAAAGTTTATTGACTCAGCCAATTTTAAATATTGGATTTATAATCAGCGGAAGGTTGAACATCCGATAAACTCATGAGCAAAGACACTTGTTTCTTTATCCGACATTCAACCTCCCTCAGATTATAAAACCCACATTTAAAATGGACTGAGTAATAACTCTACATAATGATAGTATTTGCACCTTTACATTTTGCTGTTATAAAGATTGATTGATTGATTTGAGGTTTAACGTCCCTGTCAACACTGTAAAGGTCATTTTGGAGATGTTGCTTCCAATTTTGTGGGACTTTTACCCGACATTGAGATGAAATGACATCTCAAGCCCTGTCCCCCAATGAAACCAATAGGGTTTATTAGCATGGACGGTCCGCCTCGCACCGCGGTTCCTGGACAGGCTTAGATCCGCTAAGCGGTTTACCGGTACTAGTGTGCGGGCCGGATTCAGCTCTGCGTGGAAGCATCATGCAGCCCATATATTTCTTCAAGCCCCTATGGGCGGGGGCTGTGCTGTTATAAAGAAATCAGCACTATAAAGTATCCTATTAAGTAGTTAATTAGGAAAGAAACATGTTGTTGACATTTGTTAGAATCTCCTTTCGACGGGATTCTAACAAATGTCCACAACATTTGTTTCTTGGAGAATTCAATTCAATATTCTCAATAAGCCTGTCTTATCTTCATCTTAGGATTCATTCCAGCGAAACTTTTGCTATAAGTTAAGGGGTAAACTTTATATAGGCCTGCTTTGTTGATATGGAAAATGCTTACCTCTGAATCTTGTATCACTTGCTAAGATCTCATGAGAAACCAGATCAGTTTCCTTCGATTGGTCAGAATAGCTGTCATATGACAGCTGTGAGCGATTGAAATCAAGTTTAGCTATGGAAACCTGTGGGTGCTGTGGGTCCTGTTCATGAGATGTGAGCAACTCCAAGGTGACATTAGTCAGCTCAAGAGACATGGAGATCACTGTATAAACATCTCCTGTCAGGACAGTCTGAAAGTATACATGCACTTATTTACTACAGGCTTTCGTTGCTCTTAAAGGAACTCATTTTTTATTTTAATTGATGTTCAAGGCTGCCCAACTCCTATCTGTTAAGCTTTGTACCAAATTTCAGTGAAACCTTTTTAACACACTGAATTGGGTCAAGGTCACCGAAATACAAAGAAGATGGTTGTAGAGATACTGCAGTGAGACCCTCTTTCCAAACACTCTTAATTGGAGCGCTGTGGTGCAGTGGTAAAGCATCAGATTTGAGATCAAGAGGTAGCCTGTTTGATCCCCACAAGCGCCAAGTGTTGTTTCCTTGAGCAAAAGACTTTATCCACATTACTTAGTACTGTTTCCTACCCAAGAAAACAGGGTCACATGGAAGATTAGTACCAGTACTAAATGTGTTACCCTCTATAAATAAGGTTGATTATTTTATTTTTACATTGACCTTGAAAACTGGGTCATGGTCACCATGTTTTTTGTTAGAAACACACTAGTATGCTGTGAGTATTCATTAGAAGGATCCACAGTGTATGTTTTTATGGTGAAATATGAAAATAAATCATCCAAAAATCATACTCATTACTCTTTCTTATCTTGACTTAAGTTATTTATTATATTTTATTTTATCTTTTTATCCAAAGAAAAAACAACAACATATTACTGTACTGGTCCTAAGTATTGCGACAGAAAGGCCTAAGCAAACAGGCCTTAGCAAACAGTGCAGATCAGACTGCTCCTGATTGAGCAGTATCTTTAAACAAATTTGCGAATAATTTAGAAGAATTACAGCAAGTCCTCAAGGTGTCCGAGTGAGTGAGTGTTTTCAGTTTTATGTCCCATCAACAGCTAAGGTCATACGGAGTCGGGACCTCGGTTTAAAGACTCATCCGAAGTCCTGCGATCCCTGGTATACAAGGCAAGTAGCGTAACCACTACACTATGGAGGTTTCTCCTCAAGGTATCCAAATTTTTAGGATCCTTATGGTACATGTATATGTTATAGAATTATAACCAGCACAATATCTTCAACGATACTGTTTACCTGTCAACATCATATAAAATTATTGTAAACCTTTGTTTTAATGTCACTGAGCCAACGCATGACAAAACCTACTACTTTAATGCTGTCTGATCAGAGTTCTTGTTGCTGTTTGTATGAGCCTTCTACAGCTCCGTCCATGCTTTTAAACCCTATTTGTTTCATTGGGCGGCAGGGCTTGAGATGTCATTTCATCTCAATGTCAGGTAAAGTTCCACAAAATTGGAAGCAATGTCTCCAAAATGACCTTTACAGTGTTGACACGGACGTTTAACCTCAAATCAAACAAACAAACAAACACCTTTGAGAGAGAAATGAAAACTTATCGCAATATTGCATTAAGATAACACATCCATGTGACATGGGGTATTCTTTCATATCTCCAAAAAAGTTATATTTCTGATGAAAATTTGTGTTATTTTCCCATGTATACTCTAAAAATAGGTTGACTTGTACTCCTTAGAACTGCTTTGGTGAGGCGGTCCTAATGAGCACTCACAAACTCCATTGGTACTCATTAAAACTGCCTCAATGAGGTGGTTCTAATAAGCACCCACAACCTATGTGATCACAGCTGTTTGCACAGGTCTTAATGTGCTGGGTCAATAACTATGGAAGAATGAGTCACACGTACCTTGCCTTTCATGTTTTCATGTAAGGCTTTCTTCAATGCAGGAGTAACTATTTCATGATGAGTATTTAATATTTTTTCTATTATGTGACAAATTCCTAACCAAAAATTCTAACTGTTACAGTCAAAAGTGCCCAATTGAATAAAGCACTTTATAAATAGTCAACTTTAAATATCTCAAGAAAGTAACAATGTTTTGAATAATATCTGTACAGCAGGTGTAGGGTGTAACATGAACTACCAACCTTCTGCCCAATATTTATCATAAACCAGGGTATAACAAATTAAATAGCAAGTATATCTCTTGGCAAACGTGCCTAATACTTAGCGCCCTGGGCAAAAATTTCAGCAGAGGACATTTTAAAATGTTTCTCTTACTTTTTCCCTAAAAATGTATTTTGTCATTTCATGCAAATAGTCTCCATTGGAAAGAATCAAATTTGCCATCTGCTGTATTAGCCAAGAGAGTGTTAATGGTCTTCTTTGAATAATGCAGCCCATATAAATGTTTGTATAATACAAACCCATCTAGTTTGTGCAAACTTTTGTTGGGGAGTATAAAATGGGAAGCTCGTGAAGACATATGCAAGTATGCAAATATATGTACACACTTAAATTATTATACCTTCTTTCACAGGGCAAATATAGATTAAAAGCATGGTCATGGTATGCAGGGAATAATAAGAAATATTTACCATGAAATTACTGAAAAATTCTTCAACCTATAAGAAAGAACTTCAACTACAACTCAGGCAGTATAAATCCAAACTAATGTGCCTAACAAAAACCCATCAATCACTGATACATTGCAATTAACATGGTGTACAAAAACCTGTTAACCACTGACATATTACAACGTGATTTACACAACCCATTAGCAACTGTTATACATGTAAAACAACTAAGGTGATTTATAACAACCCATTAACCAATTACATATTACAATTTATATTTTTATAACATCCCATTTACCACTTATATATTACAACTTATGTGGCTTAAAACAACCCATTGACCACAGATATATTGCAACTAATGCACCAACCCAATGACCACTGATATATTACAGCTCATTAACCACAGATATATTGCATCTACTGTGACTGGTAACAACTCATTAACCACTGATATATAACAACTAATGTGACTTGTAACAACCCATAAACCACTGATATATTACATCTAATGTGACTTATAACAACTCATTAACCACAGATATATTGCATATACTGTGACTGGTAACAACTCATTAACCACTGATATATTACAACTAATGTGACTTGAAACAACCCATAAACCACTGATATATTACATCTAATGTGACTTATAACAACTCATTAACCACTTATATGCTACAACTAACATGATTCACAAAAACCTATTTAACACTGATATATTACAACTAATGTGATTTACAACATATTTAACACTGATATATTACAACTAATGTGATTCACAACAACCCATTTACCACTGATATATTATAACTAATTTGGTATTCACTATCCCATTTAACTCTGATATAATACACCTAATGTTGTTAACAACAACCATTTAAACCAATGATAAATTAAAAAAAAATGGTATATTTTATTATAAATAACCCATTTACTACTGACATATTACAACTGATGTGACCTATATCAAGCCATTAACCAATGCTGAATTAAACCTTATGTGACTAATAACAACCCACAAACCACAGATATATGCCAACTTATGTGACTTATTACAACCCATTAAACACTGATATATTACAATTAATGTGACTTGTAATAAGCCATTAACAACTGGTTATATTACAACTAATGTGCCTTGTAACAAACCATTAACCATAGATATATTACAACCAATGAGATTTACAACAACCTATTAACCACTGATATATAAAAACTTATGTAACATACAATTTTGGTGTAAGATCTGCCATGCGTGCAGCAAGCCAGCTACCTGGAAGGGGGCCCACTTATGTGGACGTTGCCCCTGTACCTGCACGTTAATCAAAAATCCGTTGATGATGATGATGACAACAACCCATTTAGCACTGCTATTTTACAAGTGCAACTTAAAACGGGAACAAGACAGTTCCCAGACAAGACAGTTCCCCGACACGGTTTTTGGAGACAGTTCCCCGACACATTTGAAGACAGTTCCCCGACACTTTTGAAGACAGTTCCCCGACACTATTGTTCATAGTTAAATGACCTGTGACTGATAATTATAATTGGCAATAAGTTCCCAGACACTTTTGAAGACAGTTCCCCGACACTATTGTTCATAGTCTTAATGACCTAATTGGCAACTAGGGATAATTGGGGATAATAAAGGCTAAGTGATCATTGTGAATAGATTAAGTATACCTGTGATTTGGAGAGGCATGTCTTTCTATACAGCGTAGATATCTATTTCATATTCTTATACTTTAATAATATTTATTTAAAACAAAAACTTTGAACTCATCTTCATTTTTCAAATGTTTATTATATGGAAACTGACAATTAGAAATATACTATTGCGTTTCTTAGAAGACATTTTTGTTTTGTTTAAATGTGTGCATGTTCATTAACTGAACATGCCAGTTCGCTTAATTTCAGGTGTATTCATTAAACTTATTGATAATGTCATCAAGTATAAGCTTTTATGGTCTGTCGATGAACTGTCTTCAAAAATGTCGATGAACCCATAATTTAATATTTCTATTAAAATGTCTGTCGGTGAATTGTCTTTAAAATATTCATGAATACATAATAACTATCAATTATTTTAATCATCATGATCAGTCACAGGTCATTTGACCTTGAACAATAGTGTCGGGGAACTGTCTTCAAAAGTGTCGGGGAACTGTCTTCAAAAGTGTCGGGGAACTGTCTTCAAATGTGTCGGGGAACTGTCTCCAAAAACCGTGTCGGGGAACTGTCTTGTCGGGGAACTGTCTTGATTCCACTTAAAACAACCCATTAACCAATGAGATACAGTAGAACTTAGATGGCTCGAACACCGATGGCTCGTTCACCATGGATGTGTCGAACCCATTCTTGAGCCCCTAGCGAAATCCTCTACATAAGAAATAGTGGGGGATAATTAAGGAGTTTTTAGTCTTTTATCTTGCAAATGTATGCTGTGTGTACTCATTAGAATCGCCTCGATGAGGCAATTCTAATGAGTACACACAGCATGCATTTTCATTATAGAACACCGAAAAGATGTCTAAAAGTATCTCGTTATGCCTCCTGACAGTAACCTCAGTGGCTCGAACTACCCCTGTCTCGAACAGATTTTCGAGGTCCCAAAGGTGTTCGAGCCATTGGAGTTTGACTGTATGTATAGCCATTGGAGTTCGACTGTATGTAGCCTGGTTTCCCATGGTACCAAGGTAGTTAATGTTTCAGTATAAATATTTCAAAGTAGGAGCTATTCAGCAATAAAATAATTTTATGTAAAATTTCTTTAGGGTCTCTTCTTACAATTAACGAAGACTGATGATCACAATACTTCAGCTTGCATTTACAAACTTGTCAGATATGTACCTAGGCAGAATTTTCTCATGCCAACAGGCATTCTCATAGTACCAAGGCAAATAGAAAAGCGACAAATATAGAAAACTGATTAGCCAAAAAATACCTGCAATGGCATTTTATATTATTTAAAACAATAAAGATTAGTTTTGAAAATAGGAGAAACTGCAAAAATGATTTAAAATATTTTTTGATTGATTTTAATCCCGCAAATGGTATAATAAAGTAAACTACAGTTGAGACACAAGGGTACTAATCATCATGAGGGTTATGTGAAAGTCAAGCAAGTTTGATTCATCATATGACTTTAACTTCTAAGCTTATACTCAGGTGTCATTTGGGCGCAGAAATACTGGGAAAGTTTTGAGTGTTTTAAAGAATGCATGTATAGACCATCTGTGCACTTGAGGCTAAAATTTACTTTCAATACTAAACGAATAGCATACCTTTAGAAGGCAGTATATATCAACATGAAATATGCAGGACGGTTCTTTCCATATTTCAGTTTATAAGAACTACCTGAGTAAATCTTAAGCCACAAAAGAAAAATCATTGGGTATTTTGAAAATAAACTAAAGACAAATTTAACAACCACGTGGTAAAGAGAAAACTGAAAACTCATATTCCGCCTGCCCTTTAACTTTCTAGATATTTATCCAGATATGTATAATAACAATGTAATGAAATATATTTCAATGGAAAGTAATATATCTTACTTTATTGATGTGAGAATATCACGTCCCTGGGACATGTACAAGATTCAAAATTCAGCAAAATATTGTTTACCCCGGTACCATGGAACCCTTGGTACCATGAGAAACTAGTATATATAATATAACAATTAATGAAATTTACAACAACCAATTAGCCACTAATATATTACAATGATTGTCACTTACAACAAACCATTTAACACTGGTGTATTACAACTAATGTGACTTATTACAACCCATGAACAACTGAGTTATTACAACTAATGTGCTATAATATTCTTGTTCAAACTTGCACACAGAATAACAAATAGTGTTGATCCTGATCAGATGGCTTCTTAATCTAGATCTTCAGTGTTTTAATAGGTTGGAGTGCCGTGGTTCATCAGGGCAAGTGTTGATTATGCATGTATAAATGTGTGTAAGGAGAGCTAAGTAAAGTAAAATTGCTTTTTAAGATCATCTTTGGGGCTGTTCAAAAGTGATCTTAAAGACCACTTTTGAACAGCCCTAAAGGTGGTGTCTGACCAGAGGACACTGTAGGCAATGAACACAAAGACAAAATAACTGAAACCTACTACAAAAGGTTTTTGATGCAGAATTAGTCTTAATTTAGGTGGTCTTGATATTGGAATTTCAGTGTACATGTATGTAGTTTTAGCTACTGTAATATGATATTATGAACCAAATAAGTACTTGTAATACATCTAAAGCATCATACTTCACTAAGTTCCGACCCATTCTCAACTTTAAAAAAGCACATATTCTCTACCATGTGAATAATAATGAACCAAGAAAGCTTTAAATAAAATGAAATGAAAAAAAGAAAAGACGCATCATTTTCGCAAAAGGAGGTAATATTTACCTTAATATTTGGGTCCACCATGTGTGTCATCAAATCCTTCTTGAATTTCCAAATTTCAAACTTCTCGCCAAGGTTATGGTCCAGCAAGCCTCGTATGAGTTTATACTGTGCTATATCAAGACAGCAGTGAACTGAGGACAGTGCCCCTTTGACACACCAGTCAGGGACAGAGTGACTGATATCTCCATCTAGGTTCCTCTCAATATTCAGGTTTAACATGCATTTTTCCTTCAGCAACTTGCCACCCTGGAATATAAAATACCCTTGTCATAAAGGAAGTATTTGTTCTTGCACACCAGATAAGGAAATCCATAGTTTTAGCTTGGTATAGAAATTCTGTTCTAACCCTGGTGTTCTTATCCCAAATCGAATATTCTGGTGTGCTTGATAAATGCACTGGTTGAATACGACCTCATATGCGCTATCATTAAGGTTGAAGTCACAGCACTTTACGTGAAATCACTAAACATGTCTGTAGTTTCATCACAATATGGTGGACGTCGGTAACCTAAGTGAATGCAGCATTAAAAACCAGGCTAAGAAATGGAAGGTATGCAAGAAAAAGAATCCTATATGGGTGTGAGGGGTGGATAGAAAACTCCATCCCTCGGGCTCACTGTCCGGCATCACTCGGCAAGCCTTCGTGACAATGAACATTGTCATAATATCTGCAAACAGGCATCTCTAAGATGAAAAAGACCATTCCAAAAAAGATTATATCAAAAATTTAAAAACACATGCAACTCCTTGTGCAATAGCAGAAAAATATGGATGGACAGGCAGATGCACAGACAGATGGATGGACAGACAGGGTGATTACTATAGGGCGCCTGCAAAAATTTTGAGGGGCCCTAATAACAGCTCCAGCTAAGGTGTAATGAGGATAATTAGGAATTGATTTTCCTTATTTCTTGTTTCCTATGGTCATTCTTTTTTACCGATTCAAGACTGGCAGTTACCTGTCTCTGGTGAAAGACTGTTGCTCTACTAGTTAACCACTCTCTATCCTAGAATTGAAACCTATACAAACAGAGTAGATCCAGATGAGATGCCTCATAATGAGCTGTTTCATCAGGATAAAAAACAGTTGGTCATTCTAATTAACCTTTACCACTCAGATACATGCTTTTACGTGTCTGCACACCCCCCCCCCCATTTTAAGTCCCAGAAGCAGCTATAATCTGCATTTCTACCCCTGGAGAGTTATGTTTGCTTTAGGATTTGTTGGGCAAAAATGTGACCTGTTTTTTCCCGTGCCTCCCCACTAAAAATATTCTGGGGGGATTGAAGGGGGGGGGGCATCGCCCCCCCTCACATCCCGAAAAATTTTGGGTGTATGGCCCAACCGACCGCTAAAATTTATATCTGAGGGATTCTCGGATCTATGCCTGAAAATTGATGCTGATAAAACATGCTGCAAACAGTGAAAATGGCCGGTGCCAAACACCTTAACTGTTGCCTTGACAGCTGTGTGAAGATTAAAATGTGGTCAAAAATTCATGTGAAAACACACTTTTTGCCAACTTTGAGATGCCCCCTCTTTACCATGACAACAATGATCAAGTCATGAAAGGTTGCATTTGAAAGGCTATTGCCCAATGAACATTCATACTCAGTTTGGTGTAAAACAGACCATCCATTATGAAACAATGGCTAGTTGAAGTTGCTGTCAGGTGCAACACTGTGAAAAAACAGCCAAATTCACAAAATCCGTGAGTGGTAAAGGGTTAAACCCCTTATTTACAAGACTGGAAGTTTCCAAATTCAAATTTGAAATAGCCAAATTTATAAATTTAGCGGTACAATAGTTAACTGCTAATGTGTTAGAATCACTATATCAAGTTGATTCTAGCACGCACCCATAAAATATGCTTAAGTGGAGAAATAAGAAAAAATTATCTCAAAATTATCCGCTGACCACTCATCATCTGGAGCTATGCTAAAAAATACCTTGGTTACCATGGCAATGGAATGCTGCACAAAGTGAAAATATAGAACTTACTGTTCTCCGAATGACACAAGAGGGGAATTCTAAATCCTGGTGTAAATTCTTCCTCTTGTACAGCCTCTTATCCACCCTCTCAGCAGAAAACAAATCCATATCTGACATTTTAATCTCAAGAATATCCAGCAGACATTTGTGCTGGTTCTTATCCACAGAGAGAGAGTCAGTTTCTGACAGCAACTCTTTGCATTGAGAAAACACATTCCTTTCTTTGACACCTGTCTCACTGGAAGATGAACATGATCTGAGAAGAGCTGGACTAGATGGCGGCCTTAGTATCTTGCTGGTCCTACTGTCAAAGCTTGTGTCTAGCAGCAAGTTCTGTCGTGATGTTGTTCTTGGTGACACAGGATCAACACTGGATCCTTCCTGCAATACTGCTGATGCATGTTTATCTGTAGGATCATAAATTTCATCCACCACCTCAGAATTTACATTGTCCCCACCTATTTCACTCCTTAAATCCCCATCAAGACTTCCATAAATGCTTTCCGTCATTAAATCCACATTCATTCGTGGTGGTTGAAGTTCATCAAACAGACTTTGTGTCAGTGGGTGGGGTAATTCTGACTCTATAACAATGTCTATTCCCTGAGAAGTAGGTCTCGATCTAAAAGCTCCTAATGATTGTGAAGATGACTTTGAAGCCATACCATCTGATTTCTGTGACATTTGAGAATCTGCACGAGATAGATTGGTTTTTGTGAAACTCTTCTGTTCAGGTTCTTCAGATCTTGCTGCACTAAATGTTCCAGATTCCCCGTCAAACCTAAAGCAGTTTTTCACTGAAAGTGTGCCAAGATCAGCCACTAAGACGTCTGTGGTACGTGAGCTGTGAGGTATGAGAATTATTGGGGAACCAGCCTCTATTTCCAGTAGTATTCTAGCACTATGGAATGCTGCCTCATTTATCTGAAACATGTGAAATACATTTACTAAGTGGAAAAAAAAATTATTCAGTATGCAGATAAAACACAAATAGATCAGAAAATTTCGTCAGTATACAGGTAATACTACAAACAGATCAGAAATTTTGGCCAGCATACCTATAAACTACAAACCGGCCCCAATAGCTCAGTTGGTAGAGTGTCCGCTCCGGGGAACGGGAGGTCTGGGGTTCGATCCCGGGCCGCGACATACCAAAGTCGTTAAAAATGGTACTAGCTGCTCCTTGCTTGGCACTCAGGTTTACGGGGAAGAGCTAGGACTGGTCGATCCAGTGTCAGGATAATGTGACTGGGTGTGGTATCATGTAATGTGTCTGGGACATGATACATCAGTGAGGCAGCACTATAAACGTGAGCATTGAGCTCCCTGTCGCAACCAGACACCGTCGTGATATGACTGAAAAATTGTTGAAAGCAACGTTTAACCCGAATTCACACACACTATAAACTACAAACAGATGACTAATTTTGACCAGTATGATACTAATACTACATAAAGATCAGTAATTAATTTTGGCCTGTATACCACTAATATTGCAATCATATCAGAAATTTTGGTCAGTATGCAGGTAATCCTGCAAACAGATCTGAAATTTTGACTAGTATACAGATAACACTACAAACAGATCAGTAATTTTGGCCAGTATACAGGTAACAGTGCAAACAGATCTGAAATTTTGGCCAGTTTACAGGTAACACTACAAACAAATGAGTAATTTTGGTCAGTATACAGGTAACACTAAAAACAGATCAAACCTTTTAGCCAGTATACAGGTAACACTACAATCAGATCAATAATTTTGGCCTGTATATCACAAATACTACAAACAGTTCAGAAATTTGGATGGCTCATAATGAGCCATCTCATCAGGATCTATACTGTTTGCAATCCTACTTATGATACTGACTAAACATCACAAAAACACGCCTTTATAATTTTGACCCCCTTGAACCCCACTTTTATATGGTAAAACTGGGGTTTCTGGAGGTATACCTTTTTTTTCTTATTTCTGCTCTAAAATATAGGTTGTGGGTACTCGTTAGAACCGGTCCTAATGAGTGCCCACAATCTATATTTTGAGCAGAAATAAGAAATATATCACAATTTTTCATCATAAAATTTTCATTTTTTCAGCAATAAAGGTGGCAATGTATTTGTATAGGCGTGTTTGCGTAATGACCTCCCTTTTGCGAGAATGGACTTGTCTAAATTCAAAGATGGAAGAGTCTTCATCAAAAACTCAGGGTAAAAGGGTTACACAATTATTTCTTAGCCAGTCCATAACGAAAACACACCTATTTAAATATACTGAAAATTTCAACACCAAAAATGAAAATTTTCAGATGAAAAAATTCTGATATTTTTCATATGTCTGTTCAAAACATATTGTGGGTACTATGTTTTTGAGCAGAACTTAGAAAAATAAGTTATACCCCTGTAAACCCCAGATTTACTACATAAAAGTGGGATTAAGGGCAACAAAATCCTATGGGCTTATCTTCATGATGCTGCAGAATTATGGGCCAACAATACTATTCTTACATTTTTGCCTGCAGAAGATGCCCTAATTCTCCCAAGCACTTCTTGTAACTGGAGAAAATGTTGAATAAAGCCAAAAAGTTCTGCATGGAAGTGATTTGTATGGGTGTAGCGCACTGAGGCCATGGTGAGCTTCAATCTGGAGTCATAATCACGCTTTAACCAGGGATCCGGGATGCCATATCTAGAAAATACAAAATAAATATATTTATGTTTTAAACATGTGGAACTTTTTTGTACAGTTAATAAAAGTGACAAAACTGACTGCCAAGTTTTACTTTATCCTTGCCCGAGACACTCCACAATGACGGGTTCTATAGTCATACCAAGTATCATTAAAATATTTCAAACATTTGCAGAGTAATACTATGGAAATGAAATGTTATGTAAAACTATGTATCAGGGGTGATATTTCTAAAAGGAAGAAAAGCAGTGTTGTCATTCTTGCACATTACACTCTGCACTGACCTGTTCTGTAATCCTAACAAGCAGGGCTCGAGAAAATATCGGTTTTTCGGTTCTGGACCGATTTTGGTATTTCTGAACCGATTTTGACTTACAAAGGATGTTAAAAAATCGGTCCAGTATTCAATGATATTTTCAAAAAATCGGTTCGAAAATTTTCGCCAAGTCGCTAAATTGTGTAAACGAACTGACCTTTTGCCACAGATAATCCAAGCGTGTATTGATAAAACACCTCGAGGGCCAGTTATTGGACCGGCTCATTATTGGTATAGGTAAATTGGATTTGTCCACACAGCCGAACCATTTTCCAGACAGGTTAGACAGCAAGTACATTGAAAAAAGTCATTCTTTTTTTCTGTTGTTTTTATATCTATAGGAGATCTATAGGAGACACACGAAGGGTAATTGAATACACATTTAATTGAAACAATTTATCAGTGAGAAAAGGTCAAGTTGTTGAACTATTACAAAGGAATTAATTAGGCACTACTATTCAAATGGATTATTCCGCTACTTACCTGTAATCCCCTGGCGTTATCAGTAGGTAAGCTGTCAAACAATTGGAAAAGGTGTGAAATTTGGGTCAAATAATGCAGGACAGACGCTTATTTGTTTACACATGTGTTTATGTCATTAATTTATGACTGCCTATGTTGAACGGATATTTAAACATAAAAAGTGGTTTTCCACAGGGCGCAATTCAAAAACCACATCTGTTGCGTGTAATCATGGAAAAAGAAAAAAAAAATAAATAAGAAATAGATCTTCGCTCCAAAATTGAAACAATAACATAAAACACGTGGTATTACGTCCTAGTGTAATTTAATGTGTATTGTATAAAATGAAACTGAATGACGACATTTTTTCCGATCACGTGGTTTCGTGTTTTTTTTGTGTTTTTTTTTTTTGATAAGGTTTTTTTTTTTATTTTTTAAGATAAGGGTAGTAGACATTAGTAATTATGAAATAACATTTATTTAGAATATTAAGAAGTTCGATTCGGCCCTATAAGATTTTCAGTGACTCTAGTAAACCCACGTTTTGGTTCGAGATTTAACCTTTTTTTTTTTTTTTTTCTTTAACAACAGCAAATGATTTTTTATTTAAGAAACAGCCACAATTTAAATCTATGACATAAAACATGTTTGTTTAACGTTCTTTAATGAAAAAATGTGTATTGCGTAAGCTAAAACCGTATGACGTCATTTCCGACCACGTGGCGGCAATTTCGGTCGCCATTTGTAGTTAAAGGACAACGCTCAAAATCAGTAAAATTGGTATTTATTTTGCAAATAGATAACAAGAAAACGATAAAAAAAACAAAGAAACAATCATACACTCGCATACATATATACCGGTACCCATGTGTGGAGGGTGAACCTACATAGGCGGACTTAATATAAACTAAACCAAAATGGCGGCCGCCAGCGAAGTGTAAACGAGGGCATTTTCACGAATAAAAACAGGTTCGAGACATTTTTTTTAACATTTTCGTAAGTTTTCGGACACCTAACACCCTGTATTTTGAAATTGAAAAATAATAATGAATGGAAACAAATTACCTTTACGGAAATGACCGAAAATCGGTTCGGCAATTTCCGGGTTTTTTTTTTTTTTCCGAAAATCATGCCAGACCGATTTTGATTTTTCAGTTTCTCGAGCCCTGCTAACAAGTATCATTAAAATATTTCAAATGGTTGCAGATTTATGCTACAGAGTAAAAATATGGATAAGGGGAGATAATTCGAAAGGAAAGACAAGCAGTGTTGTCATTCTTGCATGTGACACTGCACACTCACCTGTTCTATAATCCTAGCAAGTATCATTACAATATTTCAAATGGTTGCGGAGCTATGCTCCGGAAACAAAATGTTGATGCCTGTCAACCTGCCCTTCCGCCAACCCTCCTACATACACATCATTTTAATAACCAGAAAACCTCGTTGAAAAGTTGCATTACCTCCAGACCTAAAGACTCTCAAAACAATTTCCTGTTCATCGCATCATGTTACAAATTGAGTAAGGATTTGTAAATATAATGAATAAGGAAAGTAGACATAGACTAACTTGAAGAAGTCAAACTTCATGGCGTGATCACCAACAGTGAGAAACTTTTCTCTATACAGTGTTCCATGTGGTGACAAGTCAACCAGTAGCATCTTCCCTAGCTCACCATTGGCATCAAAGTTACCATCGCGTAGTGATATGTGTGATTTCAATTTTGAAATGCTGGCTTGTGCAAGCTCATAGTCAGGCTTGTTCAGTGTTATTGTAAGATTCTCCACCTTCAGATTTACTTCAGAGTTCACGATTGGTTGAATGTATTCATCTGCAAAAGAGATAGTCGTATATACACACCACAACCTCTTCATAACACTATTAATGGGGTCCAAAGCAGAAAACATTAGTTAAATGACCATGTTATATCCTAACGAAAATGTATAGATCATATAGAAAAATGACCATTTATGGTCATTTTTCTATATAATCTACTTATTTTGGGATCCATCTGGAAACCGTGTTATATCCGAAACTGTGATATAATGAACAGTCTTATAATGAGGTTGTGGTGAACCAGCTACAGTAGAAAAACTTGCAGTTTGCTGCAAACAAATGTGTAAATATCATGAACAACAGATGAATAGGTAAATACAATCTGTAGCAAACAAATGTGTAAATACATGATGTAGCAAACTAATGTTAAATACCATCTGTAGCAGACAACTGTGTAAATACCAGCTGTAGCAGACAAATGTGTACATTTCATTTGCAGCAGCCAAATTTGTAAATACCTTCTGTGCCAGACAAATGTGTAAATACCATCTGTAGCTGACAAATGTGTAAACACCATCTGCAGCAGACAGATGTGTAAATACAATCTGTAGAAGACAAATGTGTAAATATCATCCATAGCTGACAAATATGTAAAATCCATCTGCAACAGACACATGCTTGTTTGTTTGTATTGGAGTTTAATGGCCCAGTCAACACTATGCAGGCCATTTTAGCCTGTCAGTTTACCTATCAACGCTTTTCCTGGGCAGGCTTAAACTAAGAGGTTAAACAGTACAGTGTACATTCTTTCACCAGAAACTGACAACTGCCCTTCTTGAATCAGCGGAAGGGAGAGAATGACCATAGAAAAGATTTCATGATCAATCTCCGTGAAAGAATGTTGCCGACCCCAGCAGGTATCGAACCCACATCCTCCTGATCACCAGTCAGACATGCTGTGTAAACAGAATTTGTATAATACAAATGAGTAAACACTATCTGTATCATACAAATGTGTGAACACTAGCTGTTAATACAAATCTGTAAAAACTACCTGTAGATTACAAATGTGTAAATACTATCTGTATCATATACATGTGTATATGACATTCACATCGCTTATTTCTCAAAGTGCTTCTAAAGTTTTCCCATCAACCAAAAGAAACCCAAATTTTGTTGCAAATTCCAAGTTTCTTTATAACCAAAGCTCTAACCTGCTAGCTGCAAGTTATTTTTTACTTCCAGTGCACAGTGAAGTCCCAGGATCTAGCCTGCTAAAAGTATACTACTACCAGTGCACAGGGAAGACCAAAGATCCAGCCTGCTATGTAACAGTATACTACTGCCAGTGCACAGTGAAGTCCAAGGCTCTAGTCTGCAAAAGTATAACACAACTAGTGTACAATGAAGTCTCAGGATCTAACTTGCTAAGAGTATATTACTACCAGTACACAGTGAAGTCCCAGGATCAAGCCTGTTTATGGTAAATGGCTACCAGTATGCAGTGAAGTTCCAGGATCTGGCCTGCTAACAGTATATTACTACCAGAGCACAGCTGAGTCAAGAATCTGGCCTGCTAACAGTATATTACTACCAGTGCACAGTGAAGTCCAAAGATCTAGTATGCTAACAGTATATACCAGTTCACAGTGAAGTCCAAGGCTCCAGCTTGCAAACAGTATATTACTACCAGAGGACAGTGAAGTCCCAAGATCTAGCCTGTTAACAGTATATTACTACCAGTGGGCAGTGAAGTCCCAGGCTCTAGTCTGCTTCCAGTATACTACTACCAGTACACAGTGAAGTTCCAGGATCTGGCCTGCTAACAGTATATTACTACCAGAGCACAGCTGAGTCCAAAAATCTGGCCTGCTAACAGTATATTACTACCAGTGTACAGTGAAGTCCAAGAATCTAGCCTGCTAACAGTATATTACTACCAGTGCACAGTGTTGTCCAAGGATCTAGCCTGCTAACAGTATATTACTACCAGTGCACAGTGATTTTGGTTGATTTAAGGTTTAACATCCCCATCAACACTGTAAAGGTCATTTCGGAGACATTGCTTCCAATTTTGTGGGACTCAGCTCTGCGTGGAAGCATCATGCAGTCCATATATTTCTTCAAGCCCCTATGGGTGGGGGCCATAGTGCATAGTGAAGTCCAAGGATCTGGCCTGCTAACAGTATATTACTACCAGTGCACAGTGATGTCCAAGGATCTAGCCTGCTTACAGTATATTACTACCAGAGCACAGTAAAGTCCCAAGATATAGCATGCTTACAGTATATTACTACCAGGGTACAATGAAGTCTCAGGATCTAGCCTGCTAGGAGTATATTACTACCAGTACACAGTGAAGTCCCAGGATTTAGCCTGTTTATGGTATATTACTACCGGTCTGCAGTGAATTCCCAGAATCTAGCCTGCAAACAGAATATTGCTACCACTGCACAGTGAAGTCCCAGGCTCTAGCCTTCTTACAGTATATTTCTATCAGTGCACAGTGAAGTTCCAGGCTCTAGCCTTCTTACAGTATATAACTATCAGTGCACAGTGATGTCCAAGGATCTAGCCTGCATATAATATATTACTACCAGTGCACAGTGAAGACCCAGGCTCTAGTCTGCTAGAAGTACATTACTACCAGTCCACAGTGAAGTCCCAGGCTCAAGCCTACTAACAGTATGTTACTAACAGTGCACAGTGAAGTCCCAGGATCTAGCCTGTTAACAGTTTATTACTAAGAATGCACAGTTAAGTCCCAGGATCTAGTCTTCATACAATATATTACTAACAGAGCAAAGTTACTTCCTGTTACAAAGAAAACTTGTTTTTTTATCTTACCTCTACAAAAGTCATAGATTGTGCTTGCTTCTTATAACTGCCTGAAAGAGGTTACCTAGCATTTTCATTGACACTTTCCTTTGAAATTATCTGATATTTTTCCTATTTCTGCTACAAAGATTGTGGAGTTTGTTAGAACCGCCTCGATAGGAGATTTTAACAAGTAGCCACAATTTATGCTATGGAAATAATGTATACCACATTAAGCCCCACTTTTCCCTATATATTATTGGATTAAGGTAGGTATTCATTTCAATGACTTGTTCACATAAGGTGTAGAGAAATACTGTACCAGATGCTGATTTATCAGGTTGCACAGGTTTGGCTGTTGGGTCCTGCATTGTTTCCAGGTCGTGAACTTTCGCACCCAATCCTAGGAAATCCAGGAGTATGACCCAGGTCTGCAGATTTATCTTGGTATCAAGACAGCTGAAATCTACATCAATGAATCTCTTTGTCTGAAACAAGAAATAAATCATATAATTGCTGACACTGATAGTAACACAGACTTTGTATTTCACCGAAACCATTCCTGCAACATATGTCTGTGATAAAATGGTATCTTTCATATCTTTTTAGCTGGAAATTTCTCATATCTTTCTTATTTATAGTCCAAATATAGGTAGTGGGTGCTCGTTAGAACTGCCTCAATAAGGCTCTTTTTTCAGCCGAAAAGTACTGATATTTTTCTTAATTCTGCACAAAAACCCATGTTGTGGGTACTCCTTAGAAGAGCCTTGTCTGATAATTTTCTTATTTCTGCATAAAAACATATCTTGTTGGGACTCATTAGAACCGCCTCGCCATATGTTTCTGTGGAGAAATAAGAAATTTATTATGTGGATACCTCCTCTTATCTAGGGCTATGAGGACAGACAGTTATATGAGATAATGCATGACAAAACCAGTGATATGACTTGTGTGATCCGCATTTGTGCAGACTGATCTGAGTCTTCACTGATCATGAGCCTTCTAGAAACCTGCAGGCTATCAAAGAAAGATAAACCAAAACTCATACTGGGTCAATGTGTTGGCTTATCTGAGTCTTCACTGGTTGTGCAGGTGATATTTATCCCCATGCTTTTCAAAGAACAAGAGCTCCGCAAGCGGGGCATAAAACCCCCATGGCAATTAGTAAGATGAAGCATATATATACTGACTTTTGTACAAGTTTGGGTTTGTGGAATGTAACCAAGGAATAATATGTGCTCCATATATTCTTACCTGGCACTATTAATAACCCTAAATGACTCAAACTACCTGTCTCCAACAAATTTTCATGGTCAGTAATATTTGGTGGACCGTAACCTCAAAATAATATAGGCATAACTCTGGCAAAAAGTGGTAGACTGTAACCTTGAAATAATATGCACTGCTTCACATTATAGTCTAACTATATGTAAAGTTTCAACTGCAACAGATGTAAAATGTACGAGGCATTATCCAGAAACAAAGTATGTTTAGAATAATATGTGAAAGAGGTATAACTCTGGTAATATTTGGTGGACTGTAACCTCAAACTAATATGCACTGTTACACATCATGTTCTTAATATATCTAAAGTTTCAGCTTCATTAGATGTAAAATGTAAGAGGAGTTATCCGGAAACGGAATGTTTAGAAAAATCTGTGAAAGGGGTATAACTCTGGTAACATTTGGCAGACTGTAACCTCAAAATAATATGCACTGTTCCATATCATGGTTTTAGTGTATGTAAAGTTTCAACATCATCGGATCTAACATGTAGGAGGAGTTATCTGACACCATAACATTTGCAGAATTTTTCAAAGGGGCATAACTCTATTATTATTTGGTGGACCATAACCTCAAAACAATATGCGCTGCCCCACATCATGTTCTAATTATATATGAAGTTTCAGCTTAATCGGATGTAAAATGTAGGAGGATTCATCCAGAAACGATAAGTTTACAAAAATTTTCAAAGGGGCATAACTCTATTATTATTTGGTGGACCATACCCTCGAAACAATAATCACTGCCACACACGGCACATATTGTTTTGAGGTTAGGGGCCACCAAACAACAATAATAGAGTTATGCCCCTTTGAAATTTTGTGTAAATTTTTCGTTTCTGGATAACTCCTCCTACAGTTTACATCCGATCAACCTGAAACTTCATCCATAATAAGATCATGGTCCCAAATCATGGTCTAACTATGTATGAAGTTTTAGCTTGATCGGATGTAAACTGTAGGAGGAGTAATCCGGAAACAAGTTTACAACAAATTTCAAAGGTGCATAACTCTATTCATATTTGGTGGAACGTAACCTCGAAACAATATGCCCTGCCCCACATCATGGTCTAACTATGTTTGAAGTTTCAGCTTAATTGGATGTAAACTGTAGGAGGTGTTATCCGGAAACGAAAAGTTAATAAAAAATTTCAAAGGGACATAACTCTATTATTATTTGGTGGACTGTAGCCTCGAAACAATATGCGCTGCCCCAAATCATGGTCTAATTATGTATAAAGTTTCAGCTTGACTGGATGTAAATTGTAGGAGGAGTTATCCGGAAACGAAATGTTTACAGATGGATGGACAGATGCCGGGGGGCATAACATAATACAACTGTTTTTCAAACGGGCGTATAAAAAAGCGGGTACCATGTATTACCCCCATCCGTTTGGTTTTTTGATCTTTGAGGGTTAAACATCCCCGTCAACACTATATAGGTCATTTTGAAGCAATGCTTCCAATTGTGTGGGACTTCTACCCGAGATTGAGATGAAATGACATCTCAAGTCCTGTCGCTCATTGAAACCAATAGGGTTTATATGCATGGATGTCCAACTTGCACCACTTACCTGGGCAGGTTTAGATCCTACCAGTACTCATGTGCATCGCCGTCCATCCGTGCAGCCATCTGTCCATCCATCTGTAATGTCCCACCATTGCTCCTAGACCATTTGATCTAGAATCTTGAAACTTTCACAGGCAAAAGCACTATGACTAAGGACTACAGGAACATATTCAGAATTCTGGTGTAACCTCCAGGCAGGGGCAGCCCCAGTCAAATTCATTTTGTTCAAACATAGTCATGTTGCTATCAAATCGAAGGTAATGAAGAGCAGAATATGGTGGTGTGAAAACTTTCGTCCCAGGGGCAGGTCTGGGGGTCCCCAGAGGTCAAAAAGTAGGAGTTGGGGTCCTTTTTTGGTTGTCACACAACTCTTCCTAGGCTTTTTGAACTACAATCTTGAAACCATAACAGTATTTAGCCGTATGGATGAGGACTAGAAGAACATTTTTTCGTCATTCTGATGTGACCCCTCCACTCTGGGGGTTGGGCACGGGGTCGAGCCCCAGGTGTCAAAATTCTTTTTGTTGCTGCACAAACATACTCAAGTTGCATATCAAATTGAAGATAATGAAAAGTAGAATACAGTGGTGCAAATATTTTGCCCCAGGGGGCATGTATAGGGGTCACCAGAGGTCAAAAAGGAGCATTTCTGGTCCTTTTTTCGATTATCACACAACTCACCCTAGGCTTTTTGAGCTAGAATCTTGAAACTGTCATAGATATTGGACTGGAGGAACAGTTTCCGAATGTTGATGTGTTTCCCCCTAGGGTATGTTTTTGTGCAGAAATAAGAAAAATAATGTGGATACATGCCAATCTCTGGAGCTACGGATCCTACCCCACTTCTGAAATCAGTCAGAAACAAACCTCATTATATTTCTCTGTATACTCCGGTGAGTTTTTGTCGACAAGCAAAATGGTGATGTGAACAAGGTTATCTTCGTCTGCTTCTGCCTGCTCACTGCTTCTTGTCGCTCTAGGGGTGGGTGGTGGTGCACATGGATACTCTGTACTTTTACTGAAATACAGATAACCAGAATGGTCAGTACACAGAACTTATTAACCCATTTAGTACCAGAAACCCCACCAGGAAAACAGTGAAGGCCCAGATCAGATGTCGCATAATGCGGCGTCTGATCAGGGCCTACACTGTTTGCGAAAAAGTTAACACCTTTTCCTTCCTGGACTTGTTAGAATTGCCTTCATGAGGCAATTCTAAAAAGTACCCACAACATATGTTTTCATGAAGAAAAAAGAAAAATAATCCTCTAATTATCCTTTTTACGCAAATTATCCCTATCTGAAGCTGTGAGACTCTAAGGTGATTGAATTAGGGGATAACTGTAATCAAAATTGTCATTTAGGGAGGTACATCAGAGATTTTACAGTCGGAAATTTCGTTTTACAGTGATGCTAATGTATTGCCATAAAATGGAATTTGCAACCATTAAACTGACGATTTACCTCCCCAAATGACACTTTTTGATACAGCTATCCCCGTTCTAATGCATTTTTCAATTTTAAAGTTAAAAATTGTACTACTTTGCACAAGACCACAAGCTCTGTGAGCTGCGTAAAACCAAATGCTACCCAATGAACAGCGAAGTTACATCATGATATCAGGTTTCTGATAAGCTATACCATCACAATTTTTTTATTTTTGATGTTATCCAATCAGACATCATCTTACATATGCAAGGGCATTAGAATTACAAAATAAGCTTACCTTCTTGGAACTTTTTCTTTTTCTTTTGAAGTTATGGGAAGAAACCCAAAGTCAGTTGTTATCTGTAGTGGGCTGGATTTCACCTGTGAAAAGTCTTTATGGAAACTACTGGGGAGAGAAGGTGGCATTATGGGTACTGGTGCAACAATGGCATTATCTGGGCACGAATGTGACATAAACATGTGGGGCTCCATCTCGGACAACTCGGGACTTTTCTGAGCCTTTGACGCCATAATCTGCCTGTGTTTGGAGTCAACTGATTCAAGAAGGTCGTCCATGACTAGAGACTTCAAAGTCACTTGCATGTTGGTAGTGGCGGGGTTGTCTTTAGTATAATCAAGGAGGAATCTATGCAATTTAAGCTCGACCAAACCTTGTTCACCTTCCCCAAAATCACCACGTAATTCCACACTAAACAGCGGTACTTCAAACCTCAAATGTTTTGACAAGAACACTGCTTGCTTCTGAGGTCCGCTTGAAGTGGAAAACTTATGTGACCCTGTTTCTACCTTAAATGCTGTATAAAGACTACCTGAATCTATTTCAGTTTTGGATTTCTCACTCCCACTAACAGCCGCATTAGTATTCTCATTTTTCATGACCACATCTTCAACATATGATAAATTATCCACAGTCTGTAACATTTGTTCATACACATTTTTAGACAAGACCAGTTTCACAGGTGTCTTGATAGTTGCATTGAAGTCTAACAAAGGCTTAATCTCTTGCAAAGTGAAAGAGTCATTCATCTCTCTATTCAATGAGAAATCCATAGCCTGTGCATTATCAGGATTGATCACTTCTAAATCTGGGGAGACATGGTCCAGTGTCAGCTGTATAGTAGTATCATACATTATTGGAGTTCCTATTTTGTCAATATTAATATCACTAATCAAGCTGCCATCTATCTTTGGCGTACTAGGAATTCTGTCATTTTCCAGGTTCACTGAGTAAAGGTTCATATCACGAACTTCCATGAAAACCCGGTCACTTTTCTCCCTGTCATCTGCATCATCATCTAAGTCAGCCTTTTGACTTTGGCTGTCTGCATTTGAAATTGTTATCTGACCTAAATGTGCCACAAACACTTGAGAACTTGTAGAACTCTTAGGAAGCACTATCACAGGAGTTTCAAAAGAAGCATCGAGCACAATCTTGGATTTCACTATCTCTTCCTGTTCAGGGGCATCAACTCCTTCCAAGAAATCCATCTCAGTTCTTAAAGCTGATTGGCTGAATTTCAGTTTATGAGCAGAGTAAGTATCAAGACTAGATAAACTTCCATACAAGGAATTCTGACCTATTTCTGATCGCTTAGCAACCATTCCTTTTGCAACATCTGATGCAGCTTTTTTCAAAGAATTTGCAACAGACAGAGCATAATCTTTAAATTCTGTCAAACACTGGGACATTTCAAACAAAACGCGAGGAGAATGTGTATAAAGAAGTGAAGCTACTTGCAAGGAAACTTTTATACAGTTTTTATCATCTGTTGTTTGGGATTCATCTAAATATGACATACACTGATCAGGGGAGGACAGAGGCTTACTGAGACTGAATTCAAAAGCTTTTAAGTCACAACTTAATTCATCCATGAGCATTGATTCATGTGCAGTTTTATACATGTTGTGTGAACTGTACACCTGTCTTGGAATGTTGGTATGTGGTGCATCCTGTCCAACACTAAAGACCCGCTGGTGTTTCTGCACATCTGGGCTGATGTCAAACACATGAAAACCTCCAAGGGATCCTTGCATATTAAGCTCAGTACCTGAAACATAACACCCAGAAGAGCTGACTGTTGTACTGTGGTTTACATAGAGGATCTTACATGAGTGTTCATGTATTATTGAATTTACTGAAAGAGTTGAGGAAAAGATATAAAAATGTGAGGCTTTGCCGAGCATTTTATCTCTTTTCCTCAATGAGCTTAATAAATTTAATAATACAGGAGCACGAATGCAAGATTCTATTTATCATATAACATGCAAAATATAATACATGAGCAGGAATGCAAGATTCTATTTATCATATGACATGTAAAATCCACTTTATTCATGATTTGTTAACAAAAACTGTCAATATTCCACCATTAGATATTCAATGGTCAATATTCCACCACTAATACTTGTAGATTAATTATACAAATTAGTTAGATATGCCCCGTAATATTACACCTATGATATTCTTTGCAACATCCTGTTTACAAACTATGTAAATTTGTATAATTAATGCACAAATGGATTACCAAATATAGTACATGACATTATTACATTCTCGGAAGCAACATCATATGATAAATCATGATAACAAGTCTGTGAAATTACCACCCCTGAAAACCCCACTTTATATATAGAAGCCCCCTGCCCATCGGGGCTTGAAGAAATAGATGGGCTGCATGATGCTTCCATGCAGAGCTGGGGGTTACAAGGGTATACATTATTTTACTTATCTCTCCTGGAAGACATAGGTTGTAGGTACTCATTAGAACCACCTCAGTGACAATTATCCACAATATATTTTTTAATACAGAAACATAAAAATATTTGAAATTTATCCTTGTTATTGTCAGAGGAGCCACCGTTGTGTAGTGGTTATGCTACTCACCTCATAAATCATGGGTCGCGGCTTCAATCCCGGGCTTCTCAAGACTTTCAGATGAGTCTTTAAACCCAGAATCTTTTGCTGTTGGTGGGATGTAAAACTCAATCACACAAATATCCTTGTTATTCCTCAAACTTACAGAAGGTTCTCGATATGTACGTTGTTTGAGGGCATGCCAACTCTTTAGGCTCATTTTGTGTCAGGGAAGAAAAGGAATAAGAAGAGATAAAGCAATAGTAGATGGGTGAAAACAGAGGGGAATTGGAAATGAAAGTGGAAAAACAGGAGAAATAGAAACAGAAGCCAAAATTAGATGGAAGCCCTAATGCAAAAAGAAACACACCCAACAAACAATCAAAATTAGATGGAAGCCAAATGCCAAAAGAACACACCCAACAAACACCTAACTGCCCTTCGAGGCCTGGTGGGTAAGAGCCCTACCTTCCTTGGTTTACGTGAACTTTGCAAGGGAAGGTCAGGTGATTTCTAACAAAAAAAACAACAACAAAAAACATCCTACAACCCCTATTGTACCTACCTACAGAAGCCTGAAGTCTAGCACAAGTCATAGTGGCTGTCGAGACTTTTCTGGCTGTTTTTATCCCAGAAGTTCCATCTAGTCTCATGAACATCACACTAAGGCGGTTGAAATCAGCTGTCACTTCAAGTTTGGGTTTGCTTTCCTTTAAAAAGAAAAATTAAATACCGGGTATGAGTCCGATCATGAGAAATAGCTCGTAGAAGTGAAGGCAATGATCAGGAATCTCACAATTACCTCACACCTCCCATCCAAGACACCAAAGAGGAAGAAACACAAACATAAAACAACTTCACCATAATGAAAACGTCACAAGCAGAAAGCCAAAAAGATACAGTAAAACTTTGATGGCTCGAACACCGATGGCTCGTTTACCATGGCTGAGTCGAACCCATTTTTGAGTCCCTAGGGAATTCCTCAACATTAGGAGTAGTGTGGGATAATTAAGGACATTTTCGACTTTTATCTTGCAAATGTATGCTGTGTGTGCTCATTAGAATCGCCTCGTCGAGGCGATTCTAATGAGTACATACAGCATACATTTTTATTATGGAACACCGAAAAGATGTCCCAAAATTAACCCCATAATGCCTCCTGGAAGTAACCCATAGTAGCTCGACCTACCCCTGTCTCGAACAGATTTTCATTGTCCTAAAGGTGTTCGAGCCATTGAAGTTCGACTGTAGTTACTTTCCCACAAAATATCCAAAATAGGAAGATATTAGCAATACATACATGTAAAGACGAAATGTAACAATAATAAACATCAGCCTGGGAATTGTCAGTAAAAACTTTTTAACTTAAGGGGAATGGGAACACCTTCAGGGGAGGCAACTCCTGCAAAAGTATTTTGTCTCCCATGTCAAAAGGGGTCAACTCTTAAAGGCAAGAATTTGCTCCTGAGGAGCAAATTCTTTCCTTTAAGGGTAGACTCCTTTTTTAGTGGGACAGGGCTTACAGAAAAGCGAACAGGAAGTCCCAAAATATGTCTCCCTTTGAAATATGGCGGAAAAATCAGTGAGGTGTTCCCATTCCCCTTAAATCAATTTTACCTAAACCTGTGTTCTGGAGTTTTCAACCAGATTAGCCATTAACCATTAACCCTTATCTTGCTGTTCACAACAACCCCTATCTTTGCAAACAGTGTAGATCCAGATCAGATGGCTTCTGAAGAAGCCATCTGATCAGGATCTACACTGTTTGGCATTCAGTTTATGAATTTGCAGCAATAAATTACATCAAGTAATTTGATTGGTTGATAGACAGAAATGGGTGTGGCTTAAATGAATATTCAGCAAGAGAAGGGTTAAGACACCAAGAAAAACTGCATCAGAAAATGTTGTTTGTTTATGTGGTCTACTGCATCTTCTTCAAAACTTTTCAAACATTTGTTTCCATACAGGCATATAGTTTAGGCCCTTATCAGACTGCTCCTATAGGTCAGACTGCTCCTCTATCAGACTTTTCCTAGGGGAGCAGTCTGATCTGGGTCCACAATGTTTGCAACACTGACTTTAACGTAACCAGCAGACAACAAAGCAGACGACAATTGTTGATACAGGTTAAGACTCAAACCAGACTGCTCAGCTACACAGACTAGCAAGTGTCTTGAAAATTTGAATGTTGAGACTATGCTGATTCTGCTTCTGAGATGTATTTTTGTTCAGGCTGTCTTAAAGTGGAGGAAAGCCATGGTAGTTCTCTGCTGACATGGGAAATACACAGTGAAACCAACGCGACCCAAATGGTGATAATCTAGCCATCATTCAGTTTCTTGACATTTTATCACCACTGCATGGCTCAAACCCATGTATGCCAGTCACTGGAATGAGAGTTCTGAATGCTATGAACCAAGCTGTTTGTTTGTTTGCATTGTAGTTTAATGGCCCAGTCAACACTATTTTAGGTCATTTTTAACCAGTCAGTTTACCTATCCACACTTTTCCTGGGCAGGCTTATATGTAAGCGGTTAACCAGTACAGTGCACATCGTTTAGCCAGAAATTGACAACTTCCCTTCTTGAATTAGCCGAAGGCTGACCTATTGTATTGTCCTGGCAATGAACGTAAGGCACTGATCAGAATTGCATTATGCACAGACTGTTCTGCACCTTTACTCTTGGCAAATGGCAAAATCAAGTTCTCATCACATCTTCCTTGTCAACATCTTCCAAAATACTCCTTACAAGATTCGATAGTGAAGTGGTGTTTGATCAGGGCCAACAGTCTTTACCAGTATCCTGTTTCATGTGTTTCCCATATGAAATTGGTTAAGAATTTCTATGTTTGTCTTTTTTTTTAGGTTATAAACAGTGAAAATTTGCCTTTCATACACTGGCCTTGGAGAAGATTCTTAATGCCTTTGCCTTAACATTTACCACTCTCTGGACTAATACAGCAAACAGCTAATTGTTGATATTTTTCACAGAAAACAGGACTCAACATCTCATGTAAATGGTCTCTGTAGAAAACAGGACTACACATCTGATGCACATTGTCTCCATTGCATGAAATGTCAAATCTTATTTACTGTGAAAAATAAGAACAAGGTGATGGCCCTGGATCGCACACCTGATTAATATTGTGCAAATGAAAGAATAGGTAATATAAGGTGGAGTGGAGGGTTTGAGCAATTTTGGTTGGAGGTGACCTAAGAGGAACATTTCTGTGAAATTATTTCAAAATTAGTCTGTTTAGGAATAGAACTCATTTAAGGAGGCCGACTTTAATTTTTTTCTGAGATACCTGCCCTAGAGAATTTCCTTATATTATAACAAAGTTTCCAGCAAGGACTTAACTTTAGATTAATGACATAAAAATATCATGTCACCGAGACTGGGAAAGAATGGGGGTCAATCCAAAAGTAACGCCATTTTACACATATTTTGCATTGATTGTAATGGGAAATCGCTAAAATTTGACACAAATGCGAAAATTAAATTGACTTCTGCCCTAGAGATTTTGGACTTACTTAGTTAAATTATGTATATTCATATGACATTCAAAAACATGAAATAACAAGAGGGCCATGATGGCCCTGGATCGCTCACCTGATCCATAGTGTAACAAGTGGGCCCCAGAGAGGGCCATTATTGGCCCCAGGGTTTTAATGTGCATAATGTTGAGGGAGGTCTTAAAGGTGAAGCTTCATACCAAACATCAACAAAGGCTATAATTAGAACAATCTTGGCAAAGGTCCACTAGATAAAGCTACACATCAAATTTCAAAGACCTGGGCCTTGCAGTTTCAGAGAAGAAGATTTTTTTTAAAGATATTCCCTACATAAGCCTATGCAAAACCAAATGGCCCCAGGGCTATATAAATCTATGTAAAAACAAAGGGCCCCGGCCCGGGGTGGGGGCATTTGTGGCCCCAGGGCTATAATTTGAACAATCTTGGTAGAGGTCCACTAGATAAAGCTCCATACTAAATATCAAAGGCCTTGGCCTTGCAGTTTCAGAGAAGATTTTTAAAGATTTCCCTATATAAGTCTATGCAAAACCAAAGGGCCCCGGAGCGGGGACATTTTTGGTACCAGGGCTATAATTTGAATAATTTTGATAGAGGTCCACTAGATGCAGCTTCATACCAAATATCAAAGACCCAGGCCTTGTGGTTTCAGAGAAGAAGATTTTTGAAGATTTTCCCCATGTAAGTCTATGTAAAACCATAGGGCCCCAGAGTGGGGGCATTTTTGGCCCCAGGGCTATAATTTTAACAATCTTGGTAGAGGTCCATTAGATGCAACTTCATACCAAATTTCAAAGTCCTGGGCCTTGTGGTTTCAGAGAAGATTTTTAAAGATTATCCCTATATAAGTCTATGTAAAACCAAAGGGCCCCGGGACGGGGCCACTTTTGGCCCCAGCACTATAATTTGAATCATCTTGGTAGGGGTCCTTTAGAAGAAGCTTCATACCAAATATAAAAGACCTAGGCCTTGTGGTTTCAGAGAAGAAGATTTTTAAAGATTTTCCCTATATAAGTCTATGTAAAACCAAAGGGCCCCTGAGCGGGGGCATTTTTGGCCCAAGGGCTATAATTTGAACAATCTTGGTAGGGGTCCACTAGATGAAGCTTCATACAAAATATCAAAGTCCTGGGCCTTGCGGTTTCAGAGAAGAAGATTTTTAAAGATTTTCCCTATATAAGGCCATGTAAAACCAAAGGGTCCCAGTCGGAGGCTTTTTTTGCCCCAGCACTATAATTTGAACAATCTTGGTAGGGGTCCACTAGATAAAGCTTAATTCCAAATATCAAAGTCCTGGGCCTTGCAGTTTCAGAGCAGAAGATTTTTAAAGATTTTCCCTATATAAGCCTATGTAAAACCAAAGGGCCCGGCGGCGGGGACATTTTTGGCCTCAGCACTATCATTTGAATAATCTTGTTAGGGGTCTTTTAGATGAAGCTTCATACCAAATATAAAAGACCTAGGCCTTGTGGTTTCAGAGAAAAGGATTTTTAAAGATTTTCCCTATATAAGTCTATGTAAAAACAAAGGGCCCCTGAGCGGGGGCATTTTTGGCCCAAGGGCGATAGTTTGAACAATCTTGGTAGAGGTCCATTGGATGAAGCTTCATTCTAAATATCAAAGTCCTGGACCTTGCGGTTTCAGAGAAGAAGATTTTTAAAGATTTTCCCTATATAAGTCTATGTAAAACCAAAGGGCCCCTGAGCAGGGGGATTTTTGGCCCAAGGGCTATAATTTGAACAATCTTGGTAGGGGTCCACTAGATGAAGCTTCATACAAAATATCAAAGTCCTGGGCCTTGCGGTTTCAGAGAAGAAGATTTTTAAAGATTTTCCCTATATAAGCCTATGTAAAACCAAAGGGCCCCAGGTGGAGGCTTTTTTTGCCCCAGCACTATAATTTGAACAATCTTGGTAGGGGTCCACTAGATAAAGCTTAATACCAAATATCAAAGTCCTGGGCCTTGCAGTTTCAGAGCAGAAGATTTTTAAAGATTTTCCCTATATAAGCCTATGTAAAACCAAAGGGCCCGGGGGTGGGGACATTTTTGGCCTCAGCACTATCATTTGAATAATCTTGTTAGGGGTCTTTTAGATGAAGCTTCATACCAAATATAAAAGACCTAGGCCTTGTGGTTTCAGAGAAAAGGATTTTTAAAGATTTTCCCTATATAAGTCTATGTAAAAACAAAGGGCCCCTGAGCGGGGGCATTTTTGGCCCAAGGGCGATAATTTGAACAATCTTGGTAGAGGTCCAATGGATGAAGCTTCATTCTAAATATCAAAGTCCTGGACCTTGCGGTTTCAGAGAAGAAGATTTTTAAAGATTTTCCCTATATAAGGCCATGTAAAACCAAAGGGCCCCGGAACGGGGGCATTTTTTGCCCCAGCACTATAATTTGAACAATCTTGGTAGGGGTCCACTAGATAAAGCTTAATACCAAATATCAAAGTCCTGGGCCTTGCAGCTTCAGAGCAGAAGATTTTTAAAGATTTTCCCTATATAAGCCTATGTAAAACCAAAGGGCCCGGGGGCGGGGACATTTTTGGCCTCAGCACTATCATTTGAATAATCTTGTTAGGGGTCTTTTAGATGAAGCTTCATACCAAATATAAAAGACCTAGGCCTTGTGGTTTCAGAGAAAAGGATTTTTAAAGATTTTCCCTATATAAGTCTATGTAAAACTAGAGTGTTCACAAGTTTTTTCTTTAATTTGACCTACTGACCTACTTTTTGACCCGAAAAGACCTTTATTCAAACTTAGCCAAGATATTGTCACAATGACCATTCTGAGCAAGATTAATGATTTAACCAAACTTGTGGCCTCCTGAGTATTCACAAGGTTTTTCTATGATTTGACCTACTGACCTACTTTTCAACCGGACATGACCCATATTCAAACTTGACCGAGATATTGTCATGATGATCATTCTGAGCAAGTTTGATTATGATTGGACCAAAATTGTGGCCCCTAGGGTGTTCACAAGGTTTTTATATGATTTGACCCGCTGACCTACTTTTTAACCCGATATGACCCATATTCGAACTGGACTGAAATATTGTCACAATGGTCATTCTGAGCAAGTTTCATGATAATTGGACCAAAACAGTGGCCTTCAGAGTGTTCACAAGGTTTTTCTATGATTTGACCTACTGACCTACTTTTTGACCGGACATGACCCATATTCGAACTTGACCAAGATATTGTCATGATGATCATTCTGAGCAAGTTTGATTATGATTGGACCAAAATTGTGGCCTCTAGGGTGTTCACAAGGTTTTTCTATGATTTGACCCGCTGACCTACTTTTTAAGCCGACATGATCCATATTCAAACTTCACTAAAATATTGTCACAATGATCATTCTGAGCAAGTTTGATGATGATTGGACCAAAACTGTGCCCTCTAGAGTGTTCACAAGGTTTTTCTATGATTTGACCTACTGACCTACTTTTTCACCCGACATGACCCATATTCGAACTTGACCGAGATATTGTCATGATGATCATTCTGAGCAAGTTTGATGATGATTGGACCAAAACTGTGGCCTCTAGTTTGTTCACAAGAAAAAGTTTACGCACGACGGACGACGGACGACGGACGACGCACGACGACGCCGGACATCTTACGGTCACAAAAGCTCACCATGACCTTCGGTCAGGTGAGCTAAAAATGGGGGGTCACCGGCCATATAAGAGAATGAGGGGCGTTTCAAAAGTAAAAATTGCAGGCAAAATACCTTTTTTCGTGAAGATCGCTAACATTAAAATAACTGTTTTGCTAGAAATTATAACTATACGCAAATAGATGATATTTATGCTTATTATCTGCCACAATATGATGAAAAAATACTGTTATAGTGTTATTTCAAGCAAAAAGGGTCGTTTCAAAAGTTATCATAACAGGCAAAACTTTTTTTTGAAAACATCACAAAAATTATAGTTGCTTCTTAGCTAAGACATGATAGGTGATGTATATATATGTAATCCGAAAAACTATGAAATGAAAACAAGTTGACAGGTTTCCAATTAGCTAATGTGGGTCGTTTCAAAAGTAAACATAAACTGAAAAATATGAACATATATACACATATTTTTCAAATTATTATAGGAAGTTCTGCTATATAAATGATATGATCACTAAGATAGGTATTATATCTAAATATTATTTGCAAAACCTATCAAATAAAAACAATAGGTCGTTCATACAAAATGGGGGTCGTTATAAGAGTAAGCTTTTCATGCAAAATATCTTTTTTTTTTCTTTTTTAGTTTTTGTCAAAATCCCCTTTTTTAAGTTAATTGTATACTAAAACAAACTTAAGGTGTCACACGGATAGGGCATGCATCTACATATAATTTGCCAAACAGAAGTAAATAGGTATCGATAAAATTGCCTAACACCTCCCATTCAAGACACCAAAGGGAAAGAAACACCAACATAATACAATTTCGCTCTTCAGTGAGCAAATGGGGCACCAACCTAGCGCAAATTTTTTTCAAGCCCAGTACCTTGTCAGAATGGTTTGTACGCCGTCTTCTGATAAGCCAATGCATTAAGATACCTCTTTCACTGACAGTCGCGCATCTTCTTTGACCGCTGCCTTTACAGCAGCGATGGTTGCCTTGGTGATGGAGGTCTTTGGCCTACCAACACGGGCATCATCTTTGGTCGATTATTTACCAGCTTTAAAAGCCTTGACCCACCGATAAATTGTGCGCTTTGAATTTACAAGAGGTTCATTTTTGCCACACAATTCATCAACCTATGTCAAGCCTTACACGGCATTTAATTTAGCTGCGAATTTCAGTCTTTCTATCCATTTTACAATGTAACTCGTAAACTGGCCATTGTATTTGTCTGCATGCATTTCAATTTGACAAATCTCGGTCATTATAAAAGCAATTTGCTAGAAATAAACTGTTATCGGTGGCTATTTGAAAGGCTATTCAAATGCAATGATGCGTTATCAGTAATACTTGTGATAAAACTAGGGAAACCTATTAGTGTCAAAACTTTTTGAAGGACCCTCGTACACCAACTTCTATTTAATGATTGGCTCGAAATAAGCGAAATATTTCTGAAAGGCCTTTAAAGCTAGAAACAACAACAAAAAATCATTTGTGATTTCTATTTTCCATTCCATGCGTTTAGGATTTAACCATGAAGCTTTTACGGTTCCAGGTTTTGATGTATTTTGACCAAGATCTCTCTCACTCTTTCGCTCTCTCTCTCTTAACTATGAATGACCTTACTGTGTTTTAAATCCGCCGTCTCAAATATATCATAGTCCCCGCCCATTGGGGCTTGAAGAGATAAATTGGCTGCACGATGCTTCCACGCAGAGCTGAAACCGACGGCACACGAGTACTGGTAAACCGTTTAGAGGATCTAAACCTGCCAAATAAAGTGGTGCGAGTCGTACCGTCCATGCTTATAAACCCTATTGGTTTCATTGGGCGACAGGGCTTGAGATGTCATTTCATCTCAGTGTTGGGTAAAAGTCCTACGAAATTGAAAGCACCAGTGTTGACGGGGACGTTAACCTCAAATCTAACAAACAAACAATACTCAAATATAACAAAATTTTACCACCACAAAACGAGAATGTTTAACTAATTTTGTTTTTCGATATTTCTGTGGGCATAATTGTCAGTTCTGCTTAAACGAGTAACAGAAATTAGAAAAATAATGTTTACTCCTGTAAACCTCAGTTTAACTGTATAAAAGTGTGGTTTTAGGGAGTTAAACTTAGATAGACGTGTTTTCGTGATGCCGAGTGCGAGCGTGATAACTCAGTGGTTAGTGCACTTGCCTCAGATGCCTCTGGTCCCGGGTTCGATCCCTGGCAGCGGCGATAAATTTCGGTGTCCGAGCACGCTCCATTGGCAACATTTGCAGGGATAATGCCATAAAGTGCACCGTCCTGTGGATCGGGCTGTTAACTGGGGGTGTGGAGGGAGAGTTATGCCCTGTGCAGGTTAAAGACCCCTACCGTAATTACACGATTACTGTGTAGGCTTTCATCCTGCATACCAGGGGCCAGATGTTCAAAGCATCGTTAGCTTAACGAGCTCGTTAGTGGTCATATTGTTAAGTGTTCTAGCAAGTACAATATCTAAACCAGAGGACCATTGGTCCTGAAGACGCTCACCTGACAGCCTTAGGTCTAAAGGGCTACTTAAAGGACATGCACCCAAGGTCCCTCTAGACCTCTTATGATCTAAGATCCATGTCACCAAACGTGTTTTAATGTTCTGTTTTTGTCCTCTGATAATGATATTTCGGAGATTCGTTATAGTAAACAAAGACAAGGATTGATGATTTCTTTAGCAACAGTTGCTTATAAATTTCTTGAAACATGTGCCACAAAAATTTTGAAAATCGGTTCACTATTTAAAAAATTATGACCAAAATAAGATTTGAATAGAGATTTTACATTGAAAGGGGAGATAATCCATGATCATAAAGTTTTGATTCTGGAATCTTTTTGGCCTCGATTTAAATGTTTTGAACTTCATGATGTGTTTTGCATCATTTATGATTATTTCAGTTATTTAGTAACAGTGTATGAAGAAATTGAAAGTTTGCGGGGAAATATTTACCTCCCTTGCTAGCAATTTAACAAAGGAAATTTCCCTATTCAAATGTGTTTTTGGTTATAAAATCCTTATTTGTCAACAGATTTTCTAAATTATTGCAACGCTAGTTGTTTTAAACCTTGTTCTTTATCCTGATGTAATTTTTATTGAGTTTTTTCTGAAAACCCATTATCAAAAGAGAAAATGTCCACATTAGTATATAGAGAAAGAATATATATGGTTAATGGGTGGGGAAATATTACACATTTTATTAAATGAAGTGGGTAGGGCATGCCCCCAGGGGCCCAAATTAAGGTCCATGTCACTAAATGCATCTGGCTGTATGACCAAGTGGTCCTTAATCACATTCCTGACTCTTGAAGATCAGTTGGAAAACTTTTGAGTTTGAATTTTCAGTTATATTTAGCCAAGATAAAGCCTTAGATGAGCTAAAAGGTCAGGAACAAGAAAATATATGGTTAATGGGTGGAGAGCTTAACCATTTCTAAAGGGGGTGTCGGCCCCCAATTTAACCTATGGTGTTCAAAGATCCATGTAACTAAATGCCCCTTATCACAAGAAACAAGAAAATATATGATTTATGGGAGGGGATCTGAACAGTTTCTGAGATCTGATGCATTTTATGTAATGCAGGGGTGGGGCATGCCCCCAGGGTCTCAAGATGCATGTCACTTAAAGCCCCTTAGAATATATATTGTTTATGGGTGGGGATCTGGACAGTTTCCAAGATATTGGGCACTTTTTGAAATGAAGGGGGTGGGGCATGTCCCCGGGGGACCCCCTAGACTCCCAAGGTCCATGTCATTTAACATGCTTAATCACAAGGAACAAGAATATACATATGGTTTAGGGGTGGTATTCTCAACCATTTGCGAGATATCAGCCATTTAGACTTTTTCCCATACAAATGCCAATGTGACCAAATTTGACCTTGGCATAAAATAGGTCAAGGTCATCCAAGGGCAATTATTTGAACAAACTATGATGGGCCCCGAGTCCCGAGGCTACATACCAAGTTTGGTGGAAATCGGCCCAGCGGTTCCGGAGAAGAAGATTTTTGAAGTTTTTTTTAAGGGACCTGGTGGACCCCATGTCAATAAATGCGCCCTATCTTAAGGAACAAGAATATATATGATTTAGTGGTGGAATATTGAACGGTTTGTTAGATATAATGCATTTTCACTTTTTCCCATACAAATGCATATGTGACAAAATTTTACCCTGGCATAAAATAGGTTAAGGTCATCCGAGGGTCACCATTTTAAGAATTTATGATGGGCCCGCGTCCCAGATGCTACATACCAAGTTTCATGAAAATCCGTCCAGCAGTTTCAGAGAAGAAGATTTTTGAAGGGTTTTAACCATATATGGGCATGGCGGCCATCTTGGTTATGTGACCCAACATCATCAACTTAATTTACATGTCCTTCTCCCATAAAGCTTGCATATGAAATTTGGTCAAAATTGACCAAGTAGTTTCCCTGAAAAATAAGTTTAAAGTTTGACATATTAAAAAACTTGACCCAAGGTCACGGAATGACCTTGACCTATAAATCTCATATATTCTTATTAACTCATTTAGCTGATGTCATCTACCAACTTTCAGGCCAAAGGCTGCAACAGTTTTCGAAAAATCCACCGTTTTCACTTTTTGCCATTCAAAAGCCTATATTACCAAATTTGACCTTGGCATAAAATAGGTCAAGGTCATCCAAGGGCCATTATTTGAAGAAACTATGATAGGCCCGAGTACCCAAGGCCACATACCAAGTTTGGTGAAAATCGGACCAGCGGTTCCGGAGAAGAAGATTTTTGAAGGGTTTTTACCATATATGGGCATGGCAGCCATCTTGGTCATGTGACCTGGACCCCGCGAACAAACTTTCGTTCCCCCATCCCACTGAGGCCCCACATGAAATTTGGCTTCAGTCCGCCCAGCGGTTCCAGAGGAGAAGATGTTTGAAAATGTTGACATACATACATACTTACATACATACAGACAGCATGACCACCCTATAAGCTCACCAATGAGCCTACGGCTCAGGTGAGCTAAAAATTGGTATTTTTTGCTGAAAACATGTGAGCAGCTTTTGCATAATATGCAAATGATCAAAGTTGCAATGATACATTAACTACAAGTCGTTAGTTTCGAACAACTGCCCCTGGTGTGTACATATGTAATGTACACCTGCGAGTATTGGTCAGATCTGACCGATGGCAGTATATCAAAAGAGAGAAAGCCAAGGGACTTACGAGAGAGAGAGAGAGAGAGAGAGAGAGAGAGAGAGAGTGTTTGTTTTGTTTGATTTGAGGTTTGATGTTCCCGTCAACACTGTAAAGAGAGAAAGAGAGAGAGAGAGAGAGAGAGAGAGAGAGAGAGAGAGACTGCCAGCAGTTCTCGATCACAATAAAATTTAGTAGTAGGCCTATGCAGACAGAATGATTCATTCTACGCGCATACTTGTCAGTTCTCAGCCAGCAAAAAAAAAAAAAAAAAAAAAATCAGTAGCATGCTGACTTTGATTCAATCCATCGGCTGTTTATCGTGACGTCATAAATATGATTACGTCACAGCAAACTAAAAGTTTACACACAGGCCGTGTGTAAACGTATATCCAAAGAACCATCGTTTTTGTTTTGCAAGCGTAAACAAACAGGATAGCAATGGATTGTACTTTAAAGGAGATATATTATGGCATTCAACATGTTGTCCTGTTGGACGTGTCACCAGTTAACAATTCTGATTCTGATCTAATTCTTAGATCTATACACTTAACAAATTTAACTGTAACTCACTAACTGCCATTATGGAAAGATGACACACTTTCGGACGGGCTTTTCAATGTCAGGTAAGGTGCCTTCAGGAGCAAAATATATCTTCGAGAAAAAGACAAATAAACAAGAGGGCCATGATGGCCCTGGATCGCTCACCTGATCCATAGAGTAACAAGTGGGCCCCGAGGAGGGCCATTATTGACCCCAGGGCTATAATGTGCATAATGTTGAGGTGAATTTAAAAGGGTGAAGCTTCATACCAAATATCAACAAAGGTTATAATTTGAACAATCTTGGCAAAGGTCCACTACATGGAGCTACACACCAAATATCAAAGACCTGGGCCTTGTGGTTTCAGAGAAGAAGATTTTTAAAGATTTTCCCTATATAAGTCTATGTAAAACCAAAGGGCCCCCAGGCGGGGGCATTTTTGGCCTCAAGGCTATAATTTGAACAATCTTGGCAGAGGTCCATAAGATTAAGCTTCATACCAATTATCAAAGACCTGGGCCTTGCAGTTTCAGAGAAGAAGATTTTTAAAGATTTTCCCTACATAAGCCTATGTAAAACCAAAGGGCCCCGGGGCGGGGGCTTTTTTGGCCCCAGCACTATAATTTGAACAATCTTGGTAGGGGTCCAGTAGATGAAGCTTCATACCAAATAGCAAAGACCTGGGCCTTGCAGTTTCAGAGAAGAAGATTTTAAAAGATTCTCCATATATAAGCCCATGTAAAACAAAAGAGCCCCAGGGCAGGGGCATTTTTGGCCCCAGCACTATAATTTGAACAATCTTGGTAGGGGTCCACTAGATGAAGCTTCATACCAAATATCAAAGACCTGGGCCTTGTGGTTTCAGAGAAGAAGATTTTTTAAGTTTTCGGTGAAAAAAATCTATTTTTGGCTCCTGTGACCTATATGTGAAACGGACCAGAACCATTTGAACAGCTTTGAAAGGGGACCACCTAAGGATCATTCCTGTGAAGTTTGGTCAAAATCTGATCAGTGGTTAAGGAGGAGATGTCGTTTGAAGAAATTGTTTACGCACGGATGACAGACAAAAAGTGATCCTAATATAAAACACAAGAGGGCCATGATGGCCCTATATCGCTCACCTGTGTACCAGAAAATCATTGGAGTTGTTTTAAAAAAAAAAGAACTGTGCAGAAAGGCAAGACATGTTTGTTTACCTGATTGATATAAATGTCTTCATAGATCCAGGGTGGTCAATATACTTGTACATCAGTTGAACCAGTTGAACTCTTCAGGATGAAATCTTGAAGGGCAAGATGTAGAGTATACACACAACTTCTTGAGTCCATGCAGTTAGTCTTTTTTCATAATGTAGTCATAATTTGACAAAGAAATCAATATCTGTAGCTTTGATTTCCTTTCAACACAGTAGTTAACAACAGTATTGCATGGTACATAAGAAACACTGATGATCTGAAATAGCTGCTTCCATGTCAAAAAAGAGAGGCCAAAGTCTGCTTAGTTTTATCCAGACTGTATCTTTTACTCAGTCACACTGATGTATAAGGCTCATATTATAGATTAAGTTACCTATCTATCATAAACATCTTGCTTATTACATCTATCTTAAACCCACAAAGAAATAATTCTGTTACAGTGGGCATTATTATACTAAGGCATAAAGACACACAAACATGTGTAGAATCTATGTCGTGATATGTGCCAAAAAGGTATCTTTAGGTGCACAAAATAAAGAACAGCTAAAAATAATGTGAGTCAGTTCTATGATTAGAAAGCAGATGCATCACCTTATTCTCTTGATCACCAATAAATAAATTCCTGATCTTGCAAGTATGTAGAAAATTGTTACTTAAATCTTTCTGAAGAAAATCTGTTTTCAGCCTTTTCAAGTAACAACAGATTTACATGTAAAATTATTGTGAATGTTGCAAATAAGAAAATAATAAAATATTCACATAATTCAAAACCTTTCTCTAAGAGCAACTGATTTACATGTCAAAACAGTGTTGCAAATAAGAATACAATACAGTATGTTATTTGGCAGAATTCAGAATATTGTGAATAAAAGGCCCCAGGCCAGGTGTCCTCCCATCTCTGAAATGTCAGAATGTGGTGAATGTGTCTATAACATATATGTCATAAGCCATGTTTTGGGAATTTAAAACCCTTTCAACAGACTATTTCTTTCAAATTTTCCTAAAGTTCTAAGGAATAAATTTTTGGGGAAAAAAGTGATCTCCAAAACTGCAAGACAAAGGACCAAACACTAGGAAAATTCAGTAATCAACTGAGCACGACCGCAATAAAATAGGATCATCTTCAGGTCATGGAAACAATAACTGGTAAGTTTCATCCAAATCCGGTGACAACTGTAGGAGGAATTGTGGAGACAAGAACTTTTGTTGATAACATGGCTTAGACTGACAAAGGGCAATGATGCTTGTAAAAATAAATCAGGCACAACCTACATAAAATCTGATCATTTTCAGGTCATAAGAACAATAACTGGAAAGTGAAAATCTCTTGAACACTGTGGGAGGAGTTGCGGAGACAAAAACCTCTGTTGATAAAATGGCTAAAACTGAAAAAGGGGCAATAACATTGGTAAAAATCAGCCTAGCATGACCTCATCATGGGAACAATAACTGGAAGGTTTCATCAAAATCACTTGAAAATGTAGGAGGAGTTGCAGATGGACCGACTGGTGGATGGACAGTGGATGGACAGACGAAACCATTACTATAGTCCCCTTCGACAAACGTCGGGGGAAAAATGGACAAAATGTACATTGTAAGTCAATTCTTCTCTAGACAAAGTGTATGGTCAGATGTTAAATATGAAGGTAGCAAATTATTGTGGATAGTAAAGAATAAACATTTTTTTAATTATTCTGCAATGCATATCAGCATTAAGATAACACACCCTTGCAACATAATGCATTTTTTGCATCTTGATAATAGCTACTTTTATGATGAAAATCCATGATATTTTCCTTATTTATACTGCAAACATAGGTTGCAGGTGCTGGTTAGAATCACCTCATTGAGGCAGTTCTAATGAGTACCCACAACCTATGTATTGGAGCAGAAATAAGAAAATAATGTATACCCCTGTAAACCCCAGGTTTCTCTATATAAAGTGGGGTTTAAGGGGGTGTTGATTTCATGGGCTTGTTCATGTGATGTGAATCCAGTTGAAGAGTACAATTAATATTAACCAAACGTATATCAACAACATCCATGTAATATGACATCATAAAAATATACATATATACAACTCAATCTTTGAAACCTCCACTGTATCAACAGGCTATCAGATGCTTTATAATCTTCAAAATTTTTATGTCAACAGAAAGTTTGTTTCATCTTGTGCACATAAATTCTAAGAAAAAGGTTGAAATCATACTAAAAAAAAATATTTTTTAATCTTCTACTATAAAACTGGAAAACCAAATAAAATATTAAATATTATTAAGGCCCTTTAAGATTAAACTTTTATTTTTCCATATTGTTTATTCGAAGGTATCCTATTTCTCACTTCTGAATGGAAAAAGAGGACCTTTTCCATTAGAAAAATGCATCCATATATGTAATGCTTTCAGTCATGATAGAAAAAATGCCATTTTTGAAATAAAAATTTATACATTTTTCTAATTTCTGATTCAAACATAGATGATTGTGAGAATTACCTCACTGAGACAGTTCTTATGAGTACCAACAGTCTATGTTTTGAGTGAGAAAATGGAAAAATATGTATAGAAAATAAAGAATAGCCCTGTAAACTCCACTTTTCTCTATATAAGGAATTTTACAGGGGAACTCATTTCCTGATATCTGTAAGCGGTGGCCACCCAAATCTTGCAAAACCACCAGAATATCTACCTTTAAAAAGGTAAATACAGCATTTTATGTGGTGGGTGAGTGCACTGAAAAGTAGCATAAAAACACCTAACATGATTTCCAAGTTGTTATGCAAAAAGTGCGGTACTTATGATCTGACCAATAGATTCCTCTGTTCCAATTTCACCAAAAAAAAAAAACAGCAACCTTAATTTGAGAAGCTGATTTTATACATTTAAAACTATGCAGGTGAAAAGTCTTCAACTATGTGGATTTCATGTGCAAAAAGACTATTTTGTGATCTGACCAGTATGTTTCACATGTTCCAACTCCACCATCAACATATGAAAAATCAACATTAGAAAATATCAAATCAAGCATTGTCATATGATCTGTGGTACATTCATTTATAAGCATTTTGCATGAAAACTTATCAGTTAATTTCTTAACAATGCTATCTTTCAGCAAAACATCAATATTGAAATCTCCAATTATCATCAATGGCTTTGATGGGGTCAAATATGGAATAAGTTCTTTGTTCAGACAAGAAAGAAGATTACTGTCAGACATTTGAGGTGACTTATACAAAAATACAATCTGACTTTCAATCGAGACATGCCTGGCAGTTATCATAATAAATTCTAATGTATCTGAACTATACTTTCTGTCCTGTATTGTAATGATATCATCTTTGGTATAAACTGCTAATCCATGAGGAGGTCTTTTACAAGTATTGTATCCAATTTGGTCATTTCTTATCAAACAATAGCCTTCTATTACATAATCACTATCATTATCAGGCTGATGTAGTCGTGTTTCTGCTAATCCAAATATGTGGGTTGACAACAGATTTTTGTCATTTCTAACATCATCAAAATGAAGATTCAAGGATCTACAATTATTGAAAGCAACTTTGAAATGTGAAACTGGATCTATCAATTCTAAAGATGTATCACACAGTTGAAGCATTGCTGTTTCATGCAATCGCTGCATTTCTGTCTTAACCTGATCATCAACTTGTAATGCTTTCTCATTGAAGTTAAGAATCTGAAGCTTTTCAATCGACCTTACCCTGCTGAGTGCAACATAGTGTAAATGTGGAACTTTTCGGGTTTTACGTTGTGATAAGTCAATGACAACTCTTTCAAGGGTACTACCTTGTGCTCTATGTACGGAGCGTCCTGCTGAAGGTTGCAAAGGGAATTGAACTCTCTGAAAGGTCTTTCTGTTGTAAGTAAATGACCTGTTGACATCAAAAATTGGCGTCCAATTTTCATCAATATTGCTATGATATAGTCCCCTGTTTTTGTATTTGATTCTTGTTTCCATTCCTGCTTTTTTGTCATCAAACTGGACCCAAATTATGCTTGGACGTTGTGTGGTTTGTAGTTTATACTCAATAAACTTAACTACACATGATGCTCCATTTGCTAGTCCATCTTCTGTTTTTATGTTTATTGTTAAATCATAAATCATGTCAACAACAACTGTTAAGGAGCAATGTAAATTTGCTGTTTGGTTTGAATCTGTTATATTCTTTAGGTTCTTGAGCGCACAGTCTATCTTTTCTTTAGATAACTTAGGTGAGACATATGAATCCATGCATGGTATTTCAACCTTTTCTGTTGTCATATTTCTTATAATTTCATCATTAAAAACATGCATGAAATAGTTTTCTGCAAAGAGGTGAGGCGCATTTTTTTGATACTCAGTATCTTTTTTAGTTACTTCACACTGCTTAAACCTAGTCTTGTCTCCAGCAGTCAAGGCATTGATCCTTAATCTATTTAACAATTCTGCAAATTCAAGGTCATCTTTCTGTCTCATAATTTCTGTTAATTCAAACATGGTAAATAAGTCTTTCCAGAGATTTCGTGATAAAGCAGCTGCATCATGTTTCATGTCATTAAATATCCAATCACCACTCACAGGTTTCAACTGATAAAGATCACCAACAGCAATAATGCTAACACCACCAAAAGGCGTTCTTGTTCCTTTCAATGCTTGAAGTCTCTGATCAATAAAATTCAACATAGAATTACTAACCATTGAAATTTCATCTATAATCACAACTGACAAATCACGGTATTTTGATCTAAAGGTATTCAGACTGTCACAGGTTAATGTTTGATCTGATTGCTTATACTTTTGTTTAAATGCAGATGAGATGGTAGAACCATTAATATTAAATGCTGCTTTTCCTGTAAATGCACAAAGAAGAACCCTTGTGTTATCCGCATCTTCTCCTTCTTTCAGATTTAATATTCTAAACAAAGTCTGATACAATGCTCTAATAACTAGACTTTTTCCAACACCAGCTCCACCAGAAAGAAATACATATAAGGGGGCATCTTTTGTTTTAATCCAGTGAATCACATGATAGTAAAACTGTTTTTGTTTACTATTTAAACACTGCAGGAGCTTTCTGTAATCAATATCTGAAAGAATATTTTCATTCACATCAATTTGAGGAGCAGAAACGTAACACCCAATTTCAGTCCCTATATCATAGTCTCTATGCTCAATTCTATCAGGATTAAAATATATAAACTCTTCAGACTGAACTGGTTCTATTTCAGCATCATCACCTTCAACTTGTTGTGTACTTGGAGCAATATCGTCAAATGCATCATATTCGATTTCTGCTAACTCTCTTGCTAATTCCAACTCTTCAGCATAATGTTCGTAAGTGGAACATTTATGATCTATCACATGCGTCATAGACTCATAGTGTTCTTTATATGTTCTAAAAGTTCCAAGTAAGTCAGTCTCTTCATTTCTCCACGGGTGAAAAAGTAGAAGTTTCTCTCTATAATAGTTCTCTTCATCTGTTTTGCGATTGAATCTCACATACCTTATTATTTTAGAATTACGACATCGTTTGATTTTTATGCCATTCTTTAAAGTTAAAATAGTTTCACCATCACCAAAGCATTCTTCATCTGATGCTTCTGCTTCTTTCTCATAATCTTGCTCCTCCTCATCTCTACTATCATTATGTCCATCCGGGTAAATGACTTCTAACTCAGACACATAATCAGCTAAGCAATACTTTTCCAATGGTTTGGGACGTTTCGAGTATCTTTTAATTTTATTGTCTGACATTATATCTGTCGAGTCTGCCGGCAATTCATCAAGTACTGACTTTGGTTTCAGTAACTGTACTCTCTGGGTTGGAAGTGACGTATTAATGAAGACAACACTTCTTGAACTTTTAGTCAATGGCATTTGCAGTACCAAATAAACTGCCTCTTGTGCACTTACTTCAACGCTGTTTGAAAACACATTTCCAATATGTCTAACTTGTCTTTTGAGATCCATATTGCCATTCCTTGCTTCTTTTGCAGCTGCATGCAGCAAATTACTCATCCCTCTTTGAGATTTACTAATATATGAAACTATATACATAGCACAAGCATATGGATCTAACACAAACTGTATATCAATGTTTGCCTTCCAAGCTTTTAACACACTATCATTGTACAAATTTACACAGATCTCACTCGGTTTTCTTTTCAAAAACACTTTTGAAGAGTTTAAAGAACTTCTGATACATTTAATATATTCTTCCTCACTCATTTGGACAACACTTGTCAGAAACTCCTCATAAGACATATCATATCCATCTTTCTTACTGTTCATTGTTTTCTGTAAGTTTTGGTACAATTTATAATACTTGTCTTTTTCAGTTTCGAGAGGCTGTAAGACCATAGTTTTGGAAAGAGGTGGCAAAGGATAACCAAATCGACAGATTTTATCTTCTCGTTTTCTACATGTTCTAGAATGTTTGTGAATTTGAAGTTCTATTAAATGACAAAGATGTGGATTATCAATAGAACATTTTAAATACTGATCCACATAAGCAGCCAACTCTACATCCGAATCCACATTGAATTTTGGTGCATTCTGTACCCATACAATCATGTGAATATGTGGCGATCCACGTTGCTGAAATTCCACTCTAAAAAAGTAATCAACAACTTTTCCAAGAGGTTCGTGCTCACTTTTTAGAACTGTGTTGATGAATTCTTTAACTCTATGCTCGAAATATCTGGAACAAGTGACTGGATCCGATTGAATAAGTTTTATCTTTTGTTCCCATGCCAAGTTTTCAATTTGATCATCAGTGTAGTTGAAATTTTTATTCAAGGTAGCTAACATTTTCAAAAGCTCAATCCATCTTGTATCAGCTGAGGACAATGACATAAACCAAGTTGGCAAACCCAACTGACGAATCATAGCATACACATCTTTTTTTCTAGATTCTAAATATGCTGGAGAATTTCTTAGCTGTTTAAACAAATAGTAACCTTCATCATTTTTTACAATACTGTCAATACACTCTGAGTTTCTTGCTTGTACAGCAGTAATATTATTTGTTCCCGTTTGACACCTTCTAACAGCAAGGTTTGCTTTATCGTTCAATTGCTTCATTTGTATTTTTTTCAGTTTAAAAAATATATTAGGTACACTGTTAGCAGCACGCCTATCTTGGCTTCTCAATTCCCATTTTGCAATATCACTATAATGTACAGGCACTTTTCTATCATCATTATCTATGCGCCTCTGCCCACAAAATATGGTTGGAAAACAAAGATATTCTGAATCTTTATCTTGAAATATACTGAGCGGCCTTTGACCTTCTCCAGGAGCAAATGTGAATGTAGAATTTCTGTTTTCAAGATCTGCATCATCCAATAGAGTGTCAATATTTCCCACATTTTCTTGTGCGATTTCTTCTGCATCTGAATCATACAGTTCTTCTACATGAGGTGTGTTACGATTTGAAATATCATCATTTTTTTCTGACTGATCATTTGGACAATTATTACACATTTCACTAACAACACCATCAAAATCAACAATATCATACTTTGAACATTCTTTTGTACACAACTCAAAAAAATTATGTATAACCTCAGCTTGGTTCTGATTATATGGAATATCCTGAAGACTTTCATCCAAAACACCATCAGAATCATCATTATTTGTTTCAGAGCAGGTTTTTTTTTGTGATTCAAAAAATGCATGCAGTGTTTCATTACTTTCTTCTGTGATTCTCTTTAACCACTGCTGGTCTATTTCAACATTTGCGTTTTTGTACAATTCACTACCACTCATTAGCCAATGCAAAGCACAAAGCACATGATATGGTCGAACATTTTCTGAGAAAACATATGACTTAAATGACATCTTCTTCTTTAATTTCACTGCAACTGTAACATTTTCGTCAAAAGGTCTAGGTAAAGCATTTACAACTGGTTGAATGTCAACAGGTACATTAACAACATTTCCTTTTACTGATAACTGGCGACCTCTAGGTAGTTCTCTCATCTGCATGAACGGTATACGTAAAGCAATAAGGCGTTCTTCAAGTGGAAACAGCTCCAATTCTTTTGGTTTTGGTGGCCACTTCATTCCGTTTACAACAGACAATTTTGGGACTTTACCACACTTAATATTGTCTTTGCATGTACAGCATATCCATTCTTCTTCATTGACTGATTTCACCCCTGTTAAGTACTTTTCCTTGTCTTTAGAAACAAATGTCTTAACTTTTGATACAGTCTCTTCAAACCATGTCTGTTGACAGCAACTACATATATAGACAGGTCCAACTGATATATTCTTGTGAAACTTTTCAATACAAACATCAATATCACTACCACATTTTCTGCGCTTTGTGTTTATCTTTTCAACTTGTGAAAAAGATGGATCTTTACGCTTGGTAGCTTTTCTTTTACTGTCTATAATGTTTTCAGCTTTCTTGTTTTTTTCATTTAGTCTCCACTGTTGTTTTGCAACCCTTTCTTGTTCTAATTTGAATGGATCTGATCTTGCCTTCCTCTTTGATAGATTTTGTATTGCAATATCTTTTTTTTTTAATACAGGGCATTCTCGAGATTCTCGTTTCTTTTCACTTTCCCATTTTTTGTATTCATCTATTAATCTAGCCCTTCTCATACATGCCTTTGTCATAGCTTTGTCTTTTTTACGATATTCTTCAGATTGTCTAGCACTCTGCTTAGATTTAAATGTATATTCTCTATCCTTATTACGATGTTCTTCAGATTGTCTAGCACTCTGCATTGATTTTAGTGTATATTCTTTATCCTTTTTTCGATATTCTTCAGATTGTCTAGCTCTCTGCTTAGATTTTATTGTATATTCTTTATCCTTTTTTCGATATTCTTCAGACTGTCTAGCACTCTGCATTGATTTTAGTGTATATTCTTTATCCTTTTTTCGATATTCTTCAGACTGTCTAGCACTCTGCATTGATTTTAGTGTATATTCTTTATCCTTTTTTCGATATTCTTCAGACTGTCTAGCTCTCTGCTTTGATTTTAGTGTATATTCTTTATCCTTTTTTTGATATTCTTCAGACTGTCTAGCACTCTGCATTGATTTTAGTGTATATTCTTTATCCTTTTTTCGATATTCTTCAGACTGTCTAGCACTCTGCATTGATTTTAGTGTATATTCTTTATCCTTTTTTCGATATTCTTCAGACTGTCTAGCTCTCTGCTTTGATTTTAGTGTATATTCTTTATCCTTTTTTTGATATTCTTCAGACTGTCTAGCACTCTGCATTGATTTTAGTGTATATTCTTTATCCTTTTTTCGATATTCTTCAGACTGTCTAGCACTCTGCATTGATTTTAGTGTATACTCTTTGTCTTTTCCTCTGAAGTTAGAGTCTTGCCTTCGTTTCTCCATATAAACTCTCATATATTCTTTTCTTTCTGTAGCTTTTTTCTTGTTTATTTTTATTTCTTTGCTCCTCATCTTTTGATTTTTAGTCACATTTGTACTATTCCGTGTCTTTTCTTTAAGTTTATGCTTTTGATCCTTAAAGTATTTGCCAATAAGTGTTGTATGATTTTCACTGCTTGAATTCGCAAATAAGTCTTCTCTTGCATGTGCATTCCTCATATGGCTTTCAGATACCTTTCTCTTATAAGTTACAGTTTTCCAAGCATAGTCACATGGAGTGTCAGTATGGCTGTCTGCATGATTTTCAATATCAAATATTGAATGATGCTCTGGATTAGATAAGTCAAAGTCTACAGGAAGAATTTCGAACTGCGTGGAAATTGAAATCATCATACTTTCAAACAATGCATATAGAAATGCAACTAGATCATCTAAACAATTGAAAGCAGCTAGTAATGATTTTCCATCCGGAACAGATAATCCATTTAAACCATGTGAATGTGAATCAAATATAAAATATTTACAATCTCTCTTGAACACAGAGCAGCAAATTGAACCCATCATTAATAAAACACTTGGAGAATTTTGTAGAGAAGTGTACAATGCTTGGTGAAGAGTAGGTAGACTGGTATTGACAAACTGTTCTGTGCAAAGACCTGTCACAATAGCAGATGTTTTCACAACAACTTCTTTGTTTAAAATTGAAACTAATCTTGGAAGTTCATCAAAGCTTAGTAACTTACTCCTGAATTTACCTTCTGCCTTTAACTCACCAATGATCTTAATATACAGACTATCTCCAGCTAAAAGAATGTTGTCTAGATCTGTACTACAAGCAATGTCTGAGTATGTTGCATATATTAATGAACAAAGTGCATTTGCAGTACACTGACATCCTCTGGACTCATTGCTAAATATTTCTGAACCTTGGTGAAAAGATCCCAGTTCAAATTTGATAGAGTTAAATGGACCATAAGAAGGCTTCCATAGCACTGTTTCAGTTTGTTCCATTAAAGGAAATGCTGTATACATAGTTTTTTCACCAACTTGTGTAGAGCTTGAAAATACAGTGTTTGTAAATTCTATGGGTGAATGTATTTTGGTATTTTGTCCTAGTTGTTGTCTGTTAGTATTATCATTTGAACTTTGCAAAACTTCGATATTTTGTTCTGGTTGTTTTCTGTAAATATCTTTGTCATTTCTACTTTGTAAAACTGAGTTCATATCTTTGTCATTTCTACTTTGTAAAACTGAAGCATCAGATGTCACGCTGAGGCAGGTCATACCCACATCTGAAGAACTAGATGACCCTGGGCCAGATGATACACTGGGGCAGGTCATACCCACATCTGACAAAATAATTGACCCTGGCACAGATGTCCCCATCGCTGCAAGCGATTGGGGCTTAGATCCTCCACGATCTATGAGGGGGGTCAGGCCCACATCTGAGATAAGTAACCCAGGGCTACCATCATTAGCCCTCACCATGGTCTTTGCCAATGACTTCTTCCAAGTCTTTTTGCGTGGCATACCTCAACCTGAAAGATACAAAAGTAGGTGTCTGCTTTAAAAGGAAAAGGGGAAACGGTTTTATCTTTAAATAATTCAAAATCTTGCCTATACTAAATGAATTTTTGTAAAACAGACAGATTTTCTTTTCTCGCTTGAGCATAGTAATTTAACAAGGTAATCCACCAAAAAACAAATGATAATCCTCTAGACTTTTATGATTCTGTATAGTTTTGATTAAGTATTTTTAATAGGAGACTTCAATGTGTGTTTAAAAGCCAAATAAACTGTGTAAACAGCAGCAACAGATGATGGTGAATGTTGGGGCCCCAGAAAAAATGGTTTAAACCCTTCCTCACATTCATTATTACTTGACATCCCAAAGTTGTTTGTTCATTGCAGTTTCATTTCATTTATTTCATTTTTTATATCTTTTAATTTTCTTACACTGTGGACTGTGTGTCCAAATTATTTAATTTAGTAAAAGTTACTGAGTTACCACCTGTTTGGGAAAAAACTACTTTTCCCAAAGCTTACTAAGAATTAGAGAGAATTTAATTCTATGTAATGTTGGCTGGTGCCTGATGTTCTGTCTCTGGTCGGGAACATCGGAGTCTTACTGTTGGTTTTCTTTTGCTCCAGCATTTCAATGATTCCTTGCTGTTGAGTCCTCACCGTTGTTTGATTTTTGTGTTCACAGCAATGTTGCACTGATGAGTTGGAGGCATTCATGAGGACTGAACAAATTGTCTAAATTGCTATGGAAATAAGTGCGAAGATTGTGATCACGTAAAATCGATTTAAGCCCCACCAGTGGAATTCGTTTTACTGACTGTTCCAAGATGGTTCTTCTGTCCCGGTTCATTTTTGAATGGTTTGTCTTTGAGTGTTTGTATCGCTTATATTATTTTGTTTTGGATAGCCAATTGGCCATTTTGTGGGAAAGTAACTGTCCTTTTGGCTTTCCACTATTGATGTTTCCATTAGGGTCTGGTTGTTTCATGTTTGTGTTTCTTTCCCTTTGGTGTCTCTGACGGGAGCTGTGGGTTAATTGCATCAATTCCTGATCATTGCCTTCACTTCTATTTTGTTTGTTTCATTTACCACCCACTCAACACCATCTAGGTTATTTCTTAGCAAATAAGGTTACCCAACCACACTATCAGGGCACCCTCATACGTAAGATATTCACCAATATAGTGCATATTCTTTAGCCAGAAACTGACAACTACCTTTACTGAATAAGCACAAGGGAGGTAATGACCTTATAATAGATTTCATTATCGATCTTCCAGCAATGAATGTTCCTAACCTTAGCAGGTATCCAATCTGCGACCTCCTGATCACCAGTAAGACAGGCATCCTACTGAGCTACCAAGGCCAGAAGGGAAAGAGCTACTAAATTGGCTTGTACCCTATGATTTTATTGTTTGTTAAGAAGTGTCTTTTTGTCTTTCCCTTTGACTTTAAGGATAAGCTCTGGGTTCTGTTTCAACCAGTTACTGTTTCAATTAGTTCCTGAAGTATCTTTCAACATCAGTTTTAATACTTTTCTAGTAGTTCTCCAGACAAGCATTAATTAAAAAAAAGGATAGTTGTTAAAAACAGGTATTTATTGTTCTTTGAAACTGCAATACCTCTTGATGGCCTCTATCATTTTTGCTTATTACTTCAAAAGTTTTTTGGTTTTTAAGAGTCTAAGTAACTTCACCTCTGACCTCAAACACAATAGCATTAAACATTACTGCATGTTCAATTTATCAGCATGCAATATATCCAAGGATTTTCATGTTGATAATTGTACTTTGTCTTCATTCTTTTGGGCACTGTATTATACAAACAATTCTTCTATCAAACAAAAGGTGTGATTCACTCTGATTTTGCCAAAATCATTTACCTATTACTTTTTACTATCATTAATAAAACTTTCATTTACCTTGAAATACAGTGATGAGCTGTAACTTGTTTCAAGAACTGTTTTCCACCTTATATACACAGCACTAAGTCACTAACACTGTCTATATATCAGCCACTAAGTCACAAATACTGTCTATCTATCACTTTGTCAATTATTTAAATGTATATCCAACACAATAAGAATATTTTCTTTTCAGAAATCTTGTTGATACTACAAAAAAGGAAAGCTGTATTAGACAAATTTACTGTAAAAACAAACCAATTTTTTTTTAAGAATCTGAAAAAATTACTGTTTCAATAAATTAAGAAACAAGACATGTTTGTGAAACACTGATGCCCCCGGACAGCGCATGTTAAATATGAAAGCAGTATCACTAAGCAATCGAAAGGTTTGGCCAATGTTCAAGTCCTAAAAATGTAGGTCAAGGTCACGAGGTCAAAAATTATGGGATCGTTGCAAAGGTATTGTGACATAGAATGCACATGTCAAATATGAAAGCCCTATCGCTTACCAATCAAAAGTTATGGCCAATGTTAAAGTTTTCAAAAAATAGGTCAAACGTCAAGGTCAAAAATTATGGTACCTATGGAAAGATCTTGTGATAAAGAATGCACATGTGAAAAATGAAAGCCCTATCACTTACCAGTCTAAAGTAATGGACTATGTTAAAGTTTTTAAAAAGTAGGTCAAATGTCATGGTCAAGGTCACAAGGTCAAAAATTATGATACCACTGGAAAGGTATTGTGACAAGGAATACACATGTGAAATATCAAAAGCCCTACCACTTACCAATCGAAAGTTATGGCCAATGTTAAAGTTTTTTAAAAGTAGGTCAAATGTCAAGGTCACAAGGTCAAAAATTATGATACCACTAGAAAGGTCTTGTGACAAGGAATGCACATGTGAAATATGAAAGTCCTGTCACTTACCAATCGAAAGTTATGGTCAATGTTAAAGTTTTTAAAAAGTAGGTGAAACGTCAAGGTCAAGGTCATGAATACCACTGGAAAGGTCTTGTGACAAGGAATGCACATGTGAACTATGAAAGCCATATCAGTTACCATTCAAAAGTTATGCCCAATGTTAAAGTTTTTGTGAATGTTAAAAGCTTTTTTAAAAAGAAGTAGATCAAATGTCAAGGTCAAGGGGTCAAAAATTGTAGTATTACTGGAAAGGTCTTGTTACATGGAATAGACATGTGAAACATGAATGTCCTATCACTAACCAATCAAACTTAATGGCTAATCTTAAAGTTTTTAAAAGGGAGGTCAAAAGAAGGTCAGATGTCAAGGTCACAGGTCCAAATTTATGCTACCTCTTGAAAGTCATTGTGACAAGGAATGCACATGTGAAATATGAAAGCCCTATAAGTTACCATTCAAAAGTTATGCCCAATGTTAAGGTTTTTACGGACAGACAAACAGACGGACAGTCCAAAACTATATGCCCCCGAATCTTTAATTCTGGAGGTATAAAAATAAAGTAATTTAAAATACTGATTAGCTAAACATCAGTACACATATTGCTGTTTTAAACTCAAATCTAACAAGATGTGTTTGTGAAACACTGATGCCCCCGGACAGCGCATGTTAAATATGAAAGCAGTATCACTAAGCAGTCAAAAGGTATGGCCAATGTTCAAGTCTTAAAAAAGTAGGTCAAGGTCACAAGGTAAAAAATTATGGGATTGTTGAAAAGGTCTTGTGACATAGTATGCACATGTGAAATATGAAAGCCCTATCACTTACCAATTGAAAGTTATGGCCATGTAAAGTTTAATAAAAAAGGTCAAACATCAAGGTCACAAGGTAAAACTAGAGTGATGACAATGTTTCTCTAAAAATAGCCATAGTGACCTTGACCTCGAAAGTAGATCTTGCTCAAGATATTATCATAACCATCTTTTGTGTGAAGTTATATTAAAATCTGTTAGTAAATGTAAGCGGTACAGCGATGACAAAGTTTTTCTAAAAATAGCCACAGTGACCTTGACCTTGAAGTCATGACCTTGAAAGTCAAAGCAACTCGAGATGTCATCATAAGAAACATTAAAATCCATCAATAAATGTAGGTGCTAGGAGCGATGGCAAAGTTTTTCTAAAAATAGCCACAGTGACCTTGACCATGAAAGTCAAAATCGCTCGAGATATTGTCATAAGGAACATTAATGTGAAATTATATTGAAATTGGTGAAAAAATGTAAGTGCTAGAGCAATGACAAAGTTTTTCTAAAAATAGCCACAGTGACCTTGACCTTTAAAGTCAAACTCGCTCGAAGTATTGTCATAAGGAACATTTGTGTGAAGTTATATTGAAATCAGTGAAGAAATGTAGTCTCTACAGCAATGACAAAGTTTTGTCTAAAAATATCCACAGTGACCTTGACCTTGAAAGTCGAAATCGCTTGAGATATTGTCATAAGGAACATTTGTGTGAAGTTATATTGAAATCGGTGAAGAAATGTAAGCGCTAGAGCGATGACAAAGTTTTTCTAAAAATAGCCACAGTGACCTTGACCTTGAAAGTTGAACCTGCTAGAGATATTGTCATAAGGAACATTTGTGTGAAGTTCTATTGAAATAGGTGAAGAAATGTAGGGGCTAGAGCGATGACGAAGTTTTTCTAAAAATAGCCACAGTGACCTTGACCTTGAAAGTCGAAATTGCTTGAGATATTGTCATAATGAACATCTGTGTGAAGTTATATTGAAATCGGTGAAGAAATGTAGGCGCTAGAGCGATGACAAAGTTTTTCTAAAAATAGCCACAGTGACCTTGACCTTGAAAGTGGGACTCGCTAGAGATATTGTCATAAGGGACATTTGTGTGAAGTTATATTGAAATTAGTGAAAAAAATGTAAGCACTAGAGCAATGAAAAAGTTTTTCTAAAAATAGCCACAGTGACCTTGGCCTTGAAAGTGGAACTCGTTCGAGGTATTGTCATAAGGAACATTTGTGTGAAGTTATATTGAAATCAGTGAAGAAATGTAAGCACTAGAGCGATGACAAAGTTTTTCTAAAAATAGCCACAGTGACCTTGACCTTAAGGCCATGACCTTGAAAGTCGAACTTGCTCGGGATATTTTTGTAAGAAACATTTGTGTGAAGTTATATTGAAATTGGTGAAGAAATGTAGGCGCTAGAGCGATGACAAAGTTTTTCTAAAAATAGCCACAGTGACCTTGACCTTAAGGTCATGACCTTGAAAGTCGAACTCGCTTGAGATATTGTCATAAGGAACATTTGTGTGTAGTTATATTGAAATCAGTAAAGAAATGTTGGCGCTAGAGCGATGACAAAGTTTTTCTAAAAATAGCCACAGTGACCTTGACCTTGAAAGTTGAACTCGCTTGAGATATTGTGATAAGGAACATTTGTGTGAAGTTATATTGAAATCAGTGAAGAAATGTAAGCGCTAGAGCGATGACAAAGTTTTTCTAAAAATAGCCACAGTGACCTTGACCTTAAGGCCATGACCTTGAAAGTCGAACTCGCTCGAGATATTTTTGTAAGAAACATTTGTGTGAAGTTATATTGAAATTGGTGAAGAAATGTAGGCGCTAGAGCGATGACAAAGTTTTTCTAAAAATAGCCACAGTGACCTTGACCTTGAGGTCATGACCTTGAAAGTCGAATTCGCTTGAGATATTGTCAGAAGGAACATTTGTGTGAAGTTATATTGAAATCAGTAAAGAAATGTTGGCGCTATAGCGATGACAAAGTTTTTCTAAAAATAGCCACAGTGACCTTGACCTTGAGGGGGGGGGGTGTCTTGATGGACAAAAATTATGGTACCACTAGAAAGGTCTTGTGACAAGGAGTGCACGTGTGGAATACGAAAGCCCTACCACTTACCAATCGAAAGTTATGGCCAATGTTTAAGTTTTTAAAAAGTAGGTCAAACATCACGGTCAAGGTCACAAGGTCAAAAATTATGGTACCACTAGAAAGGTCTTGTGACAATGAATGCACATATGAAATATGAAAGCCCTATCACTTACCAATCGAAAGTTATGGCCAATGTTAATGTTTTTAAAAATTTTGAAAAAAAAAATAGGTCAAAGGTCAAGTTCAAGGTCACAAAATCAAAAATTATGGTACCACTGTAAAGGTCTTGTGATAAGGTATACACATGTGAAATATTAAAGCTCTATCTATTACCATTCAAAAGTTATGCCCAATGTTAAGGTTTTTGTAGACAGACAAACGGCCAAATGGACAGACAGACAGACCAAAAACTATATGCCCCCAAATCTCTTAGATTCCGGGGGCATAAAAAGGTATTTCAAATTAAATTCATGAAGAATTATCATTATATTTAAATATAAAGTGGATTTGATTTGTGTATGGTTGACAAAATTGATTAAACTTTCATTCATTCAACAATTAAAAAGGTGACTAAGTATTATAAAATGCTTCCCTACCGGGAGCATAAATCATGATCAGCAAGGCGGTTTTACTCCAGGAAGAGACCCTCTATGCACAGATGAAGGTATTACAAAACGTAAAAGAGTGTTTATTTAATGTATCTTTAAAACCAACTAGATCTATTACTAAAAGTGATCTATCACTAAAAGTGATTAATATCCCACAAAAATGTCTACAGACAGATAAATTGAATTATGCTATATACTTCCCCTCAATTTTGTTGCAGGGATTATAAAATTTCAATTGCTACAGTTTTAATTTTTACAATTTCATTCATACAACTAACATTATCCAAATAAGACTGGAATGCCATGCCAAACAACCTTCATCTTTCTTACCTGGTACGTCTGCGATTACCTCTTTTGTGGATAACCATTGTTAATAACTCTTTTCAGATGAACATGGTTTGTTAGTTAATTTTGGGGAGCTCATGGAAGCTGTGGGTTAACTATGGATTCCTGATCATTGCCTCCACTTCTATTTTACGGTCAAGCCAACACTATTTAGTTCATTTTTGAGCCAGTTAGTTTGGTTTAAACATTATTTATTTTGATTTGTCAAACATTTACAAGTTCATACATAGACAGAATACAATAGTACATGCATACAGAATTTAAAAACAAGCATTCAAGCCAGTTAGTTTAACTAACCACACTTTCGAGACAGGCTTATACATAAGTGGTTAACCAGTACAGTGCACAGTCTTTCACCAGAAGTTGATAACCGCCCTTCTTGATTCAGCAGAAGGGAGAGACTGACAAGAGAAAAGATTTCCTGATTGATAGCCATTTAAGAATGTTGCCAACCTCAGCAGGTATGGAACCCTTAACTTCTTCATCACCAGTCAGGAAAGCATCCAAAAGAGCTACAAGTCTGGCTTAGATGAATCAAAATTTTAAAACGAACAATCGTTATATGCTTTAGCTAGAATAAACAATGTCCCGGGTACGACTATAAATGACACCAATATTACTCTTCACCATGCTGGAAACTATGTATCTTCATGCCTGGAATAAAAAAAAATAATAGTGTCAATGTTAATAAAATACTTATTATCATTAACTACACATGTACAACAATGCATTTTTGGCCCCAGAGCTATAATTTGAACAATCTTGATGGAGGTCCACTAGATGAAGCTTCACACCAAATATCAAAGACCTGGGCCTTGCGGTTTCAGAGAAGAAGATTTTTGAAGATTTTTCCTATATAAGACAATGTAAAACCAAAGAGCCCCGGGGTGGGTGGGTGGGGGGGGGGGGGGGGCATTTTTGGCCCCAAGGTTATAATTTGAACAATCTTGATAAAGACCCACAAGACGAAGCTTAATACCATATATCAAACACCTGAGCCTTCTGGATTTAGACAAGAAGGTTTTCAAAGGTTTTCCCTATGTAAGTCTATGTAAAACTAAAGTGTCCTGGGGCTGGGGCATTTTTGGCCCCAGGGCTATAATTTAAACAATCTTGGTAGAGGTCCACTAAATGAAGCTACACAACAAATATCAAAGACTTGGGCCTTGCAGTTTCAGAGGAGATTTTTTAAGATTGTTCCTATATAAGTCAATGTAAAAGCAAAGGGTGCGAGGGGGGGGGGGGAATTTTTGGCCCAAGAGCTATAATTTGAACAATCTTGATAGAGGTCTACTAGATGAACCTTCACACCAAATATCAAAGACCTAGGCCTTGCAGTTTCAGAGATGATTTTTTTTTATTTTTCCTATATAAGCCAATGTAAAATCAAAAAGGGCCCCGGGTCAGAGACATTTTTGGCGCAAGGGCTATAATTTGAACAATCTTGGTAGAGGTCCACTAGGTGAAGCTACACAACAAATATCAAAGACCTCTGCCTTTTTAAAGATTTTTCCTATATAAGTCAATGTAAAACTAAAGGGGTCCTGGGCAGGAGCATTTCTTGGCCCCAGGACTATAATTTGAACAATCTTGATAGAGGTCCACTAGATGAAGCTTCATACCAAATATCAAAGACCTAGGCTTTGTGGTTTCAGAGAAGAAGATTTTTAAAGATTTTCCCTATATTAGTCTATGTAAAACCAAAGGGCCCCGGAGTGGGGGCATTTTGGCCCCAGGGCTATAATTTGAACAATCTTGGTAGAGGTCCATTAGATGAAGCTTCATACCCAATATCAAAGGCCTGGGCCTTGCGGTTTCAGAGAAGTAGATTTTTAAAGATTATCCCTATATTAGTCTATGTAAAACCAAAGGGCCCCGAGGCGGGGGCATTTTTGACCCCAGCACTATAATTTGAACAATCTTGGTAGGGGTCCACTAGATGAAGCTTCATACCAAATATCAAAGGACTGGGCCTTGTGGTTTCAGAGAAGAAGATTTTTAAAGATTTTCCCTATATTAGTCTATGTAAAACCAAAGGGCCCCACAGTGGGGGCAGTTTTCGCCCCAGGGCTTTAATTTGAACAATCTAGGTAGAGGTCCATTAGATGAAGCTTCATACCCATTATCAAAGGCCTGGGCCTTGCAGTTTCAGAGAAGAAGATTTTTAAAGATTATCCCTATATAAGCCTATGTAAAACCGAAGGGCCCCAAGGCGGGGGCATTTTTGACCCCAGCACTATAATTTAAACAATCTTGGTAGGGGTCCAACAGATGAAGCTTCATACCAAATATCAAAGACCTGGGCCTTGTGGTTTCAGAGAGGAAGATTTTTAAAGATTTTCCCTATAAAAGTCTATGTAAAACCAAAGGGCCCCGGAGCGGGGGCATTTTTGGTCCCAGGGCAATAATTTGAATTATCTTGATAAAGGTCATCAAGACGAAGCTTCATACCAAATATCAAACACCTGAGCCTTCTGGTTTCAGACAAGAAGATTTTAAAGGTTTTCCATATGTAAGTCTATGTAAAACCAAAAGGCCCAGGGGCGGGGGCATTTTTGGCCCCAGGGCTATAATTTGAACAATCTTGGTAGAGGTCCACTAGATGAAGCTACACACCAAATAGCAAAGACCTGGGCCCTGCAGTTTCAGAGAAGAAGTTTTTTTTAAAGATTTTCCCAATATAAGCCCATGTAAAACCAAAGGGCCCTGGGGCGGGGGCATTTTTGGCCCCAGCACTATAATTTGAACAATCTTGGTAGGGGTCCTTTAGATGAAGCTTCATACCAAATATCAAAGACCTGGGCCTTGCGGTTTCGATGAAGAAGATTTTTAAAGGTTTTCCCTATATAAGCCTATGTAAAACCAAAGGGCACCAGGGCGGGGGCATTTTTGGCCCGAGCACTATAATTTGAACAATCTTGGTAGGGGTCCATAAGATGAAGATTCATACCAAATATCAAAGACCTGGGCCTTGGGGTTTCAGAGAAGAAGATTTTTAAAGATTTTCCCTATATAAGCCAATGTAAAACCAAAGGGCCCCGGGGCGGGGGCATTTTTGACCCCAGCACTATAATTTGAACAATCTTGGTAGGGGTCCACTGGATGAAGCTTCATACCAAATATCAAAGACCTGGGCCTTGCAGTTTCAGAGAAGAAGATTTTTAAAGATTTTCCCTATATAAGCCTATGTAAAACCAAAGGGCCCCGGGGCGGGGGCATCTTTGGCCCCAGCACTATAATTTGAACAATCTTGGTAGGGGTCCAACAGATGAAGATTCATACCAAATATCAAAGACCTGGGCCTTGCAGTTTGAGAGCAGAAGATTTTTAAAGATTTTCCCAATATAAGCCCATGTAAAACCAAAGGGCCCCGGGGCGGGGGCATTTTTGGCCCCAGCACTATAATTTGAACAATCTTGGTAGGGGTCCACTAGATGAAGCTTCATACCAAATATCAAAGACCTGGGCCTTGCAGTTTCAGAGAAGAAGATTTTTTAAGTTTTTGGTGAAAAAAATCTATTTTTGGCTCCTGTGACCTATATGTGCAACGGACCGGAACCATTTGAACAACTTTGAAAGGGGACCACCTAAAGATCATTCCTGTGAAGTTTGGTCAAAATCCGCTCAGTGGTTTAGGAGGAGATGTCGTTTGAAGAAATTGTTTACGCACGCACGGACGCACGCACGGACGCACGACGGACGACGGACAAAAAGTGATCCCAAAAGCTCACCTCGTCACTACGTGACGGTGAGCTAAAAAGGTAAACAGTTCTGCTATTGTAAATGAGCTGCCTTATTGGCTCAACTGTGACCGACACATTTGATCGTTTCTGAACTCGATTTTTTTCTACTTTCACTTTGTCTGCTTTGACAGTGACAAGAATTGAGAACTGTTGGTGTATTTTATCCATGTGTGGTTGAAAATACAGTCAATCGTAGAAAATTTAATTCGTTTTAGAGGTCGAAAAGAAAATATAAATACCACTTAAAAAGTGAATGTCGTTACTGTGCCGATTGACGGCAATGCGCAGAACGTTGCGCAACCGAAATTAAGGTCGGCCTCCTTAAAGGCTTTTATATTTTAGCTCTGGTGGCCATCACATCATGATAACAAGACCGTGAAAAGAAGACCCCCTAAACCCCACTTTATATAGAGAAAAATGAGTTTTACGAGGGTATACATTATCTGCCTTATTTTTGCTCAGAAACATAGATTGTGGGTACCTGTTAGAACCGCCTCGTTGAGGCGGTTCTAACGGGCACCCACAATCTATGTTGAAAGCAGAAATAATAAAGATGTTATAATTTTTACCTAATATTTATCATTTTCTGACACCATGTTGGGCGCCATTATTTCTTACAGACATGATTTCCTAATGATATGCAGTGGAGCAAAATTATTTTGAGCAATTCTGTGAGAGTCACCAATGCAACATTCCTGTGAAATTGTTCAAAATCCATCCACTGGGAAAGGAGAAACAGTCAGTTAAAGGTTTTTCTATTTTTAGCTCTGGTGGCCATTATATTCATCTGAGCACAACAATCTGAGCAATTTTGGTAGAGGGTCACTCAAGAAAATTCCTGCGAAACTATTTCAAAATCCATCGACTGGTTTAGGAAAATAAGTTGTTTAAACATTTTTCTATTTAAAGCTGTGGTGGCCATCTTGTTCATCTGAGCAGAACAGTTTGAGCAATTTTGGGAGGGGGACACTCAAGGAAAAGTCATGTGTAACTGTTTCAAAATCCATCCACTGGTTAAGGAGGTGTTGTTCAAAGGTTGTTTTTTATATTTTTAGCTCTGGTGGCCATCTTGTTCATCTGAGCAGAATGGTTTAAGCAATTTCTGACGAGGGTCAGCCAAGGAGTATTCCTGTGATATTATCTTGAAATTGGGCCAGTGGCGTAGGAGGAGTTGGCATTTTAAATTTTTCTATTTTCTTTTTTCTATTTTTAGCTCTGGCAGTCATTTTGTTCAGCTGAGCCGAACCATTTAGGCAATTTAGATAGAGAATCACTCAAGGAACATTCAATTAAAACTATTTCAAAATCTGTTCAATGGTTAAGGAGAAGTAATTTAAAGGTTTTTCTATTTTTAGCTCTGGTGGCCATTTTGTTCATCCTATCAGAACAGTTTGGGCAATTTTGGTAGAGTGTCACCCAAGAAATATTCCTGTGAAATTATTTTGAAACTGAGCCAGTGGCCTAGGAGGAGATGGCATTTTAAGTTTTTCTACTTCTTTTTCATACTTTCAGCTCTGGCACCCATTTTGTTTTAATAGCTGTGCGGAACCATAAGGCAATTTTGGTAGAGGATCACTCAAGGAACATTCATGTAAAATTATTTCAAAATCCATCTACTGGTTAAGGAGGAGGTCATTTTCTATTTTTAGCTCTGGTGGGCATCTTATTCATCTGAATAGAACTGTTTGGGCAATTTTGGTAAAGAGTCACCCAAGAAATATTCCTAAGAAATTATTTTGAAACTGGGCCAGTTACCTAGAAGGAGATGGCACTTTTAAGGTTTTCTATTTTAGGAGATGTCTTTTAAAAATATTGTCAACAGACACACGATGGAGGACGCATGATGGACATCAATCAGTCGCAAAAGCTCGCCCTGAGCCTTTAGCTAAGGTGAGCTAATAGAGGATCTTACATGATAGATCATGTATTATTGAATTTATTAAACAAGTTGAGGAAAGGGATAAAATGCAAGGCTTTGCCGAGCATTTTATCCCTTTTCCTCAATGAGTTTAATAAATTCAATAATACATGAGCACAAATGCAAGATTCTATTTATCATATGACATTTAAAACGCATTTTATTCATGATTGTTTACAAAAAAGTCAATATTCCGCCATTAGCAAATGCGACGTATTAAAGGACTTCATACATGTAATGTTACGGGACGTATCTAGCTAATTTGCATATTTAATCCACTAGTGGATTATCGAAAATATTACATGGCGTTATTACACTTTCAGACGTGATGTCATATGATAAAAAATATTTCAAAATGCTGTCTGCTTAAAAAAAACCTAGCATGCAGAGCGTTAAGAATGTTGATGGCTGGCAGAGGACCAAAAATCACTGACAATCTTCAACAAGAGCACCGCAAGCGGGTGCCAACGCTGGTCTGCAGTTTCTTTTAGAAAACAAAAGTTCTAAGTCAAATCAAATTGCAAAATGGAGTTATAAAACTTGTAGGGAATGTAGCTCTTGTGATGTTGAGTATGTGTATGAAGTTCCATGAAGGTAGGCCAAATTCTTTTGGAAATATGGTCAAGGTTAAGTTTTTTGGTTAATTTTTTCGAAAAATAGGTCAAAGTTCAAAGGTCAAGGTCACAGGTCAAAAAGCGTGGTATGACTGAAAAGGTCTTGTCCCAAGGAACATTCATGTGAAGTTGGAAGGCTCTGTTGTGAATAGTATTGAAATAAGGGACAAAAACAATTTAAAAAAAACGGAGAGAAAAGGGGAGATAATTCAATCAAATTGCAAGACGGAGTTATAAAACTTGTAGGGAATGTAGCTCTTGTGATGGTGAGTATGTGTATGAAGTTTTATGAAGGTAGGCCAAATACTTTTGGAAATATGGTCAAGGTTAAGGTTTTCGGTTAAATTTTCGAAAAATAGGTCAAAGTTCAAAGGTTAAGGTCACAGATCAAAAAGTGTGGTATCACTGAAAAGGTCTTGTCCCAAGGAACATTCATGTGAAGTTTGAAGGCTCTGTTGTAAATAGTATTAAAATGAGAGCAAAAAATGTGTTTCAGAAAAAAATTGGAAAAGGGGAGATAATTCAGCCAAAATCAACAATGTTGTTATGGTCCTTGGTCAAAATGTAGCTCTTGTGATGATGAGTGTGTGTATGAAGTTTCATGAGACTAGGTCTAATACTTTTTAAGTTATAGCCAAGGTTAAGTTTTTTTGGAACGACGCAGGACGACAACACAGACGCCGGAGTGATGACAATAGCTCGAAGTTTTTTTTCAAAAAACAGACGAGCTAAAAATCACACCAAGTCTTAGAGTGAAAAGACATATACCTTCTCTTGTGAATCAAAACGGAAGAGTTCTGTTGTTGATTTGGATAGTTCCGTCTTCGAGGATAAAGGTCTCAATGAAGGTTTCATAGACCTTGGGGATACTTGCTTCAGGAAACTTAAGATTTCCACCATAGTTTCTTGATTGGCTGAAAAAAAGTCAACTCAGTACTAGAAATGTCAAAGCAAACTTATGCCATAAAGTTTACATTAAGTTCAAACAAGATGTGTTTGTGAAACATGAACATGTCCCCGGGCTTGGTCATTTTTCATTCAAAGTTGCTCACAGTTCAAGATTTTTTTTTGTGTGGGAAGCCCTTGACACAATAAACTTACATGCCAAATATGAAAGCTTTATCTTGAATGGTTCAAAAGTTATGAACAATAATATTTTTTCTTTAAAGTAGGTCAAGGTCAGGGGTGAAAAAAATTTACATGAATGTAAAGCTCTTGTCACAAGGAACCTACATGCCAAATATTAAGGCTCTATCTTAAACGGTTCAAAAGTTATGAACAATTTTTTTTTTTTTAAGTAGGTCAAAGGTCAAGGTCATGGGCCAAACATTTTGCATGAATGAAAAGCTCTAATCACAGGGATCCTACATGCCAAATATGAAAGCTCTATCACAAACGGTTTGAAAGTTATGACCAAAAATGTTTTTTTTTTAAGTAGGTCAAAGGTCAAGGTCACAGGTCAAAATTTTTGCATGAATGTAAAGTGTTTGTCATAAGGAACCTACTGTTACGAGATGGAATAGGAAACCTCTCTGGTGCTTATGCACATCTAAATTATTTTAGTAGATATATGGTAGGGCGGTGTGAGTGAAATATTTTGGGTGAAATATGGTACGCAAACTATGCGGCTCCATGAACAAGTCATGCACATATCATACGATGTATGCATGAGTGGTTTATAGAGAGCTGTTTTTACAATACAGGGGGCCGCTAAAAGGCTGAGTTCTATAGAATTTGCCTAAAAATCGCCAACCGCCAAATTGTGCCATATATGATTTTTATTCCCGTCACGTGTTGTGTGGGTGTTCGTTTTGACAGGAGTCATGTCATTGATTATAGGGTCGTTTCATCAATTTTTCCTATGGGAAATATACTATTTGAAGGCAAATCCATTGTCTACTCGATTTTTGCTATCTAGCTTTGTTTGTGGCCGGTATCTCCACTTCCCCACGAACAAAGCAAGGTAATACGAGTAGGCATGATTTTCCGGTAGTATTCATAGATATATAAACCCTGAAAAAAGCGGACACCTTAGCAGCAGGTCAAGTTGTAAAGAGTAAACACAACAGTGTGACGGGGAAATAGAAAGTATATTGAAAGGTATGTTTAATCTATGTTTAGTATTATTTTTGTATGAACATGCTTGTAGGTTTTGGAGGGGTTTACTTCTAGTATACCCCAACTTTCTGAAGCCTATTCTGAATTCACTATTGAGGCCTGTAGTGATTAGGCTACTAGCTTTGCCAGCTAGACGTCGCAGGATCGATCCCAGGCTTCTCCAGTAGTAGAATGAGTCTTTCTAAGTGAGGTCCTGTCTCATGCTGACCCTAGATGTTGGTGAGACGTAAAGTTTGGACACCCGCTCATTCTAGATTCATTTAGGCTTTTAGACCCCTTTTGTAGAATGTAATTAATAAACGCCGGGTCACTTGTTTGATCCATGACTTGTGACTGGCTGTGGTTAGAAAACCGTGGTTCCGTCCCAATATGATATTAGGTGTAGAGGGGACGTAAACTTAAGACGGGTTTAACCACATCTTCATCATCAGGGCAAACTCATACAAGAGCCTGTTGGGTTATCCGTGATGATGAACCGTAATGAATTTTATTTTACAAGCATGTTCACGTTGATTAGAAATAATTTTGTTCAAGAAGAATTACGAGTTCATTTTGTAATGATGCCGTTTTTGTCTGATAACTCAGTTTGTGCATGTATGTACATATAAAGAACGTGATGATGATAAGTGGGAGTATTTGGTCGCCACACGTCATAACGGCCTGAGCGGCGGGGATGACGTCAGCTGCGTCATCGGCGTCGCGAGGACGGTTGTGACGGGGTGCCTACCAAATAGAGAGAATTTACGGCAAACAGTGTTGGCCCATATGAGACACTAACAAATGTTGTAGATTATAGATGAAAATCTTCTGTTGTAGTTTCTATCTGTTATTAATGTATTGAATTTGTGAATAGCTATATTTGTGAGCCGTGTCGCGGAGAAGGATATGAAATAGAGATTGTTATGTTTCCTGTAATTGGCGGCTGACCAGGTAGCGCAAAGGCGTGGTCTGTTCAATTGCCTCTTACTTGTGATAATGTAGTGAGCACAAATTTGATGAGTATTATGCTCAGTAGTAGTGAGCATTAATTGATTTCTGTAGTGCTCAGTAAGGAACCATGAACTTTGAGTATTATTGTGTCAAGCGCTGGGTGCTGATAATTTGATGCACAGTCAAGTTGAGTTCTGCTGTACGGTTATTTGTCGCATGCACTAATCAGCCTGTATGTCTGGTCGGCGCATGCGCAATAACGGTATATGCATGAACATATTTTTACTTCTCCGGGAGGGGGATCATGATATAGCATGTATGTTTTGTGACTCGTTTCTAGTCCCGTTATCGTAATTTGCAGGCATAACAATGTGTGACCTGCTGCTCCCTGCTTCATAGCAGCAGGTACTGGTACGACGCTAGGCGTTAGGGTCCAGCAAGGGCGGACAGACCGCCGTAATCAGCGCCTACCAGGATAGAAGCAGATTCTTCTAAATCATTGTTCGTTGTAAACAAATGTGATCAGGGAAGAGGTCAACTTACCTTATTTGGACGATCACTAAACGTTTGATCAGCAAACGTGATCGCTAATCCTAGGATAATCAATTATGTTGATAGACTAGTTTTACTAGTTCGCGAGAAGAAGTGTCACGCGAGTGGGGAATTCACCCAAAGTTATAAACTGGCCAGTCGCGTTTTGTGTTGTTTCTTTTTTTGTTTTTCTTGTTGTTTTTGTTGTTTGCTTCTGTAGGTATTCACGTCACCCGTTCCGAGCACAGAACAGTGTTTTGCCTTCGGAGCGGACGTCGTGAGTTGGCTACAGAAGCAACAATTTGTGATGTTTTGTGTTAGTAAGTGTTGTATGTAGATACTGTAAATAATTCATGTCAATCATTTAACATCTTTCTTGTGCCTTACCCCACAGCTGCCCGTACACCTGTCAGAGATCACGCTCGGTTGTCTTGTCAGCATGGGGGTTTGCGGGACGCCGTAAACCCACATGTAACATTTGGTGTCAGTAAAGTGCGGATTTGATCTCTGGCTGGTGTTTCCGGCTGTGGAACAGCACATTGATACTCTGAATCATCAACTTTAAAAAAAAAAAAGCATTGACAGCCACATTTAGAAATTAACTTTAATCTTCCTTCCTGCGTTGATGAAGTGCGAAACCCATGTATTCAACTGAATGGATACTGACAAGTCGATAATTTCTGAGCAGGAAGGCAAGGCAAACCCCACTTTTTCTTGGTAACGAAAAATTTAAGTAGACCCCACTTAATTGTGTTACCTGACATTCTACTAAGTTAAATTGGAGCTACTAATTGATCTTACCCACACATGGTTCTGACGTAGTGACGTTAACAATTTACTGACGTTGACATAACGGTAGCGTTAATATTTACGCAGTGGCTTGAGGTTAGGTATGACGTAATAGAAACATTAATGGTGACTTGTTATGATCGGAGTTTTGTAATGTGATAAAACTTCGGATTGTAGCATTTTACTGTAAACGTCGTCAGTTTATGACGTCATATTAGACTACCAGTACGCAACGTCATACTGTGCTGAAAGCATTTGACATTTCAAATCGCGTGTGCTTTAATAACTAACGTTTTAGTTAGATTAACGCGTATAACACATATCTTAACGTTTTAGTTAAGCCCATTCAATCATCACTGAGCATAACTGATCAGTTTATAGTGGTTTTGATAGTAACGTGAGATTTACGTTATCAATAATGGAGCGTTTAATGCAAATGGGAAAGGACTTAGGTTATGAGGGGAAGGAGTTACAAGGTTTTGTTAAAGAGCAGCAGGATATTGAGCGGGCAGAAAGGCAAGAGCAAAGGGATTTAGAAAGGTTAAGGTCTGAAGAAAAGGAAAAGGAAAGGGTACATGAACTAGCTAAGTTAGAGGAAAAGGAAAAGGAAAGGGCACATGAACTAGCTATGTTGAATGTTAATAAGGAACTTGAAATAGCACGCATCAAGACTGAAAGGGAGGCAAAAGAGATTAGTGAGGCCCATTTAGAACAAATAAAACATGGGTTTGAGCTACAGCACCAAGAATTAAGGAATCAGTTAGAAATGCAGAGAGCGAAGCTCGAGCTAGAATTTGAAAAGCAGAAAGCTGAGAAGGTGGCGCATGCCCGGGATCCTAAGTTACCTTATTTTGAAGAGGGTAAAGATAAAATGGATAGTTATTTATCTAGGTTTGAGAAATATGCTACGGCTAATAAATGGGATAAGAGTGTTTGGGCCGCGTATTTAAGTGCATTGCTCAAAGGGCGCGCACTTGATGTATATGACCGGTTGTCAAATGAGGATGCGGCGGATTATGAAAAGTTAAAGGACGCTTTATTAAAGAATTTTGACATGACAGAGCGCGGATATAGGAAACAGTTTCGTTATAGTAGGCCCGAGAAATCAGAAACGTTCATACAGTTCAGTAGTAGACTGAGAAGTTATTTAGAAAAATGGCTTAATATGGCAAAGATAGAAAAATCTTTTCCGGCTGTCTGTGATTTCATGGCAAGGGATCAGTTCCTGGAGTCATGTAATAGAGAACTGTATGTGCATCTGAAGCCAAAACAGTTTGGTAATTTAGATGAAATGGCTAGGGAGGCAGATTTGTTTGCAGAAGCGCGCGGGGGCGTATATAGTTGCATTAATAAGGGGCAACGCGATAATAGAGGCGCAGCGCAGGGTAAACAGGACAAAGTTGACTCGAACAAACCGAGTGGTAGACCGGATATCAAGTGTAGCATATGTGGTAAGGGGCATTTAACAATTAAATGTTTTAAGAACCCCGACAGGAAACAATTGTATAGCGCAGAGGTAGGAGCAACTGGAGTTGGGGATAGCGGTGTTAAAGAAAATTTTAACACGCGCGTAGAGACTCAAGGTTCTCAGGTTAAGAATGAGAATACGCAGAATGTAGGTCGTGGTTATACACTTGGTCGTGGTAATTTCAGAGGGTCTTTTCGCGGACGCGGTAAAAATAATAGCACACCACGTGGCGCAGCACACCAAGTTAGTTTTTGTCAAACGGAAGTAACTAGGAAAGGTGATGAGATTGGAAGTATTTTTGAAAATAAGGTTGGTGATCCTTTGATTTCGGATAGGGAGGAGTGTAGTAAGGAAACTAGGGAAGGTGTCTGTTACTTCTTAAAGGCAAGGTTACCGACGGCACAAGGATTGGTTAATAATAAAAAGGTGGTTGTATTAAGAGATACTGGGTGTACAGGCTGTGTCGTTCGGAGAAGTTTGGTTTCGGATAGTCAGATAATAGGGAAGGAATCAAATGTTACGTTGATTGATGAATCCACACAAAGGTATCCTTTGGCAATGATTGACATTGATTGTCCTTTTTTTACTGGGAAAACTGAAGCTTTGTGTATGGATGATACGTTGTACGATTTGGTTATCGGTAACATTGATGGATCAAAACTTCCTGATATGTCTCATTTCTCAGCTGCGGCTGTAACTAGGTCTCAAACTAGGCAGGATGAGAAGCCTTACAGAAAACTTAAGGTTCCCGATCAGATCATTAACGATGACAAGGAGGCTTTCAAGCAAGCTCAGGTTGATGATCCAACTTTGGAAAACATCAGGAAAAGGGTTGTATCTGGGAACAAGACTGTGAGTCGTGGTTTAAACCGAGGTGAAACTAGGTTTATTGAGAAAAAAGGGTTGGCATATAGGGAGTTCACCAAGGGTAACAAAGTCTCTTTCCAACTTGTGGTCCCTCAAAGTTTCCGAGGAAAGGTGTTGAAACTGGCTCATGAAACGCTTATGTCTGGACATATGGGTATTAGGAAGACATTGGATAGAGTTGTAACTGAGTTTTACTGGCCCGGTATTTGCGGTGATGTCGCTAGATTTTGTAAATCTTGTGATATTTGTCAGAGAACTATTCAGAAAGGTCGGGTCACTAAAGTACCTCTAGGAAAAATGCCATTGATTGATACGCCATTTAAGAGGGTGGCAGTGGACATAGTTGGTCCAATTGAGCCTCGATCTGATAGGAAATCTCGGTATATTTTAACCATGATAGATTATGCGACAAGGTATCCAGAGGCGATAGCTTTACCGAGTATTGAGACGGAACGTGTCGCGGAAGCGCTTATTGAAATGTTTAGTAGGGTTGGCATTCCTGATGAAATGTTGACTGATTGTGGATCACAGTTTACTGCTGAGGTAATGAAGGAAGTCAGCAGACTTCTTTCTCTTCAACAGTTAACGTGTAGTCCGAGACACCCAATTTGCAACGGACTGATAGAGCGTTTCCACGCTACGTTAAAGCAGATGTTACGTCGCATGTGTGCTGAACGTCCAAAAGATTGGGATAAATATCTTCCAGCCTTATTATTTGCGGTAAGGGAAGTCCCACAAGAGTCTTTAGGATACTCCCCTTTTGAGTTGTTATATGGACGTAACGTCAGAGGTCCAATGGCAATATTAAGAGAATTATGGGCTGAAGAGGTACGCGATGAGCAAGTTCTTTCGACGTATCAATACGTTATTGAGCTTAGGGAACGGTTAGAGCAGACATGCAAATTAGCGCGTGATAATTTAAAGAAGGTTCAGATTAAGCAGAAAGCTTATTATGATAAAGGCGCGAGGTCGCGTAAATTTGACGTCGGCGACAAAGTACTGTTGTTACTACCGACAGACAGTAATAAATTATTGCTTCAATGGAAAGGTCCTTATGAAGTTGTTGAGGTAGTGAACAGAATGGATTATAAGATTGACGTCAATGGAAATGTTAACACATATCACGCTAACATACTGAAGCAGTATGTTGAGCGTCAGACTGTGACGTCTCATTGTCTGATCTCTAAACCAATTATGTCGACAGACAGTCATGACAGAAATGACGTCGACGAGTCTTCATTTGAAGACAGCAGTTTTGAAACTGTAGAGCAACAGGAAAGTGACGGCGACGTTAGCGTCCCACATACACTAACGTCAGAGGAGAGTGAGGAGACAGAAGGGCTGAGAGAACAGCGCCTTGCAGGACTGACATGTCAGACAGACCAAATTATATGTACCACATTTATGTCAGAACCGGTGAAATCAATCAAATCTGTTAAGCCAGAAAGGCCACCTCCAGTAAGATTAAAACGATATCCGTTTTCTAATAAACAACAGAGTGTCAGGGGAACAGGAAAATTCTGGGGCAAACCACCATAGCTTATTAGCTAATTTTACTTAAGAAAATTTGGGGGCAGACTACCTTAGTAGGTAATTCTTCGCACGGTTGTTGTGTAAATAGCTGTCTTGTTTAGATAGGTTCATCCTATTCCATCTCTGTACACAAAGAAAAAACATTTCTGATTGTTTTTTCTCCAAAAGGGGAAACCTTTGTTACGAGATGGAATAGGAAACCTCTCTGGTGCTTATGCACATCTAAATTATTTTAGTAGATATATGGTAGGGCGGTGTGAGTGAAATATTTTGGGTGAAATATGGTACGCAAACTATGCGGCTCCATGAACAAGTCATGCACATATCATACGATGTATGCATGAGTGGTTTATAGAGAGCTGTTTTTACAATACAGGGGGCCGCTAAAAGGCTGAGTTCTATAGAATTTGCCTAAAAATCGCCAACCGCCAAATTGTGCCATATATGATTTTTATTCCCGTCACGTGTTGTGTGGGTGTTCGTTTTGACAGGAGTCATGTCATTGATTATAGGGTCGTTTCATCAATTTTTCCTATGGGAAATATACTATTTGAAGGCAAATCCATTGTCTACTCGATTTTTGCTATCTAGCTTTGTTTGTGGCCGGTATCTCCACTTCCCCACGAACAAAGCAAGGTAATACGAGTAGGCATGATTTTCCGGTAGTATTCATAGATATATAAACCCTGAAAAAAGCGGACACCTTAGCAGCAGGTCAAGTTGTAAAGAGTAAACACAACAGTGTGACGGGGAAATAGAAAGTATATTGAAAGGTATGTTTAATCTATGTTTAGTATTATTTTTGTATGAACATGCTTGTAGGTTTTGGAGGGGTTTACTTCTAGTATACCCCAACTTTCTGAAGCCTATTCTGAATTCACTATTGAGGCCTGTAGTGATTAGGCTACTAGCTTTGCCAGCTAGACGTCGCAGGATCGATCCCAGGCTTCTCCAGTAGTAGAATGAGTCTTTCTAAGTGAGGTCCTGTCTCATGCTGACCCTAGATGTTGGTGAGACGTAAAGTTTGGACACCCGCTCATTCTAGATTCATTTAGGCTTTTAGACCCCTTTTGTAGAATGTAATTAATAAACGCCGGGTCACTTGTTTGATCCATGACTTGTGACTGGCTGTGGTTAGAAAACCGTGGTTCCGTCCCAATATGATATTAGGTGTAGAGGGGACGTAAACTTAAGACGGGTTTAACCACATCTTCATCATCAGGGCAAACTCATACAAGAGCCTGTTGGGTTATCCGTGATGATGAACCGTAATGAATTTTATTTTACAAGCATGTTCACGTTGATTAGAAATAATTTTGTTCAAGAAGAATTACGAGTTCATTTTGTAATGATGCCGTTTTTGTCTGATAACTCAGTTTGTGCATGTATGTACATATAAAGAACGTGATGATGATAAGTGGGAGTATTTGGTCGCCACACGTCATAACGGCCTGAGCGGCGGGGATGACGTCAGCTGCGTCATCGGCGTCGCGAGGACGGTTGTGACGGGGTGCCTACCAAATAGAGAGAATTTACGGCAAACAGTGTTGGCCCATATGAGACACTAACAAATGTTGTAGATTATAGATGAAAATCTTCTGTTGTAGTTTCTATCTGTTATTAATGTATTGAATTTGTGAATAGCTATATTTGTGAGCCGTGTCGCGGAGAAGGATATGAAATAGAGATTGTTATGTTTCCTGTAATTGGCGGCTGACCAGGTAGCGCAAAGGCGTGGTCTGTTCAATTGCCTCTTACTTGTGATAATGTAGTGAGCACAAATTTGATGAGTATTATGCTCAGTAGTAGTGAGCATTAATTGATTTCTGTAGTGCTCAGTAAGGAACCATGAACTTTGAGTATTATTGTGTCAAGCGCTGGGTGCTGATAATTTGATGCACAGTCAAGTTGAGTTCTGCTGTACGGTTATTTGTCGCATGCACTAATCAGCCTGTATGTCTGGTCGGCGCATGCGCAATAACGGTATATGCATGAACATATTTTTACTTCTCCGGGAGGGGGATCATGATATAGCATGTATGTTTTGTGACTCGTTTCTAGTCCCGTTATCGTAATTTGCAGGCATAACAATGTGTGACCTGCTGCTCCCTGCTTCATAGCAGCAGGTACTGGTACGACGCTAGGCGTTAGGGTCCAGCAAGGGCGGACAGACCGCCGTAATCAGCGCCTACCAGGATAGAAGCAGATTCTTCTAAATCATTGTTCGTTGTAAACAAATGTGATCAGGGAAGAGGTCAACTTACCTTATTTGGACGATCACTAAACGTTTGATCAGCAAACGTGATCGCTAATCCTAGGATAATCAATTATGTTGATAGACTAGTTTTACTAGTTCGCGAGAAGAAGTGTCACGCGAGTGGGGAATTCACCCAAAGTTATAAACTGGCCAGTCGCGTTTTGTGTTGTTTCTTTTTTTGTTTTTCTTGTTGTTTTTGTTGTTTGCTTCTGTAGGTATTCACGTCACCCGTTCCGAGCACAGAACAGTGTTTTGCCTTCGGAGCGGACGTCGTGAGTTGGCTACAGAAGCAACAATTTGTGATGTTTTGTGTTAGTAAGTGTTGTATGTAGATACTGTAAATAATTCATGTCAATCATTTAACATCTTTCTTGTGCCTTACCCCACAGCTGCCCGTACACCTGTCAGAGATCACGCTCGGTTGTCTTGTCAGCATGGGGGTTTGCGGGACGCCGTAAACCCACATGTAACACCTACATGCTAAATATGAAGGCTGTATCTCAAACGGTTCAAAAGTTATGACCAATATTAACTTTTTCTTTTATGTAGGTCAAAGGTCAAGGTCACAGGTCAAAATTTTTCATGTGAATGTAAAGCTCTTGTCACAAGGAACCTACATGCAAGATATGAAGGCTCTATCTCAAACCGTTCAAAAGTTATGACCAAAATGTTATTTTTTATTTTAAGTAGGTCAAAGGTCAAGGTCAAGGTCACAGGTCAATTTTTTTTTTTGCATGAATGTAAAGCTTTTATCACAGGGAACATACATGCTAAATATGAATGCTGTATCTCAAACGGTTCAAAAGTTATGACCAATGTTAACTTTTTCTTTTATGTAGGTCAAAGGTCAAGGTCAAGGTCACGGTCAAAATTGTTTGCGTGAATGTAAAGCTTTTGTCACAAGGAACCTACATGCAAAATATGAAGGCTCTATCTCAAACCGTTCAAAAGTTATGGCCAAAATGTTATTTTTATATTTTAAGTAGGTCAAAGGTCAAGGTCAAGGTCACAGGTCAAAATTTTTTGCATGAATGTAAAGCTTTTGTCACAAGGAACATACATGCTAAATATGAAGGCTGTATCTCAAGTGGTTCAAAAGTTATGACCAATGTTATTTTTTTCTTTTAAGTAGGTCAAAGGTCAAGGTCAAGGTCACAGGTCAAATTTTTTTGCATGAATGTGAAGGTCTTGTCACAAGGAACCTTCAGGCCAAATATGAAAGCTCTATCTCAAACGGTTTGAAAGTTATGGCCAACGTTAAAGTTGTCCACGTACAATGCAACAAACCAACAAACAGACAGGGCAAAAACAATATGTCCCCGCTATCGCTACCGGGGACATAAAAATACAAATTTGTCAGTTGTATAATTATTATGTGTTTGATTTTAAACATAACAAATGCATACTTTCACAAGCGTAGTTAGATAGGCAGGCCTGAGAAAACAGTATAGACCCAGATGAGATGCTGCAGAATGCTGCATCTCACCAGGGTCTACACTGTTTGCCACTCATCCATTCATTTTCAGACACAACATCAGGTCATAAATCTTACTTGTTTTGTTTGTTTGTTTGTATTGGAGTTCAACGGCCCAGTCAACACTATTTTAGGTCATTTTTGAGCAGGTCAGTTTACCTATCCACACTTTTCCTTGCAGGCTTATACGTAAGCGGTTAACCAGTACAGTGCACAGTCTTTGGCCAGAAACTGACAACAGCCCTTCTTGAATCAGCGAAAAGGAGAGAATGACCATAGAAAAGATTTCATGATCAATCTCCACGAAAGGATGTTGCCGACCCCCGCAGGTATCGAACCCACACTCTCCAGATCACCAGTCGAGACGCACATCCAACTGAGCTACCGAGACCGGCCAAATCTTACTTGTCCAAATCTTAGAAAAAATAGCGTAAGGAACTGAATTAGGGTAAATATGGTACCTATAATATCTAGATTGTTGAACTGGAAACTGGCAATAGTGAGTGGTCCTTCATTGTTAGTATTACTAGGAGACTTTGAACTGATCATCTCTACTTCAACCACAATAAGAGCTTCACTGTCCAATGTTGGAGAGACCATTGTATCACGTCTGTCTGTCGGTTCTGATGATACTGGAGACTGTGTACCTGAAAACAAAAAGTGTTTGTTTTTGTTTACTTTTTAGTTTAATGGCCCAGTCAACACTTATTTAGGTCATATCAAGCAAGTCAGTTTAACTATCCACACTGCCTGGACAGGCTTATACATAAGCAGTCAATCAGAACAGTACAGTGCAAATTCTTCCCCAGAAACTGATAACAGTATTTTTTTTAATCAGGGGAAGGAAAAAAGATTTCAAATGGATGGACGGGTGGGCAGTTGGACATACACGAGGCTGATCACAATATCCCCAACATATTCTGTCGTCGTTAAAAAGGATATATCCAAGTTCAGCATGGTAAGGGTTAAATGAAATAATCTGTGCCTTGAGACAAGACCCAAACTCTGTGTGTGCGTGTGTGTGTGTGTGTGTTTGTGGTTTACGTCCCACCAACAGCAAAGTCATACGGAGATGGGAAGACCCAAACTGATAAGGTAGAAAAGTAGGAAGAGCCATTTCCCCATTAAGTGTTTGATTGAGTCAAGGTTTTATGTCCCCATCAACACTAAGTCATTTTGCAGACATTACTTCCAATATTGTGGACCTTTTACCTGGCAATGTGATGTAATGACATCTCAAGCCCTGTCACTAGGGTAAAAGGGATGGTCCAACTTTCACCTTTTTTCCTGGGCAGGCTTAGACCTAAGAGGTTTACCAGCAATCAAATGTTAAGGCGGTTTCAGCTCTGGATGGAAGCACCATGCAGTGAATCTTATCTCCAAGCCCCTCTAAAATAATAGTCCTAGTCTTAAAGAGGAGTACACATAAACCTCTTTGTAACACCAGTCATTATAACATGGTTTTGGATAAAACAAGGTTTAAAGACGGACCCTAAAAAAGTAAAAATTAGACAGAACAAGAGCACCGCATGCGAGTGCCAACGCTCTGCTGCACCCCCTTTTCATAATGAACAACTAATCTGAGTTTCAAGTAAATATGTTCAGTAATGACAGAGATATTACAAAATGTCCAAGTTTTTGCACGACAACGCAGACGATGCCAGAGCTATGACAATACCTCATTGTTTTCTTTGAAAACAGCCGAGCTAAAAATGACCATAAACAGTGAGCTTCCATTATAATTTTTGTACATTTTTGTTTGGATAGAATATGGTTCTTTAATTCTTTAACTTTAACATACAGTAGGAGGAGTTAGCCAGAAACAAAAAGTTTGCAGAAATTTTCAAAGAGGCATTATTCCAAAAATATTTGATGGACTATACCCTCAAAACAATATGCACTGCTCCACGTCATGGTGTAATTATTTACTAAGTCTCAACTTGATTACATGTAAACTGTAGGAGGAATAAACCAGATACGAAAAGTTTACTTAGTTTCTTCTAAGGGGAATAACACTTATGTAATGCTTATGTATGGTGGACTGTAATTTCAAAACATTATGCACCGCTATCGTGTTACTTTGTACTAAGTTTCAGCTTGATTGGATGTAAACTATAAGAAGCATTAGCCAGAAAGGAAAAGTTTACAGAAATTTTCAAAGGGGGATACCTCTATTGGTATTTGGTGGACTGTATCCTTGGCAGAATATGAGCTGTTCCACATCCTGCTCTAACTTACAAACAAGTTCTAGCTTAATTTAGGAGGACACCAGGCTGATTACTATATCCCCGGAACCTATTCGGTCGGGGGATAAAAATTTACAGGAATTTTCAAAGGGCATAACTCTGATAATATTTGGTGAGCTGTTTCCTCGAAACAATATGCGCTGCTCACCATCATAGGGTGACTATTTACTAAATTTCAGCTTGACTGGATGTAAACTACAGGAGGAGTTATCCGGAAATTAAAATTTTAAAGAAATTTTCAAAGGGGCATACCTCTGCAAATATTTGATGGACAGTAACTTCAAAACGATATGCGCTGCTCCACATCATGGTTAAACTATAAATCAAACTTCAGCTTGATCAGATGTAAACTACAGGTGGAGCTACCCAAAAACGAAAAAGCTCATGGACAGACGTACAGATCCTATACCCAGTAATATAATATGTCATTTTTTAAATGGGGTATATTAGAGAGGTTGTGGTGTTACTATACCTTTTGTAACAAGAGCTTGGAATGCCCTGGAAACAGCATCTTGTACTGTCTGCAGACTACTAGACACACCAATGGTTGGTAGTTGCTCTATGGGGGAGCTTGGAGGACTCCCTGGGGAGGCTGCCTGTGGGGAGGTCGGTCCAGAGTCTCGTAAACTCCCACTGGTACTGTCAAGTCTAAATATTGTACATTAAAACAGTTCAAAACATTTGTCCATACAAATTGATAGTGACAAAGGATAATTTCTGTCAACTCGACATTTTGTTTTGTTTGCATGGAGATTTAACATCCCCGTCAAGACTATTTCGGACATTTTGGAGATGCTGCTTCCAATTTTGTGGAACTTTTACCCGACATTGAGATGAAATGGCATCTCAAGCCCTGCCGCCCAATGAAACCAAAAGGCTTATATGCATTGAACAGTGTGACACACAGTCAACTCTACATAAAAACATATGTTGTCGGTATTCGTTTGAAGTGTGTCACCGAGGTGGTTCAAATGAATACCCACAACATAGGCTTATAGTGAAATATGGAAAATTATCCTTCGGTTATCACCAAATACCAACCTTATCACAAGCTATAATTTTTTTTGTGCAAATGATTTGTACAACAAAAACCGAATGAGGGTAACAGGAAATTAATATATGCTTCAAAAACACACAAATATACATATTTGCTTTACTGAACTGTAGCTAATTCGTCTTTGCGGAGAAAAAAAAATAATACAAAGCAGGGAATTTGAACCGAGTCATGAGAAAACCTGTCTTCAGGGTTTGTGACCAGGTAAGACACAAACTAGTGTGTATATGTGTTTGGGGTTATTAAGGGGAATGGATACACCATGCAGATATTTACGACATTTTTCAAAGGGAGAAAACTTTGGGACTTCCTTTTCGCTTTTCAATAAAGTCTGTCACACAGAAAAAGGGGTCTACTCTTAAAAGAAAGAATTTGCTCCTCAGGAGCAAATGCTTTCCCTTATGAGTTGACACCTATTGAAATGGGAAGCGAAAGTACTATTGGGGTTTACAAGGGTATACATTATTTTCCTGATTTCTGCTCAATATCATAGATTGAAGGTACTAGTTAGAAACAGGGTATTTTTGAGCAGAAATATGAAAACTTTCACCTATACTGACCAGCAAAAGGCTTGAAGTAACAAGAAGTACTATCCACATAGCAAACAACACAAAGTTACTGATCAGACTGAACAGATGTGCAGGCTGATCTGCAACTTCATTGTTTGCAAAAGACAAAAACAGGTTTTCTTATGATGTGGCTCATTAAAGAGTATGGTTACCTTCAGGGGAGGCAACTCCTGCAAAAGTATTTCTGTCTCCCATGTCAATAGGGGTCAATTCTTAGAGGAAAGAATTTGCTCCTCAGCAGCAAATTCCTGCTTTAAGTATAGACCCCTTTTTTAGTGTAACAGGGCTTAAAGAAAAGTGAGCAGAAAGTCCCAAAAGTTGTCTTCCTTTGAAAACTGGCAGAAATTTCTGACAGTTGTTCCCATTCCCCTTAAACAGGCCTCCGTGGCATAGTGGATAAGAGCTCTGACTCTTAATCATTAGGTCTCTCAACGCTGTAGGTTTGAGCCTGGCTTGTGTCACATGTGAGACGCCAAGTTCTGCAACGGAAGGTCAGGTGGTTTTTCTCTGGGTACTCCTGTTTTTGCCCACTTCTGATTAAGGATCGGCTCAATATGAGTGAAATAAGCTTGAAAGGGCCATAACCAAAAAACGACAACAAAAAAAAAACAAGAGGGCCATGATGGCCCTGGATTACTCACCTGATCCATAGAGTAACAAGTGGGCCCCGGGGAGGGCTATTATTGACCCCAGGGCTATAATGTGTATAATGTTGAGGGAGGTCTAAAAAGGTGAAGCTTCATACCAAATATCAACAAAGGCTATAATTTGAACAATCTTGGCAAAGGACATAGGTCCACTAGATGAAGCTACACACCAAATATCAAAGACATGGGGCTTGCGGTTTCAGAGAAGAAGATTTTCTTAAAGATTTTCCCTACATAAGCCTATGTAAAACCAAATGGCCCCAGGGCAGGAACATTTTTGGCCTCAGGCCTATAATCTAAACAATCTTGATAGAGGTCCACTAGATGAAGCTACACACCAAATATCAAAGACATGGGGCTTGCGGTTTCAGATAAGAAGATTTTCTTAAAGATTTTCCCTACATAAGCCTATGTAAAACCAAATGGCCCCAGGGCAGGGACATTTTTGGCCTCAGGCCTATAATCTAAACAATCTTGATAGAGGTCCACTAGATGAAGCTTCACACCAAATATCAAAGACCTAGGCCTTGCTGTTTCAGAAAAGAAGATTTTCAAAGATTATCTCTATATAAGTCTATGTAAAACCAAAGGGCCCTGGGGTGGGGGCATTTGTGGCCAAAATGGCTATAATTTGAGCAATCTTGATAGAGGTCCACAAGATGAAATTTCACACAAAATGTCAAAGACCTAGGCCTTGTGGTTTCACAGAAGATGATTTTTAAAGATTTTCCAAATATAAGTCTATGTAAAACCAAAGGGCCCCAGGGCAGGGGCATTTTTGGCCCCAGTACTATAATTTGAAGAATCTTGGTAGGGGTCCACTAGATGAAGCTTCAAACCAAATAGCAAAGACCTGGGCCTTGTGGTTTGAGAGAAGAAGATTTTTAAAGATTTTCCCTATATAAGCCCATGTAATACCAAAGGGCCCTGTGGCGGGGGCATTTTTGGCCCTAGCACTATAATTTGAACAATCTTGGTAGGGGGTCCACTAGATGAAGCTTCAAACCAAATATCAAAGACCTGGCTCTTGCGGTTTAAGAGAAGAAGATTTTTAAAGATTTTCCATATATAAGCCCATGTAAAACCAAAGGGCCCCGGGGCGGAGGCATTTCTGGCCCCACCACTATAATTTGAACAATCTTGGTAGGAGTCCACTAAATGAAGCTTCATATCAAATATCAAAGACCTGGGACTTGCGGTTTCAGAGAAGAAGATTTTTAAATATGTTCCCTATATAAGCCCATGTAAAACCAAAGGGGCCCGGGGGGGGGGGGGGGGGGGGGGGGGGGGGGGGCATTTTTGGCCTCAGCACTATAATTTGAACAATCTTGGTAGAGGTCCACTAGATGAAGCTTCATACCAAATATCAAAGACCTTGGCCTTGTGGTTTCAGAGAAGATTTTTCAAGTTTTCGCTGACAAAAAATCTAGTTTTGGCTCCTGTGGCCTAGATGTGCAATGGACTGAAACCATTTGAACAACTTTGAAAGGGACTACCTAAGGATCATTCCTGTGAAGTTTGGTCAAAATCCAATCAGTGGTTTAGGAGGAGATGTCATTTAAAGAAATTGTTTACTGATGCACGAGACACACTGAAGGAAGACAGACGATGGGCATTTTTGGCCTCAGCACTATAATTTGAACAATCTTGGTAGAGGTCCACTAGATGAAGCTTCATACCAAATATCAAAGACCTTGACCTTGTGGTTTCAGAGAAGATTTTTCAAGTTTTCGCTACAAAAAATCTAGTTTTGGCTCCTGTGGCCTAGATGTGCAATGGACTGGAACCATTTGAACAACTTTGAAAGGGACTACCTAAGGATCATTCCTGTGAAGTTTGGTCAAAATCCAATCAGTGGTTTAGGAGGAGATGTCATTTAAAGAAATTGTTTACTGATGCACGAGACACACTGAAGGAAGACAGATGAAAAGTGATTCCAAAAGCTCACCTCGTCACTATGTGACGGTGAGCTAAAAACATTTCCCTTAAACTAAATGCCTTCAAGTAACTGGTGAATGAATGTCTGTTTGATGTGTTAACAGGGTTCATTCTAATTCTGAATATAATGGGGGTAATCTGACAGGCAAGTGGTAAGTTTCTAATGAGCATTATCTGATAAGCAAGCAGTAAGTTTCTTAAATGCATTTTAGAGTAGCAATACCCTATGGTTAGGAAAATCTTGGTTGTTATAATATTTCCTCCCCTCTTTACAACACTGTTCAATATAGCATGGTTTTGAATATATGTTGTTTACCAGTACTCTTGTGCAGTCGGTTTCAGCTCTGCGTGGAAGCATCATGCAGCCCAATCTATTCCTTCAAGCCCAAATAGAATATGGCCTACACGCTTCATTGCAGCATGGTTTTGAATATGAATTCCAGAAATGTATACATTATGCAGAAAAATAACCATTAATGGTCATTTTTCTACGTAATTTATACATTTTTATTAGGCTATAACATGGTTATTGCATGTTTTTTGCATTGGACCCCAACAATAGTGTTATAAAGAGGTTGTGGTGTATTAAAAAATGTTCAAACGATTTGGTAAAAAGAAGAATATAAAAAAAATCGGCCGAAGAAGACAGCTTTGTCACAACAATATAAACAAACATTTTGGTGAACACTGGGGTTGTAGCAAATGTAGACTGTTTGATGAATGAATGAACAAACAAATGGATGAATGTATGGATGGGAAATTGAACTCATATGTTGCACCATGCTAAAAGCAGGCATGACAATAAAACTAGCATACTTAGATGTATGTGGCATTTCTGTGAGACTAAAGTAAGTAAATGAGCCAAGGCAAAACAAAACCTATAATTAGACCTGTGTAACCAGCAAAGACACTGATCAGCTTGTACATCCACCTAGTAAGTCACGATTTTTGCATAACATAGTGCATTTCTTCATATCTCCAAAATGGCTACTTTTCTGATGAAAATAAGTGAGATTTTTCTTATTCATACTGCAAACATAGGTTTTGGGTGTTCATTAGAATTGCCTCTTTGATGAGTAGCAACAACATATGTCTTGGAGCAGGAATAAGAAAAACAAGAGGGCCATGATGGCCCTGGATCGCTCACCTGATCCATATTGTACAAATGGAACTGAAGATAATATATGGTAGAGTAGAGGGTTTGAGCAATTTTGGTTGATACAAGGAGGTTTTTAAAATTTTAGCCAACTTGTTCATCCTAGCACAACGGGTTGAGCAATTTTGAAAGCTTTTTTCCATTATGAGTCTATGGGAGCTAGGGGCTGGCCCATTGAGAACCCAGGGGCATGATTGGCAGGAATTATGTAGATGACCACTTGCTGTTACTACATGCTAAATATATAAGCTCTGGGCCCTGTGGTTTCAGAGAAGAAGATTTTTGAAGCTTTTTCCATTATGAGTCTATTGGAGCGAAGGGGCCAAGGGGCATGATTGGCAGAAATTATGTAGGTAACCACTTGTCATTGCTACAGGCTAAATATCAAAGCTCTGGGCCCTGTGGTTTCAGAGAAGAAGATTTTTTAACTTTTTTTTCCATTATGAGTTTATAGGAGCTAAGGGGTCCCGGGGTGTGGCCAATTTGGATCCAAGGGGCATGATTGGCAGGAATTATGTAGGTCAAGACTTGCCTTTGCTACATGCTAAATATCTAAGCTCTGGACCCTGTGGTTTCAGAGAAGAAGATTTTTGAAGCTTTTTTTCCATTATGAGTCCATGAGAGCGAAGGGGCCCCGGGGCATGGCCCATTTGGATTGCAGGGGCATGATTGGCAGGATTTATGTAGGTAGGACCCTGTGGTTTCAGAGAAGAAGATTTTTGAAGCTTTTTTCCATTATGAGTCCATGAGAGCGAAGGGGCCCCGGGGCATGGCCCATTTGGATCCCAGGGGCATGATTGGCAGGATTTATGTAGGTGACCACTTGCCCTTGCTACATGCCAAATATTTCAGCTCTGGGCCCTGTGGTTTCAGAGAAGAAGATTTTTGAAGCTTTTTTCCAATATGAGTCTATAGGAGCTAAGGGGCCCCGGCACGTGGCCCGTTTGGACCCCGGGAGCATGATTGGCAGGAATTATGTAGGTGACCACTTGCCGTTGCTACATGCTAAATATCTAAGCTCTGGGCCCTGTGGTTTCAGAAAAGAAGATTTTTGAAGCTTTTTCCCATTATGAGTCCATGGGAGCGAAGGGGTGCCGGGGCATGGCCCATTTGGACCCCAGGGGCATGATTGGCAGGAATTATGTAGGTGACTACTTGCCCTTGCTTCATGCTAAATAGCTAAGCTCTGGGTCCTATGGTTTCAGAGAAGAAGATGTTTGAAGCTTTTCTCCATTATGAGTCTATGGGAGCAAAGGGGCCCCGGGTTGGGGCCCATTTGGAACCCAGGGGCATGATTGGCAGTAATTATGTAGGTGACCACTTGCCCTTGCTACATGCTAAATATCTAAGCTCTGGGCCCTGTGGTTTCAGAGAAGAAAATTTTTGAAGCTTTTTTTCCATTATGAGTCTATAGGAGCTAAGGGGCCCCGGGGCGTGGCCAATTTGGAACCCAGGGGCATGATTGGCAGGAATTATGTAGGTGACCACTTGCCGTTGCTACATTCTAAATATCTAAGCTCTGGGCCCTGTGGCTTCAGAGAAGAAGATTTTTTAAGCTTTTTTCCATTATGAGTCTATGGGAGCGAAGGGGCCCAGGGGTGTAGCCCATTTGGAACCCAGGGGCATGATTGGCAGGAATTATGTAGATGACCACTTGCCCTTGCTACATGCTAAATATCTAAGCTCTGGGCCCTGTGGTTTCAGAGAAGAAGAATTTTGAAGCTTTTTTCCATTATGAGTCTAAAGGAGCTAAGGGGCCCCAGGGCATGGTCAGTTTGGACTCCAGGGGCATGATTGGCAGGAATTATGTAAGTGACCACTTGCCGTTACTACATGCTAAATATATAAGCTCTGGGCCCTGTGGTTTCAGAGAAGAAGATTTTTGAAGCTTTTTTCCATTATGAGTCTATGGGAGCGAAGGGGACCCCGGGTGTGGCCAATTTGGACCCCAGGGGCATGATTGGCAGGATTTATGTAGTTGACCACTTAACATTGTTACAAGCTAAATATGTAATCTCTGGGCCCTGTGGTTTCAGAGAAGAAGATTTTTAAAAAATTTCCCATTATAAATCTATGGGAGCTATATGTTGCCATGGCAACCAGAATTCCAACCTGATCAGCCCAAAAACCTTATGCAGCCTTTCCCCCTACCTAATGATGCTTCACATGAAATTTGATCAAGATTGGCCATGGGGTATTAGAGAAAAACTTATTTGAAATTGTTTACGGACGCACACACGGATGCACGCACGACGGACAAAAAGTGATCCCAAAAGCTCACCTTGTCACTACGTGACAGGTGAGGTAATAATGTTTACCCTCATAAACCCCAGTTTTCTCTGTATAAAGTGGGGTTAAGAGGGGAGTTCCTTTCAATGACTAGTTCCGTGATGTGGATAGCCCAGAGGCTGCAAAAGACTCGTGATCAGAAAAGAATTTTTCACGTTGTCTGATCAGAGTCTTTGCTGAACGCAAAAGCCACACTGTACATTTTTTTATGTGCTGGCTAAAACCAAACTTTGAAGAGTAGCTACAATCAGTTAGCTAACTTACGTAATGTTTCTGTGAGATGCCACCAGCAGTTCAAAGTCTGACCCATATGTCTGTAAGGCATCCACAACGAGTAAACTGTGGACAGTTAACGTGACAGAGGTGTCATATGGTCTTTTTGTCAAGTTTGTCTTCACACCAGACACCTGAAGTTCTGCTACTGCACGCTCTAGAAAATAGACAGTCCATAGTTATAGATGTTCTCACACAAATGGTAATTTCAAACGAATGACATGCAGGCGAGATTCTTTTCATCATATAATGTTGCTTTTCATTGGTTATCATTTGGTTTTACGCAGCTCATTGTGCTTGCCGTTTTGGGCAAAATGAGCATTTTTAAACAAAACAAGTGATGGTAATTCGTCAGTTTTATGGTCACAAATTCCATTTTGTAAAACAAAATTTCCAACTGCAAAACCGCTGATTAACCTCCCCAAATGACAAAGTTATCCCCTAACTAATGCTGTCATTAGTTAAAATCTTTTTAAAACTTTGATCATTTAATATGGCAAATGTGCTTATATTTTTGCTGAGAAAATTGAGCAGCTTTTCTCATTTTTTCAGCAAAAATTACACTGTTAGATATTATACTTGCTGGAACAGTTCACAATTTCAACACTAACAAGCTGCTTAAGCTAACGATGCTTTGACACACAGACTGCAGATGGCTTCTTAAGACTCATGCTAGCCTGTGAAGCAGGGAAGGCCAGTTAATATCTTAACTGGGGCCAGTTGTTCAAAGCATCATTAGCTTAGCAAGCTTGTTAGTGGTCATATTGTTAACTGTTCTAGCAAGTTTGATATTTAAACTTTTGGTATTTTTGCTGAAAAAATGTGAGCAGCTTTTGCAAATGCAAAAGCTGCTCACATTTTTTCAGCAAAAATATTAGCATATTTGCCATAATAAATGATCAAAGTTTTAATGATGTTGTTAGTTTTGAACAACTGGCCCCTGGTCGCAAACCCCAAAGACAGGTTTTCTCGAAACAGAACTCAAATGCCTATTTTTGGTAAGTTTATTTGTTTGAATTACGGTTTAACCTCCCAGTCATTATTATTTGGGTCATTTTGGAGAGGTTGCTTCTAATTTTGTGGGACTTTTACCTAATAGATGAAATGACATCTCAAACCCTGCTGCCTATTTCTCCAAGTCCTGATGGACAGGGCAAACTATTTTTGTTAAGAATTTTGCATCATTTATGTGACACAAACCCTCAGAGTTGTGGATTGTGACAAGCAATAAGTGGTCTTCATGCATATCCACTCAGCGAAATCTCACATCACATTCACTTAAGTCAGAATACAACCTTCCCTGATGAAGAAGATTTGTGTCCATGACCAGCTTTGTTTGTCTGATTTGAGCTTTAAACTCCCCATCAACACTATTTTGGTCATTTTGGAGACGTTGCTTCCAATTTGTGGGACTTTTACCAAACATTGAGATGAAATGACATCTCAAGCCCTGCCACCCAATGAAACCAAATGGATTAAATGCATTAGACAGTCTGACTCACACTATGTTGCCTGGGCAGGCTTGGTCCTACTAAGTGGTTTACCAGTACTCATGTGTGGTCAGTTTCAGCTCTTTGTGGAAGGTTCATGCAGCCCGATCTATTTCTTCAAGCCACGATGGGTAGGGGCGAACTATTTTTGATAAGAATTTGCATCATTTATGTGACATAAACCCTCAGAGATATGGGTTGTGACAAGCGATGTGAGATCTTAATGCATATCCACTCAGCGATGTCTCAAATCAGTCTGCATATAACTTAGCCCTTATCCTGCTGAATTAATTGGTTTAGCCACACCTATTTCTGACAATCAACCAATCAAATTATGATGTATAATGTATATGCTCAGTTCACAAACAAAATGATAAACAGTGTAGATCCTAATCAGATGGCTTTTTCAGACACCGTCTGATCTTGATCTACACTTTTTGCAAAGATAGGGTTTGTCATGTTCAGCTGGATAAGAGTTACCGTAAAAACTCCTAAAAATTGTGACACCTTTAGGACTTGCTGTAATTCTCCTCAAATTTTAACAAATTTGTTTCATGATCCAGCAAGTAGTCCCAAAAGTGAAGACAGAATGGCAAACATTGTGAACCCTGATCAGACTGCTCCTTCATGAGCAGTCTGATCTGGGTCTACACTGTTTAATTAGGCTTATCTGTCCAAATACTTAGGATCATTACAGTCGTCAGAATACAACCTACCCTGAATGGATGATTAAGTTTTGTGTAGCACATAATTAAGACTGATCGAAATATGCAGAAATGCAGGCTGATGAGTCTGCTAAAAGACCCGTTTTGCTTGGCATTGGTTGTGTAGGGTATGAAATGAGGCAATACTGTTAATACCGTGGGAATTTTTCCATCTACCCCAAGCACCCATGTGAGATTCTTTCTCTTGCAAACTTTTATTTTGAGCGTGGATTTTCAATAAACAGGCTCTTTGATTTCCAACATCCGCTATGATGTGATGACAATACTGTGATGTTTAGGGATGTCATTGAAACAAAATCCTAAGATTTGAGACAGACTGGCCTACGCAAATGCTGCAGGCCCAGCTCAGACTGCTTCTAAACTGCACTGTTTGCTATTTTGTTGGCACTTTCTGGACTTCTTGCTGGAGCATGAAACAAAGTTGCTAAAATTTTAGAACTACATCAAGTGCACAAGGCGTCCCAATTTTTTTAGGACTTTTACGGTATAATCAAACGAGTTACAGAGGCCAGTGTACAGTAGGTCAAATTCAACCAGTACACAAACATGTGAAACTATTCAATTTTTATACTGTGCCTGTTTGTATTAGAGTTTAATGGCCCAGTCAACACTATTTAGGCCATTTTGAGCCTGTGTAGGATAATGGGGTAGGCTTAGCATTCTATTCCAGGGTTAAATCCAGGATTTTCCCTGGTGTGCAATCATTCACATCCCAGGACCATGAATTTGTCCCTACCTCTGCTATGTATTTCCAGTGACAGCTGGTTGATACAGAACTGCATCAGTAATAATTGTGAATCCTCAATTCCTTCTTGTAACATTCTTTCCCCACCTGGACTGCCAGCACCTTCACTTTCCGCTTGACTTGCCTCCCTCAGTTCATCCAGGCCACTGGAGGAATCGGCCAGTGACACTGTGGGGGAGGTGGTGGGGTACTGAGAGGTTGGTGATTTCTTGGATAATGTTTGCAGGCATCTGTTTATTGTCTGTACCTTGAAATCAGACCGAAATGTTGTTAGAACCTAGATGTTTTTTAAAACTACAATAAGAAATCTATAGCAGGTGTCGTCACATGTCTGCTGCTATCTTAACCCTTCCATTGCTAACAGTGACTACTAGACAGCATTTTCAAAAGTGCATTTTTTCTATTTTTCAGTAATAAAAGGTCAAGCACAAGATTCACATGTAACTCTACATTACTTTATGTTCACTGACATGTCCTGTCACCTGAGGTTGTGCACCTATACCATGATACTAGCAACTAGGTCACTGAATTCTAAATGATCTTATATCTTGGCATGTACTATTAATTGAGGCAGTGTACCAGATAGTATGATACTTTAACTCATTGAAGACTGCATTACTTTATGTTCACTGATATGCTGTGTCAGTCGAGGTAGGTAGTATACCTGATACTGTGATACTAGTAGCTCGTTCACTGAACCCTACATTACCTTATGCTTGTTTACATTTACTGTCAACTGAGGCAGTGAACCACAATGTTGTGGTACTAAAGTTAAGTCACTGAATTCTACATTACTTAATGTTCATTGTTAAGCAATGTCAACCGAGGCAACTTAACAGATACTGTGCTACTGAAGTTGAGACACTGAATTCTACATTGCATTATGTTCACTGATATTCATTATCAACTGAGGCAGTGTACCAGATAGTGTGATACTGAAGTTGAGACATTGAATTCTACATTGCTTTATGTTCACAGATATGCAATGTCAACTGTGGCAGTGAACCAGATGCATAGTTCATGGAACTCTACATTACTTATGTTCACAGATATGCAATGTCAACTGAGGCAATGTGCTAGACAGTGTGATACTGAAGTTGAGACACTGAATTCTAGATTATGTTCACTGATATGCAGTGTTAACTGAGGCCGTGAACCAGATACTGTGATGCTATAGTTGACTAAATGAACACTAGATTACTTATTGTTCACTGATATGCAGTGTCAACTGAGGCAGTGAACCAGATACTGTGATGCTATACTTGAGTAAATGAACACTAGATTACTTATTGTTAACTGATATGCAGTGTCAACTGAGGCAGTGAACCAGATACTGTGATGCTATACTTGAGTAAATGAACACTAGATTACTTATTGTTCACTGATATGCAGTGTCAACTGATATGCAGTGTCAACTGAGTCAGTGAACCAGATACTGTGATGCTATACTTGAGTCAATAAATTCTGTAATGGAGTGTCAATTGTGGCAGTGAACCAGATACTGTGATACTAAAGTTGAGTCAATGAATTCTACATTTAGATGTTCACTGATATGCGGTGTCAACTGAGGCAGAGTACAAGATACTGTGATACTATAGTTGAGTCAATGAACACTACAATACTTAATGTTCACTGATATGTAGTGTCAACTGAGGCAGGGTACCATGATACTAGTAGCTAGGTCACTGTGCCCTATATTACCTTATGTTGGATGGCATTTACTGTCTTCTGAGGCAGTGAACTATATGCTATGGTACTAAAGTATTGCAGAGTCAATGAACCCTACATTACTTAATGTTCACTGATATGCAATGTAAAATGAGGTGGTGTACAGTGGCATAGACAGCTTAGTCGGTAAACTCTACATTACCTTATGTTCATTGACATGTACTGTCAACTGAGGCAGTGTACCAGATACTGTGATGCTAGGCCACTGGGGATCTGTAGTGTAGACCACTCGCCTGTAAATAACAAATAATACTTATAATAGGCTACAGAAGTTACTTTTTAGATTATAAATGTGAGTGAGTGTTTGAGTTTTATGTCCCACCAACAGCTAAGGTCATATGGAGACTGGACCTCTGTTTAAAGACTCATCCAAAAATCTGGAGAAGCCCGGGATTGATCCTGCGATCCCTGATTTACAAGGCGAGTAGCATAACCACTACACCACAGAGGCTTCTAGATCATAAATGTATCAATAAATGTCTTCCAAAGTACTGAAGAATGTTTACAAACTCTAAATAAAGCAAAGTATAAATGAAGGTTTTATTAAGTATTAATGAACGCCTTACCCAGTATGAAGGATGACTTTGTGAAGTCTATCATTAAAGCAGAAATAGATGATTAATTTAACCCATCTTTATAGCTAGACCGTATAACATTTTAGCCACTTAGGAGTTTGATCACTGAGCAATGCTTGGAACAAACTTGTCCTGATAATAAGTGGCATGTGATGAATTTTCATATTTGCCTTCAAAACAGCTTATACAGTCGAACTTCAATGGCTCGAACACCTTTGGGACCTCGAAAATCTGTTCGAGACAGGGGTGGTTCGAGCCACTGAGGGTACTGTCAGGAGGCATAACAAGATACTTTTAGACATCTTTTCGGTGTTCTATAATGAATATGTATGCTGTGTGTACTCATTAGAATCGCCTCATCGAGGCGATTCTAATGAGTACACACAGCATACATTTGCAAGATAAAAGACTAAAATTTCCTTAATTATCCCCCACTTTTCTTATGTAGAGGATTTCGCTAGGGGCTCAAGAATGTGTTCAACTCTTCCATGGTTAACGAGCCATCGGTGTTCGAGCCATCTAAGTTCTACTGTATATGTTTCTTTTACCTTTCCAGCTGTAATGTGATGCTGAATTTATCAATGAGGTGTAGTTTAGTGGAGCCTCGGTGATGTATATGTCTCCAGTTATCTTTTATCCTACCCACGACAACTTGGAGATCTGTCAGCTCAAGACTATATCTGAAGAGGAAAACCATTACTACCTTATTGATCCTAAGTATTTGGACAGATATGCTTAAGCAAACAGTGCAGACCCAGATCAGGATCTACACTGTTTGCCATTCTGTCTGCACCTTTTGGACTCCTTGCAGGATCATGAAACAAAGTTGTTAAAATTTTAGGAGAATTATAGCAATATGTTCTATAAAAGGGTTATTTGAAAAAAGGGAATTTGAAAAACTTTACCGCAACATGACAGGAATGAGAATGTGAAAGTCAACATAAGATCCATGCCATAAGAAAGTCTGCATTTGCTATTTATGAGCAATGGTGCAGATCAGCCTCCATGTCCTTGAAGTCTGATCAGCACATTTAAGGTTGTTTTTGGATTTCTTTTCTGTTTTTTCTTTCTTTTTTTTTTGGTTTTACGGCCCTTTCAAGATCATTTCACATATATCCAGTCAATCATTAATCAGAGGTGGGCAAAAACCTGAGTACACAGAGAAAAACACCTGACCTTCTGTTAAAAAACATGGCATCTAACATGTGACCCTAGTCAGGCTCAAACCACAGCGGTGAGAGACCTAATGATTAAGAGTCAGCTCTCCTATTCATTAGGCCACGGACGCCTGTTTGGTGCTTGGATAGCATAATACCTCTAGTTCCTACATCTAAAATTTCAACTCTAAGTAGGCCAGTTTGTGTTTCTCTTAGTCACAAACCATGAAGATAGGCCCTGATGCTATAAAACTTTTTACATGTTCAACTCACTTGAGCATAGAATTTGTCCTGCTGACAAATATTAAAATGCCAACAATTTCCTGCTGATAAACATTTAAAATGCCAACAATTTCCTGCTGATAAATATTAAAATGCCAACAACTTCCTGCTGATAAATATTAAAATGCCAACAATTTCCTGCTGATAAATATGAAAATGGCAACAATTTCCTGCTGATAAATATGGAAATGGCAACAATTTCCTGCTGATTAATATTAAAATGCCAACAACTGTTGGCATTTTAATATTTATCAGCACGACAAATACCATCCTCTGTGGATAAAAACATGACAGAATCCAAAAATGTTGGTATTTCAACAATTATTAGCACTATAAACTTCATGCTTAATGATTTGAGCATGAAAACAGTTTTATAACCTAAGGGGCTCATATAATTTTTTTTTTCAGGACAACTAATTATAACTAATAGCATGCCAAAAATGAGACATTCCTTTATTTCTTTTGAACTACTACCATATTATGATACATATAATAATAGTTCATCTGTCATTACTGACAATGACCAATCTTAATCATATTTTAGAAATGTTTCTATTTGTGTGTTGTAAGATGGCTGTGTGTGGTGCGGGCTGCTGGACAGATCACAGGCTTGTTGTCAACAAACTCAACCTGGGTATCCAGCCTACACGGCGACCACAAGGCAAGAAAGCGCCCTAGAGACTGGATGTCTCTAACCTGAAACATGACAGTAAGCAGCAAGCCTTCACCCATGACATCTGCAGCAGACCAGATGCAATGGAATTCAGTACAGATGATCCTGAAGAGAACTGGAAAGTCCTCAGAGACACTGTTCACTCTTCAGCAATGGATTCCCTTGGTCCAGTATCTCGCAAACACCAAAACTGAGGTAATGGCCAAGTTTGACCGACTCAGTATATGAAGATAGATAGATAGATAGACTGGTTTGACGGGAATGATGAAGAAATCCAGGGACTCCTTGAAAATAGCACCAAAACATAGGGCTTGCCTTAGTGATACCAGCTCAGTATCTAACAAGGCAGCCTATTCAGATATATGCAAGACAGTGCAAACAAGACTCCGAGACATGCAAGACTCCTTGCTCAGCAACAAGGCTGATTCATATATAGTAATGGATGGCTACCTTTCATACAGTTTGTTATAGAACTGTGACTCTGTGAGATCCATTTTTGACAAGTCTGCTATATTCATTTTCTGATCCCCTGTATCGTCATCCATAGGTTCACTGGGTGGGGTAGACATTGGGGTATGGAAATCATCTGTAAAGAGGAAATGAAATGAAAGGACATATAAGAAAAGAGCATTTTCAAACTGACTTCCTTCAAATGTGCTTACACAGCAAACAAATAAGGCAGACAAAGGATCTTTTGTGTGGAGCTACCTAAGGGTTTCTACTACATGTCTGTGCAAAGGCTCTCACTAGACTGTCAGACATTGTCCTTCTTGTATCAGCAGAAAAGAGAGAGTGACAGTACTCAATAAGAATTGCTTCATAGTTGGAATTCTAATGAGTAGACACAATATACTCTTATTTTATAAAATATTGAAAGCATATGGCTACATAATCCCCATTATACACCACGACCTCATTATAACACGGTTCTTTATAACACGGTTTTGGATATAACACGGTTTCAAGATGGATCCCAAAAATATATAGATTATATAGAAAAATGACCATAAATGGTCATTTTTCTATATAATCTATACATTTTTGCTTGGATATGACACGGTTGTTTAACTAACACGGTTTCCGCTTTGGACCCTATTAATAGTGTTATAAAGAGGTTGTGGTTACCTCCTGACACTGCATTATGACTGACCCTCAGTGGCTTAAACTACCCTGTCTCAAATTTCCATGCTAGCAAAGGTGTTTGAGGCACTGAAGTTTGACTAAATGTCTTTCCGGGGAACTGAAAATACTATAAAAATCCCCAAAATCCAGACACCTTCAGGACTTGCAGTAATTGTAATTCTCCCAAAATTTTGACAAATTCTTTGCACAATCCAGCAAGGAGTCCAGAAAGGTGTGGATGGAATGGCAAATGTGCAGGCCCTGATCAGTTAAGGAGCAGTTTGACTGCTCCTTAAGGAGCAATTTTGACTACTCCTTAAGGAGCAGTCTGATCTGGGTCTATACCATTTGCTTAGGCCTATCTGTCTCAATACTTATAATCATTACCATCAGTATTTTCTCCCATAGATAACCTTCTGCATTTGATTGAGTGCCCAATGATGCAGTGTCACTTCCAACATCACAGCTGTTTTCCAATTCTGACAGCATCATAAACAAACATACAGGGCACTTACCTGAGAAATCTTTTTGGATGGGGTAAATGTGAAAGATAATCAATTTAAACAAGAAAGTAAGAATTTAATTTAGTTATCATGAAGAAAAATTATGTCAAATGGAATGGAAATAAGCACTGACAGCACTGGACGGTTGATCGTCTCTTGTGTGCAGGCTGGAAAAATTGACTTTGGCTGTTTTGTTTAACACTTAAATTCCTGAACTGTTAGCAAACAGAGTAGACCCTGATCAGACACCACACCCTCAAATTCCTGTACAGTAAGCAAAGACTGTAGACTTTTTGCCAAACCCAAAACATGATTTCATAGCCCTCATTCACTGTTTACCTGTATGCAACAATATGTTTGACAAGTTTGCAAGAAAATGCAGCAAGCTACATAAACAGACAACATTTTCAGATGCAGCTTTTCTTAGCATCTTAAGGGTTAAGCAATCAAATATTGATTCTTACTGAGCTCGAGATTTGGTGGCCAAATTCTCTAACTGACTGACTTACCTTCAGTATTAGTCTGGCTATCTGGTGTTTTCTCTGTAGATGAATTGTTGAATTTCAAGTTGCCCAAATCCAACATGACCATACTTGTGTTTGGGTCCTGAAAACTCTCTGGGATTACAATCTGCGGGGCTGATATATCTAGTTGCACCCACCAGTTCTTAACCTCTGACTGAAAGGTACATCAAAGTGATGCTTAAACCGTCTCCTTCTGGGGCCAGTTGTTCAAAACTAACAACAATGTTAATTAATAAGAAATGGTTAAAACTTTGGTCATTAAATATGGAAAATATATAGCAGTCGCAGATAAGAAGAAAAGGCAGAGCTATTCAGGTTTTGTCAATATATGTCAAATTCGCTGAGTCCACCCCAATATTCTGTAGAGTGCCTTTTGCATGCTTTCTGCAAGCGGACCAAATGGCCATATTCACCACAGCTTTGTTTGTGTAACAGTTGAATTTACACAATCAGGCGACTTGGTTTACCTTTTTAATAATAGAACATTCCAAAGGCAGGCACAAACGATAGCTCTGCCTAGTCAGTTTTATCTGCAACTACTATACCAACTGACCATTTGTGAGTAACTTTTGCATATGCAAAAGCTACTCACATATTTTCAGCAAAAATAACAAAATTTTAGATATTGAACTTGCTAGGACAGATAACAATTCAACCACCAACAAGCTTGTTAAGCTAACATTGGTTTGAACAACTGGGCTCTGGAAGACAACTCTTTCTAAAAATATTTTTGTCTCCAATATTAATAGCTGTCAACTTTTAAAGGGAAAAATTATCTCTCAAGGAACAAATTCTTTCTCTAAAGAGATGACCATCTTTTTACAAGAGCTCAATGTGGAGAAATGGAAACAGGAAGTTACAAAAGTTGTCTTTCTTGTCAAAATGCTGGAAAATATGAGGAATAAAGAGAATCTTTGTTATAATGACAGTAGTTGTTCCCTAACATTTTGCCCTTATAAAGGAGTAGTATAGAAGGTAATAATGGATCTTTTTCCATTACTCTAAGAGCGGTTAACCAGTAAAGTGCACATTCTTTCGCCAGAAACTGACAACTGCCCTTCTTGAATCAGCAGAAGTGAGAAAAAAACTGTAGAAAAGGATTCTAACAAATATTCGCTCCATTGAAACAGATATTATAACAAGCTTTGTTACAATATACTTACTTAGATTGAATGTTGGTATAAAGAGGCTTGTCTGTATTTATTTGTCTGAACCCATTTTGTGCTGAATGTATCTTCAACCTTATATACAGCAGGAGTCCATTTCAATATTTTGGAGTACCGGTTCAGATGATTCTAGAAACTGATTTAAAAATGTCTATACTCTTTGCAAACAGCAAAGCATCTGGCCCTGTGAACAGTGAAGACTCTGATCTGACTGCATGAATGTACAGCTGATCTGAGTTTTCACAGGGCACAAATGTTCTAAGACTCTTTTTAGCTTGGCGTGGATGACACAACTATACATATCTATCGAACATTAGATTCATTATCAAGGTTTTTTTTGTTGTTCTTGTTTTTATTTTTTAGATCATAAATTCCTTCTTATCTGAACTTAAACAAAATGTTTCAGTAAATCTTAACCCTCAACATGCTGAATATTTCAATCCTATCTGATTTTCAGCCATTTGTTTACATGATTTCAATTTTTGTCATGGATTCAAAAATAGAATGGAAAACAGTATATATCCAGCTGACCTGAATCTATACTGTTTTCAAACATAAATGCCGATGATGGCTGTGTCATGCCATTATGGACTTGAACCTTTGTGTGAATGAATGCTAGGGTTGTCTCAGATGGTGACCACTTAAATGGACTAACAACCAGAGAAACAAATGGATCGAAAACCAGACTCCAATGTAGTGCATTCATCACGTAAACACGCCTATATAATTTTGACCCCCTTGAACCCCACTTTTATATAGTAAAACTGGGGTTTCCGGGGGTATACCTTATTTTTCTTATTTATGCTCTAAAATATAGATTGTGGGTACTCCTTAGAACCGTCTCGATGAGGCGGTTCTAACGAGTGCCCGCAATCTATATTTTGAGCAGAAATAAGAAAAATAGCACACATTTTTATCCTATAATTTTCATTTTTTCGGCGATAAAGGTGGCAATGTATTTGTATAGGCTTGTTTGCGAAATGTGCATACAGCAGGTGCAAAAGGATTCAGCATTGCAAGGGTTTAAGACCACACTTACCCCTTCTGTACCCTCAAGTAAGTTATCAAGGGTATGTTTTAATTCCTGTTTTGTCTGTTTCTTTAGCAGCTCATACTGTCTTCTTGCTGAGGCTGTAAAATATCAATAAAATATGACCTAGCACAAAGACAAAAATTGCCCAATCTACTTCTCCAGGGGCGAGGGCATGAAGCAATTGAATTTTTGGTTTGAGAGATGGAAGTATATCTTAGGAACATATGTCAAAGCATAAACAGCATTGTCCAAACAACAGTTTGAATTTAGCAGTAACTGGAGATATCAATGTTTGAGATCATACAAGACAACTGTATAATGTTTGAACCTACATAAAGCAGTCACCCAGAGAAAACTCCAAAACTGGCTGCTTAAAGGTGGCTGGCTGTTCAGTAGACCAGAATGTGAAAGACGACAAATGACCTGATACAGACGGACAAAAGAATGAAAACTGAGGCCTGAGCCTGTTTCCATGATGCAGAGCTGAAACTGACTGCAGATGAGTACTGGTAAACTGCTTAGAAGGTCTAAACCTGCCCAGGCAAAGTGGGGTGAGTCGGTCCATGCATATAACCCTATTGGTTTATTTGGACGGTAGGGCTTGAGATATCATTTCATCTCAATGTCGGGTAAAAGTCCCACAAAATTGGTAGCAATGTCTCCAAAATGACCTAAAAACGTTGACAAGGACATAAAACTTAAATTCAAACGAAGATCTACTGATATATTATTTGCATTATGGTAATTTTAAGAGAAAATAACACACATGAAAAGAAATCCATATTTTTTTACTTAAGATATTTGTCTAAATCGCATTGGAAGTAAGGGTGAGGATTGCGGCCATGTAAAATCGATTTAAGCCCCCCAGTGGAATTTGTTTCACTGACAGTTCCTAGACGGTTCTTCTGTCGGAGTTTATTTTTGTTATGGCTTGTCTTTGAGTGTGTGTATTGCTTGTATTTTTTTCTTTTGGACAGCCAAATGGCCATTTTGTGGGGAAGTAACTGCCTATTGATGTTTCCATTAGGGTCTAGTTGTTTCATGGTAGTGTTTCTTTCCCTTTTGTGTCTCTGATGGGAGGTTTGGGTTAACTGTATAGATTCCTGATCATTGCCTTCACTTCTATTTTGTATGTTTATTTGTCTGTTTGTTTGTATTGGAGTTTAATGTCCCAGTCAACACTAGTTTAGGTCATTTTTTAGCCGGTCAGTTTACCTATCCACACTTTTCCTGGACAGGCTTATACGTAAGCGGTTAACCAGTACAGTGCACATTCTTTCGTCAGAAACTGACAACTGCCCTTCTTGAAACAGCAGAAGGGAGAGAATGACCATAAAAATGATTATGATCAGTCTTCACCAAAGAATGGGTACCAAACCTGCCTTCTCCTGATCACCATTCAGACATGCATCTGACTAGGCTACCGAGGCAGTTTGGATTTTACTCCTTGTAAACCACACTTTAAATGAAGAAAAAATGCAGTTTACAGGGGTATACATTATATTTCTTGTTTTTGCTCCAAGACATTGGTTGTGGGTACTCGCTAGAACCACCTCATTGAAGTTATTGCCTCAATGAGGTGGTTCTAATGAGCACCAACAACCTATGTTCCCAGCATTGTTAAGAAAACTATCACAAATTTTCATCAGAAAAATTACCCATTTTAGCGATATAAAGAGGCTGGGCTGTAATACCTGCTATGTTCAATTCATCCTTTCTAGACGCATACAGACTCTTAGTAGAGAAAATTTCTCGTACTTTTGTGAAAGCTGTTTTATTGTACACAATATCTAGAGGTTTTGTCTTCATGCTGAACCTGCAACAGATCAGTAACTTACAATATTAATTAACCTTATTCTGCTGAACATGAAACACCTACCTTTGCAGACAGTGTAGATCCAGATCAGATGGCTTCCATTACGATAACACATCCAATTGACACAGTGCATTTTTCACATCTTCAAAAGGCTACTTTTCTCATGAAAATCTGTGGTAGTTTTCTTATTTATACTGCAAACATAGGTTATGAGTGCTCGTAAGAACCACCTCATTGAGGCAGTTCTAATGAGTACCCACAACTTATGCTTTGGAGCAGAAATAGGAAAAATAATGTATACCCCCGTAAACCCCAGTTTTCTCTATATAATGGGGGGTGTAGAGGGAAGTTTATTTACGGACTTGTTCATGTAATGTGAAGTCATCAGATCTGAGTCTACACTGTTTGTCATAAAGTTTGTGAAATGAACAAATGCTGTGGATAAATTAATTTATTCAGCAGGATAAGGGTTTACTACTAGTCTTATGATATAACAACAAAACTTGTTATACCGACAATTTCAATGGCACCAATCCTCCACATGAGATGGATCAATAAAGACATCAAAGAATATTGTGTTAAATATGCCAAGAAAAAATAATGTGGCAATTCAAACAAATGTCTGTAACACAATTAAGGGAACAAAGCCCCTTTTACCTACACTGCTAAAAAAAGTGAACGTGAATTTTTCTAAACCATATTTTTCCACTTTAGCTGGTCAACATACTTTGAGACTTGGTACTGGATGTTAACGTTTTTTGTAAAATTTTTGACATTGAATTTTTCACTACTTCACTGATAAGGCTCGTGTGACTTAAGCTAATCAGTATCTTTGTGATTTGCAAATCTGTGATCAGAACAAAAGTATTCACTGCTAGGATAGTACAACACCTCTGGTTTCTACATTTAAAAGTTCAAAAGAACTGCTAGAAGCAGGCACGTTTATATCCCAACTGGTTGCAAGCCCCAAAGGAAGGTTTTCTTGTAACATGCCTTTTAACCCTTAAGATGCCAATCACAACAACTGTTGTCTGCTTTGTTGTCTGCTGGTTTTTCTAAAAGTCATTGTAGCAAACAGTGTGGACCCAGATCAGACTGCTCCTAGAGGACCAGTCTGACCAGAATCCTTACTGTTTGCCTCTATGCAATATCTTTGAAATGTTCGCCAGAAGATGCAGCAGATGAAATAAACAGAAAACATTTTCTTGATATCTTAAGGGTTATATATTGCATACTTGCGATTTGCTGTACATCCAGGAGGATTTTTCTCGTACATCAATTCAAACAGTGTCGACTCGGCACTATCTTCTGTCAAGGTGGTTATCCTGGCCGTCTTCTGGTAGCTTGGTGTTCCCGTCTGTTGTAGGGAACTAAACCTCTCCTTCAATAATAATAATAATAACTTTATTTATAGAGAGTAACACATTTAGTACCAGGTCCTCTTTTTCTTCCTCTTCCAGTAGAAAAAACAATGTGGATAACCAGTGCTTCAGCTGAAGTGCACGACCCGCAGGATGCTTTTATCTTTATGAGTGTTACCATATATGGGTATGGCGGCCATTTTGGTCATGTGACCTGGACCTAAAACGGTTCCCCCAATAAATGCGCCTTATCGTAAGGAGCAAAAATATATCTTATACTTTAGTACTGTATTCTGAATCGTTTGCAGGATAAAATGCATTCTCACTTTTCCAATACAAAAGCATATGTGTCAAAGTTTGACCTAGGCAAAAAGAAGGTCAAGGTCAACCCAGGGTCACCATTTTAGCAATTTATGATGGGTCTACATCCCAGATGCTATTTATCAAGTTTCGTGGAAATCTGCCCAGTGGTTCTGGAGAAGACTATTTTTGAAGGGTTTTTACCATATATGGCTTGGCGGCCATTTTGGTCATGTGACCTGGACCCCATGAGCAAATTTTGGTTTCCCCCATCCCATAGAGGCTCCATATGAAATTTGACTTCAATCTGCCCAACAGTTTCCAAGGAGAAGCAGTTCGAAAATTTTCACATTTTTCGCCTCGGCGAGGCTATACTAAATGGAATGTAATATTTCGCAAGTTCATTGGTTAGATCTCATTGATATCTATCAGTATGCCAAAAATTGTTTAAATATTCCAAGCGGTTAAGTCACTATCACCAATTTTCACAAACGGGTTACGGACGGACAGACAGACTGACAGACTGACAGAATGACCGAATGACACGGTGATTTTAGGGCACTCTTAGAAAATCAACCGACTTCAGTCGGTCGCTTTTTCTGCGGGTCGTGCAATATCTCTTGCACAAGAAATCAACACTTGGCATTTGCAGCGATCGAACTGGCTACCTCTCGATCTCAAATCTGATGCTTTACCACTGCACCACAGTGCTCCACTAACACTGTTCAACAACTCAGTATACGAGTTAAAACACAACAACTCAGTATACGAGTTAAAACACACAAAACCTATACTCTAAGGCATCAAACCTACCCTAATGATACTAAGTATTAGGACAGACTGGCCTAAGCAAACAGTGAAGACCCAGATCAGACTGCTCCTGAAGGAGCAGTCTGATCAGGGTCTACATTGTTTGCCATTCCGTCTGCATCTTTTGGACTCCTTGCTGGATCATAAAAGGAAGTCTTTAAAATTTTACGAGAATTACAGCAAATCCTTAAGGTGTCCGAAATTTTAGGATTTTTACAGTCTTTTGTACTGAATGGAATCTCTCTCTTGTATAGAGCAGGAGTCCATTACAAAATCTTGGGGTGTCAGGTTTAGTTATTTTTAGAAAATTATTTATCATGTGATGTGGCATTGGAGAATGTAATAATTAATTAGGCCATGTAATAAATTCAGAAACCCACTAGTGGATTAAATATACAAATTAGTTAGATATGCCCTGTAACATTACACATACAACGTGGCAGAATACTTCTAATCTGATTATAATCTGTAAAACATCAAGTAATCTGATTGGTCAGAAATGGGTGTGGCTAAATTGAATATTCAGCAGGATAAGGGTTAAAAATTTAACTCTAGGCCCTACTGGATAATTCAGAAATTTGCAACATAAGAAATTCTTAACATCATCAAAATATGCAGATTGTGTTTCAGAATGCTGTTTGCCAATTGAGAAATGTCAGTTTTTACCGAACCATAAAATCAAAGTGAAGGTCAAATATGGATGCTTGCATAAATAGTCGGGGATTTGAAATTCGTAGCACGCGTATTTAAGGAGTTTAATGCACCTTACTTTCTCACACTAAACTATGATACGAATTTATTTAGAGGTCTCTCAGCATCTTGAAAATGGAGTTAGAAAATCAAAAAAGTGGGGAAAAAGACATAAAAATGGGAGATAAATGTTCCTACCCTCTTTTCTCATTTAAGCATCCAAACAATTCCAAACGACATCTCCTCTGAAACTACAAGGCCAATTGGAACCAACTTATATGTGAAGCCGCCATGGGGTGGAAGAACAAACATATATTCTGAATAGCTGGGTCACATGACTAAAATGTCCGCCATGCCCATATTTGGCAAAAACCTTTGAAAATCGCCTTCTCAGGAACCAATCGACCGATGACCTTGAAACTTGGTATACAATATATGGGACCCGGGCCCTATCGAATTTGTTCAAATGATGACATTTCGTTGACCTTGACCTTTCTTACGTCAAGGTCACATTCGGTCACTTAGGATTTTGTATGGAAAAGACAAGATTTTCTGGTTCTGTTGCAGCTTATGACATCAAAGTTGATATTTGCAATCAGCTTAATGATCCTGGGGCCATAAGATTAAATATTTTTTAATTTTTCTAAAACTACTGGGCTAACTGATACCAAATTACATATACTGCATCAGCGTGGTCGAGAAATCCAAGTTTGTTAGAGGGGTCTGTGTGATCGTCACACCAATAAACGGCCAAAAGTGATTTTAAATTCTGCATCTCAAGAAATACAAGACCTTGGTATGCAGCATTTTGGACTCTAGCCCTAAGATGGTTCTGACCACAATCAATGTATGCGACGGCAACAAAAGAAAACAATGGTTGATTTCAAAATAATTTGGCATCAATGGTCCTGGGATCGGCCTCTACTAAACCATTATGGTCTGTTAAAATAAATGGCCGGGGGGGGGGGGGGGGAGGGGAGGGGGAGATTTATGCCCACTTCAGCTGTGGTGAGCGTAGTTTCCCATCGACCGCTTGTTTACAAGTTTGTGTTCAGGGAAAAGTCGCGTAAACTTGATGGCAAGCGGAAACCATATCTAATTGGCGTTGTCACAACCACAGTTTTCTGCTTTACTGATTGCGCTGGTTTGGTTATCTATTGTTGCTTAGCTTCATAAACAATTAATTGGTGACCAGTGGTAGTTTGGTATAAAGTTACCGTGACAGCATTATCTCTGAAAGACGACAATGTTCAGTGAAGATAATAGCGCGGCCCTATTTCAGTTTTTTTTTTTTTTTTTCAAAGGGTTGGCAGCCTATGATTTTTGTTCAGTATTTCATAATTGAAGGAAAGTCGTGTTTTAATGAGTTTACGCCTCTGAACAATCAAGCCTCCTTTTGACTGAAGGTGTGCGAAATTTTACTGCGAACAAAAAAGTAACATTCTATAGTATTTGGTGGAACGATTTTACTTAAATGTTTAGAGGTTTATTGTTTTGGTTTTTAACATTAAGTTGCTGCAAAAAAGATACTCTACTAAATTTAAATATCGGCATCTAATTCTCCAGCTGCGGATTTGATATACTCCAGCTTATTTGCTGATTGAATGACTCTGGTTTTGGTCGATCTTTTGGCAAACATGCGCAAATTGAGGTCACCAAATTACATGAAGACGCAGAAAAGTTCAGTCGAGGGTCGGTGTTGAACCCGATGTTCCCACCCTTCTTGACAAAGGTTAAGAGAAGAAGCTTGATTTACTTAGGAATCGTAACATTTATTATGCCAAACATCGTCCCAGTGCACTGTTCAATATATCTGACATATAAGGTTTCAACCTCAAGTAAATTAACCCGCCCGCCTATTTCCTTTCATATGTACAAACGCATTTCCGCCAGAACGCCTGGAGGTAGGTGGCTGATGCTCTGTCTATGGTAGGGTTAACTGGAGCCTAACTGTTTGGTTTGCTTTGCTGCAGAATTCTAGCTATTTCATGCTGTCGAGTCCTCATCGTTGTTCATCTCTTTAGTCGTTTGATTGTCTGTTCTCGGAGATGTTGCACTGATGAGCTAGAACTCCATCATGTAGAGTGAACAATTTATCGGTTTTAACCACGACAATCAAGGGCGAGTAGTGTGACCACCTAAAATCTATTAAAGTGTCCAACCCCACCTCGGCCCCCGGTAAAACTTCTTACTGACGCTGTGGTCGATCACTCTTTTGTGTTTTATTATTTTCATAGTTAGTCCTTAAGATGTATGTATTGATAATGCCTTTTTTATTTTGAATAGCCGTTCGGTCATGTGGGGAGATAACTGTCATTCTGGCTTTCCATCCATGACGTTTTCATTTTGGTGTTTTGAATGGGAGGTGCGAGATATTTTGTATAGATTCCTGATCATTGCATACACTCTGTTTTTCAAACGTGATAATTCCTGATAGCGTGTCATAGAAGGCCTTTTTGGCCAATCTATATGGGACAATTGGGGTGGTTGGGTGAGGCAAAGGTGACGTGTATCTTGCGTCAATAGGGCGTCCAGCTGATAGTGGCTTACAGCTGGACAAGACTTGCTGTTCTTCCAGCAGTTAAGGGTACAGGGGGAAAACTGTTATTTCTTCTGTTTCTGCTTTTCCATTTTCCCATTTCTCCTCTTTCCCTTTCTTTCATCTGCTCAACTATCCCTTCTATCGCTTTTCTCCCTTTCTCTGGAGAGAGGACAAAAATGACCAACAAGGGGTGACGTGCCTTTAAACCCAAAACAATCAATATATGGGGCAAATGTCAGAAAAAGGAAGTAGTAATAAAGGAGATGAAGAACAGATTAATCAGTGTGTGACAAGAGACACAGGGTGATTAAGAGCTAATGGTGAATAGAGGGAAAATGCTATCGTAGGCAGGTTGCCCAACAAAATGATAGAAAGTAAGTGCAGGTGACATCTTAAGATGCACGTTTACAGGTTTTACCACAGCTCTGGGAAAAGGGGAGATAGAAGAATGTTTAAGGGATGGCTTTACGTTACATTAAACCTCGGGTACAATTTATTTTTAGTCGTGCGGCTTAACAGAAAATAAGGTACCCAGTAAGATCTCAAGTGGCCAGTAACATTTACATGTTTAAAATATAATGATGTCGATGTTACTTGGGGAGCCTTCAGCACAAACCGGAAACTTTGGATAATGATTCTTGAAATATACAATGTATTCATTAAATGTTGATTGTTTCAAGTCACCAGTTTAGAGAATCACTTGCCAGTTCACCCGCTGACAAATATGCTTGGTGATGTATATTCCCCTCACTCAATATAAACCGGAAGGAAATGGCCATCAGTAACTTTTCAAAAATATATCTATCGGTCCCTGTTATGATACATCTATGACCAGCCAGTAAAATAATTTAGTTTATGTTGGGTTTAACATAAATTTTATCACGATCTGTGACACGACCGGAAAAGTGGTAAAATGGTCCGTAGGTATATCGGAGTCCCTTGTTCATGCCCGGATTGAAACAGAGTCATCAAGTTTCACATGCACGTGCAAAAATAACCGTCCTTCATACTGACGAAAAAGAAATTGTTTCAAAAATTACTAAAAATTATTTAGCGCGAAAATAGTGTAAAATTTACCAAATTTTTGGGGTCAAATTTCAATGGTCAAAATTTTATGGTGACACCGGATGTAATTATGTCATATCATGAATTTTGGTGTCTTCGAGTATTGACAAATATTTTGGCTGATGCAATAAATCAACATTCATATGTAAGCGCAAGCTACACATAACTAAACTCAATCCAACTATACCATCCGCATGGGGATAGGTGTAAACTCATATAATTTTCAACCCCTTTTCCCCACCAGATTTGCTAAATAATCACACGTCATATAGGTTGGGCTCCTATCTCAATGAAACGGCACAAATAAAGCGTGAGAATTTTGGGTGCATTAAATTTTTCGAAATCTGGTCTCAAATCCCGGACTAAAAGTTACCATTCCCAGATGCAAGCTGTTCCAAGCATCATCAACCCATTTTGTATCAGAAACCCCAAAATGGGTAAAACCCATTCTGTACCAGAAACCCCAAAACAGGTAATTGGCAAACAGTGCAGGCCCAGATCAGATGCCGCAAAACGTGGTGTTTGCATAAAGTTCAACCATTTTCTAAATAAATTTTGAAGGAAACACAACCTGACACCCCTAAATTTTGAAATGGACTTCTGCTATATATAGGGAGGAAGATTCCATTTGGTACAAAAAGGGTGAATGAATGATGAATAATGGATGAACACTATGGTTGATGCCACAGTTCACTTAGTCAGTGAACCATGAAATGTAGGTCAAGGCAAATAAACAAGCTCCAAGTATGTACCAAATATCATTAATGAAGCTCCTACAGTGCTTGCAAAATGGGATGACCATTAGGATAAAGGTTATGGTTGTAGCAAATGTTGATGATGAACAATGTTGCTTGATAAACGAATAAACGAATAGATGGACAGAAAATGAAATCCTATATTCTGCTATGTTAATAGCAGATGCAACAATTACCTAACTAATCCTAAATATTGGGACAGATAGGCCTAAGCATACAGTGCAGACCCAGATTGGAGCAGTCTGATCAGGGTCCATACTGTTTGCCAGTCCATCTGCACCTTCTTGGACTCCTTGCTAAATTTTTTTTTTAAATTTGTTAAATTTTAGGAGATTAAGTCCCCAATGTGTCTGAATATTTAGGATTTTTATACTATGGCAGATTTATCTATTCCCATTACTTCTGGGTTAGAAATAAATTTTTCTATTACACTACCTTATTCTGAGAGCCAACAAGGCAAGGGAAAATGGATTTTTCTGTGAGTTTATCAAGTAGCAGCAGTCCACCCACACGGATACCAAACTTGAGCCCACTAGACCTCGGCCGGGATTCGAACAACATGGAGATGTCACTACACTCTAACTCCAAGATACTGTATGGTACACTCTCACCTGCAATTAGACCCATTACGATAACATACCCGTGCAACATAGTGCATATTTTCACATCTCCAAAATGGCCATTTTTTATGAAAATCCGTGGTATGTTTCTTATAAATACTGCAAACATAGGTGCAAACATTGAATGAGGCGGTTCTAACGAGTACCCACAACCTATGTCTTGGAGCAAAAATAAGAAAAATAATCTATACCCCCGTAAACCCCAGTTTTCTCTACATAAAGTGGGGTTTAAGGGGGTCCACATTTCACGGACTTGTTCACGTGATGCCAGAAAAGATTCATTTGAATAGATATAGCACAAGTGGGTAACAGCGCTAACTCTTTATCATTAGGTCTCCCACCATTGTGGTTAGAGCCTCGCCTAGGTCATGTGTGAGATGTCAAGTTCTGCAAAGGATGGTCAGGTATTTATTTCTAAATTTCTATTATTTGGTACTCCGAGTTTTGCCCATCATTGATAAGCGATTGGCTCAAAGTAAGTGAAATAATCTTGAAAGGGCTGTAACCCCCCCCCCCCCCCCCAAAAAAAATGGCATTTTTCATTTCTCTAGAACTAGCATTTTCCAGAAGAAAACATTTGATATTTTACTTATTCTTAATCCAAACATAGATTGTGGGTGCTCATTAGAACATCTTCATTCTGGCAATTCAAATGAGTACCCTCAGTCTATGTTTTTGTTCAAAAATAAGATTTTCAGTGCAGTTTTGGATGCAATGTTATTCATGCCTTAGTGAATGGTGAATAGTGCATGCCCAGCCATTCAGAGGGGCCAGGAATATGGCTTTCTGTCTGAAGGTTCCTCTTGATTCACTGCTTGTATGAGCGAGCAGCGAAGGTTCTGGCGAGCATTTACCAGAAGAAAACATTTGATATTTTACTTATTCTTAATCCAAACATAGATTGTGGGTGCTCATTAGAACATCTTCATTCTGGCAATTCAAATGAGTACCCTCAGTCTATGTTTTTGTTCAAAAATAAGATTTTCAGTGCAGTTTTGGATGCAATGTTATTCATGCCTTAGTGAATGGTGAATAGTGCATGCCCAGCCATTCAGAGGGGCCAGGAATATGGCTTTCTGTCTGAAGGTTCCTCTTGATTCACTGCTTGTATGAGCGAGCAGCGAAGGTTCTGGCGAGCATTTTCCAGAAGAAAACATTTGATATTTTACTTATTCTTAATCCAAACATAGATTGTGGGTGCTCATTAGAACATCTTCATTCTGGCAATTCAAATGAGTACCCTCAGTCTATGTTTTTGTTCAAAAATAAGATTTTCAGTGCAGTTTTGGATGCAATGTTATTCATGCCTTAGTGAATGGTGAATAGTGCATGCCCAGCCATTCAGAGGGGCCAGGAATATGGCTTTCTGTCTGAAGGTTCCTCTTGATTCACTGCTTGTATGAGCGAGCAGCGAAGGTTCTGGCGAGCATTTTCCAGAAGAAAACATTTGATATTTTACTTATTCTTAATCCAAACATAGATTGTGGGTGCTCATTAGAACATCTTCATTCTGGCAATTCAAATGAGTACCCTCAGTCTATGTTTTTGTTCAAAAATAAGATTTTCAGTGCAGTTTTGGATGCAATGTTATTCATGCCTTAGTGAATGGTGAATAGTGCATGCCCAGCCATTCAGAGTGGCCAGGAATATGGCTTTCTGTCTGAAGGTTCCTCTTGATTCACTGCTTGTATGAGCGAGCAGCGAAGGTTCTGGCGAGCATTTTCCAGAAGAAAACATTTGATATTTTACTTATTCTTAATCCAAACATAGATTGTGGGTGCTCATTAAAACATCTTCATTCAGGCAATTCAAATGAGTACCCTCAATCTATGTTTTTGTTCAAAAATAAGATTTTCAGTGCAGTTTTGGATGCAATGTTATTCATGCCTTAGTGAATACACTGGCTAAAACCATATGAGTCCCGCCAAGCGAATTTGTGTCTTCGAGCATTCCGTCATGACAAATTTTAAATGCGCATGCCCAGCCATTCAGAGTGGCCAGGAATATGGCTTTCTGTCTGAAGGTTCCTCTTGATTCACTGCTTGTATGAGCGAGCAGTGAAGGTTCTGGCGAGACTGTGCGTATGCGAAGGCTCGCCTGAACCTTCGCTGCCCGCATATGCGATAAGTACCAAAATCGCTTGACGGGGCCCATATGATCATTATGTGACTTGAAAATAAATCATTGTTCTCTGCAATATGACTGGATGATGACACCGTTATGAAGTCAATGGCATTCTTCCACTATTAATAGAAAAACTGTGCAATTGTTTTCTTTTTTCAGTTTTAGCCCTCAAACCAGAATTTTTTGTCACATAATGGATGGAAAATAATTTCTTGCACACCAGACATGGAAATCCGTGATTTTGCCCTGGGATAGAAATTTATGTTCTGACCCTGGTGTTCTGACCCCAAATCGAATATAATCGCTTGTTTGATAAATGCACTGGTTGATTACAACCTCATGAGGGGCGTCATCATGCGTGCTGTCACTAAACATTCCTGTTGTGTCATCACAAAATGGCGGACGTCGGTAACCGAAGTAACAGCAGCATTAAAAATTCGCAATAGAAAGGGAGGTATGCAAGAAGAAGAATAGCCGAGTGATGCCGGACAGTGATCCTGAGGGACTGATTTTTCTATCCACCCCTCACACCCTTATAAGATTCTTATAGTAAATATAAGTAATAAAGGTAATATATTTAAGGTTCATTGATGTATGAACATATCCAGTTATGAGCAAAGTTAACGTGAACCCTTTTTCACATTTTTGCTCATGATCCGATATTGTTCAAACTCACTGAACTTTAACTCATTGTATGATAGTGGACTCTTCCATTGCTGTATGTTGGACAAGTCTAATTGTCATATAAGGGGTGTCAGGCCTATTTTTTGTTTTTATTCTATTTTTGACGTAAAATTCTGTTAGCAAACAGTGCAGGCCCTGATCAGACGCCACGTTCTGCGGTGTCTGATCTGGGCCTGCACTATTTGCCAAGGTACCCTTTAAACCCTTTTAGGGGTTTCCTGCATGCAACGGGTTAAGTAAATTACATTCACTTCTCAAATAACGCATTTGTGATTTACAAAGAAGCTACCTGTTCGTGGTTCAGTTTGAACTCCTAGAAGTTTGAAGGAGCCAGAGTCTAGTGTGAAATTGAGTTTAGCAAACACAGCATCCTTCTTCAATGTTGACTTATCATCTTCTCCATCCCTTGTTACTTCCTCTATCACCTCACTTAGTTCTTGTTCTGTCAAATAGAAGAGTTTCATGAGACACACAGAGAGGTTACAGCAGCTTGATAGTGCTAATTCTAGACCCACTTGTACATAGAGGATCTTACATGAGTGCTCATGTATTATTGAATTTATTAAACGAGTTGAGGAAAAGGGATAAAATGCGAGGCTTTGCCGAGCATTTTATCCCTTTTCCTCAACGAGTTTAATAAATTTAATAATACATGAGCACGAATGCAAGATTCTATTTATCATATGACGTTTAAAACGCATTTTATTCACGATTTGTTCACAATAATGTCAATATTTCGCCGTTAGTAAACGCGACGTCGTTAAGGACGTCGTACATGTAACGTTACGGGACGTATCTAGCTAATTTGCATATTTAATCCACTAGTGGATTATCGAAAATAATACATGACGTTATTACACTCTCAGACGCGACGTCATATGATAAAAAGCATTAATAGCTAAGCCCGCTTGGTAACAGTCAAAGTGTTAACTTATGTCAATTCGTCTGTGTAATGAACACCATTCCAGTGCATTAGAACTGGGATAACTGCATTGAAAATTGTCATTAGGGAGAGAACTCATTGGTTTAAAGTCACAAGTAGATGTGTGGGAATGTGCTGATGCGTATCACAGCTGATGTCTGGGAATGTGTGGCGGCCGTAAAACGTCTCCCTGCCCTACATCATAGTGTAGTTTATATTTTCTTGTCCTTCAGAATCATTGATTCCATTGTGGAATTTTGAAACTATTTGAGGGTCACTGATGAGGCCTAATTGGCCGAAACTAGCTAGTCTGGCCCAGAAAACATGTACACCTCATATTTGCCAGTTCTTTGGTGTATTCCTTGCTTCCAAAGGATAATCCTTTTACAGAACATATTTTAGGTCTTTGCTGTCAAAACAAAGTTAAACAGACCTTCAAACCATAAAACCACCAGGACTCGATTTGGACTGATTCAATTTTTGCTTATCTTCATAATGGATTGATCTAACAACTTCTGCTCAAGGTGATTTCCGATACATGTTTGGATTATGAACTGGTAATATGTTCATTTCTTTGTAAAATATTCATTTTTTTTTTTTTTTTGATGAAAATTTTAAAGCTGATTATCAGAATACATGAGTTAATTATTGACTGGCCGGCCTCAGTAGCTCAGCTGGATGCAAATCTGACTGGTGATTATGAGGTCATGGGTTTGATAACTGCCGGATTGGCAACATTCTTTTGTGGAGATTGATCATCTTTTATACTTCCCGCTGCTAATTCAAGAAGGTGTGTTGTCAGTTGAAAGAATGTGCACAATACTTGATAACCGCTAATGTATAAGCCTGTCCAGGAAAGTGTGGCTTTGTAGACTGACAGGTTTGATATGACCTAAATAATGTTGACTGGATCATTGAATTAAAAAAAAATACATATATTGGTCTGAAATTCAGATATCCTTGTCAAATAGGTCTGGTTCATAAAAAAATTGGTCTTGAACCAATGGACCAGAATTTTCTATAGCCCTAATGTACATTCTCAACTCTGACGGGGACGTAACAGCATAAAATAAGTGTAGAACAGGGCCCAGTGGTTCCAAGCATTGTTTGCTTCATTACGATAACACGCCCGTGCAACATAGTGAATTTCTTCACATCTCCAAAATGTCTGTGATATTTTTCTTATTTTTACCGCAAACATAGGTTGTGGGTGCTAGTTGGAACCACCTCATTGAGGCGATTCTAACAAGTACCCACAACCTATGTCTTGGAGCATAAATAAGAAAAACTAGAGCTGTCAGTGAAACTGACTAGGGCCCGGCAGCGCTATCAGAGGAGTAGGAAAATGTTGATGTTAAAAAAGACGTTTTTTTTTTCCTTTCACCTCTAAGTATGACCTTGACCTTTGAGGTACGGACCTGGGTCTTGCGCGTGACACACTGTCACATTATGGTTAATATTTCTGCTAAGTAATATTTAAATCCATCCAGGTAAAAGAAAGTTATAGATTGGACACAATAAAAAAGACGCTTTTTTTACCTTTTATCTCTAAGTATGACCTTGACCTTTGAGGTACGGCTGTGGGTCTTGCGTGTGACACTTTGTCACATTATGGTTAACATTTCTGCCAAGTAACATTTAAATCCATCCAGGAATAATAACAAAGTTATTAATTGGACACAGGAAAGACCCTTTTTTGACCTTTAACCTCTAAGTATGACCTTGACCTTTGAGGTACGGACCTGAGTCTTGCGCGCAACACTCCATCACATTATGGTAAACATTTCTGCCAAGTAATATTTAAATCCATCCAGGAATAAGAAAGTTATGGAGGATAAAAAAATTTGTGGATGGACAGACGGACAGACAGACAGACGGACGGACAGAGTGATGCCAAGTAATATTTAAATCCATCCAGGAATAATAAAAAGTTATGGAGGATAAAAAAATTTGTGGACGGACAGACGGACGGACAGACAGACAGACGGACGGACAGAGTGATTACTATAGGGCACCCACACTTTCAGTGCGGGGCCCTAATTATGTATACTCCCGTAAACCTCAGTTTTCTCGATATAAAGTGTTCATTTCACTGCTTGTTCAAGTGATGTAACGAGCTCCACAATCATCGCCATCACTACAATCATCATCATCATCATTATCATCATCACCAAGATGTCACTTGATTCAGTGGTATTTTTGCTGAAAAATATAAGCAGATTTTGCATTTGCAAGAGCTGCTTATATTTTTCAGCAAAAATATTGGGATACTTTCCCTATCAAAGATTTAACGATATGTTTACTAACAAAACTGTTAGCTTTAAACAACTGGACCCAGACAAATACAGAACAATGAATACTTACCAAGTTCTGACTTTGATATTTTGGGTGGTGGTGGTTCTCCAACATCACTGTTTCTACTGGAAGATACATCTACAGGCTGGTAGCCATACCATCCACCCCAGCCTGGGAACCAGCGCTGCAGTAGACCTTTATCTTCTGTTGCCGATGTGGCTGCCTTGACAAAACCAGCATCTGGGCTTGGAGTCTGTAAGTCAAAGGATCTAGATATGTTAACCTTTATCCTGCTGAATATTTCAATTAGACACACCAATTTCTGACTATCAGCCAATCAGATTACATGATTTAATGTTTTCTTTCAAATTCACAAACTGAATGACAGTGTAGATCCTGATCAGATGGCTTCAGCAGCCATCTGATCTGGATCTACATTGTTTGCAAAAGTAGCTGTTGTCGTGAGCAGCAGGATAAGGGTTAATGTTTGTTGGAATGTTAGAAAAAATACTGAAATTAACATTTCTGTTTGTCCTCCAGGCAGATGCATTGTATAATAAATACAGAATCTTGCTACAAGACCAGCTTCATATTTTTGAAAGCATGTTTCAATTGTTAGTATTCAAGCCGATCATTCCCAAGTCTACAAATCAGTGTCAAGTGTTCTGTTATTTATTTTATTCTCTCAATCTGAATTTTGAATTTTTACAAGCACTCGGGTTCAATTATGTGTAAAGAGAGATGCTCAGCTTTTATACATCATGTTAACAAGTCTGTGTAGTTGACAATCCGTCCTTATTATAGGAATGAATTTCATTTTCGTAGATTTTATTGATGTTTTAACTCCGGCGAATCACTCACAAACTGCATGAAGCCCAAAAAGACTGCCGGCATTTACACATTGATAAAATCCACAAAAATGATGATTGATTCCTTATTATTCCAACTTTGTCATCAAAATGATAACCCTTATCTTGCTGAATATTCATTTAAGCCACACCCATTTCTGTCTATCAACCAATCAAATTACTTGGTGTAATTTATTGCTACAAATTCATAAAATGAATGCCAAACAGTGTAGATCTTGATCAGATGGCTTCTTCAGAAGCCATCTGATCTGGATCTACGCTGTTTGCAAAGATAGGGGTTGTCGTGAACAGCAAGATAAGGGTTAAAAATACCCCCAAAGAGGTAAATTTTAGGAATTTACCAACGGCCACAGCAGAATGATTATTCAATTAGAAGCTGCCATCTTTGAAAGAAAAAAACTTCAACTCTTTAAATTCAGTTTATTTGTCTTCAAACATTTACGTTTACAATAGTTTTTGTTGGTTTGATTTGACATCCCCGTCAACACTGTAAAGGTCATTTTGGAGACTTTGCTACCAATTTTGTGGGACTTTTACCCGACATCGAGATGAAATGACATCTCAAGCCTTGTTGCCCAATGAAACCAATAGAGTTTATAAGCATGGACGGTCCGACACTCACACCGCTTTGCCTGGACAGGCTTAGATCCTCTAAGTGGTTTACCAGTACTCGTGTGTGGGTCAGATTCAGCTCTGCGTGGAAACATCATGCATCCCATATATTTCTTCAAGCCCCGATTGGGGGGGGGGGGGGCATTTCAATAGTTTCCAAACTTTCAATTGAACACTCTTGACGGCCTTTCATATTCAATGATGTCATACATGGGTTCTAAACATGCTCTTAGAAGTAAAGTTATATTACTGTCTGTCGCTGTGTGAAATAATTTTGAGATTCTAACTCATGGAATTTATCAAAGTATAAAACTTTTATTCCAAGCAATCAAATCGCATGAAATGTACATAATGACAGAGAATTGGAATTACATAAAGATCAAAGCACAGTTGGTTTAATTGTCTCTTATTGTAGGCTGGGAAGGGAACTTGTACTTTTCATTTAACCCCTTAAATTCTGTACTTTAAGCAAACAATTTAGAGCCTGATCAGATGCTGCATTCTGCAGCATCTGATCAGTGTCTAAACTGTTTGCCAATGTCCCAGCTAATGAGCCAAGTCAATGTTTTATAGACAGCTTTCTTTACACTATGATGTCACAATGATGATGTCACAACAATGATGTCACACTATGATGTCACAATGATGATGTCACAACCTGAATAATAACACAGCTATAAAAAACCATTTTAGAATTTTTACAGTAATACCTTAATAACTTTTCCTTCTCTTCTCATCTTTGTATAAACAATTTCTCTCAATAGTTTAAGTTCTTCGAAATTCCATTCTTCTTCAATGGTTGCTTTGTGCTTCTGTGAAAGAATAAAAAAAAATCATAGAACAGAAATATAACCTGTATTTCCTGTTAAACACTAAAATTTGGCGGTCATTTCATTTTGGCGCTATTGGCGGTCAAGGAGAAGGCCGCCAAAATTAACAAGAATTCCGCCGAAGGCTATGTCACACCTGTGGGGGCGCAAAGTCAGCGAACCATGACATCTAGGCCAAGATCAAACATAGATGCTTCAATAAAAGGCTTGTACTAAGTATCATTAATGAAGTTCAAATAATTCTTGAGAAATGAACTTAACCATTAGGGTGAACGCTAGGGTGGTGGCAATATTTTACAAAGTCAGTGAACCATGAAATGTAGGTCAAGGTCAAATATGGATGCTTGCATTTAAGTTGCCATCCCGAGATATAAGTTTGTACCAAGTATCATTAATGAAGCTCTTATGGTTCTTGAGAAATTAACTTGACCAGTAGGGTGAATGCTAGGGTGGTCGCAATATTTTACAAAGTCAGTGAACCATGAAATTTAGGTCAAGGTCAAATAGGGATGCTTGCATTGAAGTTGCCATCCACCGATTCAAGTTTATACTAAATATCATTAAAGAAGCTCTTATAGTTCTTGAGAAATAAACTTGACCATTAGGGTGAACGCTAGGGTGGTCGCAATATTTTACAAAGTCAGTGAACCATGAAATGTAGGTCAAGGTCAAATATGGATGCTTGCATGTAAGTTGCCATCCCAAGACACAAGTTTGTATGAAGTATCATTAATGAAGCTCTAATGTTCTTGAGAAATAAACTTGACCATTAGGGTGAACGCTAGGGTGGTCGCAATATTTTACAAAGTCAGTGAACCATGAAATGTAGGTCAAGGTCACATATGGATGCTTGCATGTAAGTTGTCATCCCCAGACACAAGTTTGTACCAAGTATCATTAATGAAGCTCTTATAGTTCTTGAGAAATAAACTTGACCATTAGGGTGAACGCTAGGGTGGTCGCAAATGTTGACGCCTTGACGAACGAACGGACGGAAAACCAGGCGCCTATATCGCGCCATGCTAATAGCAGGCGCGACAAAAACCGCCAATTTAGATAAAAAGAATAACAAACTGGCAGCAATTTATTTCCAACTCACATCACAAGTATGATATAGGGGGATATAACATTTTATCAAGTATTTCTTTTTGTTTCACTTGTTAATTATTAAGCCTTTTAGCATGCTCAAGAGAGCTGAATAACACAATAATTGTTAAACATCACATAATTGATATTTATTAACGGCTTTGCCTGTGAATAAACCAGATAATCAAATAACAATAGATCTGATTTGTTTTCACACACCAAGAACAATGCAATGTGGAAAACATTTGAAAATCACGATGTATACCTTGCAAATCGCCATGTTAAACTGGCATGCATAAGACAGACAGGACTACATGGGAAATCACAGATTCTTTTTTATATATTTTGGACAAAATCCACCAAAAGGTCCACTCATAAAAACCGCCAAAATTTGCTGCCTCTAAATTTCAGTGTTTTACAGTACAGTAAGAATTCAAGCAGACAGACTCAGACATGCCTGAGTAAACAGTGTAGACCCATCAGGATCTATACTGTTTGCCACACATCCAGCTATATTAAGACACAACATCTGGTAGTAAATTGTACTTGTTCAAATTTTAGTACAAGTATGATATGGAGTTGAGGTGTTCGAAAACTTAACTCTTTAAGACGCAGAGAAAACCTACATCTGAGCATGTCGTCTGCTGAATTTTTTTGCAAACTTTTTAAAAATATTTTTGCATACAGACAAACAGTGTGGGCCCAGATCAGACTGCTCTAGTAGGAGCAGTCTGATCTGGGTCCACACTATTTGCAAACTAGAAATGCGTCCATAGGACACGGATGCCCCCGCCTGAAAATATGTCTATGTTCCTATTCATCCATAGAAAGTTATTGACCGTGTTTAAGTTTTGGACCATTTTTATGCCATTTGACCTCTAAGTATGACCTTGACCTTGGAGGTACGGATCTGGGTTTGCATGTGACACATTGTCTCATGATGGTTACGGTAACATTTCTTAAAATAATTTCAAAATCCATCCAGAAATAAGTAAGTTATTGGCTGCTTTTAAGTTTTGGACCCCTTTTTTTTACCTTTGACCTCTAAGTATGACCTTGACCTTGGAGGTACAGACCTGGATTTTTCCAGGTGACAGATTGTCTCATGATGGTTAACATTTCTACAAAGTAATTTCAAAATCTATCCAGAAATAAGAGAGTTAATGGCTGCGTTTAAGTTTCAGACCCTTTTTTTTTTTTACCTTTGACCTCTAAGTATGACCTTGACCTTGGAGGTACTGACCTGGGTTTTGCAAGTGACAGATTGTCTCATGATGGTTAACATTTCTACAAAGTAATTTCAAAATCCATCCAGAAATAAGAAAGTTAATGACTGCGTTTAAGTTTTGGACCCTTTTTTTTTTTTACCTTTGACCTCTAAGTATGACCTTGACCTTGGAGGTACTGACCTGGGTTTTGCAGGTGACAGATTGTCTCATGATGGTTTTCATTTCTTCAAATTAATTTAAAAATCCATCCAGAAATAAGAAAGTTATTGGCTGCGTTTAAGTTTCGGACCCTCTTTTGACATTTGACCTCTAAGTATTACCTTGACCTTGGAGGTACGGACCTGGGTTTTGCACATGACACGTCGTCTCGTGATGGTGAACATTTCTACAAAGTAATTTCAAAATCCATCCAGAAATAAGAAAGTTATTGACTGCGTTTAAGTTTCGGACACTTTTTTTAAGTATGACCTTGACCTTGGTCTTTTTTTTTTAAGTATGACCTTGACCTTGGAGGTACAGACCTGGATTTTTCCAGGTGACAGATTGTCTCATGATGGTTAACATTTCTACAAAGTAATTTCAAAATCTATCCAGAAATAAGAGAGTTAATGGCTGCGTTTAAGTTTCGGACCCTTTTTTTTTTACCTTTGACCTCTAAGTATGACCTTGACCTTGGAGGTACGGACCTGGGTTTTGCATGTGACACGTCCTCTTATGATGGTTAACATTTCTGCCGAGTAATATTAAAATCCATCAAGAAATAAGGAAGTTATTGACTGCGTTTAAGTTTCGGACGCACAGACGGACGCACCTACAAATGGGCATATATTGGGTATCTGTCCAAAAATTTAATTGGGTTTCGATTGTTGGGTACTTATTTACTGTTCTTGCGAATGGGTATATATTGGGTATCTGTCCAAAAATTTAATTGGGTTGAACAAATTGTAATTTTTGGCGTCATCCTGAATGAGACATAGTTTCAAGTCTCGTGTTAAGATCATCTATTGCAGTCTGAAATGACAGGTTCTTGTTTTCTAAGGTCTCGAATCTAGTGTCAAATGTATTCTGAAGTGTCTAGATTTGTTTTTCAATTGCTTCCATTCTAGCCACAAGTGAAAAAATATTATTTTTGGCGTCGGTTGCATTCAGGAGAGCATATGTAATATCAGATTTTATTTGTGAAATGTTTGATGCAGGGGGTATGGTTATTCCGGCCAGTTCAAATGCCGATTTCACTGCTTCTTGTCCTTCAGATGACATAAGGAGTGTGATTATGTTACGTTTCTCGTTTGCAGTCTTCCCAACTTCCATTTTGTTTTGTGTCTTGAAGCACAGTATGATGTTTTAGTCTTCCAATTCTGCAACGGAAGAAATTGACATCCTATTACCAAGTCTGAAATACGGTCTGCCAAAGTACTGTCGAATGTCCACTTCCGTGTCATTCACCCACAGATACTTTCCAAATGGTCTTAGCACAGTCAGGTAGTTCTTTCCATAAGAGCCTTGTATTTTGAAGATCTTTTTGAAGTCGTCACTCTGCTTACTAAGCCAGTCTCCATCCCTTTCTGGAATGATTGGATTAATGAAATACATCCCAGAGCCATTTAGTTTGAAATCACCACCTGTCAGAACATAGTCTGCGTTATTGAAAGTTTTAGAGGACAATGCTTCAGTTTGGGGATAGTACCAGTGTTGCGTACCGGTGTCGTCTTCATACTTCTGGAGCTGACCATAGACGTAATCAGGGATAGGACTATAGTCTTTCTGGTCTCCTGGATGCTGTTCCCATGGAACGTGGTTTGGAGCAACATAGTTATTGTACAAATACATCCCTGACCAGAGTATTTGTTTTGCAAACATATTGTAGTAGAAATTCCACCAATCAAAGAGAGGAGAAGACTTGTCTGCCGTCTTTACGTTTTGATAATTGCACTCATGTTGGACATCCCACATCGCCAGAAGCTTTTGTAAGGTTGTTTCCGTTCTTGGACCTGGGTTTTTCAATCCCAAAACTTTCCGAATATCCATGTTCTGGTCTATTTCCAACAATCTTTCTGACTGTGTATGGCGATTGTGACTGTCTGTGAATTTATGTTTTCCTACTGCATTGAGGAAAGCTTTATAGACGGATACTCCTCTAAAGACCTCATTCCATTCCTGAAGATTCCTTCCTATATCAGTTCTTTTCATAGACCTCATCCATGTCGGGGTTAAGAATGTCCAGTACCTATATACCTTTCTATCAAATACCATCACATCCCTCCAGAACTTTTGGTCTGGATCTTTTAGTCGACTCTCTTCTTGTCTTGAATACTGGATGACAATACCTCCTTCGAACGCGTCTTGGGCAGCAAAGACATTTTCCTCTCTGATCCAGTAAAGACCATGGCCTGACTGATATCGTGCATCTAATCCAGAGATCTCTCCGTACTGGCAGAGCAATGGGGAGTCATAGTATTTATCGAAGTAGGCTGCACCTGCAGCCAATGTTCCCTTACATTGTGTCACAGTCTCTACTGCTACAGACTTTAGGAACTGATCAGCCAATTCTGATGCCTGTGTTCCTTCTAGGTCTGTCTTATCATGTTTGATGTAACCAAGAATCAAGGCAGTGACAACATGCCATGTGAGAAGACTCTCGTATGCTCTACGACGAATATCTTGTGGAGGATGTAAGAAATATGACAAGTGCCTGTCTTCGAATGATGGTGTGTAGATTCTCCCGTCATTGTGTCTCCAATTTTCAGGAGCCAATTTGTTCATCAGCTGCTCATAGGTTGGATAGGATAGCTCTGTTTCTGCCAATTTGTAACTGTAGAATTCAATGAAGAGTCCTAACATGAAAATGAGATCTTTGAACGTTTTACCATTTTCAACTTTTGCAAACATTGTTCTGAATAAGTCGCCTTGCCTATGAAAGACTTTAATTTCCCTTTCTCCACTGACAGGCCCAACTTTTGTTGTCATCAACTCATCAAATTTCAATACCGATTGCAGAACTGTCTCATCCAGCCCTTGAGAAGTGTATGTCAACAACGTTTGAGTTGTGTTAAGTTTACAGTCAACGAATGGTCTGAATATGTGATCGAATACCAGTTGATAACCCATACCACTGAGTTCTTGAGAATATTCATTGACATTGTTTGAAATGCTGCTGAACATTCTTTCCGATCTTCTACTTGTGGCTAAGCATGATTCGATTGCTCTAGAGACTGCATCCATGAGTCTAGATGATCTGATTGTCAGCGGACTGTATTTGGATGACGCGAAGAGTTTCTGGGCATCTGAAAAGAAGCCTTCTAATTTACTGGAATCGTCTTCTGACAGATGACCGTTTCTGAGGACCCATTGTGACCATGTTTCATTACCCAATGGTTCTATTGAGCTCTGCTGGGGATTAAGGTCAGGTGGCAGGTCGCTTGCAGAGTGCATGTACAGTGGATGTTGTTCTTTAACTTGCTCTGACATTTCGGTATGAGTGTCTGTAAAGTAGGCATCTGTCCTCTCTCTCTCTGTGCTATGTTCTACTTCTATTGGCTTTGGCATGTTGATGATCTCTACATTTTCAGGTCTTGGATTAAAGTTTGGACCTAAGGTCATTGACCCAGAGTATATAACATCGGATTCTAACTGCTGGCGGATGACCATGTCCCATATGTTTGCCCATTCGTCGTCTATGTCGTCGTCTTCTTTTTCAACTTTGACTTGTCTCAAAATAAGATATAATTTTGTAAGCTTCGCTTTTCCTAAATAGTCAGAGTCCTGACTGTAGCTCCTATGAGCCCCTATTATGTTCAACCTGTCTTCATAGCAGATAATTCCAATGCCTGTGTGTTGATCTTTCACATTAAATGTTTGCCCAGTGCCTGTGAATGTCTCAAAGACAGACTCGTTGCGGAATTCGCTGGAGTACTTTGGCTTTTTTTTAACAACCTGTCTACTATAAACACCCTTGCAGGGAATTAAAGGTGTATAGGTACCACTTTCGTATGGATCATATTTGATGTTAGTAACGTTGTCTTCCATGAGGAACACCATGTCGTTAAAGTCCGGAATTGTCCCATCTTTGTTGAAGCTTTCTTGCGCTTTGTAGGTCCATGTATCATAATTGTCAATGTTTGCTAGGGGTATTTTACCGCTACCAAATGCAATTACCCGAGCATCCATTTCATCTATCCCTACACCCATTTGCGGAATCTCAGTGTATCCTATAAGTTCATGACAGACAATATTTCTTTTATCATTTTTTTCAATTTTTTCCTCCATTTCTGGAGCTGGAAGTTTAACGGTATACATTGTGTATGTTCCATCTACAGTCTTGTGCTCTACTGGATAGATCAGCATTTCTGTGTCTGGAACGGGTTTAACTTTCCTAGTGTTTTTGTATTCTAGATCAGTAGGATCAAAGTATCGAATTGTGCCATTCTTGGGATTGATGTAAAACCCATCTGTGAATTTCTTCACATACATATCTTCAGCTTTGGCTAACTTTTGTTTCAATTCAAGTGCCTCTTTAATTTCTTTGTAGGATTGGATAGCATCCTCATCATTACCGTCTTTTAAAAATTCTTTCACTGAAAACAGTGATGAAATAATTTGACTTTGTCCTGTTTTGTCCTTCAGACCTTCTGTAGCAGCTTTGATGTATGTAGATGTTATATTGGAGATACTGCTAATATCTGTTAATCTTTGCTTTTGTTCTGCCGAATCTATTGCCAATGTGTTCCACAGTGGATTCCCGAATTCATCGTAGCGTCGGTAGTCACTGTCTGTTGCCCCAGCGTCAGTCATGGTGGTTTTTGACACTTACTGTTGTTGTTGTGTTGCTATTTTCGAAACTTTCTCTTGTTGTTGAGTTGACTGAAATGACCTGTGAGAAGTAGGTCTGTTCTTCTGACTTCTTGAACTAACTTGAATAGGAGTTCTTGAATGGAAAAGTTTCTGAAAGAAATTACAGTAATGTCGATGCTTGCCATTGGTGTCGAACAACATCACTATTCAGGTTTCTGATCAATGGAGATGTCTTTGTTAAACTTGGAATAACCGTTTTTGCACCATGCCACACGCTTTCTCCAAGATTGCTTGTTTTTAAGGCCTTTGCAATAGCCGAGCCAACTTTAACAATATCCCCGTTAGACAACAGAGCAACATTTGTACCTGACGTTTTCAGCTTTGCAAGTACAGACGAATTTTCCATTAGTAATGATATCCAGTTGAGAGCATTGTCTTCAGTTATTTGGGTATATCCTTTGTCAATTAAGCTGTTAAAATATTCTACTGAACCAGGAAGTAAGTTCTCTACTGTTTGTACAACCTGATATACTACTGTAGCAGCAGTTCCACCTGCAACTGTTGCAATAGGCAGTGCAGCCAGGATCTTAGCGGTTAAACCACCAACAGCTGTTGCTGTTCCTCCCATTACACTTATACTTCCAGCAGCAGCTGTGGTGGTGGAAGAACCTAAGAGTGTTGTTGCCCCTAACGCTGCTACTCCTCCTCCTACAAGTGAAACTCCTAATACAGAAGTGGATGTAGGTGATAATGTTTTATTTGTAGGAGTTCTTGTAAATGAACTTCTTAGAAACGTTAAGCTGTCACTAGGTTGCCTGAACTGCAAGTCTTCAACTTCGTCATAGAGTCTGGAAAACAGGATGTCCTCTTCATCTTCTGCAACTGGAGATATGTCAATGTCTGTCCAGAAGATATCCATCTCCCGCTGTTCCATAATAGGAGTGCTAAATCTTTGTTGTTCTGCTAACATTTGAGCAGCTGCTACCTGATTTTCGGATGCTATGGATACTGTACTGGACGTATCAATGGCTGTTAGAAAATCATTAGATGTCTGTGTGGCCGCCTCTGGGGCACCAAGTCCATATGTTTCAGATGTGGAAAATGATGTTGTTGCGATTTCGTCACCTAGAATACTTGAACTTTGTTCTGTTAATGTAGTCATTTCCATTTCGCTGGCCCCAACAATTTCTTCCGTAACTGCCAGATTTTCCACCATAGCGTCTATGATCGCTTGAATACCTTCTATAAATCCAACTGATGCCATGCTTGAACGAATGTAAAAATGCAAATGAAAAGGAAAAGTATGTCTTCTGACCTGTATTTAGGTTGTTTCCGTTGACAGGTAGAAGTTGTCGAGGTAGGTTGAGGTTGTTCGGTTGTTTTAGACTCGTGTTGATAGTCTGACAGTCTCAATTTTTTTTGAGTTGTTGTCTTGACTCTTTGTTGTCGTCTTTTTGGCATGAGAGTTTTTTTGTTTTGCTGTTGAACTGGTTAAACTGAAAAATATTTATGGAATATCTCTGTTGAGCGGGTTAACATTGACACATTCTCGTTCTTCTGTTTGGCGGCGATGAATACGGTGTGGACCATCTACTTCATCGAACATATCATCAGCAACTATAGATATTCCGTTTTCTCTCTTATCAACAGAAGGTCCTCCTATTCTCTTGACTTTCAGTTTAGCTATTTTGCCACAGATTCCAGAGATCAATGTAAAATATACTGGTCTATCATCTGCACTTCTGACTAACTGAACCATTGAAAAGACCAAGACTATAAATAAAAATATGGTTTCCACCCAAAATCTAGCTGTTGTTGATTTGATAATTTTGTTGTTGCTGTTTTCCATTTTGGTGCTGCACAGGTCTGAATTTTCTTTGTCTGCCTCTGTGAACTTATCCTCTTAGTCTTTTTGCCAACTGAATATCTTTGGGTTGAATTGTTATCCGTTTGGCATGTATTGCACACAGATTGGAATCCTCTAGAACAGATACCAGGTAGGCTTCCGAAGCTTCTTGTAAGGCTAGCAATGCACTTTCTTGAAATCTCTTTTGATTGTCAATGTCACTAGCGATTGATCTTACCAACCGTCTGAAAGACATTTTAGGTATCAATAGTTCAGTACTTCTTTGATACTTTCTTATTTGTCTAAGAGCAACAGTTCCTGGCCGGAACCGTCTCTTTGAATGGCGTTCAATTCTGGCAGCTTCTCGCTTGCGTGCTAATAGTTTGTCAGAGTCCGATGGTTCTCGCTTGCGTGCTAATAGTTTGTCATAGTCCGATGGTAGTTGAAATGCTACTCTGCCGTATGTTTTTAGCGGTGTTGGAAATTTAACTGCCCCCTTCTTCGATACTTGCTTCGTCCTCACCATTTGCTTCGTCCTCACCATTTTGCATGTAAAGTTTGTGTACTTTGGTTTCCAATTTGTCTAACCTGTAACCATATTGGATTAGAGTGTCTTTCAAATAATTTATTGTCGATTTATATTCACGTAACACCCCTTCCAACTCTGTGCAGTATTCATGAAGTTCTGTATCGTGTCTGTCAAGGATGTGATACGCATTGCCAAGATCGTTTTTCGCCTGTAGTGCCACTTTTACTGCGTAGTTTGAAATTTCTCGGATCTCTGCTATCAATTCGATTGTTCTACAGTGTCCCGCCGACATGGTAACACATCAAATGCCTCGTCAATTCTCTTTTGAATCAGATAGAATAAGGACGGATGATCTTTAAGATGGCCGTCTAACTGAATGCCGATAGAAAGTGTATTATTTTCAAAGTACCTCTTCAGAAAGTTATCCTCGAAGTTCCTACGGCTAACTAATTCCTTATGTTCTTCCTCCGATCCACAAGAACAGCAATGCCCCCGCCCATAGGGGCTTGAAGAAATATATGGGCTGCATGATGCTTCCACGCAGAGCTGAATCCGGCCCGCACACTAGTACTGGTAAACCACTTAGAGGATCTAAGCCTGTCCAGGAACCGCGGTGCGAGGCGGACCGTCCATGCTAATAACCCCTATTGGTTTCATTGGGCGACAGGGCTTGAGATGTCATTTCATCTCAATGCCGGGTAAAAGTCCCACAAAATTGGAAGCAACATCTCCAAAATGACCTTTACAGTGTTGACGGGGACGTTAAACCTCAAATCAAACAAACAAAAACAAGAACAGCAAAATTTAATGCTTTCACAAATATTTTCCATTGAGAAAGTAACTTACGTGTCTTTACTTGTCCGTTGGAATTCCCGGAATGAACCGGTTATTTCCGGATATTTCCGTAATCCGATTGGCTCCGGAAAGTCACGAGATATTATGACGTCATAACTTCGCGCTAAAATTCTGATGACGTCATAATATCTCGTGATTGTACCGTGTGCAAAAAAAATCGATAGTACCCAAGAAAAATTGGACCCTTGCAGTGAACTGTTGGGTATACCCAACTGTAGGGTATACCCAACATATTTACGGACAGAAACAAGTCCAATTTTTTCTTGGGTACTTTTTAAACTACCCAACATATTTACGGACAGAAACAAGTCCAATATTTTCTTGGGTACTTTTTAAACTACCTAACATATTTAAGGACAGAAACAAGTCCAATTTTTTCTTGGGTACTTTTTAAACTACCCAACATATTTACGGACAGAAACAAGTCCAATTTTTTCTTGGGTACTTTTTAAACTACGTCACATACATGATGACGTCACAAAATCTATATTTTTCCCGCCCTAGTCCAATTTTTCTTGGGTACTTTTTTAAACGACGTCACATATGACGTCACAAGATCAACATAAGTGCCGTGTGCAAAAAAAAATCGATTTTGGTTCCCGGCTGACTTGCTGTGCTGCGTGCTGCGCGGCAGGTACAAAGTATATCTAGTATACCTGCCGCAGCAACGCAGCAGGTCAGAGTGGAACCAAAAATCACACAACACTAAAACACGTGAGGTCAAATTAAACCGATTGATTCAGTTGCTAAACACAACTAAACCTGTAAAGATGTCAGATTTCATTGATTTTGAGTGCGAGCTTGAAGAAGGAGAGTTTAGTGATGATGAATTCGACGAGGACTTGACTGATTATGACGATAGTTTCTTAAATGATGAAAGTGATGAGGAATCTGAGGAAACAACCCCACCCAACCCTTATTTGGACGATCCTGACACTTTACCTTCTTTGCAACCAGTGGTCGACCGGATCATGGCACGGGTATGTTATTATGTTATGTTTTTATTGTTTTCAGAAAAGAAAGAGAGACGAGGCAGAGTTAGAAGAAGCAGAGCCGGAGGAAATTGAGGTGTCCTCCGACGAGTCTCATATCTCCATTTCTTCTGAAGATGAGGCCATGGAGCCTGAAGCTGAGGAGGCTGAACCAGACCCACCTGTTCTGCAACGTCGGGTCTGGTTCAATGATGAGCCAACCATCCATACGTATAACAGATCTACACCTGAGTATGTCGAAATGTTTGAAAAGACAATGAAGGAGATGAGAGCAACGCCACCACCAAGAAAGAAGCCATTCAAAGAGTTCTTTCCTCTGAAAAGAGCTCAGTATGAGAAAGAGTTGATCAATCCTATGAACTCTGTCAGAACGAAACAACAGAAGTTGGACAATTTGAGTTTATTAGTCAATATCCATAAAAGAGTTAGGAAAATTGAGAGTGGTGACAGCGACCCGTTAACACCGGCCGAGATGGTTAATTATAAGGTGCCTGTCAATGATGAGAACCCGAACCCCGACCCAGAACCACAACCCGGTCCGTCAGGTGGTCCGATCCCCAGAGGACGACAGGCTTTGCATACTGGAAGCTCCGATAGGGCCCGTGCTCCGACCAGGCACCAGGGTGATTATCAAAAGGCCGGACATGACTACTCTGAAGTTCAGTTGAACATGAAAACAAAGATCACCCATTCTGACTACTTGGTGATGAGTAGTGGTTTGAAAAAGTGGGTGAGACTGAGCATTGGTAACAATGTCGTTGTCCATCCTCGGGATGACACAGATCATGCCGAGTTTGAGCAACGGCATTGCCAAGTCTGTGATGTCAAAGTATTTATTGGTAACTGGCCGGAGCACGTCCGCAGTTATTACCATCAGATTCTCTACAAGGTCAAAAGTAAATTGTTGGGTTACTGCTGGTTTGGCCGAAAAGATGTTGCTGTGCACATCGCTGAAGAATGTCGCACATGTATGGAGAGGCAACGCAACCATCGCTTGGTTGAGTTGTTTCCTCTCCATAACTGTGGACTTTATGACTTGGAAGCCGACTGTGAATATTTGGCACATTTAGAGCGTGGAAAGGCTCTGAATGCGCCAACTATTCAGGATCGTTACGACTGTGAACCCTGCGGGAAAAAAGGTTTATCCCGAGAATTTTATGAGCGCCATTTGACAGGGTGGCAGCATCAACGAAACACAGCAACAACATCTTCGGCCAAACCAACAGACCGTGGAAAGAAAAGACCTCACCCAACTGATGATACTGATAACAACTCAGAGAAAAAAAAAACCCCAAAATTCTGAAAACCCTGGTGTAGCCCAAAAAAAAAAAACTAACCCCACATCTGTGACTGCTACTGAATCCACCACGGACGAGTTTGGCTCCTTGATCTTACAAATGGAGAACAAGGAATATTACTGTTCCATTTGTGACATCATTATCAAGCAAAAAAGGAATGTTAAACCACATGTAAAATCAAGGAGGCATACAACCCAAATGAAGGATACAGTAGCGGTCCCAGATGAATCTGTTTCTGGCACCGGCGATTTGGATGAACTCAGCTTTGCCCGTCCGAAAAGTGATAAATCAAAAGCAGGGAGCCATTTCTTGCTGGAGTTTCAACGACCGATCAAATATCGTATTGCTCACAGACTTATGAAGGCTGCCTGCTCTTGTACAATCTGTGGCGATGTTTTTCGGTCGTCGAACTCCTGTCAAGGCATCGGATGACCCGTCAACACAAAGAGAAGTTAAGATGGCTCCGAAATAAGAAACGTTTCTATAAGAAAAAAATCGCCGGTGGTCCAGAAACACATGGGGACATCATCAATAAGATTTATGAGAGACACCCCGAACTTTTTAAAGACGCTCGTAGGAGCCTGCGTAAACGGAGACGTATGGCTAAGGCAGCTAGCTTCATTCAGAAGGCCGCCATCTGCAACGAGTATGGCGCCCTTCGAATGAAGCACGCGCATAGCCATATGTACTGCCAAACAGAGCAGAAATACACGTTTGCGCAGTTCAAGCGACTGTTCTTTAAGAAGTTCGGGTTTTAAGATTTTTGATATACGGCGTCCTGTAAATTTCAGGGAATGTGTGAGGTATGTCACAAAGGAGGACAAACAGGCTGTCCTCCTAAACATTCCCATGAAATTTACAGCCACCGTATATCGGGCACACAACTACTTTAATGAAACTAATCTGGCAACAACACAATATGGAGATTATATTCCATCCACCATCAGTGCGTGCGATAGGAAGGTCTTCGAGTCCGTTATGGCGCATGAGCACGACCTGCACGAGTCCAGGATCATCCGGGACCGCGTCCAAAACATCAATTTGCTCAATTGGCAACAACAGCTGGTAAATGAGATGCAGGACCATGCTGATTGCAACAGAACTGTATTTTGGGTCGTGGATGAAACTGGCGGTGCAGGAAAGTCCATCATGTGCCAGTACTTAATATCATCTGAGTTATTTGGCAAAACCGTACTCTTCCAAGACCTCGACTATAGGAACAATTCCTACCTATTCAACTTAGAGCGTTTGGTACTGTTCGATCTACCTAGATCAACAGTACCAAATGATCTAAGATTAATAGAGGATCTGAAAAATGGATATATTATTTCCACCAAATACATGGTCCAGAGAAAAGTATTCCCAAGTCCTATAGTCGTGGTCTTCAGTAACTCATACCCGGACAAGACCTTGCTATCGCTCGACCTATGGTGTGTACTTGAAATTGATGATACTGAGGACATGGGTGGGGTCAGAAATGGAGGCTTAACACCTCATGTTGAGTATAATATTTAATGATAATAAGAGAAAAGACAAAGAATCACAAAGAAAACAAAACAATGAATAGAACTTGAAAACTTTACATCTGTGTTACTTGTTGTCTTATAAAAGAGCTCCTTTATAAAAAAAAATTTGACACGAATAGGAATCGAACCTATGACCTTCGGCTTATCAGACAGATGCTCTACCAACTGAGCTAAAGTGTCAACTATACATTGTAATAAACAATAACAACTATATACAACAAGGGGGGCAATCGATTAGGCTCCGGGGACGCCCCTGGGGATGTTCTCGAAGTCTAACCGGTTGTCCCCTTAATACAAACGAATCCTGGCAGCTGCCTTGAGACTAATGAGTGGTCTGATTAAGAATTGCTTGGTAAGTCTTTCCATCAATGTTAGTCCTGAATGAGCCCTTAAATTTCTTAACATTTGCACGTCACAATCATATTCATTCACATTTTGAGCATAACAATAATCATGCTCCATACAAATGGCGTCTAACTGGTTAACAGGAGGTCCGTTTGGTAATGGATTTCCAGGTCCACAATATCTATAGCCTGGTACAAGAAAACCTTGTCTAGGTATAACAGTCTTAGCAACTAAGTACCCAATATGTGCCTTCTATGCATACTTTCTACCCAATAACCATCTGATCCCTGTTGGGTATACCCAATAGTCCATTGTATGTCTGTCCGCATGGACTATTGGGTATACCCAACAGGTGAATACCCAACAGTATTGGGTATACCCAGCAGGTATCTTCAGTATTTCGTATAACCAACTGTAAATTAGTACCCAATATGTGCCTTATGTGCATACTTTCTACCTAACAACCATCTGATCCCTGTTGGGTATACCCAATAGTCCATTGTATGTCCATCCGCAAGGACTATTGGGTATACCCAACATGTGAATATCCAAAAGTATTGGGTATACCCAACAGGTAACGGGCTGTCCATCCAATGGACAGATTTTACGGACTTCAGTGTCCAAATATTTGTTGGGTACCTTGTACCAAATAACCAATATGGTATCATTGAACACGTTTAGATAGATCTGACTGTTGGGTATACCCAACAAGCGAAATTACCCATCAAGTGCCCATTGAACTTACAAAATACCCAATAAGTGTCCATTCGTAAACACGAACGGATGCACGGATGGACAGGGGCAACGCTATATGCCCTTTCCACCATTCTTCGAATGGCGGGGGCATAAAAAAATTACTTTTAAGGTAATCGGCAGACTGCAAAGCAGATGACAATAGTCGTGATTGACATTTTATGGGTTAAGAGTAAATATGGTACATGCAAAGTGATATATGTAGAGATTCCAACTGTGTTCAAATTTCAATGGCTCAAACAAGATCAATAGAATCTATAATGGGGTTGAGATTGAGACAAGGAAATTACTGGCAAGTTTTCAGTTTACTGAAGTCTCATGCAAGGCTATGCCTCCAGGCAGAGCTGAAACCGACCGCACATGAGTACTGGTAAACGATTTAGAGGATCAGAGCCTGTCCTTGCGGTTTCAGAGAAGAAGATTTTTAAAAAATTTCCCTATATAAGCCTATGTAAAACCAAAGGGCCCCGGGGCGGGGGCATTTTTGGCCCCAGCACTATAATTTGAACATTCCTGGTAGGGGTCCACAAGATGAAGCTTCATACCAAATATCAAAGACCTGGGCCTTCAGTTTCAGAGAAGATTTTTTGAGTTTTCATTAAAAAAACTCTATTTTTGGCTACCTTGACCTTGATGTGCAATGGACCGGAACCATATGAACAACTTTGAAAGGGGACCACATAAGGATCATTCCTGTGAAGTTTGGTCAAAATCCAATCAGTGGTTTCGGAGGAGATGTTTGAAGAAATTGTTTACGCATGGACGCACGGAGTGTATTGCTCGACGACAATTATGTGGACAAACACAGTATAACTCTGGATGATAAGTAACTTTGATCTGATTGTGGCTGCTGCATTTTCATTCCTACCTTAGATGCAGTATCAAGGGATTGCTTCTGTAATTCTCTTTTGTATGTCATGGTGTATCTCACAACATCTTGGGCCCTACTGCACATGTAATTCTTGGTTAGTCGTCTATTTCTTTCTTGAATATCATTTAGGTGTACTGTGATGGCAAATTTCCACCAGGACTTGGGACTGGAAAAACATTAGCTAGTTTTGAAAGAAACAACAACGACACAAAAATGTCAGACAAGAAATGATAAGGTATAAATGAAATAGGTAAAGGTGAGTATATTATATCACTTTTATTGTTAAAATGAAAAATCTACTCACTTAATAAAGACATGATTTACGAGGGTAGGCTGAAAAGTTCTGAGCCTGACCAAGATCCAATGGTTTGTCCATGCTGAAAGTGCCTTATTTTTCAACATAGTCTCCCTTCCTGTCCACACATTTCCTCCAGCAATGCTGGAGTCCTTGGATCCCAATGGTATAGAACGTCTCATCTTGGTCCCTGAAAAACTCCTCCACAGCAGCTATCACCTCCTCGTCTGACTGATAATGCTGCCCAGCCATGTGCTTTTTCATATTTGGAAACAGGAAATAATCTGATGGAGCTAGATCAGGTGAATATGGAGGGTGATCGACAAGTGTGAAGCCACAGTCATGCACAGCAGCCATTGCGACAACCGAATTATGAGCAGGCGCATTGTCCTGATAGAACAAGACCCCTTTTGTCAATTTTCCGGGTCGTTTAGCCTTAATTGCTTTTCGCAATTGTTTTAGCAGATCTGCATAATACTCCCATCAATTGTTCTGCCCTTTTGAAGGTAATCTATGCATATTATACCCTTGGCATCCCAGAATACTTATGCCATCACCTTCCCTGCAGAGGAGACGACCTTTTCCTTCTTTGGAGGGGGTGAGCCAGGGTGCTTCCATTGCATGGATTGTCTTTTGGTCTCTGGCTCAAAGTGATAAACCCAACACTCATCCTGAGTGACAAAACAGTCAAGAAAACTATCTTGGTCTGCTTGAAAAATAGCCAAGTTGGCTTGTGACAGGTTCAGTCTGGTCAACTTTTTGTCAGGCGTCAAAAGCCGTGGCACCCATCTGTCGGAAACCTTCGACATTTTTATTCACTGTGTAGAATGTTCTCTACTCATTCACGGGAGATGCCAACAGTGTTAGCTAACTGATTCACAGTTAAACGCCTGACATCCATCATGGCCTTGTGCACTTGGCTGATGGTTTCCTCAGTTGTTGCCGTTGTGGGTCGTCCACACCGGTCATCATCTTCAAGGCTGCCCTTGCCCATCTTAAAATTTGCTGCCCACCTTTTCACGGTTGCATACAAAGGAGCATCATCCCCTAATGTAGCAACCATATCGGCATGAATGTCCTTTAGGAGCTAACCCCTTTTTATGGAGGTACTTGATGACACCACAATGCCAGACTTTGTCTATTTTCTCAAAAACGTGCTAGTATCAATTTTCAATGTCTAGAATTTCTACGTTATTGCAGGTAAACTTGAATTCATTTAAAAAATGAGTCAAATCAAGTAATAAAGGTTTGGATTTAATGAATACAATATTTCATGGCTGTTCTATGCCTGCTTCTTGGTCAGGCTCAGAACTTTTCAGCCTAGCCTCGTATATCTAAATTTCAATGTTAGGCCCAGATCAGATGCCGCAGAACACGGCATCTGATCAGGGCCTCCACTGTTTGATAAAAGTTCAGCCATTTTCTTAATAAATATTGAAGAAAAGATAACCTGACACCTCTTAATTTTGAAATAGGCTCCTGCCATATATATAAGGTGGAAGATTCCGTTTGGTATAAAAAGGGTTAAAGCAGGCAAGACGAAACTGTGAATGCTGTAAATTGTTTGCAAAGAACTGTACAGGAGTAGTCACTGCCAAAATGGTGCTCACTGCACAAAGGAAATACAGAGCACCCGCATTATAACGACATCCGTTATAATGGCAAAAATTGTCATAATGACAATTTCAATGAAATGAATTCTAAGCTCAAGGTTTAGCCTCGATTCCCAGCGGTTTGGGCTTCCCTCGGGTTGGAAATGCCCAAATCAAATCCTTAGTCATGAAAGATTCTTGTAATTTAATACTCCAAGAAACAAATGTTATAGACATTGGGCTTGGGCTTCCCTTGTGTTGGAAATGCCCAAATCAAATCCTTAGTCATGAAAGATTCCTGTAATTTAATACTCCAAGAAACAAATGTTATAGACATTTGTTAGATTTGGTTGATTTGAGGTTTAGCGTCCCCGTCAACACTGTAAAGGTCATTTTGGAGACGTTGCTTCCAATTTTGTGGGACTTTTACCCGACATTGAGATGAATTGACATCTCAAGCCCAGCCGCCCAATGAAACCAATAGGGTTTATAAGCATGGATGGGCCAATTCGCATCGCTTTGCCTGGGCAGGCCTAGATCTTCTAAGCGGTTTACCAGTACTCGTGTGCAAGTCAGTTTCAGCTCTGCGTGGAAGCATCATGCAGCCCAACTATTTCTTCAAGCCCCGATGGGCGGGGGCCGGACATTTGTTAGAATGTTATAGACATTTGTTAGAATCGCCTCATCGAGGCAATTCTAACAAATGTCTATATAACATTTGTTCCTTGGAGTAATTATGTGGAAAAGACTTTTTATAACCTATCATAATCCTAACTGGGATTCTTTATAACGGCAAATTCATTATAATGGCACAATGATAGGGAACAAATACTGTCGTTATAACTCAGGTACTCTGTATTCTGCAGAAACACTAAGCGAACCTTTCAATTATAGAGCAGCTAGGTCGGAACTTTCTGAATCTCTTCCTTTTCTCAAATTTGTCAAATTGTTTAAGCATCAAAGCCATATTTCTGTACTGGCCCTCACTCAAGTTGAATGCCATCTTCTCTGTGCTCAGGTCTATAGTGTTCCTTGGTATAGCATGAGAGCGAAGAGGTAGCTCACTTGTCTGTCGCTTCATCTTGGCTGTCGATGTCACTGGCGACAAGATGTACTCATGTTCCTAAATACAACATCATGACAACAAGATTTTGTAATGAACACTCCAGAAAACCCCACTTTATAAATAGATAGGTGGAGTTTGCAAACGTCTACTAGTATACGGATGTGCTCATTTCTACTCCAAGACATAGATTGTTGGTACTCGTTAGAACCGCCACAACGAGGCTGTTCTAACGAGTGCCAACAATCTTTGTTTTCCTGGGGCCTACAGGGATACACATTATTGATATGATTACGATGACACATCCATGTGACATAGTGTCAAAAATGGCTACTTTTCTGAAAAAAAAAAATGTAATATTTTCCTTATTTATACTGCTAACGTAGGTTACGGGTGCTCTTTAGAACCGCTTCATTGAGGCTGTCCTAACAAGTAGCCACAACTTATGTTTCGGAGGAGAAGTAAGAAAACTAATGTATACTCACTAAGCCCCAGTTTTCTCTATATGAACTGGGGTTTAGTGGGGTATTCATTTCACAGACTTGTTCATGTGATGTAATGAAATGATTCTAATGAGTGAGATAAAAATAAGAACATTATCCCAAATACTTGGGGTTATAAGAGATGTTTCCTGGGGACCCCAAATGAGTTCAAAACAGCAATAGTAATCAAGCCATAGGTGCTTAAGCCATCAATGTTTCACTATTACTCCATCTCAACATTTCATATTTGAGAAATTTATCACACCATGTGCTTAACTTTTGCAAATTTGCATGTAAAATGGTTTTTATGAATTTGATTTAATAACTAGAGAAAGTGCCCAGTGGAACACGTCTACCCCGGCTAGTGCCATCCCCTTTTAGTGGAGATGACAATTTGACTGTAGCATTGAATCTCCATATAAACTTTTCATTTAGTCCACTGAGAATAACTGTTGCATTTCAACAACAAGGAGTATAATGAAACAGTTAACACAAAACCTGGACGTAATCAAAATGCCTAAGTCTTAACTATTGACCCCTAGCCCCACCCAGTAGCTTAGATATTCCATATGAAAGATAATACTATAGCTATATTCTGTACCAAATATGAAGAGAATCTAACATGAGGTTACAGAGATATGAGCAATCAAAAAGGTTTAACACAAAACTTTGATGTAAAAAGTTGACAAACGGATGGACAGCCCACCCAGGGGCTTGACCAAGACCTTGACCCACAGGCTTAGATATTCCATATGAAAGGTAATGCTATAGAGACATCCTTTACCAAATATGAAGAGAATTTAACATGTGGTTACAGAGATATGAGCTATGAAAATGGTTTAACGCAAAACTTTGACGTAAAGGTTGACGAACAGTGTAACGGACGGAAGTACGAACGAACAAACTAACGAACAAACAAACTAACAAATGGACGGAAAGACGAAAAATATATACCCCCTGACATACTTCGTATGCCGGGAGTATAATTACCAAAAATTGGTACGAAACAACTTGACCTCTGAAAGTACTGAGCTTCTGATTTTGAACCACAAATACATCTAAAAAGCATTGCATTCATCCACACTTCAACCATTTTCATCAAATATCCATAAAATTCACCAAAATATGCATAAAACATGAAGATAAGGTGGGTATTTGAGGATAATTATGTTAAATTTTTTTTGTCCATTCTCCATGAAAACCTATGTTGTAGGTTTTCATTTGAACTGCCTCGATCAGGCAGTTCAAATGAATACCCACAACATAGGTTTATGTGTGAACTGCCCCACAACATAGGTTTATCTGTGAACTGCCCCACGACATAGCTTTATGTGTGAACTGCCACACAACATAGGTTTATGTGTGAACTGCCCCACGACAAAGGTTTATGTTTGAACTGCCCCATGACATAGGTTTATAAGTGAACCGTCCCACGACATAGGTTTATGTGTGAACTGCCCCACGACATAGGTTTATGTGTGAAGTGCCAAATGACATAGGTTTATGTGTGAACTGCCCCACAACATAGGTTTATGTGTGATCTGCCCCACAACATATGTTTATGTGTGAACTGTCCCACGACATAGGTTTATGTGTGAACTGCCCCTCGATATAGGTTTATGTGTGAACTGCCCCACAACATAGTTTTATGTTTGAACTGCCCCACAACATAGATTTATGTGTGATCTGCCCCACGGCATAGGTTTATGTGTGAACTGCCCCACGACATAGGTTTATGTGTGAACTGTCCTACGACATAGGATTATGTGTGAACTGCTCCATGACATAGGTTTATTTGTGAACTGCCCCACAACATAGGTTAATGTGTGAACTGCCTCACGACACAGGTTTATATGTTAACTGCCCCACAACATAGGTTTATGTGTAAACTGCCCCACGACATAGGTTTATGTGTGAACTGTTCCCAGACATAGGTTTATATGTGAACTGTCCCATGACATAGGTTTATGTGTGAACTGCCCAACGGCATAGGTTTATGTGTGAACTGCCCCACGACATAGGTATATGTGAAGAAATAAGACAAATTATCATTCAGTTATCACTAAATACCCATCTTATCTTTTGCTATCTACCTTGAATTTGCCAGTTATGCTTGACACATACATCTCTCTCTGCAGAGAATCCTAGAAGACAAAAAAGATAAAATGCAGGAAAATGCATGATGTTTTGTCACAACAAGCTAATTATACACATTCTTCAGGTTCTTCTAGAACAGATTTTGTTTTATGTAGGAGTTTAACGGCCCAGTCAACACTATTTTAGGTCTTTTTTGAGCCGGTCAGTTTACCTATCCACACTTTTCCTGGGCAGCGGTTAACCAGTACAGTGCACATTCTTTTGCCAGAAACTGCCAACTGCCCTTCTTGAATCAGCGGAAGGGAGTGAATGACCGTAGAAAAGATGTCATGATCATGATTTCATCTCCATGAAAGAATGTTGCTGACTGCGGCAGGTAACGAACCCGCATCCTCCTGATCACGCACATCCGACTGAGCTTCCACGGCCGACCATGCAAGACAGTAGTACAACAACTTATGTTGAGAATCAAGACTACAGTCCTATCTATTCAAAAGTGTAACCATCAGAAAAGTGACTTTTTTGTTATCAGGTTTATTAAGATTATTATCAGAATACATTTAGATTATTTTGACAATTTTAGACATTTTTCAACAAATATTACTTCTGACTTATTTTCCATTTTTACAATATGTCATATTTGACAAAATATTACTTTCAACATAATGTCTCATCAACCGATTGACATACAGCCCCCGCCCATAGGGGCTTGAAGAAATATATGGGCTGCATGATGCTTCCACGCAGAGCTGAATCCAGCCCGCACCCTAGTAGTGAGAGACCGCTCAGAGGATCTAAGCCTGACCAGGAACCGCGGTGCGAGGCGGACCAGCTAATAAACCCTATTGGTTTCATTAGGGGACAGGGCTTGAGCTGTCATTTCATCTCAGTGTCGGGTAAAGTCCAACAAAATTGGAAGCAACGTCTCCAAAATGACCTTTACAGTGTTGACGGGGACATTAAACCTCAAATCAAACAAAAACAACCGGTTGACATTTGACATACATTTTTTGAGAATTTTTTTTTGGGTTCACATTTTTCTTCACATGGCTAGGACAAATCAAGGAGTAAGAATTCACTGTAGACTTTTTGAAGTGAAATAGTTCATGCTCACCTGCATATCACTTTTGTTTAGGCTTCCAATTAAAGTGGTGTTGGTGTCAAAATAGACTGCAAAGTTCTTCAAGTCAATCAGTTTGTGCATCTCATCACAGTTTGCACGACTCACAAACTTTGGTACCTACAAATGGCATATACTTTTGTAAATAAAACAATTACCGTGTTTACCTATGTATTTGGACACCTCAACTGCCGACAACACTTGTTCTAAATTTGAACAAGTTAATTTATCTCGCCAATGTAGTGTCTAATAATAATACATATTTATTTCAAGTTTCATTTTATTCCATGCAATAGTTGCTGAGAAGCGGTTCCAGACAAAGTTTAAGGGGCCATAACTCTGGGTGTAAAAAGTCAATCCGAAAAAAATTTGTGTGTGCATCACCACAGCATAATAATACATATTCATTTCAAGTTTCATTTAATTCCATGCAATAGTTGCTGAGAAACAGTTCCCGACAAAAAAGTGAGACGACGAAAAATCAAGAATTTCAATCATTTAAGGGGCCATAACTCTGGATGTAAAAAGTAAATCCGGAAAAAAAATGCGCATGCATCACCACAGCATAATAATACATATTTATTTCAAGTTTCATTTAATTCCATGCAATAGTTGCTGAGAAACGGTTCTGGACAAAGTGAGACGACGAAAAATCCAGAATTTCGATCATTTAAGGGGCCATAACTCTGGATGTAAAAAGTCAATCCAGAAAAAAATTGCGCGTGCATCACCGCAGCATAATAATACATATTTATTTCACGTTTCATTTAATTCTATGCAATAGTTGCTGAGAAACAGTTCCGGACCAAGTGAGATGACAAAAAAATCCAGAATTTCAATCATTTAAGGGGCCATAACTCTGGATGTAAAAAGTCAATCCGAAAAAAATTGTGCGTGCATCACCGCAGCATAATAATACATATTTATTTCACGTTTCATTTAATTCTATGCAAAAGTTGCTGAGAAACAGTTCCGGACCAAGTGAGATGACAAAAAAATCCAGAATTTCGATCATTTAAGGGGCCATAACTCTGGATGTAAAAAGTCAATCCAGAAAAAAATTGCGCGTGCATCACCGCAGCATAATAATACATATTTATTTCACGTTTCATTTAATTCTATGCAATAGTTGCTGAGAAACAGTTCCGGACCAAGTGAGATGACAAAAAAATCCAGAATTTCAATCATTCAAGGGGCCATAACTCTGGATGTAAAAAGTCAATCCGAAAAAAAATTGCGCATGCATCACCACAGCATAATAATACATATTTATTTCAAGTTTCATTTAATTCCATGCAATAGTTGCTGAGAAACGGTTCCGGACAAAGTGTGACGGACGGACGGAAGGACGGACGGACGGACAACGCCAAAACTATATCCCTCTGCCTCTGGCGGGGGATAAAAATAGTTGGATGAGTGGAAAACAGTGAAGAAATGATGAGAAACCTCCTTCTGTGGCGTCTCATTAGGGTTAACACTATTTACTCAAGCCTATCTGTCTGAATATATGGAATACATATGGTATAATACTCAAGTATGCTTAAACAGTGTAAGAATGTTAATTTTTTGCAAAGTGAGCAAAGAGACCAAAGATAATCAGAATATGCTGGGAATGAATAGTGTGGACCCAGATCAGGGAGGTCTGGTCAGGGTCCACTCTGTTGGCCTGAATCAAAACTAGTTTTTAAACTTTTGCAGGAAAGAAACCAACAACATTTTCAGATGCAGTTTATCTTGCTGCCTAAAGGTGTAACCCTTAAAGAACCAAACAAAATTAAACAGATGACATTTTCAACTAGTTCCTGCTTAATTTTCAAAGAAAACAATGTTTCAATTGACATTTCATGGGAATTGTCCGAGTAGCAGATGACTCACTTTAATGTCAAGCCATAATTTTCTCTGAAAATAATGAAAGCACGAAAAACCATCTGAAAGACTTTTAGGTCAGATCTTGATTTATAAAATAATGCACATTGCGATAACAGATCCATGCGACATTGAGCATCTCCAAATGGTAATATTTCTTATGAAAATTTAATGATATTTTTCTTATTTTAACTCCCTACATAGGTTATGGGTGCTCATTAGAGCCACCTCTCCGAGACAGTTCTAAGGAGTACCCACAACCTATGCACTGGAGCAGGAATACGAAAAATAATGTAAACCTCTGTAAACCAGAGTTTTCTTTATTTCAAGTGGGGTTTAGAGACTTTAGAGAGGTGTTCATTACATGGACTTGTTTACATGATGTTTATGTAAGTACAGTTGAACTTCAATAGCATGAACTTTAATGGACCATTTACCATGGCTAAACAAAACTCCTTCATTGAGTGCCTAGGGAATTTGCCCTGTAACTCTAGATATCATTCAATAATCGTAAAAATCCTAAAAATTCAGACACCTCGAGGACTTACTGTAATTCTCCAAAAATTTTCACTAATTGTTTCAGGATCCAAGGAGTTCAAAAGGTGCCGATGAAATGGCAAACAGTGTACACCCTGATCAGGAGCAGTCTGATCTGGGTCTTCATTTTTAATTAGGCCTATCAGCCCCAATACTTAGGATCATCACAGTAGGATAATCTAGGGAGTTTTTTCTTATTTTTATCTTGAAACTGTATGTTTTGTGTAATCAATAAAATTGCCTCGATGAGGAAATTTTATTCAGTACACAAAACATACCATTCTGTAATAGAGACATTGAAATGCTACACCTAAGTCAACCCCATTCTCCCTCCTGACCATGGCAGCCAACCTTGGGTATCAGAACATAGCAATTTTAGCAATTCTGAATCTCCATGTTACACCAATGCCTCCCATCAAATTTCAATTCAATCCAACTTTCGGTTCTGTAGATGTCAAATAAATGAAAAGCCAACAACAGAGTGACAGACAAACAGCAGATGCCGAATGACAGATATGGGACAACAGGCCACGGCATAAGCTCACATGGAGCTTCCTTCCAGGTGAGCTAATAACAGCAAACATGACATTACCCATGCTCCATCAGTACTCTGGGCACTGAGTTCCTTGATAACAACACCGAAGGCAAATGGACAAGCAGGATTGAGAACATCATCTTCATATCGGAGGTGAACGTCTTTTATTTTTAGCTGAAATATAGTGATTAGAGAAGACGTTAAACTACCAAATCTATGCTGTGTTATATATAAGAATTTAGATTTCTAATTCCCACTTTCACCCCACTGGGTGACCTAATAATGCTATTAGAAGTTTCTGGAAAAATGAGTCACAGATTAATTTCATTTTTGTCAACAACTTGTTTACAAGGAAAAGTACTTTGGAACCTTCCAGAAAGTTCAGGTTTGCATTATTTTTAGAAAAGTACATCATCTTATTACACAGCCCTCTAGAATGTTCTAGAGAATTCTTAGGATCTATAAAAGAGCTTGATTTTTCTCTTGGAGTGAGACTTTGGAGTTTGAAGTTTAGGTTTTTAAGAAAAGTTATTTCTAAATTCTGTGTTGGATTGTTAAAGGATATTATATTTCATCTCAGACTGTGAATTCTGTGGGATCAAGGAAAATAAATTCATTCAAGGATATTTCATATCAGAGCTAAGTACATTTAATTTTCTTACTTCTACAGGTTAAAGATACTTTGTAAATAAATTTTGTTAAATTTTTCCATAATGCTTGTTTGCTTTTTCTTTCTGCTACGCCTGGCTCGTAACAGCTTTGTTGTTATATTATTCTTTTCATCTTACTGGAAGAAACACAACAGCATGAGGATCACAAAATGAATTTGTTTGCTCAGGCCTGTCTGTCCCAATACTTAGGATCATTACAGTATTGAGGTGTTTCTTTTATCTTGAACATGTATGTTGTGTGTATTCATTAGAATTGCCTCAATGAGGCAATTCTAATGAATACACACAACATACCTTTATTATATAGAATATCAAAATATATACCTAAATAATCTAAAAATGTATAAAAAAAACCCTAAATTACCTATTTAGTATTACAAAAAATGCCTAATGGCATTATGGACAGGTTTTTCATTTTCTTTGTAAAAGAACTCAACAGGCCACAGCTTTTAAAAGAGAACCAGATAGTACCCCTTAGAAACTCTAAACAAGAAATCTTGTTTTCAGTGTTTTTTAAAAAAAAAATATAATTAAAATTTTCCTTATGTGAAAGAGCTAAACAGACTGCAGCAGTAGAAAGAGAACAAAAAAGTGTCCCTAAGAACAAATGAACTAGAATTAAATCCTATTTAGATGCCTTTGGATAAAAAAAAAAATTTACAGGTATATTTGACAAAAAAAAATCTTGTATCTTGTTTGGTTCAGAAGTTAGCATTTTCATACCAGAGAAAGTTGATGGGTCAAGACTCTCTTACTCTGTGAGATTTGTAGGGTGACATCTCACCTGCAGATATATACATGTATATGCAATGTAAGAGATTTGCTGGGTCTTGCATGACTCACCTGCAGATTCTCCAGAATGTTGGAAAGTACTGATGTACCATAAGAAAACCAGGATGATGCTTCACTCTTCTCTTTTTGTTGGACCTGACAATATATCATGACATCATTAGAGTTAACAAGAAAAACAAAGTAGAAGTAAAACAAAGATCAGGAATTGATACAATTAACTTACTCCACCCATAAAAGACACCAAAGGGAAAGAAATACAAACATTAAGCGACCAGACCATAATGGAAACCCAAACAAAGGAAGGCCATAAGGACAGTTACTTTCCCACAAAATGGCCATATGGCCATCCAAAACCAAAAGACACAAGTGATACACACAGTAAGTAACAAACAACAACATAAATAAATCGCCACAGAAGAGCCGCCTTGGAACGGTCAGTGGAAGATTTCCACTGGGGGGCTTAAATCGATTTTACGTGGCTGGTTTGGAGATTAATGGCCTGTGCCCAGTTATTCAAAGCAAGAATGAGCTTGTTAGCAGTCAAACTGTGAGTGGGGCAATTCTAACAAATATCTACAATATTGTTTCTTGGTGTGATTAAGCTGCAGACCCTTTTTTACCTATCATACTCCTTCTTGGGATTCTATATAACAGCAAATTCTTTATAATGGCAATATGTTAGGGAACAAATACTGTCATTACTACAACAAGGGTCCTGTGTAGCAGTCGAACTAGTTCATAATACTGTTATTACTGTAAGGCACCTTCTTGTTCTTGGATTCAGATATCCTACAACAAGCATGATAGTAGAAATGGTGAAACAACACAACACTATGACTCAACAAATTAATTTTATAGTTTATACTTTATTTATTTCACTGCAGTTACACATAAAGCTCACTTATACACTCACCTCTCTATTTTGTTAACTCTTATTCTGCTGTTCACGACAACCCTTTTCTTTGCAAACAGTGGAGATCCAGATCAGATGGCTTCTGAAGAAGCCATCTTATCAGGATCTACACTGTTTGACATTCAATTTATGAATTTCTAGGAATAAATTACATGAAATAATCTGATTGTTTCAAAGTCAGAAATGGGTGTGGCTAAACTGAATATTCAGCAAGTTAAGGGTTAATATCTTACTGCACAAAGTATTCAGACATCTCAACTCCTTACCATACTTGTTCTATAAATTCAACAAGTACAATTCACTACCGGATGTTGTTTCTGGTATAGCTAGATAAATGCAAACAATGTAGACCTTGATGAGACACTGCATTCTACATCTTCACATCAGGGCCTACCCTAATTGCCAAGGTTGTGTGGTAAATTCTACCCCCGGTGCCATTTACCAGTATAAAAATGCTATAGGTCTCAAAATTGTTCACTAATAATACATCTTTAAAAGCTTTGAAAAACTAGGCTCCTATCTTGCTAAAATTTTGCAACAATAGAAATAAAATATGGGGTATTCCAATTTTTACAGCAAATATGTTTGGAATCTTTGTTGTATTTTTAACTAATTTCATACAGGAAACCCCAAAACGGGTCACTAACAAACTGTGTTCTGTTCAGTCTGATCAAGGCCTTCACAGTTTGCAGGAAGTTCAAACATTTTGTTAACAAAATTCTATAATAACTGAACCTGTCAACCCTAAATTTCGAAATGGGCTCCTGCTGTATGTTACTGGGATGATTCCATTGAGTACAAAATGGGTTGAAGTATAAACTGTTACTCACCTGCCATTTAGCTTCCAGTGCTTGTAGCAGTTTTTCTTTTCTAGCTGACTCTGTGGCTTTCTCTTTGGCCTCATCATACTAACAGAAAATATTAGAATTAATTGTAGAGTAAAATTCCACTATCAAGACCATACAATATTATCCGCTCAAACAACAGAAGTCATTGTTGCAAACAGTGTGGACCAAGATCAGACCGCTCCTCTAGGAGCAGTCTGATCATCTGATAAGGGTCCACACTGTTTACCTGTATGCAAAAACATATTTAACTAGAACTTATATATTGGTCATCAAAAACGTACAGGAAAATAAATTTATGGAACATTTTTCTGAACAATCTAAGTTCTGCAGTGGCCATGAAAATTGGGTCAATGTCATCATAATTGTATCTACAAGAAAGACTGTCCAATGTCATTCTTAGTACACCACAACTTCTTTTTAACACTATTTTTGGGGGCCAAAGTGTGTGAGTTAAAAGACCATTGTATATCCAATCAAAAATGTACAGGTATCCATCTTCAAATAGCTCTATATCAAATCATTGTTATACTGAACAGTGTTATAAAGGTGCTCACTTGTACCATTTTCCTCAGAACCCTTCCATTTGATGCCATTACGATTACACACCCCTGTGACATAGTGCATTCTTTTGTATCTCCAATATGACTGCTTTTCCGATGTGAATGTGTGATATCTTTCTTATTTATACATTGTACTCGAAACATGGGTCGTGGGTGCTCGTTGGAACAGCCTCAATGGGAACACCCATAACCTATGTCTTGGAGCAGAAATAAACTATACCCCTGTAAACCCCAGTTTTCTCTGTATAAAGTGGGGTTTAGATGGTGTTCATTTCACAAACTTGTTCACCTGATGTGGAGTAACTGCATAAGTCCAGTACCGCCAGAGGCTTTGCTGCTCATAGTCATGTAGAAAAGACAATGAATAAGCTTTGTATATGAAGTTGAACATTGTTCAATGTGCATATGCCACTGCGATAACACAACCTTGCGATATAGTGCATTTTATTTTACATCTCCAAAATGGCTACTTTGCTGATGAAAATCTGTGATATTTTTCTTATTTATACTGCTCAGGAGCAAAATCTTCCCTTTAAGAGTTGACCCTTATTGTCATGGGAGACAAAAATACTTTTGCAGGAGTTGCCTCCCCTGATGGTGTTCCCATCCCCCTTAAAAGGTTTCTCACAAGGATAATGGTGACACCTACCTGTGTATCTGTGAGTGGTCCCGCCACCAGATACAATCTCTCCATAGAGATTACCCATGGTTCACTGTGCAGTCGGCTTAGAGGGATTTGAAGGGTGATCTTACCAATAAAACCTGCAAATAGAAACCATGTTAGTTAAACAAAGCGAGTTATATCCAAACAAAATTGCATAGATTAAACAGAACAAGAATTCCACCAGAGGCTATGCTGCATCTTTAGTAAACTTGGCCATTCAGGTGAAAGCTAGAGTTGTCACAAATGTTGACGGATTGACAAACGGATGGAAAATTGGATGCCTATATCGCACCATGCTAATACCAGGTACGACGATTTTGGTATAATACAAACATTATTGAGAGAGATCATTAAAACATGTTGTAGCCAAACTGTATTATCATTAAATTAATAGTGTTTCATTCATGTGTATGTCCAAAGATTCCTCATAACAATAAATTTGGGTTGCACCGCTACATGTATGTATGGATCTTAAATGGCACTTCATGCAGTCAGAGATGGTTGTATTTTGACTAAGCTTGTGTACAAACTTACCATATTTACCATAATGACCCTAAGTATTGGGACAGATAGGCCTAAGCACACAGTGCAGACCCTAGATCATCGAAGAGGAGCAGTCTGATCAGTGTCTTTACAGTTTGCACCTTTTGGACTGCTTTCTAGATCATGAAACAAATTTGTGGAGAATTATAGCAAGTTCTCAATGTGTTCTAACTTTTAGGATTTTTACTGTACACTGTGCACACATTCATAGCTCAAGATATGACGCTAGTACTGACATTTTTCTTATTTCTGCATGAACTCATATGTTGTAGGTACTCATTAGAAGCGCCTCGGTGAGGCACTTCTAATGAGTACCCACAACATATGTTCCCAAGCAAAAGTAAGGAAAATAATATTCCGATACCCCCTCTTATCTGGGGATATGTATTCTGGTTTATAATCATTAATGAATATTATTTTAGGGAAGATGCAAATATTAATTTTAAACTCCCGGCCACCAGCTGATCAGGGTATATACTGTTTTTTATTCTGCTTCTGAATCCATGCTAAAAACTCCAATCATTCAACACAAATGGCTGAAATAGGGGCAGACTGTAGCATATGGAAAAGTAAGCATGTTGAGCGTTTAAGTAATTGGCTCAAGCGGAGACCATATGTCCCAAGCTGAGACTATAGCAAAATGTTACATTTGTACCTAACCAATGAATTGTTTGTTTGATTTGAGGTTTAACGTCCCCGCCAACAATGTAAAAGTCATTTTGGAGACGTTGCTTCCAATTTTGTGGGACTTTTACCCGACATTGAGATGAAATGACATCTCAAGCCCTGTCACCCAATGAAACCAATAGGGTTTATCAGCATGGACAGTCCGCCTTGCACCCCGGTTCCTGGACAGGCTTAGATCCTCTAAGCGGTTTACCAGTACTAGTGTGCGGGCAGGATTCAGCTCTGCGTGGAAGCATCATGCAGCCCATATATTTCTTCAAGCCCCTCTGGGCGGGGGCCGACCTAACCAATGAAATAAACAGCCTAGCAAATCCCATTTTATCATATATAGAGAAAACTGGGGTATACAAGGCGGTTTTTATCTTACTTCTGCTTCAAGTAATAGGTTGTGGGTACTTGTTAGAGGCAATTCCAATGAGCACACACAACCTATGTTTGGTGTACAAATAAGAAATATATCACAAATTTTTATCAGACAATGTCAGTTTTGAAAGTATGAAAGAATGTCCTAAGCTGGCTCTGTTATCTTAACCCTAATTGTACCAAATTATACATGTATATAGCAGGAGTCCATTTCAAAATTTAGGCATGTCAGGTTGTGTTTTCTTCAAAATTTGTTTGATAAATGGCTTAACTTTTTGCAAACAGTGCAGGCCCGGATCAGACACCGCTAAGCGGCGCTTGCACTGTTTGCCAATTACACGTTTTGGGGTTTCTGGTACAAAATGGGTTAAAAGGCAATAGTAACATTTTTATTTTCCAGAAACTTTACCTGATTTTACTTCCAGTGGAAGACCAAGGCTCTTGAGAGCATCTTTTTTCAAAGGGAGGTTATCCAGCTCCACAGCACCTAGGATTTCAGAAGAATAGACAATATAAAATGTCGTTAAACCCAAAAAATCAATCAAACAATCAGCCTGAAAGGAGTAATAAACAAGTAAACTGATCAATCAGCAAACCTCCAGAATCTAGGAATAATTTGGTAATCACATTTTATTTAAACTAAAAATAATCTGTCATGAATGTAAAAGCTACTTACATTTTTCAGCTAATATACCAGAATATTATACTTGCTAGAACAGTTGACATTTCAACAACTTAAGAGCTTCTTAAGCCCATGAAACGAGCTCGTTAAACTCATGAAACTTCAAGCATCTGGATCCTAATGTTCTTGTCAATCATAAGTCTGTCCCAAATGGTTACTTACAGTACACCCATCGCAAATCTTTCTGAACCCGCGCAATCATGCATTGAGGGGTGACATGATAAAAAGGGTTAAATCTGCAACAACCACCGCAGATAAGCCCCGATTTGGGCATCACAGTGTTTCCGCAGCTTTATACAGGTATAAAATTGATTGTCCACGTTATCTGTGTGAAACTTTCTCATACATGTAGTAAATAAGTGAAATGCAGTGGATCCCCAGTGTTTATGCTGCATCATTGCGATGGCTTGCAGAGGGGCATAATGTGGAGTTCAAGCCAACTAGACCGCAGGGTTGCGCAGATTCAAAAAGAATTGCAGCAGGTGTACTGTACAAACAGAGTTTAACATAGTAGGGTAACTTATCAGTCTATCGCAGCCAGCAAAGAAGCTGGGCCATTGTCAGCCTCTTGCAAAAGCTACTCAAATGTTTTTCAGCAAACATATCATTGGATTTGCCATAGTAAATGATCAAGGTTGTAATAGTATGTAAACTAATGACATTGTTAGCATTGAAAATCTCCAGGTATTCAGAAAAGCAGAAAATTTGCTTACCTTGGAGGAGTGCAATCGAGAGCTGGTCTGTGTTGAGATTCTCCACGTATTCGCCAACATACGTATTGAGAACCCATGCTGCTAGACCCTCTAACATATCACTTTGATTTCAATCAATCTTCTATGGCCTGAAAACAAAACTGAAAGAGTTAGTTCATGGGAAAAGGGCACTTATCGCAAAAAAAAAAGTTCGCACATTCCTCAGGATTACAGTCTGGCCTTGGCAATAACCTTTAATGGCGTTAATGCATGATTTCTTGTTCAAAGCTCCCTCAAGGTCTTTACTACACCATAGCAACAGATAAGGTTTGTTAAAGGATAGTTTTTGTCAATTCTCCATAAAAAACCTATGTTGTGGGTATTCATTAGAACCGCCTTAATTAGGACACAAAATAGGAATATATGCAGAAATAAGGCAAACTATCCTTCAGTTATCACAATTCTACATGTATGCTACATGTCTGCGATCAGCAAAGACTCTGGCAAGACTGTGCGTACATGTATGCTGGTCACTGATACAAAAATGACCTTCTCCTGAGCTGGTTCATACCGTAATAATCCTAAGTATTGGGACAGATAGGCCTAAGTAAACAGTACAGATCCAGATCAGACTGCTCCCAAAGGAGCAGCCTGATCTGGGTCTACACTGTTTGCCATTCTGTCTGCACCTTTTGGACTCCATGCTGGACTTTGAAACAAGTTTAAATTATTTGGAGAGTTAAAGCAAGTCCTCAAGGTGTCCTAATTTTTAGAATTTTTACGGTACACAATAAAGGGTAGGCCAGCCACTCATCCATTTGGTGTAGATTTCTTACTTATTTCTATTTTGTTTTCCCGGTAAAATCTATAGGTAAATTCATGGTATATGAAAGTTGACCTTTAAAAAAACTGGGACCGCTCTACTTTGGGGACTGTACTTATATATGTGTACATTGAAATTTGCAAATTAAATAAAATGGACCCATACCATTTTATGTGTGCACAGTCAGCCAAGTAATAGGGCCAGAAGATGCATAATTTTGCTTCCATATGACTGCAAGCAGCAAACGCTCTGTTGAGATTGCACTCATGCGCAGGCACAGCTGAGACTATGCAGGTTGTCATTGCGTTTTCTCATGAGCGAGCACAAATAAACAAGAGGTCTGCCAAAGGCTATCATAGCAACAGATAAGGCAAGTGAGTTTTAAGTCCCACTCACAGGTAACGTCATACGGAGACGGGACCTCGGTTTGAAGACTCCTCGGAAAGTCTGGAGAAGCACAGGATAAGCACAGGATCTATCCTGTGACCCCTGGTTTACAAGGCGAGTAGCGCAACCACTACTTCAACAGATAAGGTAGGTATGTATTTTGTAATAACTGAAGACTAGTTTTTGTCAATTCTCCATAAAAACCTATGTTGTGGGTATTCATTAGAACTACCTCGATGAGGCGGTTCTAATGAATACTCACAACATAGATTTATTTGGAGAAATAAAGAAAACTACCCTTCAATAATCACAAAATACTTACCTTATCCGTTGCTATTGGCTATGTTACACTGTTGACTGTATCTTGGGAAATGGTCATGAATGTTTGGGTTGTCACCAATATAGATACATTGTATAAACCACAGGAGCTTGAAGTTCTGTGCATGTCCAAAAACAAATGTGACAGTAAGCCACTTCATAAGAACTGGCAACAATTTCTTAAAAATTGCTTCCAGAGCATTTGTATTTGGACATTTTCAGTACATTTGATGGACCAAACTTCAAGTGCCTGTGGGTAAACAAACCAAAGATGCATGTAAACCAGAGTTTCTGCCATGCTTAAACCACATATTGTATTTACCCTAAATATCCGGACATATCAACTCCTTACCTTACTTTTTTAACTGTAAGGAATGTGAATGGCTCTGCTTTATGCATTCTTTTCAGCAAAGATAAATGAGACAAGATTTTAACATATCTCATAATGACCATTATTGGATAATGGACATAGCTGTGTTCTACTTGATACATGTACATCAACATGTCTAGTCGACAGCTCTGTCAGAATTTATGCCTTCAGGCTAGACATTTAAATTTTCATTTCCTCTAAATTGGCCAGCATATTTTAAAGGATAGTGCTTAAAATGCAAGTAAATCTACAAAGTTTATAATCATAAGTCAGTTCATGAGTGAAAAAAAAAAAAACTAGGAAAGACTAAGATAAGCCTGCCCATATGTGCCCTTTCACCAGAGCCTTTGTTGCTTGCAGACATGCAGTTCAGATGCTGAAGTATCCTGCTGCATGAATAAATCAACCCTCTCCCATTGCTGAATATCGACCAATCAAATTACTTGAAAATGTATTTGTTCAATTCACAAACTGTATGACAAACAGTGAAGATCCAAATCAGACGGCTTCTCCAGAAGCCATCTGATCTGGATCTACACTGTTTGCAAAGGTAGGGGTTGTTATGGGATAAGTGTTAATGCAAAAAGCAATTATGCCTCATCCAACAGGCTTGGCTGTGACTTTTCTGCTAGCTTATTTGGTACTGTAAAACTCCTAAAAGCTGTGTCACCTTGAGAACATTTTAGCAAAATCGTTCATGATCCAGCGCAGCCCCCACCCATAGGGGTTTGAAGAAATAGATGGGCTGCATGATGCTTCCACACAGAGTTGAAACCAGCCGCACACAAGTACATGTCCTTGAAAACTGCTTAGAGGAGCTAAGCTTGCCCAGGCAAAGTGGTGCAAGCTGGACCGTCCATGCATATAAACACTATTGGTTTCATTGGGCGACAGAGCTTGAGATGTCATTTGAATTTAATTACTTGATTACTGTGTGGACTTTCATCCTGCAAACCTTGAGTGTGTGCAAGTAATCCTCGTGAGATGGGGTGGGGGGGGGGGGGGGGGGTGCAGTACATATGAAAAGAAGGCACACTGCAAAAACACTTCACTTTAGCTGATATGGGACTTTAGCTGATATGGGACGCAAGTTGGTTCAACTTATATATGCCCCTCTGGGTTAGATACCCAGGAATTGTCCGGATATACTGTGAATGACTTGTTTCCAATGAATTTGTCCAAACAGTTCTTACACCTGTGGACAGAAAAGCGTTCAAACTTTGATGAGCTTCATTTCATTCTGACTTGAAACATCATTCAATATATCCTAACTTCATATCAGTCAACTGCCAGACAGAAATAAATTCAAAACACAAGGTGGTGTAGATTTCGTTGCTGACTCCTGCACTGTCCAATCAAAATACATCTCAAATGTCAATCAGAAAGTGCTTTCCAAAATGAGACCAATCAATTGTTTGATCTAGTTTTAGAATTCTTTGATGAATGACATTTGCTTGTGAAACTAACTTGATGCAAAGAGATTCATTGAAAGTTATTTCATAGGAGTTTGAACGCTTTTGTGTCCACGGGTGTAAATGTTTAACATAGGTGCATTTACCACTTCTTTACATCATACGTTGAACCGTTACTTTGGCCTGTTACTCAACAGGTTGACTTCATAAAAATTAAAGAGAATACAGGAAGACCAAGACTTGAGTTAGAATAATATATATACATGTAGATACATGAAAGAGTAATGTGAAATAAATAAAAAATTATTACATCCTACATTGATTAGGCAACTGGTTCCACGAAGAAATAACTCTCACTGAGAAAACGTTATTGCGAATAAGAGTGGTCAAGAGAAATACCAAAATGCACCAAAACACACCTGTCTTTACCGAAACACACTGCAAATATTGGATTTTTCTAAGTATGGTAGGCCAAATTCACCAGTTGTTCAAAAGAGGATTAGACGCTTAGAAAACAAGAGCTGTCGCATGACAGCATAGCTCGCCTGTTTCGTGCCTTCAAGATATAAGGTAAAACTATTGAACCATGAAATATAGATCACACTCACCTACATATATTTTGAGATCAATCATCAGATCACATGGAACAAATATTCCAGATATTTCATTTCAGAATCAAATTGTGTCTGAATTATAAGGCTAATCATTGAACCATGAAAATAGGTCACACTGACCTAGATATATTTTGAGGTCAATCATGGGATCACATGGAACTAATAACCCAGGTATGACATTTCTCCTTCGAATAGTATTCAAGATAATAGGCAAAGTCACTGAACCATGAAATATAGGTCACAGTGACCTAGATATATTTTGAGGTCAATCATGGGGTCACATGGGCGGTTTTAACCGGTTAGAACCGTCCCGGTCAATACTCCCAAAGTGGTCAATACTGGTCGATTGAAATATTGAGTGGTCAATTTAATAATTTTAGTGTTGAAAAAGAAAAGCTACTGAAACTATATTGAAGTTTTGCTATCTTTGCTGGAGGCTGATCATTTGATAGAGTTTCAGGTTCAGATGTTATTTCTTCAAGTGGCCTCTTAGCAATACTTTCTGGCTTTTTTTAGCCCTAGGCATTTTTGCCTATGACTCATCAGTCTTAAGACCTTAGCACTAACTTCAACACCTTGCACTGTTTTTTTTTTTGTTGTTGTTATCTTCCAAAATAGTAAAGAAGTTCCATATTGGGTCTTTAGGTTTCATTCATTTTTGGCGCCTTCAGTAAAAGCTTGATAAGATACTGTCCATATTGCATATAAATCAAAATTTCACACATTATGAATAAAGCTGGTGTCAGTTTATAATACCCTTATGAGGGACATGTAATTGGTCAATTTAGCAATCAGATCTTTGTCACACCCACTGCAGTGGCATGGGTTAGTCTGTTTTGACAGCAATTTACAGGTGTTGCAGATACTTTTAAATATTCAAAGACATCATTGAATCTTCAAATATCGTTTGGTTAATAAATTAAGGACCTTTCGTGAATTCTTCAAAATCCATGATACATTCAGCTTATTCATATTCCTGTAAATCAAAATATGAACAATCAATCCAACCTATAAAGGAAAAAAGAATAATTATAATTGAAAAGAACACCAGGCCTGTCTACAGTTCAGTGAGTCAATTGACCAGCAATAATGTCTTTTGACTTTTGATGAAATAAAAGATACCTCAAATAATTACTGTTATTAATAAAAACTATTTTGTCTTGTTCAGTGATGAAAATATAGTTTAAAATCATGTAAATGATGTAGAGGGAAAGCTTTTAAGACCAGTTTAGCAACAGGACCAGTGTGTGTGAATTCGGGTTTAACATCGCTTTCAACAATTTTTCAGTCATATCACGACGGTGTCTGGTTGCGACAGGGAGCTCAATGCTCACTTTTATAGTGCTGCCTCACTGAAGTATCATGTGCCAGACACATTACATGATACCACACCCAGTCACATTATTCTGACACTGGGTCAACCAGTCCTAGCTCTACCCCGTAAATCTGAGTGCCAAGCGAGGAGCAACTAGTACCATTTTTAACGACTTTGGTATGTCGTGGCCCGGGATCGAACCCGTGACCTCCCGTTCCCCCCATCGGACACTCTACCAACTGAGCTATCGGGGCCGGTGTATATACTCCAGTGATTTAATCGACCACCAATCAACCAGTATTGACCAGTAATGATCGGTTAAAACTGGTTTTAACCACCGGCCCGGTCAATACTCATATTGACCGGCTTTTTGCCAACCTTGCTATAAAATCGGTTTATGTGCATTATAGTTGCATTATCTACAGCCCATAATGAACATCTGAGTATCAGAGTTCAACATAAAAGGTTCACTTTAATAAAAGCATACCCATGTACAGTATATCAAATTCCAATATTGGCAGTGCATTTTGGTAAATACAGGTGTGTCTTGGTGTTTTGGTATTTCTATGGACCCCAACTGGAGTAGTCCTTAATGAAGAAACTGAAAAAGTTCAGAATAGAGCTGCTAGATTTGTAACAAGCAATTACTGCATTGAAACTGGGAGCATGACTGGATTTCTAGGAATATTAAGATGGGAGTCTCTCAAGAAAAGGAGAAGAGACAGTAGGCTCATACTCTTATGCAAAGGTCTAAAAGATGCTGCCAGCATTCCAACAGATGACCTGGTTCTCCAAGCTAGGCACTGTAGAAGGCACCATTCAATGGCTTTTCAGACCTTGCTGCAAGAACTGACATTTATAAAGAATTGTTCTTCCTCCCGAACCATTTGAAATTGGAATGCCCTTCCCGATTCGATATTTCGACAGCTGGAGGTGCTGAGGATTGTGTATCTAAGTTTACCTCTTTGGTTAGAGCTAGGGACTAACTTCCCATATCACTGGTACTGGTGTATGGATGTCATTTGACGAATCACCAGTAACAATTCTGATGACCACGAGTTGTACGTTTCGGTCCTGAGTCTTTCAGTCTTGGGTTGTTTTGGCCCAATTTTGGGGATGGGTCGCTTCGACCAAATTAGTGGGTAATTTCGGTACGATTTTTTTCTCACCATTCCAAAGCATTCCATTGTAATATTGCATATCAGGGATCAGCCTGTGCTATTGCTATATGTATCTTCGCCCGTTCCGTTATACATGTAAATAGCAGAGAGGCCATAGAGGGCTCCTTTGAACAGGGAATACTCTGATCACAATGACAGGTAAAAAAAAATGAAGGAGCAGATTTGCCTTTTTCGCAAATTACAAATGTTCAGAAAAAGGGGGTAATCCGTCAGCACATATTCAACACATTGCATGATCCATCGTTTGATAAGTACCTGCGGTAATGGAATGGTCAAATGTGACGGACGCAGTATCAGTAGATAGATAGATAGTAAACTGATGCTGTGAATCGATCAACAGCTGGCTGCAGTCTCAGGGCTACCCAGCAATGTTTCGCATGCTGTTCTGAAACTCGACATGCCATTGTGATACTAGCGAATACTAATCAGCCTGCACATCAGTGCAGTATGATCAGTATTTGCAGATCGCATCCACATGGCTGTCAAGAAAAAAACTTACAGAATGGATGTGCATCATGATCTTAAATTGTGCATGTCTGTTTGCAGCACGTGAAGAAGTAGACAATCATGCGCTTGCATGCAGTCTGATCATAATCTATGAGGATTTCACGAACTTTCAAAATCTTTCAGACTTGCACAAACTTTCTACAGCCACAGAGATAAAAGCCATAACTTTGCCGTAATGAATTGAAGCTTATGTAGATCCAAGGTTTTTTAATCAGGAAAGAATGAGATCATCCTGTGCATATGTGCAGTCTAGACTCTAATCAGAGTCTTCATATTTAACACATCCAAGGTGTTATTTATTTATTTCACACTATTATAAGTGATATGCTTTCGTTTCAAGAAATCGTATGTCAGCAATCAATGTATACAATCAATGTATATCAGGTGCTCAGAGACACCATCCCATGATTCCCATCACTTATCCTTGCACGGGAAAAGCTCTGGCCGTCAACTGACATATTGATTCAAGGCAGTGGGACAGATAAAATGTTAATTACAGCGTAAAACAGTGGAATTATTTCAAACTTTTGATGAATTCTAATGTAAGATAATGAGTGAGTGAGTGTTTGAGTTTTACGTCCCACCAACAGCTAAGGTCATACGGAGACGGGACCTCAGTTTAAAGACTCATCCGAAAGTCTGGAGAAGCCCGGGATCGATCCTGCGACCCCTGGTTTACAAGGCGAGTAGCGTAACCACTGCACCACGGAGGCTTCTATGTAAGATAATGAGAGAAACACTGATATGCTGCCAGGTGTGAAATTTCGCATTACGAAAATATGCCTAAACAAATACATTATCAATTTTTCAGCCAAAAAAATGAAAAATTGGGATAATTTTCTTATTTTTGCTCAAAACATAGACTGCGGGAATACAAAAGAACTGCCTGAACGAGGCGGTTCATTCGAGTACCCACAATATACCTTTTTGAGCAGAAATTAAAAAAAAATAATGTTTACCCCTGTAAACCCCAGTTTTACTGTATAAATGCCTCCATGGTCGAGTGGTTACGCTTCTCGCCTTGTAAACCAGGGGTCGCAGGATCGATCCTGGGCTTCTCCAGACTTTCGGATGAGTCTTTAAACAGAGGTCCCGTCTCTGTATGACCTTAGCTTTTGGTGGGACGTAAAACTTAAAACACTCACTCACTGTATAAAAGCGGGGTTTTAGAGGGACCAATTCGCATAGGTGTGTTTTCATGATGGCAAATCCCAAGCGTTATTTTCTTAGTTAACTGCGCTTAAAGATATATTGTACCTACGACCCAACAGGGTCCTCCCTCTCTCTCTCTGTGAGAGTGTCATGGCCTACATGTTGCTCTCTCTCTCATTCTCTCTATTAGCGTACCAGCAATCAGCGAGCGTAGGTAAATTTAAATTACAGTTTGTTGTTAAATAACTCCGTGTCTGACATGTAACGTGTCAACAACGTCGTGTCTACATCAACATCAAAGCATTGAATTTGACTTTGCAATGTCGATGAAACGCCAGAACGTTGCGTTGGTAATAATATGGCGCTTAATAAAATGTCATTTGCCCAGTGCTTGGACCCATCAAGACTCAGTGGGATTGGAACATTAAATTCAAAACATAGAACCCCCTTTCAGTCCATGAGAATGAAACACTCATTCGCAAGTGCAAGATTTTACAGTAAAATCTGGTAGATTTGTTCAACCTTCCCAGCCCTTACATTAAACCATTTGGTACTGTAAACCCCAAAAGGGGTAAGTGACAAACAGTGCAGGCCCAGACCAGATGCAGCAGAATGCGGCGTCTGATCAGGGCCTACACTATTTGCAAAAAGTTTAGCTATTTTCGAAATAAATTTTGAAGAAAATAAACCTGGAATCTTCAATTTATCAAAATTGCACATATACATGTAGACAGATCGCTGGACAATTTTTTAACTGCAATACTAGACAGATCCTTGAACTGTTTTCTCAATAGAGAGATCAAAGTTTTGTCTGTATGTGATAGCTTACTTGGATACATGTAGCGAATAAAATGAAAGATTACACAGTTGACCATCGTACAGTATCTGAAATCGGAAGCTGCTGATACTGTACGCTCAAAAATCGTTAGCTGCTTTACACGATATTTATAAACAAGAGGGCCATGATGGCCCTGGATCGCTCACCTGATCCATAGAGTAACAAGTTGGACCCGGGGAGGGCCATTATTAACCCCAGGGCTATAATGTGCATAATGTTCAGAGACGTCTAAAAAGGTGAAGCTTCATACCAAATATCAACAAAGGCTATAATTTGAACAATCTTGGCAAAGGTCCACTAGATATGCTACATACCAAATATCAAAGACCTGGGCCTAACGGTTTCAGAGAGGAAGATTTTTCTTAAAGATATTCCCTACATAAGCCTATGAAAAACCAAATGGCTCGGGGGGGGGGGGGGGGGGGGGGGGGGGGGGGGGGGGCATTTTTGGCCTCAGGGCTATAATTTAAACCATCTTGATAGAGGTCCACTAGAGGAAGCTTCACACCAAATATCAAAGACCATGGCCTTGCTGTTTCAGAAGAAGATTTTTTAGGAATATCTCTATATAAGTCTAAGTAAAACCAAAGGGCCCCAGGTCGGGGGCCGTTTTGGCCCTAGCACTATAATTTGAACAATCTTGGTAGGGGTCCACTAGATGAAGCTTCATACCAAATAGCAAAGACCTGGCCCTTGGGGTTTCCGAGAAGAAGATTTTTAAAGATTTTCCCTATATAAGCCCATGTAAAACCATAGGGCCCCGGGGCGGTGGCATTTTTAGCCAAAGCACTATAATTTGAATAATCTTGGTAGGAGTCCACTAGATGAAGCTTCATACCAAATAGCAAAGACCTGGGCTTTTCGGTTTCAGAGAAGAAGATTTTTAAAGATTTTCCCTATATACGCCCATTTACAAAGGGCCCTGGAGTGGGGGGGGGGGGGGGGGGGAGGAAGAAGGACCATGGCCTTGTGGGATGAAGATTCATACCAAATATCAAAGACATGGGCCTTACGGTTTCAGAGAAGAAGATTTTTAAAGATTTTCCCTATATAAGCCCAAGTAAAACCAAAGGGCCCCGCAGCAGGGGCATATTTGACCACAGCACTATAATTTGAACAATCTTGGTAGGGGTCCACTAGATGAAGCTTCATACCAAATATCAAAGACCTGGGCCTTGCGGTTTCAGAGAAGAAGATTTTTAAAGATTTTCCCTATATAGCCTATGTAAAACCAATGGGCCCCGGGGCGGGGGCATTTTTGGCCCCAGCACTATAATTTGAACAATTTTGGTAGGGGTCCACTAGATGAAGCTTCATACCAAATATCAAAGACCTGGGCCTTGCGGTTTCAGAGAAGAAGATTTTTTAAGTTTTCAGTGAAAAAAAATCTATTTTTGGCTCCTGTGACCTAGATGTGCAACGGACCGGAACCATTTGAACAACTTTGAAAGGGGACCACCTAAGGATCATTCCTGTGAAGTTTGGTCAAAATCCGATCAGTGGTTTAGGAGGAGATGTCGTTTGAAGAAATTGTTTACGCACGGATGACAGACAAAAAGTGATCCTAATATAAAACACAAGAGGGCCATGATGGCCCTGGATCGCTCACCTGATCCATAGAGTAACAAGTGGGCCCCGGGATGGGCCATTATTTACCCCAAGGTTATAATATACATAAGGTTGAGGGAGGTCTAAAAAGGTGAAGCTTCATACCAAATATCAACAAAGGCTATAATTGTCCACTAGATGAAGCTCCATACCAAATATCAAAGACATGGGCCTTGCAGTTTCAGAGAAGAAGATTTTTAAAGACTTTCCTGTATAAAGTCTATGTAAAACCAAAGGGTCTCGGTCGGTGGCATTTTTGGCCCCAGGGCTAAAATTTGAACAATCTTGATAGAGGTCCACTAGATGAAATTTCACACCAAATATCAAAGTCCAAGGCCTTGTGGTTTCACAGAAGAAGATTTTTAAAGATTTTCCCTATATAAGTCTATGTAAAACCAAAGGGCCCCGAGGCGGGGGCATTTTTGGCCTCAGGGCTATAATTTGAACAATCTTGGTAGATGTCCACTAGCTGAAGCTTCATACCAAATATCAAAGACCTAGGCCTTGTGGTTTCACAGAAGAAGATTTTTAAAGATTTTCCCTATATAAGTCTATGTAAAAACAAAGGGCCCCGGAGCAGGGGCATTTTTGGCCCTAGGGCTATAATTTGAACAATCTTGGTAGAGGTCCACAAGATGAAGCTTCATACCAAATATCAAAGACCTGGGCCTTGCGGTTTCAGAGAAGAAGATTTTTAAAGATTTTCCCTACATAAGCCTATGTAAAACCAAAGGGCCCCAAGGCGGGGGCATTTTTGGCCCCAGCACTATAATTTGAACAATCTTGGTAGTGGTTCACTAGATGAAGTTTCATACCAAATAGCAAAGACCTGGGCCTTGCAGTTTCAGAGAAGAAGATTTTTAAAGATTTTCCCTATATAAGCCCATGTAAAACCAAAGGGCCCCGGGGAGGGGGCATTTTCGGCCCCAGCACTATAATTTGAACAATCTTGGTAGGGGTCCACTAGATGAAGCTTCTTGTAAAATATCAAAGACCTGGGCCTTACGGTTTCAGGGAAGATGATTTTTACAGATTTTCCCTATATAAGCCCATGTAAAACCAAAGGGCCCCGGGGTGGGGGCATTTTTGGCCCCAGCACTATAATTTGAACAATCTTGGTAGGGGTCCACTAGATGAAGCTTCATACCAAAAATCAAAGACCTGGGCCTTGTGGTTTCAGAGAAGAAGATTTTTGAAGATTTTCCTTTATAAGACCATGTAAAACCAAAGGGCCCCGGGGCGGGCGCATTTTTGGCCCCAGCACTATAATTTGAACAATCTTGGTAGGGGTCCACTAGCTGAAGCTTCATACCAAATATCAAAGACCTGGGCCTTGTGGTTTCAGAGAAGAAGATTTTTTAATTTTTCGGTGAAAAAATCTATTTTTGGCTCCTGTGACCTAGATGTGCAACAGACCGGAACCATTTGAACAATTTTGAAAGGGGACCACCTAAGGATCATTCCTGTGAAGTTTGGTCAAAATCCTATCAGTGGTTTAGGAGGAGATGTCGTTTGAAGAAATTGTTTACGCACAGATGACGGACAAAAAGTGATCCTAATATTAAACACAAGAGGGCCATGATGGCCCTGGATCGCTCACCTGATCCATAAAGTAACAAGTGGGCCCCGGGGTGGACCATTATTGACCCAAGGGCTATAATGTGCAAAATGTTGACGGAGGTCTAAAAAGGTGAAGCTTCATACCAAATATCAACAAAGGCTATAATATGAACAATCTTGGCAAAGGTCCACTAGATAAAGCTACAAACCAAATTTCAAAGACCAGGGCCTTGCCATTTCAGAGAAGAAGATTTTCAAAGTTATATCTCTATATAAATATAAGTCTATATAAAACCAAAGGTCTCCGGGGCGTGGCTTTTGTGGCCCTAGGGCTATAATTTGAACAATCTTGGTAGAGGTCCACTAGATGAAGCTTCATACCAAAAATCAAAGATCTGGGCCTTGCAGTTTCAGAGAAGAAGATTTTTCAAGATTTTCCCTATATAAGCCCATGTTAAACCAAAGGGCCCCAGGGCTGGGGCATTTTTGGCCCAGCACTATAATATGAACAATCTTGGTAGTGGTCCACTAGATGAAGCTTCATACCAAATATCAAAGACCTGGGCCTTGCAGTTTCAGAGGAGAAGATATTTAAAGATTTTTCCTATATAATCCTATGTACAACAAAAGGGACCCAGGGCTGTGGCATTTTTGGCCCCAGCACTATAATTTGAACAATCTTGGTAGGGGTCTACTAGGTGAAACTTCATACCAAATATCAAAGACCTGGGACTTAGGGTTTCAGGGAAGAAGATTTTTAAAGATTTTCCATATATAATCCTATGTAAAATCAAAGGGACCCGGGACAGGGGCATTTTTGGCCCCAGCACTATAATTTGAACAATCTTGGTAGCGGTCCACTAGGTGAAGCTTCATACCAAATATCAAAGACCTGGGCCTTGCTGTTCCAGAGGAGAAGTTTTTTAAAGATTTTCCCTATATAAGCCCATGTAAAACCAAAGGGCCCCGGGGCGGGGGCATTTTGGGTTCCAGCACAATAATTTGAACATTCTTGGTAGGGGTCCACTAGATGAAGCTTCATACCAAATATCAAAGACCTGGCCCTTGCGGTTTCAGAGGAGAAGATTTTTAAAGATTTTCCCGATATAAGCCCATGCAAAACCAAAGGGCCCCGGGGCGGGGGCATCTTTGTCCCCAGCACTATTATTTGAACAATCTTGGTAGGGGTCTACTAGATGATGATTCATACCAAATATCAAAGACCTGGGCCTTGTGGTTTCAGAGAAGAAGATTTTTAAAGATTTTGCCTATAAAAGTCAATGCCCCAGGGCGGAGGCATTTTTGGCCTCAGGGCTATAATTTAAACAATCTTGATAGAGGTCCACTAGATGAAGCTTCATACCAAATAGCAAAGACCTGGGCGTTGCAGTTTCAGGGAAGAAGATTTTTAAAGATTTTTCCTACATAAGCACAATGTAAAACCAAAGGGCTCTGGGGCCGGGGCATTTTTGGCCCAAGCACTATCATTTGAATAATCTTGGTATGGGTCCACTAGATGAAGCTTCATACCAAAAATCAAAGACCTGGGCCTTGTGGTTTCAGAGAAGAAGATTTTTAAAGATTTTCCTTTATAAGCCCATGTAAAACCAAAGGGCGCAGGGGGCGGGGGCATTTTTGGCCTCAGCACTATAATTTGAACAATCTTGGTAGGGGTCCACTAGATGAAGCTTCATACCAAATATCAAAGACCTGGGCCTTGCGGTTTCAGAGAAGAAGATTTGTTTAGTTTTCGGTGAAAAAATCTATTTTTGGCTCCTGTGACCTACATGTGCAACAGACGGGAACCATTTGAACAACTTTGAAAGGGGACCACCTAAGGATCATTCATGTGAAGTTTGGTCAAAATCCTATCAGTGGTTTAGGAAGAGATGTCGTTTGAAGAAATTGTTTACGCACGGATGACAGACAAAAAGTGATCCTAATATTAATCACAAGAGGGCCATGATGGCCCTGGATCACTCACCTGATCCATAGTGTAACAAGTGGGCCCAAGAGAGGGCCATTATTGGCCCCAGGGCTTTAATGTGCATAATGTTGAGGGAGGTCTTAAAGGTGAAGCTTCATACCAAACATCAACAAAGGCTATAATTTGAACAATCTTGGCAAAGGTCCACAAGATGAAGTCACACATCAAATATCAAAGACCTGATTTTTGAAAGATTTTGCCTATATAAGCCTATGTAAAACTTAAGGGCCCCGGGACGGGGGCATTTTTGGCCCCAGCACTATAATTTGAACAATCTTGGTAGGGGTCCACTAGATGAAGCTTCATACCAAATATCAAAGTCCTGGGCCTTGTGGTTTCAGAGAAGAAGATTTTAAAAGATTTTCCCTATATAAGCCTATGTAAAACCAAAGGGCCCCAGGGCGGGGGCATTTTTGGCCCCAGCACTATAATTTGAACAATCTTGGTAGGGGTCCACTAGATGAATCTTCATACCAAATATCAAAGACCTGGGCCTTGTGGTTTCAGAGAAGAAGATTTTTAAAGATTTTCCCTATATAAGCCAATGTAAAACCAAAGGGCCCCGTGGCGGGGGCATTTTTTGTCCCAGCACTATAATTTGAACAATCTTGGTATGGGTCCACTAGATGAAGCTTCATACCAAATATCAAAGACCTGGGCCTTGTGGTTTCAGAGAAGAAGATTTTTAAAGATTTTCCCTATATAAGCCTATGTAAAACCAAAGGGCCCCGGGGCGGGGGCATTTTTGGCCCCAGCACTATCATTTGAACAATCTTGGTAAGGGTCCACTAGATGAAGCTTCATACCAAATATCAAAGACCTGGGCCTTGTGGTTTCAGAGAAGAAGATTTTTAAAGATTTTCCCTATATAAGCCAATGTAAAACCAAAGGGCCCCGTGGCGGGGGCATTTTTTGTCCCAGCACTATAATTTGAACAATCTTGGTAGGGGTCCACTAGATGAAGCTTCATACCAAATATCAAAGTCCTGGGCCTTGTGGTTTCAGAGAAGAAGATTTTTTAAGTTTTTGGTGAAAAAAATCTGTTTTTGGCTCCTGTGACCTAGATGTGCAACGGACCGGAACCATTTGAACAACTTTGAAAGGGGACCACCTAAGGATCATTCCTGTGAAGTTTTGTCAAAATCCGATCAGTGGTTCAGGAGGAGATGTCGTTTAAAGAAATTGTTTACGCACGCACGCACGGACGGACGCACGGACGCACGACGGACGACGAACAAAAAGTAATCCCTAAAGCTCACCTCGTCACTACGTGACGGTGAGCTAACAAGAGGGCCATGATGGCCCTGGATCGCTCACCTGATCCATAGTGTAACAAGTGTGCCCCAGAGAGGGCCATTATTTGCCCCAGGGCTTTAATGTGCATAATGTTGAGGGAGGTCTTAAAGGTGAAGCTTCATACCAAACATCAACAAAGGCTATAATTTGAACAATCTTGGCAAAGGTCCACTAGATGAAGCTATACATCAAATATCAAAGACCTGGGCCTAGCGGTTTCAGAGAAGAAGATTTTTAAAGATTTTGCCTATATAAGCCTATGTAAAACCAAAGGGCCCCGGGACGGGGGCATTTTTTGCCCCAGCACTATAATTTGAACAATCTTGGTAGGGGTCCACTAGATGAAGCTTCATACCAAATATCAAAGACCTGGGCCTTGTGGTTTCAGAGAAGAAGATTTTTAAAGATTTTCCCTATATAAGCCTATGTAAAACCAAAGGGCCCCGGGACGGGGGCATTTTTTGCCCCAGCACTATAATTTGAACAATCTTGGTAGGGGTCCACTAGATGAAGCTTCATACCAAATATCAAAGACCTGGGCCATGTGGTTTCAGAGAAGAAGATTTTTAAAGATTTTCCCTATATAAGCCAATGTAAAACGAAAGGGCCCCGGGGCGGGGGCATTTTTTGTCCAAGCACTAAAATTTGAAGGGGTCCACTAGATGAAGCTTCATACCAAATATCAAAGTCCTGGGCCTTGTGGTTTCAGAGAAGAAGATTTTTAAAGAATTTCCCTATATAAGCCTATGTAAAACCAAAGGGCCCCGGGGCGGGGGCATTTTTGGCCCAAGCACTATAATTTGAACAATCTTGGTAGGGGTCAACCAGATGAAGCTTCATACCAAATATCAAAGACCTGGGCCTTGTGGTTTCAGAGAAGAAGATTTTTAAAGATTTTCCCTATATAAGCCAATGCGAAAACCAAAGGGCCCCGTGGCGGTGGCATTTTTTGTCCCAGCACTATAATTTGAACAATCTTGGTAGGGGTCCACTAGATGAAGCTTCATACCAAATATCAAAGACCTGGGCCTTGTGGTTTCAGAGAAGAAGATTTTAAAAGATTTTCCCTATATAAGCCTATGTAAAACCAAAGGGCCCCGGAGCGGGGGCATTTTTGGCCCCAGCACTATAATTTGAACAATCTTGGTAGGGGTCCACTAGATGAAGCTTCATACCAAATATAAAAGACCTGGGCCTTGTGGTTTCAGAGAAGAAGATTTTTAAAGATTTTCCCTATATAAGCCAATGTAAAACCAAAGGGCCCCGTGGCAGGGGCATTTTTTGTCCCAGCACTTAAATTTTAACAATCTTGGTAGGGGTCCACTAGATGAAGCTGCATACCAAATATCAAAGTCCTGGCCCTTGTGGTTTCAGAGAAGAAATTTTTTAAAGATTTTCCCTATATAAGCCAATGTAAAACCAAAGGGCCCCGGGGCGGGGGCATTTTTGGCCCCAGCACTATAATTTGAACAATCTTGGTAGGGGTCCACTAGATGAAGCTTCATACCAAATATCAAAGACCCGGGCCTTGTGGTTGCAGAGAAGAAGATTTTTAAAGATTTTCCATATATAAGCCTATGTAAAACCAAAGGGCCCCGTGGCGGGGGCATTTTTTGTCCCAGCACTATAATTTGAACAATCTTGGTAGGGGTCCACTAGATGAAGCTTCATACCAAATATCAAAGTCCTGGGCCTTGTGGTTTCAGAAGAAGATTTTTAAAGATTTTCCCTATATAAGCCTATGTAAAACCAAAGGGCCCAGGGGCGGGGGCATTTTTGGCCCCAGCACTATAATTTGAACAATCTTGGTAGGGGTCCACTAGATGAAGCTTCATACCAAATATCAAAGTCCTGGGCCTTGTGGTTTCAGAGAAGAAGATTTTTAAAGATTTTCCCTATATAAGCCTATGTAAAACCAAAGGGCCCCGGGGCGGGGGCATTTTTGGCCCCAGCACTATAATTTGAACAATCTTGGTAGGGGTCCACTAGATGAAGCTTCATACCAAATATCAAAGAACTGGGCCATGTGGTTTCAGAGAAGAAGATTTTTAAAGATTTTCCCAATATAAGCCTATGTAAAACCAAAGGGCCCCAGGGCGGGGGCATTTTTGGCCCCAGCACTATAATTTGAACAATCTTGGTAGGGGTCCACTAGATGATGCTTCATACCAAATATCAAAGACCTGGGCCTTGTGGTTTCAGAGAAGAAGATTTTTTAAGTTTTTGGTGAAAAAAATCTATTTTTGGCTCCTGTGACCTAGATGTGCAACGGACCGGAACCATTTGAACAACTTTGAAAGGGGACCACCTAAGGATCATTCCTGTGAAGTTTGGTCAAAATCCGATCAGTGGTTTAGGAGGAGATGTTGTTTAAAGAAATTGTTTACGCACGGACGCACGACGGACGACGGACAAAAAGTGATCCCAAAAGCTCACCTCGTCACTACGTGACGGTGAGCTAAAAAACACAAAAAATCAATAAAATTCATTAATGACACTTTAATCGAACACATGTTTTTGAAGGTAAGAGGTGTTTCTTTTCAAATTTGCTTCGATTTGCAATCATAATGCGCCCTGTTCTTCACAAGAACACGATTCTAATGCTGCATCAGTGATTTATCTCATCCTCGCTTGCAGCGATCGTTACTTTTTTACATTTTGTCTGACATGTGGTCAGTTTACACATGTAATAAATTAGCGAAAGCCAACGACAGTTATAAACAAGCATATCTCAATACCCGTTTGATAGTTCTATAGTCCTACCATCAAAATAATAACCTCTTTGTTCAGGGCCTATCCTGTTGGCGACTGTACGATTAGCTGCTAGCTTCGTTTTTTTTCTTTGTACGATCAGCTGCGATTATCACTGCCTGCATGTTTCCTGCTGCTTTGATTGGAGACGTAGTTTTAGCCTTGATAGATCCTATTTTGATAACTTGACTGAACATGTATATACAGAGAAACGGTAAATATTGCTAACAGAATCATAATGGTGATACTAAGACCAATGGATCTTCATACACTATCTATAGGACCCCTGATACAGGCATTTCAAGACAGAGGTAAACTGAGCTCGCTATTCCCACCACCTTGAGCCGTTGACATTTTCGGATCGGGAAGAGCATTCCACTCTCTAATGGCCAGAGGGAAGAATTGATTTTCTTGAAAACCATTGAATGGTGATTTCTACACCTTCTAGCTTGGGGAACAAGGTCATCTGTTTGATTGCTTGCACTTTGTTATACAGTATTAGCATACTGTAGCATACTGTCTGTAGCATACTGTCTGAAAGAAGGTGCATTGTATTGGTTATCCGATAGACTGATAGCAAGCGATTGGTAGCTGTGCTCCATAGAGTAGATTGTGGGTAATCGTTAAAACGCAATATTATTCAGTACAAGTTTTGTCTTTTTGTGTTCCAGTCTATATGTAGCTTACACGTTTATGTTCGATAGCCGGAAAAGCCCGTCAACGGGCTACGGTTTATTTTGTTTTTCTTTGTTGATTTGAGGTTTTACATCCCCTTCAACACTGTAAAGCTCTTTTTGGAGACGTTACTTCCAATTTTGTGGGACTTTTACCCGCCATTGAGATGGAATGAGTGTGTGTGTGTGAATTCGGGTTAAACGTCGCTTTCAACAATTTTTCAGTCATATCACGACGGTGTCTGGTTGCGACAGGGAGCTCAATGCTCACGTTTATAGTGCTGCCTCACTGAAGTATCATGTCCCAGACACATTACATGATACCACACCCAGTCACATTATCCTGACACTGGATCGACCAGTCCTAGCTCTATCCCGGAAATCTGAGTGCCAAACGAGGAGCAGCTAGTACCATTTTTAACGACTTTGGTATGTCGCGGCCCGGGATCGAACCCGAGACCTCCCGTTCCCCGGAGCGGACATGAGATGGAATGACATCTCAAGCCCTGTCGCCCAATGATACCAATAGGGTTTATAAGCAAGGACGGTCCGACGCGCACCGGTTTGCACAGGCAGGCTTAGATCCTCTAAACGGTTTACCAGTACTCATGTGCGGGTCGGTTTCAGCTCTGCGTGGAAGCATCATGCAGCCCATCTATTTCTTCATGCCCCGATGGGCGGGACGCGGTTTATTCCGTCTGTATCCCGTAAACGATACCAAAGATGCCAGCAACAATGTTCGTCTGCTTTGTTGTCTGTTGGGTACTGTTAAAGTCATTGTTGCAAACAATGTGGATTCAGATCAGACAGCTCCTCAAAGGACAGTTTGATCAGGATCCACAGTGTTTGCCTAAACATATAAAATATGTTTAAAGTTGGCAATAATGGGAAGCAGACCACCTAAACCGTAGACATTTTCAGGTGAAGTATTTTTTCTTGACATCTTAAGAGAGTCAAATTGACAGCACCTATCCTTGTTGACAGTAGATAGTCCGGACTTGATTTTGTTTCTTTGTTGGTATTCGAGTTCAATGGCTGATGCAACGCAATTTTGACAGGCTTCTACGTAAGCGATTAGCCAGTACAGTGTACATACTTTCACCTGAAGCTGCCAACTGCCCTTCTTGAAACAGCGGAAGGGACAGAATGACCGTCGGATTTGTTTATTTGAATTGAGGTTTAAAGACCCCGTCAACACTGTATAGGTAACTCTGGAGAAGCTTCTTTCTATTTTGTGAGACTTTTACCCGATATTGAGATGAAATGACTTCTCAAGCCCTGCCGCTCAATGAAACCAATAGGCTTTATATGCATGGACGATCCGACTCGCACCTCTTTTCCTGGACAGGCTTATACATCCAAGCGGTTAACAAGTACTAGTGTGCAATCGGTTTCAACTCTGCGTGGAAGCATTATGCAGCCTAGTCCATTTCTTCAAGCCCCGATGGGCGAGGCCGGAAGATTTCATGGTCAGTGTCATGAAAGAATGTTGCCGACCGCGACAGATTTCGAGCCTGCATCCTGCTGCTCACTAGAAACGACACGAGACTTATACTAATATTTATACTCTTTCGTTTATTCAAGAATTTAAGCAAATAATGTGGACCTTGATCAGACTGCAGTTTGCAGCATCTCACACGGGTCTGTTTGCCAGAAGACAGTGGCTGGTTTCTGCGTCACAGTTAATAGCTAATAGTCCTCATGCACCTTATTTGTATACTAACTAATTTTGCTGGAATTTTTCCCCCCTCATGTCGAAATCGATAATTGTGACCCTTCACGCGAAAAGGAACAAGTTGGGTGGATGACGTCGTTTTAAGAAATCCCATTTCGAAGGTGACGTCATTATTCATTAATTCAGTCGCACGATATCTTAGCAGGTACTTGCGTTTTCAGGCTTTAATTTTGTGAACATTTCTTCTTGGTGGTTGGGCGAGGCAAAGGTGATGTGTACCTCCAAATGATATTGGTTTACAGTTGTGCGATGCCTGTTGTCCTTACAACAGGTAAGGGTGGAGTGTGTGTGTGTGTGTGGTTGGGGGGGGGGGGGTATTGTCACTCCTAGTTTTTACACTTCCATTCATTTTCCTCTTTCTCCTCTCTCCCTCTCTTTCTTCTCCTCTACTATCTCTTCTATATCTATTCAGACTTTCTCTGGGAGAAGACACAAAATGCTCACGAGTGTTGATGTGTCGTTGAACCCTAAAACAATCAACAAATCACGCACGGCTGTCAGCCATGTGGGGCAATTAAAGTTATGCCCCTTTGGAAACACATCTTCAGCCGTCTGGCTTCACTCCCATTCCCTCAAAATTGGGCTCCGCCCTATAAACCCAGCTTGGGGAAGCCACCAGACCCATCTTCTTCATAAGTTGGCGTAGTTTCAATTTGTAGCCAAAAACGCCCCAGTTCGAGGTCATACCAGATATCATGAAGTGTCTCCATGCTAAACTGAAACTGTCAGGCCATACAGATACCATGTCATGATATTAGACCAATGTGTATACGACGAAATACTGTCAGACCAAGCCTCCATGCCATAAACTGAACAACACGCCTGTGTAATTTTTACCCCTTCAACCACACTTTTATAAAGTAAAACAGAGGTTTTAACAAGGTATACATTGTTTTTCTCATTTCTGTTTAAAACATAAGTTATGAGTAACTCGTTAGAACCGAGTACCCATATTCTTTGTTTTGTGCAGAAAATATTCAAAATATGAGAAATGTTTATCGGATTTTGTTTTTCAATTTCGGGTTGTAAAATTTTCAATTCATTTAAATTGTATGGTCGGGTTTCACTACGGAACCCGGGAAGGGACATTATTCTTTTTTAATTTTATTAGTTGTGCGTACAAGATAATATCTTGTGCGGACAAGATATTATCTTGTGCAGAGATGTTATATTGTTCGGACAATATATTGTCTTGAGTGCACAAGATATTATCTTGTGCGGACAACATATTATCTTGTGCAGACAAGATATTATCTTGTCCGCACAACATATTAAGTTGTGCGAACAAGATAATATCTTGTTCGCACAACTTAATATCTTGTTCGCACAACATAATAAAAAAAATATGTCCCTTCCCGGGTTGCGTATGTTTCCGTAATGACCTGACTATACATTACGAATACACGGCGATTTAAATAAATTGAAAATTTTACTATCAAAAGACGACAATTTTCTGTTGAAGAAAAAAATCGATATTTTTCTTATTTCTACGGAACCCGGGATGGGACATGAATTTTTTTAATATGTTGTGCGAACAAGATAATATCATGTGTGGACAAGATAATATGTTTATCTTGTGTGTACAATTTAATATCTTGTCTGCACAAGATATTATCTTGTTTGCACAACATATTATCTTGTTTGCACTACATAGATCTTGGGAAGTTGTGCGAACAAGATATTATCTTGTGCGGACAAGATATTATCTTGTTAGCACAACATATTATCTTGTGCAGACAAGATAATATCTTGTGCGCACAAGATATTAAGTTGTGCGAACAAGATAATATCTTGTCCGCACATGATCCATGTTGTGCAGAAAGAAATTATCTTGTGCGGACAAGATAATATCTTGTTCGCACAACTTAATATCTTGTGCGGATAATATCTTGTCTGTTCAAGATAATATGTTGTCCGCACAAGATAAGATAATATGTTGTGCAGACAAGATAATATGTTGTCCGCACAAGCTTATATCTTGTGTGCACAAGATAATATCTTGTCCGAACAAGATATTATCTTGTGCGCACAACTTATAAAATAAAAAAAAATCATGTATTTTCCCGGGTTCCGTATATTTCTGCTCAAAATACAGATTGAAAGTACACATCGAGGCGGTCACTAGTCTATTGATTACCAACAATATATATTTTGGGTCCTACTAAACACTGCTGAGACTATAACAATGACTGCACAAGGACTGACAAGGGCAGCATAGAGACATTTAAATTAGGGTTTATTATGCAAGTATTAATATTTGTGTCATTTTTGACATTATTGTCACTTATTGGGTTGGTTTGTCTCGAGAATAGTTTAGCGGGTCAAACTTAAAGACAGTAAATGCACATATAGCAGACATATGTATAATTGTGCTATTTGGAAACAAAGCCACTACCTCTCTCTCGTGTGCCCCCGCCTATGGGGGCTTGAAGAAGTATATGGGCTGCATGATGCTTCCATGCAGAGCTAAATCCGGCCCGCACACTAGTACTGGTAAACCGCTTTGAGAATCTAAGCCTGTCCAGGAACCCCAGTGCGAGGTGGACCGTCCATGCTAATAAACCCTATTGGTTTCATTGGGCGACAGGGCTTGAGAAGTCATTTCATCTCGATGTCGGATAAAAGTCCCACAAAATTGGAAGCAACGTCTCCAAAATGACCTTTACAGTGTTGACGGGGACGTTAAACCTTAAATCAAACAAACAAACCTCTCTCTCGTGCGTGCGTGAAAACACCCAGAACGAGTGCTCGACAGCGATGAAATAAGCTTGAAGCTTTCATCGCAATCGAAATAAATTAAATTAGTATAAACTAACTTATTTGCAAAGTAACGGGGCCCTTGTTTCTCAACTAAGCTGCCCCATGACCGCAAATATGTAACAAATATGTTGGGTCACTCTTTTTCGGCTTACTTAAGCTCCCCCGGAGCCTTCGGCTTACTTAAGCCGAAGGCTCCGGGGGAGCTATTATGATCACCCACCGTCCGTCGTCGTCCAAACTTCTGTCCGCCCGTTCACAATTCCTTTAAAAGACATCTCTTAAACCACTGACCAAAATTGGCAGAAATTATCTTTGGGTGGTCTTCTCTCTTTAAAAATCCTCCTGGTTGAAACCAGATGGCCCAGGTTTTCTATACATGTATTGTTTTGTTTGAAGCTTCCTCTAGTGGACATCTACCAAGATTGTTCAAATTATTACCCTGGGGCCAAAAATGAAAGAAAAGATGCGAACACCTTGGAAAATTACTTTAAGAATCATTTACAAATTCTCAAGAACGATTGGTCGTTTGTGGCATTTTCCTTTAGTATTTAATGAGGCAAGAATTTGCTCCCAACGGCAACAAATTCTTCAACTTAAGAACAGTATTCTTAATGGGTTGAAATCGTTCCATCTGGATAATAAGTCCGTGGAATGAGCATCGCTCTAGACCCCACATTATATCCGGAAAATTAGGGTTTACAAGGCATTCATTTTTGGGCTTATTTCTGTTCAAAAATACTCAAGGAGACTGTTCTAAAGAGCACCTGCAATCTATGTCAGACCCCTGTTAGATTGAGGGTACTCATTAGAACCACCTTGATGAAGCTGTTTTAAAATGCACCCACCATGTAAATTTGAGAGTAAAATAACACAGACTGTTGGTTCTCTTTAAAACCGCCTCACTTCGCACCACTTTCCTGGGCAGGCGTAGAACCTCTTAGCAGTTTACCAGTAGCCTAAGTTCTGCATAGAAAAATAAAGCAGCCATATCTATTTCTTCAAGCGCCAACACGCTGATGTAATAACATCCATGCGTACCCAAATGCAGATGAAGAAAATAAATGATGTTTATAATGTTAACATTAAACTACTGCTCAAAACATCACAACCAGCTCGTCGTGTCCTTTTATCTCTTGAGTCATTGTTCCGCACATGCGCACGTGCAGTATTGGCGTATGTTGCTTATATCTCACCCAGTGAAAATATCTTTCGAGATAGTTTCGTTAAATAGCCACCGCCCATAGGGGCTTGAAGAAATATATGAGCTGCATGATGCTTCCACGCAGAGCTGAATCCGGCCCGCACACTTTCATCTCAATGTCTGATAAAAGTCACACAAAATTGGAAGCAACGTCTCCAAAATGACATTTACAGTGTTGACGGGGACGTTAAACCTCAAATCAAACAAAAAGTTTCGTTAAAAAACTAAAACAAGTGTCCTTGTTCATCATTGTCAGTCCTTGTCAGTCCCAGATGTATTTAGTAGGACGTACCGTATATTTTAGTGAAGAAATAATGAAAATAAGGTTTGACCCCCCCCCACCCAAAGTAAACCCCTGTTTTACTATATAAAAGTGGGATCCAAAGGGAGCAGAATTATATAGGCGTGTGTTCATGTTGCCTATACAGCTTTTAAAATAGACAGGTGAGTTTAGAACTATTTTAATCATCACAGAAACGTTGAATCTATCAGAACCTCTTTTTATACCAATTTCCTTTGATGATGGTCCAAATTTCTCGGGCATAGCAATGGACCACAACGTTTATATAGCATAAAGTCAGTACCATTCACACGTTCACTTGTTAAATGCTGCAGCTAAGCGTACAGATTTTTTTTTGACTTGTGAAGCTAATGATTGCGTACAGTTGCAGCTAATCGTACAGTCGCTAGAATGATAGGCCGTGGATAAAGCAGTACTTTTTTGAAGGGAGGCATACAGAACTAGCAAATGGGTACTGATATGTGCTGGTAAATGATTGTTTTATGTCTACGCTTATTTAGAATAAGAGTAAACTGGCCATAAGACAGACAAAATGTGAAACAAGAGGCTCAATGAGCCTAAACCGCTCACCTGAGGAACTTAAGTTTTAACAATTCACGGACTTGACTACTAAATCTGCTAATAGAATCCAGCCCATTGACCCTTACAGGATATAAGTCATCATTATTGCATTGCATTCCAAGTTTGAGACTTCTAGCTTCTATAGTTCCTGAGAAATCTTTGACGAAAATTTAACATTGGTCAAAATGGAGAGAAAGAAGAATGAAAGAACAGATGAACAAATAAGCTGAGAAAGCCCAATGTCTCTTACACAAAATAAGTCATCATTATTCTATTGAATACCAAATTTGATGCTTCTAGCTTTTATAGTTCCTGAGAAATCTTTGATTAAAAATTTAACATTGGTCAACTATCTCTATATGGAGAGAAAGAAGAATGAAGGAACAAATGAACCAGACTAGCTCCAAAACCTAATGCAGCCTTTCCCCTTGCCCAATGGTGCTACACATAAAATTTAAACAAGATTGGTCGACTGCCTTCTGAGATATGCTTCATTGAAAGTGTGGACGACGGATGGACGGACGACAGACGTCGGACTCCGGAGCCTTGGTATACTATCAGCTGACTGGAGCCTTTGGCTCAGGTGAGCTAAAAATTCAAGTCGCCATTTCTGTCACACAGTTTCCCTACGTTAAGTCTATGGGCAAATTTTTTTGTCTCTCAAGGTCACGTAACTCCGAGGTCAATATTCCGATTCGGCCCAAAATCGAACTTAACCGAGATTTTATGCCTGTCCTCGTAACCTGCAAGTTTGAAGCTGATATGAATAAAAATAAAGTTGCTATCGTGGTCAGAACATATTTTTTTATGCTCAAGGGCAGGTAACTCCAAGGCAAATATTCCGATTTGGCCCAAAATCAAACTTAACCGAGATTTTATGTCTGTCCTCGTTACCTGCAAGTTTGAAGCTGATCTGAAAAAAATTCAAGTCGCTATCGTAGTCGCAACATTTTCCCTAATTAAGTCTATGGGCAAATATTTTGTCGCTCAAGGTCACATAACTCCGAGGTCAATATTCCGATTCGGCCCAAAATTAAACTTAACCGAGATTTTATGCCTGTCCTCGTTACCTGCAAGTTTGAAGCTGATATGAAGAAAAAATAAAGTTGCTATCGTGGTCACAACATATTTTTTTATGCTCAAGGGCAGGTAACTCCAAGGCAAATAATCCGATTCGGCCCAAAATCGAACTTAACTGAGATTTTATGCCTGTCCTCGTTACCTGCAAGTTTGAAGCTGATCTGAAAAAAAATTCAAGTCGCTATCGTAGTCGCAACATTTTCCCTAATTAAGTCTATGGGCAAATATTTTGTCGCTCAAGGTCACGTAACTCCGAGGTCAATATTCCGATTCGGCCCAAAATTACACTTAACCGAGATTTTATGCCTGTCCTCGTTACCTGCAAGTTTGAAGCTGATATGAATAAAAATAAAGTTGCTATCGTGGTCACAACGTATTTTTTTATGCTCAAGGGCAGGTAACTCCAAGGCAAATATTCCGATTTGGCCCAAAATCGAACTTAACCGAGATTTTATGTCTTTCCTCGTTACCTGCAAGTTTGAAGCTGATCTGAAAAAAATTCAAGTCGCTATCGTAGTCGCAACATTTTCCCTAATTAAGTCTATGGGCAAATATTTTGTCGCTCAAGGTCACGTAACTCCGAGGTCAATATTCCGATTCGGCCCAAAATTAAACTTAACCGGGATTTTATGCCTGTCCTCGTTACCTGCAAGTTTGAAGCTGATATGAATAAAAATAAAGTTGCTATCGTGGTCACAACATATTTTTTCATGCTCAAGGGCAGGTAACTCCAAGGCAAATAATCCAATTCGGCCCAAAATGGAACTTAACCGTGATTTTATGTCTGTCCTCGTTACCTGCAAGTTTTGAAGCTGATTTGAAAAAAATTCAAGTCGCTATAGTAGTCACAACAGTTTCCCTATGTTAAGTCTATGGGCAAATTTTTTGTCGCTCAAGGTCACGTAACTCCGAGGTCAATATTCCGATTCTGCCCAAAATCGAACTTAACCGAGATTTTATGCCTGTCCTTATTATCTGCAAGAATGAAGTGGATCAGAAAAAAATTGACGGAGCTAGAGTGATGACAAGCTTTTTCCTATGCTAAGTCTATGGGAGCTATATGTTGCCATGGTAACCAGAGTTCCACTCAGATCTGCATGAAAACCTTATGCAGTCTTTCCACTTGCCCAATAATGTTACACATGAAATTTGATCAAAGTCGGCCAAGTAGTCTTCAAGATATACATTTTTGAAATTCACATTAACCCTTATGCAAAAATGCACAAGGGCAGGTAACTCCTAAGTGTATGATCCGATTCTGCCAATTATTGAACTTGACCGAGATTTCATGGCTGTGCTGGTTATCTGTAAGAATGAAGCCAATCCGAACAAAATTGAAGCAGCTACAGTGATGACAACATTTTCCCCATGTTAAGATGATGATGATGATTTCGTGTTTAACGACGCGTCAACCCTCTTGGTGGGTCATAAGCGTCAGTCGGTTAATGGTTAAACGGCATGAATAATTATGAGGATATTAAAAGTAAGAAGTCAGAATGATAATGTATAAAAATCTGAAAGAGTTAAATCCCCATGTTAAGTCGATAGGCAATTTTTCGGGCGCTCAAGGGGACGTAACTCTTGAGTGAATTATCTGATTCGGCCCAAAATCGAACTTGACTGAGATTTTATGCCTGTACTGGTTATCTGCAAGAATGAAGTCGATCAGAAAAAAATTGACGGAGCTAGAGTGATGACAAGCTTTTTCCTATGTGAAGTCTATGGGAGCTAGATGTTGCCATGGCAACCAGAGTTCCACTCAGATCTCCCTGAAAACCTAATGAAGCCTTTCCACTTGCCCAATAATGCGACACATGAAATTTGATCAAAGTTGGCCAAGTAGTCATTTAAGATATACATTTTTGAAATTCCCATTAACCCTAATGCAAAAACACACAAGGGCAGGTAACTCCTAAGTGAATGATCCGATTCTGCCAGTTATCGAACTTGACCGAGATTTCATGGCTGTGCTGGTTATCTGCAAGAATAAAGCCAATCTGAAAATAATTGAAGCAGCTACGGTGATGACAACATTCTCCCCATGTTAAGTCAATAGGCAATTTTTTCAACGCTCAAGGGCACGTAACTCCTGAGTGAATAATCCGATTCAGCCCAAAATTGAACTTGATCGAGATTTCATGCCTGTCCTCGTTATCTGCAAGAATGAAGTCGATCAGAAAAAAATTGACGGAGCTAGAGTGATGACAAGCTTTTTCCTATGTTTTTTCAAAGCTCAAGGGCACGTAACTCCTAAGTGAATAATCCGATTCAGCCCAAAATCGAACTTGATCGAGATTTCATGCCTGTCCTCGTTATCTGCAAGAATGAAGACAATCAGAAAAAAATTGACGGAGCTAGAGTGATGACAAACTTTTTCCTATGTTAAGTCTATGGGAGCTATTTGTTGCCATGGCAACCAGAGTTCCAATCCGATCTGCCCAAAAACAGTATGCAGCCTTTCCCCCTACCTGATAATGCTTCACATGAAATTTGATCAAGATTGGCCCACTGGTTCCGGAGATATACTTCTTTGAAAGTGTGGACGACGGAAGACGACGACGACGGACGCCGGCTCGTGGTATACTAATACCTCACATGAGCCTTCGGCTCAGGTGAGCTAAAAAGTTATGGGTGCTGCGAGCGAGAATGAAAAAAATCACTGATGCAGCACCAGAATCATTTTACTGTGCAGAACAGGGTACATTATTATTCCAAATCGAAGCAAATTTGAAAAGGGGGGACTCTTACCTTCCCATGCATGTGTTCTTTCCTGGTGTTAATACCGAATTTTATTGATTTTTTGCGTTTTTTCTAAATATCGTGTAAAGCAGCTAACGATTTTTGAGCGTACAGTATCAGCAGCTTCCGATTTCAGATACTGTACGATGGTCAACTGTGGATTATGTAAAAACTTATTTTGTTAGTATGCTTTCATGAATATCTCAAGCCACTGACATGGGTCATTCACAAAGAGATTTTCGACAATTACATGTAAAAACAGATCCAGGATAAATGAATTTCAGTTAGAAAAGCAAAATATCATTCTTTCCTTCTCGATGAATTATTTCAATGTAAACGGGTATATTTCCCCTCAAAATGTCTAAATATTGTTAGCATTTTAAGTTCGGCCAATACATTTGAATAGAGATGGCCGTTTCAATTGATGGCCAGTGCTTTGCGCAAGAATGACACCATAAACAGAATTCCTAAAACCTCCTATTCCATGAGGTTTATGCAATGTAACAACTACATCGATGCAACGTCATGAAGTTGATTTGATGTTGCCCTAGCGCAGTGTGCCTGCTGTGTGATTGTTATCCGATATACAGTTTTATATATGATTGTAGTAAAGTTGTTTTCAGACAATTATCAAGTCCTAGTCACAGCACCTTGTCGATGCTAACTGGAAACATGGCTATGAAAAGAACTTTTAAAATTCATTAATTGGGCTATCATAAACATGGCTACGTCCCTCGCCCATTGGGGCTTGAAGAAATAAATGGGCTGCACGATGCTTCCATGCAGAGCTGAATCCAACTGCACAAGAGTACTGGAAAACCGCTTGCCTATAGAGGTGTAACAATACACCTACATGTACCTCACGATACGATACATATCGTGATACTTGCCTCACGATACGATACGTATCGTGATACTTTTAATCAGACAGACAGACTGACACACACACAGGCTGTCCATACTACATTGACATCAATGAGCCTACTATATTTGTTGCACAGTTTTGGTAACATGTTGCAAAGCTGTGCCATCCTTTCCAAATAAACTGAGATTCTGTTACTGTCCAAGTTACCGTCCTCTGCTAGCCTATAATGTGTAAAAAGAAAGCTTAAAAGATATTAGAACAATGAACAAATTTAATTGTAGCTAAGATAAAAGAAACCTTCACTGAACAGTGAACATCCCAGATAAGAGGAGAAATTGATGATAAACTGAGGATCTCAACCAAAACATATGTTGTGGTCTAATATAGAACCATTTTATGGAAGATATAATCATTAAAACAAGAGGGCCATGATGGCCCTGGATCGCTCACCTGATCCATAGTGTAACAAGTGGGCCCCAGAGAGGGCCATTATTGGCCCCAGGGCTTTAATGTGCATAATGTTGAGGGAGGTCTTAAAGGTGAAGCTTCATACCAAACATCAACAAAGGCTATAATTTGAAAATCTTGGCAAAGGCCAAAGGCTATAATTTGAACAATCTTGGCAAAGGTCCACTAGATGAAACTACACATCAAATATCAAAGACCTGGGCCTAGCAGTTTCAGAGAAGAAGATTTTTAAAGATTTTCCCTATATAAGCCTATGTAAAACCAAAGGGCCCGGGGTGGGGGCATTTTTGGTCCAATCACTTTAATTTGAACAATCTTGGTAGGGGTCCACTAGATGAAGCTTCATACCAAATATCAAAGTCCTGGGCCTTGTGGTTTCAGAGAAGAAAATTTTTAAAGATTTTCCCAATATAAGCCTATGTAAAACCAAAGGGCCCCGGGGCGGGGGCATTTTTGGCCCCAGCACTATGATTTGAACAATCATGGTAGGGGCCCATTAGATGAAGCGCCATACCAAATATCAAAGACCTGGGCCTTGTGGTTTCAGAGAAGAAGATTTTTAAAGATTTTCCCTATATAAGCCTATGTAAAACCAAAGGGCCCCGTGGCGGGGGCATTTTTTGTCCCAGCACTAAAATTTGAACAATCTTGGTAGGGGTCCACTGGATGAAGCTTCATACCAAATATCAAAGTCCTGGGCCTTGTGGTTTCAGAGAAGAAGATTTTTAAAGATTTTCCTTATATAAGCCTGAGTAAAACCAAAGGGCTCCGGCGCGGGGGCATTTTTGGCCCCAGCACTATAATTTGAACAATCTTGGTAGGGGTCCACTAGATGAAGCTTCATACCAAATATCAAAGACCTGGGCCTTGTGGTTTCAGAGAAGAAGATTTTTAAAGATTTTCCCTATATAAGCCAATGTAAAACCAAAGGACCCTGTGACGGGGGCATTTTTTGTCCCAGCACCAAAATTTGAACAATCTTGGTAGGGGTCCACTAGATGAAGCTTCATACCAAATATCAAAGTCCTGGGCCTTGTGGTTTCAGAGAAGAAGATTTTTAAAGATTTTCCCTATATAAGCCTATGTAAAACCAAAGGGCCCTGGGGCGGGGGCATTTTTGGCCCCAGCACTATAATTTGAACAATCTTGGTAGGGGTCCACTAGATGAAGCTTCATACCAAATATCAAAGTCCTGGGCCTTGTGGTTTCAGAGAAGAAGATTTTTAAAGATTTCCCCTATATAAGCCAATGTAAAACCAAAGGGCCCTAGGGCGGGGGCATTTTTGGCCCCAGCACTTTAATTTGAACAATCTTAGTAGGGGTCCACTAGATGAAGCTTCATACCAAATATCAAAGACCTGGGCCTTGTGGTTTCAGAGAAGTAGATTTTTAAAGATTTTCCCTATATAAGCCAATGTAAAACCAAAGGGCCCCGTGGCGGGGGCATTTTTTGTCCCAGCACTATAATTTGAACAATCTTGGTAGGAGTCCACTAGATGAAGCGTCAAACCAAATATCAAAGTCCTGGGCCTTGTGGTTTCAGAGAAGAAGAATTGTAAAGATTTTCCCTATATAAGCCTATGTAAAACCAAAGGGCCCCGGGGCGGGGGCATTTTTGGCCCCAGCACTATAATTTTAACAATCTTGGTAGGGGTCCACTAGATGAAGCTTCATACCAAATATCAAAGACCTGGGCCTTGTGGTTTCAGAGAAGAAGATTTTTAAAGATTTAACCTATATAAGCCAATGTAAAACCAAAGGGCCCCGTGGCGGGGGCATATTTTGTCCCAGCACTATAATTTGAACAATCTTGGTAGGAGTCCACTAGATGAAGCGTCATACCAAATATCAAAGTCCTGGGCCTTGTGGTTTCAGAGAAAAAGAATTTTAAAGATTTTCCCTATATAAGCCAATGTAAAACCAAAGGGCCCCGTGGCGGGGGCATATTTTGTCCCAGCACTATAATTTGAACAATCTTGGTAGGGATCCACTAGATAAAGCTTCATACCAAATATCAAAGTCCTGGGCCTTGTGGATCCAGAGAAGAAGATTTTTAAAGATTTTCCCTATATAAGCCTATGTAAAACCAAAGGGCCCCCGGGAGGGGGCATTTTTTGTCCCAGCACTTAAATTTGAACAATCTTGGTAGGGGTCCATTAGATGAAGCTTCATACCAAATATCAAAGTCCTGGGCCTTGTGGTTTCAGAGAAGAAAATTTTTAAAGATTTTCCCAATATAAGCCTATGTAAAACCAAAGGGCCCCGGGGGGGGGGGGGGGGGGGGGGGGCATTTTTGGCCCCAGCACTATGATTTGAACAATCATGGTAGGGGCCCATTAGATGAAGCTCCATACCAAATATCAAAGACCTGGGCCTTGTGGTTTCAGAGAAGATTTTCAAAGATTTTCCCTATATAAGCCAATGTAAAACCAAAGGGCCCCGTGGCGGGGGCATTTTTTGTCCCAGCACTAAAATTTGAACAATCTTGGTAGGGGTCCACTGGATGAAGCTTCATACCAAATATCAAAGACCTGGGCCTCGTGGTTTCAGAGAAGAAGATTTTTAAAGATTTTCCTTATATAAGCCTGAGTAAAACCAAAGGGCACCGGCGCGGGGGCATTTTTGGCCCCAGCACTATAATTTGAACAATCTTGGTAGGGGTCCGCTAGATGAAGCTTCATACCAAATATCAAAGACCTGGGCCTTGTGGTTTCAGAGAAGAAGATTTTTAAAGATTTTCCCTATATAAGCCAATGTAAAACCAAAGGACCCTGTGGCGGGGGCATTTTTTGTCCCAGCACCAAAATTTGAACAATCTTGGTAGGGGTCCACTAGATGAAGCTTCATACCAAATATCAAAGTCCTGGGCCTTGTGGTTTCAGAGAAGAAGATTTTTAAAGATTTTCCCTATATAAGCCTATGTAAAACCAAAGGGCCCTGGGGCGGGGGCATTTTTGGCCCCAGCACTATAATTTGAACAATCTTGGTAGGGGTCCACTAGATGAAGCTTCATACCAAATATCAAAGTCCTGGGCCTTGTGGTTTCAGAGAAGAAGATTTTTTAAGATTTCCCCTATATAAGCCTATGTAAAACCAAAGGGCCCTAGGGCGGGGGCATTTTTGGCCCCAGCACTTTAATTTGAACAATCTTGGTAGGGGTCCACTAGATGAAGCTTCATACCAAATATCAAGTTTTTGGTGAAAAAAATCTATTTTTGGCTCCTGTGAGGGGCCCAGGACTAAAATTTTGAAAACAACAAAAAACATTGTTCGATCCTGGATTGCCTGGCCCTGATAGCTCAGCTGGATGTGCCTCTAACTGGTGGTCGGGAGCATGCGGGTTGGATTCCTGCCTGGGTAGGCAACATTATTGTGTGGAGATTAATCATACATTTCTTTTCTACGGTCATTCTCTTCCTTCTGCTGGTTAAAGAATGGCAGTTGTCAGTTTCTGGCGCAAGAATGTGCACTATTGTTTAACTGTTTACGGATAAAGTTTCCCAAGCAAAGCTGACCGCCTCAAAAATGACTGTAGGGGTGTAACGATGCATCGATAGTTCGATGCATCGCGATAGGGACTGCCTCGATAGCAATGCATCGATAGTACTTTGGACTATCGATAGCTATCGCCGATAGTTCACTCAACTATCGATAGTTTCGATTGTTGTTTTTTTTTTACTTGAATATACTTTGAAAATATACCTGTACTGTTGTGTAATGACGCAAGTATTTTTGCTTAGGATATCCATTCAACTGTAATCAGGACAGAATGATAAGCCTTCACATATGTGCATGATGATCTGAGTCTTCGCTGGTCACACGTGTATTATAGTTATTTGCCGTGTGGTAAATTTCTCGCGGCGATGAATTTCCCGCCGTCATTTTTGCACGTGCAGTTGAGGCAGTCAGAAATTTTCCCGCGTTTTTCAATAACAAAACGTCAATGATAGTTTGATCACGCATTTGTTGCATGCAACTTTTTGAAAACATGACAGTGAAACCTGTGTGACATGTGAAGGCTCAGATCATCCTGCGCAGTCATATATAAATGTTTGCTGTTTGTATTATCCTTGCGTAGTATAACTTCTGGGACGAACGTCATTTCCCTGTTCAGTTTCGAAGGCATTTGCAAGATGCACAAGCTGATCTTGTGTAGGAAGAAATGTTTGTTTTTGCTGTGTGCTGACTCATTCACATAGATAAATGTATAATAAATGACGGTATAATGCAGTTTAACTTGTTTTATAATAATTATGTGACTCTTTTTGCGTATAAGGACCAGACTGTTAAACCGCCCTTTTGTGGTCTCATTAGAAATGTTTCTCGAAAAATGCACAGGATGTGCATGCGAGTACATGATAGACTCAGATTAGTCGGTAAGTATGCACAAATGCATCAATGATGATGTCATCAGTCGGCTGGCCGGACCGATTGGGATTAAATTCTTGGGGGAATATTTAAGCAGACAAAGTTTTATTTTCCTGTCGTCATTCTGTAGGGAAAAAAACGTGCAGCAAGAGGCCTTAGGTCTCCGTCTATCAAGTACTTTCTTAAGGTGATTCTGGACGTTTTGATGGTGGACACTGGACAACCTGGGACAAATTGGCATTTTGATTTTTCTTGGGTCTTTCTAATTTTATTTTTGGTTGTCTTTGTATTATATTAGAGGGATATTCCAGAAAAAAATAACAGGTAAAAACGGCCAATTTTCATTACATGAAAACTTTGTTTTATTATTGCTGCTTGTCGTAGCTGTCTTGTGTGCAAGGCCTAAATGCCCACAGAGTCAGAGAGCCCAGGTCGAGCCCTGTACATATTGCTAAATGAAAAAACCGACTTGATAATTGCTTTACTTCTATTTCGATAGTCTAGCTTTTGATGCTAACTTCAAATAAAAAATATGTAAATTCAAGTTTTAATGCAGTTCTAAGATTCATGTCGCCCTTAAAGAGGTGCTAAAATAGCGTGCTGTGATTACGTAATACTATGTAATAATCGGGTTACCTAATTAACTGAATCCACAGATTTATTTAACACAGGCGGCAAACATCAAACAATTGAAGAACGATTACCATGTGTCAGTTTCCACAAGCAGAAAATCTCAAACACTGCAAAGGTATTAATTTTAGGCCATTGCAATTTTCCTAACTCGTTCTTTCACTCTTAGCCATTTTATGTGAGTGATACAACATCCATGAATCATTAATAAGTGTGCCCGATAGTATCACGATAGTATCGTGATAGTATGCCGCGATAGTGATAGTATCGTGATAGTAGTTTCCACGATAGCAATACTATCACGATAGTCAAAATTGGCATCGATAGTCAGCCCTAAAAATGAGCTTAACAGTTTTGACTTTGCAGTGATAGATAGATAGATAGATAGATAGATAGATAGATAGATAGATAGATAGATAGACTTTGCAGTGATTGATAGATAGATAGATAGATAGATAGATAGATAGATAGATAGATAAATGGATGGATGGATGGATGGATGGATGGATGGATAGATAGATAGATAGATAGATAGATAGATAGATAGATAGATAGATAGATAGTACTTTGTATAAAAATTCATTCCAGTTTTAGTCTGCATGACAGTAATGGACACAAACAAGACATCACAAAGAAAAAAAAAAGAAAATATTTTTTTTTTACCTTAGCCAGCATAGGGGAGAAAGTCTTTATTGTTATATTATTAACGTTTGACAATTAAAATTATTTCTAGCAGACAAAAACTATAAAAATTAATACCACCAACTGCGATATTTTGTTCCGGAAGGAAGAATGGGAACAGAAGGTGTTCAGAGGGCTTGCGAAACTTCAAGTCCTCACGCGGTACAAACTTGGCTTTACTTCTAATCTTGGCCGGAGACATTGAAACTAACCCCGGCCCAAGGTTTCGCTGCGGACTCTGCAAAAAATATTGCAAAGGTTCCAAGAAATGGATAGAATGTGAGGACTGTAACAAGCGCTTTCACTCCTCATGTTCGGATTTGGATAACAGTCAATTGTTAGAAATTGAATCTAGGGCTGGAACTTGGTATTGCAAAGAATGCAAAGCTGACTGTGGTTTTTGCAGTGGTGCTGTCCTTAATGGCCACAAAGCCGTTCAGTGTGATCAATGTGAAATGTGGATACACACTGAATGTTCCTTCATTTCAGATGCAGAATATGGCACTTTGGTAAATTCAAGCTGCCACTGGATATGTCCAAAATGCGAGGTCTGTAACTTTTCAGACTCGTTCTTTGATGAATATGTAGAACTGAGCTAGCCAAACAGGTTTGAACCTCTGTCAGAGGATAAGAGAGGCAAATCTTCAACTGCTGATGAAACAAAAGCAGGTGTGAAAGGTTTGAAACTTTGCAGTATAAACATAAATGGAATTAGAGGAAAAATTCTTGAACTTTTAGCTTTCCTCGATACATCTCAACCTCATATTGTTGCTATTCAGGAAACAAAGATTGACAGTTCAATTACTACATCTGAGCTTTTCCCTGAAACCTGTCAGTACTGTGTCTACAGAAAAGATAGGAACTCTCATGGCGGTGGGGTGATGTTGCTCATTCATAGAGACATTCCTCACATGCCTTTCATGGAACTGGCGAATGACACCGAATCGGTCTGGGTTAAGGTTTTTGCAAATAAAACTTCCCACTTTGTAGCAAGTTGGTATCGACCACCAAATGGTACGATCGAAAACTTCCAGTCGTTTAAACATAAAAGACCAACTGGATTGCATCAATTCACAGCATAAGGGTAAAAAACTCCCAGCTGTACATGTTCTAGGTGACCTCAACTTCAGAATCATTGCTTGGCCCGACAGGCTCAGCAAACAAGGCACAATGCTGAGTCAGTCGGAAGGACAAATATTAATTGATACATGTATTATGAACGATCATGGCCTTGAACAAATTGTTAACTTCCCCACTCGTGATAAGAACACACTGGATCTGATCCTTACGACTTTGTCAGGACAATTCGAAGACATTCATTCCCCAGATAAACTAAGTGACCATGATATTGTCTCCGGACATTTAAAAAATCACATCCCACCAATAAAGAAACCTTGGAGGAAGGTGTACTCATATCAGAAAGGTGACTATGAAACTATGAGGAAGGATGCACTCAGATTTGCAAAGGAGAATTACTTTAATGGTCATTCAGATGCTCGGTCTGTACAGGAGAATTTTGATTTGATAACTTCTTTCATTCATACTTCGGCAGTAAATCATATCCCCTTAAAAACTAGTAGGTCTGTATCTTCTATTCACTGGATCACCCCAGAGATAAGAAGAAAAATTCACAGAAGGAATAAGATTCATGCAAAGGCAAAAAAGACAGGAAGTGGTAAACTCCGGACAAAATTTGAAAACTTGAGACGTGAAATCAAGACTGATATAAAAAATCAGCATGATTTGTATGTGAATAACTTGGTAGGTGATGTAAAGGCAAATCCCAGAGACTTCTACAGATATATCAATAGCCAGAAGAAAGACAGGCAAGGTATCCCGCCCCTTAATAAAAGAGGAGGGAACGGGGTTGCTGAATCAGACTCTGAAAGGGCAAAGGAACTAGTTGGTCAATTCAATGATGCGTTTAATAAAACTGAGTTCACGGAGGTTCCATTGACTGGAAGATTGGCCCCATTCATGAATAATATTGTTGTGACAGCTGCAGGCGTGATCAAGTTACTTCAAGGCTTAAACCCCAGTAAGGCCTTAGGACCTGATGAGCTTCATCCTAAAGTCCTGAAGGAACTAGCAAATGAGTTGGGTCCAGTTTTTGCACACTTGTTTCAACAGTCTCTTGATACGGGTGAAATCCCCAAAGAATGGCTCTTAGCAAACATCTGTCCACTCTTCAAAAAAGGAGATAGGGCTCTTGCCCATAATTATCGCCCTGTGTCTCTGACTTGTGTTCTGTGTAAATTGCTGGAACATATAGTCTGCTTAAACATCATGGCCCACTTGGACGAACATAAACTTTTGTCAGACAGACAACATGCATTTAGGAAAAGGCACAGTTGTGAAACTCAGCTAAGCACAGTTACATGTATTTTATGACTGGGCAAAAATCTTGGACAAAGGGGGACAGGTGGACACATTTATTCTGGACTTCTAGAAGGCTTTTGACACCCCTCCTCATGAACTACTTAAATCTAAGTTATTTGGTTATGGAATTGGGGGAAAGACCCTCAAATGGATAGATTCCTTTCTTTGCTACAGAAAACAGCGGGTTGTTGTTAATGGTGAGTCTTCGGAATGGGCTCCAGTTTTGTCTGGAGTCCCACAAGGGACCGTTCTTGGTTCACTTTTGTTCTCCCTGTACATCAATGATATTTCCACTGGCATTGACTCAGAAATAAGACTGTTCGCAGATGACTGTGTTTGTTACCGGGAAATTAGAGATACAGATGACTCAGTGAAACTCCAGGCTGACATAAATAGATTAGGATGTTGGGCCCGAAAATGGGGCATGACATTTCAGCCAGTTAAATGCAACATTATGCAGATAATTAGAAAGAGATCTAATAAAGTTGAGGCTTCTTACACCTTAGAGGGAACGGTCCTCTAGAATGTGGACTCCATTAAATACCTTGGAGTGACAATCTCACACAACTTGAGTTGGAATACTCATATTAGCAACATGTGTACTAAGGCAAATAGAATGCTTGGTTTCCTGAGGCAAAATCTTCATCAGTGCCCCCAGGATGTTAAAGAGGCAGCATATGAAGGTCTTGTTCGCCCAATCTTGGAATATGGTAGTTGTATATGGGACCCCATTGGAGTGGTCCTTAACGATGAAATTGAGAAAGTTCAGAATAGAGCTGCTAGATTTGTAACAGGCAATTACTGCTTTAAAACTGGGAGCATGACTGGAATACTTGGAAAATTAAAATGGGAGTCTCTCAAGAAAAGGAGAAAAGACAGTAGGCTAATCCTATAGGAGCTTTTTTCGTGACGTACTTCCGGTTCTAAAAATAGAACGGGAAAAGCCCTGGCCGTCATCTGTCGTATTGCTTCAAAGGCAGTGGGACAGATAAAGTGTTAATAACAGCGTAAAACAGTTGAATTCTTTCAAATTTTTTAGGAATTCTAATGTAAGATAATGGGAGAAACACCGATATGCTGCCAGATGTGAAATTTCGCATTACGAAAATGATATATTGTACACACGACCCAATAGGGTCCTCTTTCTCTCTCTCTCTCTCTCTCTCTCTCTCTCTCTCTCTCTCTCTCTCTCTCTCTCTCTCTCTCTAAACGCACCAAGAATTAGCGAGCGCAGGCAAATGTAAATTACAGTTTGTCGTTAAATGAGGCTAGGTCAACCCACATGTAGCGTGTCAACAACGTCGTGTCTACATCAAACCAACTTCAAAGCGATGCATTGAATTTAACATTGCAACGTCGATGAAATGTCACAACTTTTCGTTGGCGATAATACGGCGTTGCTTAATAAAATGTCATTTGCTCGGACCCATCAAGATTCGGTGGGATTGGAACATTACATTCAAAACAAACGTAGAACACCCTTTCAGAGCGTAAGAATATTAAACGTGATAGCTCAGTGGTTAGTGCACTTGCCTCTGATGCTAGAGGTTCCGGGTTTGATCCCCGGCAGCTGCGATAAAATTTCGGTGTCCGAACACGCTCCATTGGCATCATTTGCAGGGATGAATGTCATAAAGTGCACCGTCCTTCGGATCGGGACGTTAACTGGAGGCCCCCTGTGCAGGGAGAACCATCCCCTGTGCAGGTTAAAGATCCCTACCGTAATTACATGATGTACATGATTACCGTGTAGGCTTTCATCCTGCAAAACCTGGAGTGTATGTAATATACACCTGCGGTAATGGTCAAATGTGACCGACGCAGTATCAGTAGATAGATAGATAGTTAAACACTCCTTCGCAAGTGCAAGATTTTACAGAAAAATTTGGTAAATTTGTAGATTGGTTCAACCTGCCCAGCCCTTAGGTCTACATTAACCCATTTGGTACCGGAAACCCCAAAAGGGGTAAGTGACAAACAGTACATGCCTTGATCAGACGCTGTGAGAACGCGGCGTCTGATCAGGGCCTACACTGTTTGCAAAACGTTCGGCCATTTTCCAAATAAATTATGAAGAAAACACAACCTGACACCCCTAAATTTTGAAAATGACTCCTGCTATATATAAGGAGGAAGAATCCATTTGGTACAAAAAGGATTATGGGCTTCTTGGATACAGGGATCAGTCAAACCATCTCAATGGTCACGTGCCATTGAAGTGAGTTGGAGTGGTTGTCGACGGCATGACGTCGAGCCAACATTGACTCGACGCCCGTCTGTAAGCCCACTAATTGGTTGTTGTTTTTTTTTCGACTGTCAGTATTTTTATTTGACTGTCTAACAGTCCGTCCGTTCGTCTGTCAGTCAGTCATTCAGTCAGTCGGTCTGTGTGTCGTCTGTCTGTCTACTGTCAGTTTGCAGTCAAACCCCTCTCTGTCTGCCTCTCTCTCTCCATCATGCCAACGGTCATGTGACAATGAAGTGAGTTGGAGTGGGTGTAGACGGCATGACGTCGAACCAACATTGACTCAACGCCTCTCCGTCAGTCCACTCATTAGTTTATTTCAACTGTCAGTATGGACATTTAAATTGCACATGTAGACAGATCGTTGGACAGATTTCTCAAGATAGATAGATAGAGATAGATAGATAGATAGCGCATAAAACGAAAGTTACGTAAAAACTTTTTTTGTGAATTACGGTATCTCAAGCCATTGACATGGGTCATTCACGAAAAGATTTTCGTCAATTAAAAACGGATTTAGGATAAATGAATTTCGGTAATGAAAGTAAAATATCATTCTTTCCTTCTCGAGGCATTATTTCATTGAAAACGGGTATATTTTCTCTCAAAATGTCTGAATATTGTTAGCATTTTAAGTTCCGCCAATACATTTGAATAGCGATGGCCGTTTCAATTGACGGCCAGCACTTTGCGCATGCGCAAGAATGACGTCATAAACGGAATTCCTAAATCCTCCTATTATACAAAGGTCTAAAGGGTGCTGCCAGCATTCCAACAGATGACCTTGTTCCCCCAGCTAGACACTGTAGAAATCACCATTCGTTGGCGTTTCAGACCCTTACTGCAAGAACTGACATTTATAAAGAGTCGTTCTTCCCCAGAACCATTAGAGATTGGAATGCCCTTCCCGATTCGATTATTTCGACAGCTGAAGGTGCTGATGATTGTGTAGCTAAATTTACCTTTTTGGTTAGAGCTAGGGACTAACTTCCAACATCACAGGTCCTGGTGTATGAATGTCTTTTGACGTGTCACCAGTAACAATTCTGATTCTGATCCAGTATTTAGCGTAAGCCATGCTCCGTGTACGGCATTTACGGTGTACACGAATCAAGTAGTGTTTTGAATAAACAAATATGGCGATGACAGAGGTGTAAAATTTCCCTCAAACTCACTCGCCCTTATCATCTAAACTTTTCATTTAGATGCTAAAAATGAAGAAAAAGTAAGGTCAGTTTTGAAAACCTCACTCGCCCTGCCTTAAAACTTACTCGCAAATGCAAGCGGGCGAGTGGAATTTTACACCCCTGGATGATGATTTCTGCGTAAAAAAAAAAGGATTTTTACAAGTGAAAGAAAACAAAACAAAACATTTTAAAATTAATTTCAATTGTGCAACAGACAGTTTAATGTGAATTCATTAATTTGCACAAGAATGTCGAAAATTGCGAGATCTTATAATGGGTTTCGTGGTCGCAAGCTGGGCGACTGTCTGCAACTTTTTTGGAACCCCAACGGAATTTTCACTCGCATTGGGCGACTGCTAATCCTTTTCCCTGCCTATTGGTTTCATTGGGCACCAGGGCTCGAGATGTCATTTTATCTCAATGTCGAGTAACGGGTAAAAGTCCTACAAAATTGGAAGCAATGTCTCCAAAATGACCTATATATTGTTGATGTGGATGTTAGACATCAAATCAAATAAAATAAACATGGCTAACATGAAAGGCCATGTAAAATATTACAAAATTCAACAGGTATTCTGCTGAAAAAAATTGATAAAATCTGGACGACCCAGAACCGAAACGAGCCATCGAAATAGGCCGAAATGACCCAAGTCCAAATTTAGGCCGAAACAATCCAGGCCGAAACGACCCGGTCGAAATGACTCAGGACCGAAACGTCCTGGATTCGTCATTTTACCGACGCTAAATTGGATAGTTTAACTGTCATTTATACATCCATGCACCTGTGTCTGAAGATCTATTGTTTGACTTTGCCTTACATTTTCATCCTTTACTCCCGTTTCCATTTTCACTTTCGCTTGACCCCTGTCACGGTGTTACAGTAAATAATACTGCCGGTGGGGTGCGTAAACTTACCGACACTGACCTAAATACCGGTAGGTACCGGAAAAAAACCCGGTCCTACTAAACACTGCTGGGACTGACAAGGACAGACAAGGACTGCAATAGTGTTCAGTCAGATTCAAATATGATTGACCTAAGTGGAAAAGCAGACATGTCCGTGTCCAATACATGTATAGAAAAATCTAATGATGAAGACATAGAGAACATTTCTGGCATGTCCGAACTTTTCCAGGAAACATACAAAAGCGAACATGAAATAGCCGTTATGCCCTCACCAAATACAAATGAATCAGCAGATGTCTCATCGGTTAGTGAAAATCATTCGGAAGCTGATGAATCTGTCAATCTTGAACCAAAAAGTATGTACCCCTTGCTAGGGAATTGATGCGGTTATAAGGAGTTCCCACAATTTCACAGCAGTCAGACATAGATTGTGGGTGTTCTTTGAATAATTAAGAAGCATTACAAAAGGTTCAGAGCACATGTACAAAAGGTAATTAGAGATACATATTGGAAGCATGTTTCAAGCATACTTACCTTCGAAGATGACAATACAGATCCCGATAGCCCCCAGAAGAATAGTAAGGTTAAAAAGTTTTGGTCATTTGTAAAATCCCTGAAAAAGGACGCATTTGGGATCACTTCGCTAAGGGAAAACGGACTTTTGAAAACAGACTCGCGCGATAAGGCCAACATATGCAACAAACAGTTTCAATCTGTTTTTACGCGAGAAACTGACGGTGAGCTACCATCTAAAGGTAATAGTCCGTTCCCTACTATGGGGACATAACAGTTGACCCTAAGGGGGTCGTCAAACTGTTAGGTAAGCTCAAAATACATAAGGCATCCGGGCCAGATGACCTGAATGCCAGGGTGCTTAAGGAATGTAGTGCTGAAATTTCTCCTGTGCTGGCCTTTATTTTCGATGAATCACTTGCCCAGGGCACTGTACCAGATGATTGGCGACAAGCCAATGTTACCCCGGTCTATAAAAAAGGTGAAAAATACGATGCAGCAAATTATAGACCAGTGTCGCTAACATGCATCTGTTGCAAAATCCTGGAGCATATATTAGTCAGCAGCATTAATAAGCACTTAGCCTTTGAGAGCATTCTTGCTGACTGTCAGCATGGTTTCCGAAGTCAAAGGTCTTGCGAAATTCAACTAGTTCAATTCTTCCATGACATTGTGAGTAATCTGGATGGGGCCATAAATCGTGGCCACAAACAGACTGACTTGATCATCATGGATTTCGCCAAGGCCTTTGACAAGGTACCTCACAGGAGGCTATTGTACAAATTGGACTACTATGGGATAAGAGGATCCACACATAATTGGATTAGCTCATGGCTCTCCGGGCGCTCTCCACAATTGTCCTTGACGGCCAAGGGTCTGATCCAGTCCCTGTTTTATCTGGTGTCCCGGTCCTTGGACCGGTCCTCTTTTTGATATTCATCAATGATCTCCCTGATAACATCAGGTCATCTGTCCGTTTGTTTGCTGATGATTGTGTCCTGTATAGGGACATATATTCTCCTTCTGACTATCACATTTTACAAGATGACCTGGATCGACTTGCACAATGGGAAGCAGATTGGCAGATGACGTTCAATGTAGCCAAATGCCATTCAATGAGCGTGTCACGACACCTTCAGGACAAGCAAATTAAGTATGATTACACACTTCACCAGCAAACTTTGGAGCAAGTTCACTCCGCCAATATCTTGGTATCACCATCACTGATGATCTCGATTGGGGTCAACATATCTCTGAAATAACATCCAAAGCAACTAGGACCTTAGGATTCCTTAGACGTAATTTGGCTTTTGCACCTCGGCAGACAAAGGATGTTGCTATTAAAACATTGGTTCGCCCTCAGCTTGAATATGCATCACCCATTTGGCATCCCTATGTTAAAGCTCAGATTCAGCAGGTGGAGAAGGTGCAGAGGACAGCAGCTCGATGGACCTGCAGACGATGGCGAAATAGAAGTAGCGTCGGTGACATGCTTGACGAGCTAGAGAGGCCATCTCTGGAGACCCGTCGTGAGCAGTCCTCCTTAACCTTCTTCTACAAGATACATTCTGGTACAGTATCAATTAACAAGGATAGGTATTTGACCCCTGCAACAGTGTCAACCCGGACAAGGGCATCAAGAGCAAATAGCTCACAGTATCGTAGGTACCAGTCCTATAGTGATGCCCCGAAAAACTCTTTCTTCCCTAGAACTATTCCTCAGTGGAATAGTCTTCCATCTTCTGCGGTGAATGCCAAGACTGCAGAGGAGTTCAAAGCCCGCACAGTATAAGATTGAGACTCAGAGGTATGCGTTTTAGAATACCTCTGTGTTTGGATTGTAAATAGTTTTAAGGACTCATCAAGAGATGATTTTTTTTTGTGCTAAATTCTAAATTTAGCCACCCACCCAACTGAGGTAATGACCAAATATGACCGACTCAGTATAAGAAGATAGATAGACAGAATAACCTCCACGAGGCGGCTCTCATGAGTACCCACAATCTGTGTTTTTGAACAGAAATAAGGGGAAAAAATGAAATACCCCGTCAGTCCCAATTTTCAATTGGGGTCTAGAGGGGTGTTCATTCTACGGACTTTTTATCCAGATGAGCGATTTCTTCCCTTTAAGAATACTATCTTTAAGTAGAAGCTATTGCCGTAGGGAGCAAATTCTTGCCTCATTAAATACCATACGAATATGCCATGCAAGACCAATCGTTCTTCAGAATTTGTAAATAACTCTTAGCGTAATTATTCAAGATGGGTATATCCTTTCTTTCTAATAAGAAGGGATATATTGCTATTTTGCTAGTGTTAATACATGTTGATAAGTAAAACAAATGAAATAAATAGTTGTTGAAAACAAAATGGGGGGTAAGAAAGCAGGGTCCCCGTCCCAGTCCCCGGTGCAATTGTTTTCGATGCTGTTGTCTGCTCTTTGCAGTCGTTAGTTTGGAAATTTTCTGATCCCCTAACGTTGGCACTCTTTGTTTTCTATGCACGTGGAAGATAACAGCATCGGTTAACAACTGTAGCGATTGCTTTCATTTTCGAAGATAAAAGGGCCTTACATTGCATGTGATTCATCTGCCCACCGGACGATTTACATGTTATGCTAAGCTTTGCTTACTCTGATAAATAACACAAAGCGAACTGAACTTTGCTGAACATTTCAAAGGAATCATCAGCCATGCAGATGATTCAGAGTTAATGTCAATCCCATTTTTGTCTCTCTGCTGTCCTTGTCAGTCCTTGTGCAGTCCTTGTCAGTCCCTGTGCAGTCCCTGTGCAGTCCCTCAGAATTATTTATCCGAAATTTTCATCTTTCGGTTGTAATTATTTCTAAAGGTGTGTTTTCGTAATATACCCGACATTGAGATGAAATGACATCTCAAGCCCTCCCGCCCAGTGAAAACCGTTTGGGCTATAAATGTGCATGGATGGTCCGACTCGCACCACTTTTCCAGGGCAGGCTTAGGACCTCTAAGCACTTTACCAGTACTCATGTGAGGCCGGTTTCAGCTCTGCATGGTAGCATCATGCCCCAGTCTATTTCTTCAAGCCCCGAAGGGCGGGGGCCAACAAGCCGGTGAAATAAAACCCGCGCGTACCCAAATATAGATCAAGACCATAGATGGTGTTTATAATGTTAACATTAAACTATTGCTAAAACATCACCTCTTTGTAGCATTGCAGTCATTGTGCCGCACTTGTGGTAGGGAAAGCGGTATTGGAACATAATGCTTAAATCTCGCCCGAAGAAAGTATCTTTGAAATAGTTTCAATCAAATTTTAAAACGTGCATTTTTATTTTATATTCCAACATTTTAAGTGTCCTTGTCAGTCCTTGTGCAGTCTTTGTCAGTCCTTATGCAGTCTTTTTCAGTCCTTGTCCGTCCTGGTCAGTCCCAGCAGTGTTAAGTAGGACCAAAAAAAAAACCTATAACACACCGGTTTCCAGCTCATCTTCTTATACTGAGTCGGTCACATTTGGCCATAACCTCAGTTAGATTGGTGGTTAGATTTAGAATTTAGCTGAAAAGAGTCACAGGATGAGTCCTTAAAACTATTTACAATTATTTACTTCATGTTTTACTGCCATCAAAAATCATGTGATAAAATATTGCGACAAAGCCTTCGAAAGATCAGATAGTAACCTGTTTTGGTCTATAAAATTTCCAATGAAGTTTTAAATAAATTGAAATCCAGACGTTTTCGTGCTTCAAGTCTGTCTACTTATTATTGTTGCATCCTTTACACCGCACTTCCTCATAATCTTATAAAAGAAAAACTTAATGATTTAATTGAATGGACATTTCATAGGGAAGACTCCCTCCATCTTGCATGTAATGTAAGAAATGCTGTTTTCACTTCTGAAGTACATAAAAATGATACTTTTTGGTCATGTCAGAAAGTGTGTGAAGCTCTCACTTTTCTACTTGACAATATTTACATAAGATTTGGTACTAAGTTATTTAGACAAGTTGTGGTTATACTAATTGCGCACCCCTTCTGGCTGATCTGTTTTTGTTTTGTTATGAGAGAGACTTCATGATGTCTCTTTCTGCTAAAAACTAATCTGAAATCATTGAAGTGTTTAGCTCGACTTCTAGATATTTGGATGCTATATTAAATATTGACAATACCTATTTCGACGGTTTCATCAGTCAAATTTACACCTCCCCCCCCCCCATAACTTCAGTTAAATAAAGCAAATTCTTCTGATACCGAAGCCCCGTTTTTAGATTTACATCTATGTATGTATTGTTGGTGGGTTTTTCTATGATAAGCGCGATGAATTTGATTTTGAGATGTTAAATTTTCCGTTTTTGGATGGCGATGTTACTCGTGCGCCATCCTATGGCGTTTATATTTCGCAATTAATTCGACTTGCCAGAATGTGTGTAGTCATGTAACTGACTTCAACACTCGTAATGAATTGTTAACTGCTAAACTACTTAATCACTACGCACAGCCTAATCAAAATTTTACAGCCGTCATTCTAATTTAATTTCAAAATTCAATATTGGACTTAAATCTCTTCTGCAACAAGGTCTATCGGAACCCGAATTTTATGGTGACTTAGTATATAAATTCAGAAAAATATATAACCGCAATGACTTCAGCACCCAATTTTGTAAAATCATTCCTCGATGTAAAAAGATTGGGTACAAGATAAATGTTATACAGACTGCGTGCATGGTAGGAATCCGGGTCGTTTCGCCCCGAGTCGTTTCGCCTTATTTCGGGGGTGGGTCATTTCGCCCTTATTGGATGAGTCGTTTCGCCCTAGAGTCGTTTCGCCCGTGGGTCGTTTCGCCGCAATTATATTTTTAAGGGAGTAACAAACGGAATGGATGGGTAAGCGGACAGACGGTTGAATGAATAAACGAATGAATAAATGAATATAGTTGTGCGTTGGTAGATGTACCGACGGACGAACGGACGTTTGAATATACGGAGATGGATAAATGAATGAATGAATGCTTGAGGCTTCACGTCCGAGTCAACACTGTATATTTCATTTTGCATGCGTTGCTTCCACTTTTGTGGGGTTTTCCCCGACATTGAGATGAAACGACATCTCAAGCGCAAAGCCAAAAGGACAGTTACTCAGTTGCTTTCCTGCAAAATGATTATTGTTTCTCGTGACGAGGCTCATATCTGATTGTCAAAGGCTCTTTTATGTAATTCACTACCAGATAGTGTAATAATGGCACCTCCCTGAACTGTTTCAAGGCTAGATTAAACTCACTTTGGAAGTTCCATCCATACATGTTCAACCCCTAGTGCTACGACCCCGGACCAAAACCCAGAGATTATTACCGGAATGCACCTTCAGAGGCTAGATAGCCTGTTCCGGTATTCCAGTTATGTGAGTTTGTAATGTCTGAGTCGTGCAAAAATGTCAGAATTTGTTTATAGTAAAGTATATGTGAGGACCCACTAATTGCTGTACAAAGTGGGGTTTAGGGTTGGAAATCGATGTTAGCAAGTCTATGTAATGGAGAAGCCCCACCCCTAAACCCCACTTTATACAGCAATTAGTGGGTCCTCACATATACTTTATTTTCCTTATTTCAGTTTCTAAAACATAGACAATAAGAAATGAGAACAAATAACACATTTTTATGTATACACAGTCATTTTCACAGCCATAAGTCCCATTATATTAATGTCAAATATGGATAATTGCATTATAATTGTCATCACTAGATACAAGTTTGTTACAAAGGTCATCAACGAAGCTCTTATAGTTCTTGAAAAATTAACTTGAATGGCAGGGTGGTCGCTAGGTTTGACGCAATATTTTACAAAGTCATTGAACCGTGAAAAGTGGGTCAAGGTTAAATATGGATGCTTGAATTATTGCTGCCATCCCAAGATGCAAGTTTGTACCAAGTATCATTAATGAAACTCTTACAGTTCTTGAGAAATGAACATAAATTGTAGGGTGAACGTTAGATTTGACGCAATAGTTTTCAAAGTCAGTGAACCATGAAAAGTAGGTCAAGGTCAAATATAGCACCAAACGAGGATATTACAATATTTTCCGGGACTCCACAGACCCCATCAATCCCTTTATATACCAAAACATATCTAACCTTAATCCATAAGGCTTGAAAAAAATAATGGCGAAACGACCCATCAAATCAGGGCGAAACGATCCACAGACGAAACGACCAACGGGCGAAACGACTCACGAGCGAAACCAACCGTGACCCGTGGTATTTAACCCAATCACGTTTGACAACTTTGCTTCCCTCTTTAATTGCACGCCGGTGAGTCAGGCCTCAGATTCTATGACGGTTCCAGCGTAAAGGCTATCTTTGGTCCCTCGGAGTCAAACTGTTGGTTTTCTTTTGCTCCAGCAATTCTGTTGTTGTATGCTGTCGAGTCCTCAACCTTGTTTCATCTCTGCAGTTTTTTATTTGTATGTTCTCGGAGATGTTACACTGATGAGTTAGGAAGCCTTCGTGCGGACTAAACAAAATTGGTGTATACCGCGACAGAGGTAAGGGCGAGGATTATGGCCATGTAAAATCGATTTAAGCCCCCCCCCCCCCCCATCCAGTGGAATTCTTTCCACTGACCGTTCCAAGGCGGTTCTTCTGTGGCGGTTTATTTATGTTTTTGTGTGTTACTTACTGCTTACTGTGTGTATCACTTGTGTCTTTTTATTTTGGATGGCCATTTGGCCATTTTGTGGGAAAGTAACTGTCCTTATGGCCTTCCTTTGTTTAGGTTTCCATTATGGTCTGGTCGCTTCATGTTTGTGTTTCTTTCCTTTTGGTGTCTTTGATGGGTGGAGTAAGTTAATTGTATCGATTCCTGATCTTTGTTTTACTTCTACTTTACTGAGAATTAGAGAGAATCTAATTCTATGTAATGTTGGTTGGTGCCTGATCCTCTGTTTCTGGTTGGGCCCGTCGGAGTCTAACTGTTGGTTTTCATTTTTTCCAGCATTTCAGTGCTTTCTTGCTGTTGAGTCCTCACCGCAGTTTCATCTCTGTGGTTGTTTGATTTTTTTGTGTTCACGATGTTGCACTGATGAGTTAGGAGGCCATCATGCGGACTGAACAAATTATTTGTCTAAATCGCGATGGAAGTAAGGGCGAGGATTGTGGCCAAGTAAAATCGGTTTTAGCCCCCCAGTGGAATGAGTTTCACTGACCGTTCCAAGGCGGTTCTTCTGTCGCGGTTTATTTTTCGTTATGGTTTGTCTTTGAGTGTTTGTATCGCTTATATTATTTTGTTTTGGATAGCCAGTTGGCCATTTTATGGGAAAATAACTGTCCTTTTGGCTTTCCGCTGTTGATGTTTCCATCAGGGTCTGTTGTTAAATGTTTGTGTTTCTTTCCCTTTGGTGTCTCTGATGGGAGCTGTGGGTTAATTGTATCGATTCCTGATCATTGCCTTCACTTCTATTTTACAATCTGAATAACAGAGGTATCCAAAAACGCATACCTCTGCGGACTTGGCATTCACCCCAGAAGAGGGAAGACTATTCCATTGGGGAATAGTTCCAGGAAAGATAGAGTTTTTCAGGGCATCGCTATAGGACAGGTACCTAAGATATTGTGAGTTGTTTACTTTTGATGCCCTTGTTTGGGCTGGCGCTGTTGCAGGAGTCAAGTACCTATCTTTATTAATAGACATTGTATCAGAGTGTATCTTATAGAAGAAGGTGAGAGAGGACTGCTCACGTCGGGCCCCTAGGGGCGGCCACTCAAGTTCATTTAGCATGTCACCGACGGTACTTCTATTTCTCCTTCGCCGGCAGGTACATGGGGCAGCTGTCCTCTGCACCTTCTCCTCCTGCTGAATCTGAGTTTTAACTTAGGGATGCCAAATGGATGATGCATATCCAAGTTGAGGGCGACACAATGTTTTATATGCAACACCATTTATCTGCCTAGGTGCAAAGGCCGTCTAAGGAATCCCAAAGTCATAGTTGCTTTAGATGTTACCTCTGAGATATGTTGACCCCAAACAAGATCGTCAGTGATGATGATACCAAGATATTTGGCGGATTGAACGTTCTCCAAAATTTGCTGGTGGGGTGTATAGGCTAATTTTGCTTGTCCGGGGAGTCGTGACACCCTCATTGAATGATATTTGACCACAATGAACTTCATCTGCCAATCGGCCCCACTGTGCAAGTCGATGCAGGACATCTTGTAAAATAAGACAGACAGAAGGAGAATATATGTTCCTATACAGAACACAATTATCAGCAAACAAATGGACCAATGATCTAATATTATCAGGGAGATCATTGATGAATACCAAGAAGAGGACCGGCCCATGAACCGAACCTTAGGGGACTCTAGATAAAACAAGCAGGGACTGGATAAGTTGCTTGACCAACAAGTACAACTTGTTGTGGGCGCAGACAGCCATCAGCTAATCCACCCATGTGTGGATCCCCTTATCCTATAGCAGTCCCATTTTAGGATACTTGAATAAGATATACACTATTTTCATCTTTTACCACATCGCGCATGTCCTTTTTCATAAATAAATTTGTCAAATGTGGAATATGGATTAGTGCACAGTAAACTAATCCCGTGCGTCAGATCCATCACAATCACTTTCCCATGGTGTTTGGAGCAGAAATAAGTAAACAAAATACAGATATTCATCCAAATAGTTATTTCTAGAACCAGAAAGTATGGCCCTCTAATGCATTCCGATATATTCGGGCATAGACATGTATCATATGTAAATTTCTCACAAATTACATTCTTTCGCATTTTTGAGAAATATTACAGTTGACTCTTGTTATCTCAAACACTGATATTGCACGACCCGCAGAAAAAGCAACCGACTGAAGTTGTTTGATTTCTAAGAGTGCCCTAAAATCACCGTTTCATTCTGTCATTCGGTCAATCGGTCATTCGGTCATTCTGTCAGTCTGTCCGTCCTAACCCGTTTGTGAAAATTGGTGATAGTGACTTAACCGCTTGGAATATTTAAACAATTTTTGGCATACTTATAGATACCAATGAGATCTAACCAATGAACTTGCGAAATATTACATTCCATTTAGTATAGCCTCGCCGAGGCGAAAAATGTGAAAATTTTCGAACTGCTTCTCCTTCGAAACCGTTGGGCAGATTGAAGTCAAATTTCATATGGAGCCCCTATGGGATGGGGGAAACCAAAATTTGCTCATTGGGTCCAGGTCACATGACCAAAATGGCCGCCAAGCCATATATGGTCTGTCTGTCTGTCCGTCCGTAACCCGTTTGTGAAAATTGGTGATAGTGACTTAACCCTTGGAATATTTAAACAATTTTTGGCATACTGATAGATATCAATGAGATCTTACCACTGAACTTGCGAAATTTTACATTCCATTTAGTATAGCCTCGCCGAGGCGAAAGATGTGAACATTTTCGAACTGCCTCTCCTCGGAAACCGTAGGGCCGATTGAAGTCAAATTTCACATGGAGGCACTATGGGATGAGGGAAACCAAAATTTGATCATGGGGTCCAGGTCACATGACCAAAATGGCCGCCAAGCCATATATGGTAAAAACCCTTCAAAAATAGTCTTCTCCAGAACCACTGGGCAGATTTCCACGAAACTTGATAAATAGCATCTGGGACGTAGGCCCATCATAAATTGCTAAAATGGTGACCCTGGGTTAACATTGACCTTCTTTGGGTCCGTCCGTAACCCGTTTGTGAAAATTGGTGATAGTGACTTAACCGCTTGGAATATTTAAATAATTTTCGGAATACTGATAGATATCAATAAAATCTAACCAATGAACTTGCGAAATATTACATTCCATTTAGTATAGCCTCGCCGAGGCGGAAATATGTGCAAATTTTCGAACTGCTTCTCCTCGGAAACCGTTTGGCCGATTGAAATCAAATTTCATATGAAGCCTCTATGGGATGGGGGAAACCAAAATTTGCTCATGGGGTCCAGGTCACATGACCAAAATGGCCGCCAAGCCATAAATGGTCTGTCTGTCTGTCCGTCCGTAACCCGTTTGTGAAAATTGGTGATAGTGACTTAACCGCTTGGAATATTTAAACAATTTTTGGCATACTGATAGATATCAATGAGATCTTACCACTGAACTTGCGAAATATTACATTCCATTTAGTATAGCCTCTCCGAGGCGAAAAATGTGAAAATTTTCGAATTGCTTCTCCTCGGAAACCGTTTGGCCGATTGAAGTCAAATTTCATATGGAGCCTCTATGGGATGGGGAAAACCAAAATTTGCTCATGGGGTCCAGGTCACATGACCAAAATGGCCGCCAAGCCATATATGGTAAAAACCCTTCAAAAATAGTCTTCACCAGAACCACTAGGCAGATTTCCACAAAACTTGATAAATAGCATCTGTGACGTAGGCCCATCATAAATTGCTAAAATGGTGACCCTGGGTTGACCTTGACCTTCTTTTTGCCTAGGTCAAACTTTGACACATATGCTTTTGTATTGGAAAAGTGGGAATGCATTTTATCCTGCAAACGATTTAGAATACATGCAGTAATAAAGTATAAGATATATTTTTGCTCCTTACGATAAGGCGCATTTATTGGGGGAACCGCTTTAGGTCCAGGTCACATGGCCAAAATGGCCGCCATACCCATATATGGTAACACTCATAAAGCTAAAAGCATCCGGCGGGTCGTGCACTTCAGCTGAAGCACTGGTCTCAAACTACTGTTTAAGTGAAAGTAAATTGTGGTCACTTTTGTTTCTGTTTTGCTATTTGTTCATTAGATTTCAAATCCTTTTATCTCAAACTGCTTTTATTTGAAACCAAAATTTTCAGTCCCTTGGAGTTTGATAATAATCTAATGAGTAAATGTTGACCTCATGATCTCAAGAGCATGTTCATGAAAAAGGAATTAACAAAAAAAAAAAAAAAAGAAGAAAAACATCAAGGCACATAATAATTTGTCAGTCGATTTAAATTTCGCCAGTTCAAAACGATTAAAGTATATAACAGTGATAATCTTTGTGGGAAAGTAACTTTCCTTTTGGCTTTCCGCTATTGATGTTTCTATCAGGGTTTAGTTATTTAATGTTTGTGTTTCTCTCCCTTTGGTGTCTCTTGTGGGATGTGTCGGTTAATTCTATCGATTCCTGACCGTTGCCTTCACTTCCATGTTGAAAGAAAAATCAGCACAACTCAAGAAATTTACTGCAAACTCGCTTCGGAATTTCATCCTTCTTCAGTTCACAAAATGGTATTCTTTGTAATACAAACCGATAAACCTGAAAGTGTGGTTTAATAATCTATTTACCTTAGGCGTGGATAATCTAATTATCATAGGTGTTGATAAGGCGATGTGTCGGTCTTTTAAATAGGTGTAAAATAGAAGTGAAGCGGAAAGCCAAAAGGACAGTTACTTTCCCACAAAATTGTCAACTGACTACACAAAACAAAATAATATAAGAGAAACACACACTCAAAGACAAACCATAACAAAAATAAACCGCGACAGACGAACCGCCCAGGAACGGTCAGTGAAACGAATTCTACTGGGGACATACATCGATTTTACGCAGCTGCAATCCTCGCTCTTACTTCCGTCGCGATTTAGACAAGTAATTTGTTCAGTCCGCATGAAGGCCTCCCGCATGAAGGCCTTCCGGTAAAGGAGATGAAAATCGTCGAAATAAAACACGTCAGCTTAACACCTAAAAGAAAAAAAAAATCAATGTGTTTCTTCTTTCTTCTCCAAACATAGACTGTGGATGCTCTTTAGGAAAGCCTAAATGAGGAGGTTCTAGTGAGTAGCCACATTCTATGATTAACAACAGAAAAGAGAAAAAATGTAAATCCCACATAGAGGTTCTAAGGGGTGACAAACATATCAACAGTAGAAATAAACAAAAATAATCACGTTATCAAGCCCATGTAATGAACACCCTGGAAATACATATTTTATGTAGAGAAAAGTAGGGTTTACAAGGATATAAGTGCGATTAATCTCGTCCAAAATAATCTCAAACTGTGTCACCATGATCATACTGCAATGTAACTATGTTTGAGTTTCTTAATATTGCACAAATGACTTTCAAAAATGGTATTTATTAAATGATCAACTCAATATGCAGATGAACAATTAAAAAGCTGTCACTATAGGTGACCAATGCCCCCAGTGGGAGCCAATTTATGAGTTTTTGCAAAATTTCAAGGGGAGATAATTCAGCCAAAATGCTAACAGAGTTATGGCCCTTGGTCAGAATGTAGCACTTGTGATGGTGAATAAGTGTGTGAAGTTTCATGTGGCTAGGTCATATACTTTTGAAGTTACCAAGGTTAAAGTTTTTGTGACGGACAGACAAACAAACAGACAGACACGGACAGAGAGACAAACAAATAAACAGAGACAGACAGGGCAAATACTATATGCCCCCCGAATCAAAGATTCTCGGGGGGGGGGGGGTGGTAAAAAGGAGGGGTGGTACATTCCTGTCCATTCCGGTAAATAGGTCCATTCCGGTAAATTTACGCACCGCTGACGATGATACAGTAAGGGGCAGTGCGATCACGAACCGTGGTTAACCATGGTTAACCAATGGTAAACCAAAGTGTGATCGAATTCAGTCTGGTAACGGTCTGGTAGCACGGCGGAAGTGTCGTGACGTCACTCTGGTCGAACCAGACTAGAGCGTGGGTTACTCTGGTAGATACGTCACACCATACGTAACAAATATGGCGGCGAAAGGTGCGAACACTAATGTCCGGGAATTGACTGCTTCTATTCAAGAAATAGAGGGTCTGTGTACTAGTCAACCAAACATCTACCAGACTAGGTTCGATCACACCGGTGAAAAAACATGGAAATCATGGGAAGAACGTGCACAATTTGACTTCCGCTACCATGGTATGGTAGATGGTCGAACTCCCTCTATTTTTTTCCAGTCATAAACTATGAACAATGACAAGAATTAGCTTTTACACGATGGGGCGTGATACCTCCGTCTGACTCTAAAGGCCCCCGGTTTGATCTCCGTTGGCGGTGATAAAATTTCGGTATTTGGACACGCTCCATCGGCATCAGAATTGTAACATTCATACACCAGGACTTGTGGTATGGGACGTTAGTCCCTAGCTCTCACCGAAGAGTTAAACTTAGCTACACAATCCTCAGCACATTCAGCCGGCCTCGGTAGCTCAGTCGGATACGCGTCTGACTGGTGATCAGGAGGACGCGGGTTCGATACCTGTCGGGGTCGGCAAGATTCTTTCTTAAAGATTGATCGTGACATCTTTTCTACGGTCGTTCTCTCCTTTCCGCTGATTCAAGAAGGGCATTTGTCAATGTGCACTACTGGTAAACAGCTTACGTATAAGCCTGCCCAGGAAAGATATGCGTAGGTAAAAATACCTTAATAGGGTTGACTGGGCCGTTAAATCCCAATACAAACAAACAAACAAAATCAGCACATTCAAACTGTCGAAATGATCGGATCTTAGCACACAGAACAGATTATTACAAGTACATTTTTTTCAAGGACCATCATTCACTGGAATGCACTACCAATCCATATACTCTTTCCCATTCCGGGGCAGTTAGCCTGGTGGTTCATGTGTCTCCCTAAAAATCCCAATCTTTTTTTATCTTTTAACTATATTATCAACTCTTTTCACACTGTACAAACTGATGCCATGTCTTGCAGTAAGGGACTGAAACACCAAATTAATTTATAACTTCTACAGTGCCTAGCTGGGGGAACAAGGTCATCTATTTGAATGCTGGCAGTTTGAATGAAAGTATGAGTCTACCGTCTCTTCTTCTTTTCTTGAGAGACTCTTATCTTAATTTTCTTAGTATTCCAGTCATGCCCCAGTTTCAAAGCAGTAATTTCTGGTTTCAAATCTAGCAGGTCTATTCTGGACTTTTTCTATTTTTCATAAAGGACCACTCCACTGGGGTCCCGATACATCAACTACATAGCCAAGATTGGGCGAGCATTTCGCCTCAGGAAACCAAGCGTTCTATTTGCCTTAGTACACATGCATTAGATCTCAAATCGTGTATGATTGTCAAACCAAGGTATTTAATGCAACCCACATTCTCGAGGGCTTCTGTACGAGTCGTACTTTAATTAAGTCGTACCTGCATGTTTTGGTCAACTCTTACCTTGGTTACGTAACTCGTACTTTAGTCATCCCGTACCTTTGTATATTTTTGGGTAAGTCGTGCCTTAGTACACAGATGTACTATGTGGTGTGTTGGAAATCATGAAAAGTGAAGGAGTTAGGAAAGCTGTGTGTGGGGGGGTTGTTTGTGTGTGTGTGTGTGTGTGTGTGGGTGGGGGGGCACTAACTGGCGCGTCAAACCATGTAAAACGTAAGATGAACGTTCCATAAGTTCAGTCTAATTATGTATATGTCCAATGTGATTGAAGTTAGAACAATGACCAAACTGTATGTTTTGTTATGCTAACATGCCTCTACAAATAAATTGTAAATTCTTATCGTAAAATCACTATTTTCAGGTGAAAATTTATGATATTTTTCTTACACTAAAAACTCGTTAGATCTATACTCGGTCAAAAAAGTAACTATACCAACTTCCGAGTGAATTTTAGTAGCTATCCGGTAGCCATGCAGCTTAAGATGGCTGTTAATAAGTGAATTGGACGTTTAGTTACAAAAATGCACCTTATCGACCCTAGCCCTTTGCATTTGTCCATACTATTCTGCTCAAGAGTTGTCTTTCAATATGTGCCTAGAAAGGTTTTGCAAGGAATTTGGAATTGCAAATGCACAAATGAACATTGTGTGTCTCAGATGAAAGATCATGTCAATTGAACATCGAAACCCACTTTACCTTTACAATATCTCATGATCTTGCACTATAAACAAGGCTTCAATCTGTGAAATTTTCCGATGATCTGCCTTTGAATTAAAAATACTGTTGTTATTTCTATACCTGTCATTCATTTTGCTGCAAATTCTGTAATAAGCGCTTTGTTGCCACCATTGCTGTTAATCGTAAGGACAAATTATGTAGAAAATTCATGTAGCATGTAGCGCTACCAATTGCGATTTTCTATGGAGTTTGGTTGGTTGGTTGGTTGGTTGTCTTTAGGGCATTATAAAGCTGCCTTTCATCCCCATGCACTGTTAAGCTCTTCAGTACTAGTACTTTCCTCAGGTGCTATAACTCACTACACTCTGCGCATGCGTAGAATCTTGAAATTATTGGCCGAAACGTTTAGCGCACCTTATATACTGCAAAAGTGCACTGACTAATTCTTTCCTGCCATCTCCGCTTGCTATTTCATTGTTACCAGATAGTGTCCTCAAATCCAGCACGCCATAGCAGACTTCTTCCCTGTTCAGCATCTCCTCTGTCGTCTTCTTTGTATTTTCCTCTCTTCTTCATACTGGCCACAATCATTTAGGTAATGTTCTATTGTCTCTGGTCCATTACATGTATAGCAAAGCTCTGACACATTTGAATCAAATATGGCTCTGTGGCTATTCAGAATTGTATGCCCTGTCAACAATTGGTTCAGTCCAGCAAAACTAGTTTCTCTTTCGAACCTCTGCAAAAGTTTCTTGCACTCTTTCCATCTGCTCAGATAATGCAAACTTCAACCTCCACTTCTCTCCAAGCTGAACCTTCATTTCTGCAATGACCTCTTTTTTGTCCAGGACTGGTTCTATGGGTTCTTTTGAGAGCAACAACTCCTGAGCTGCTCTCAATGGAGTTTCAATTGAAAGCAGCATTTTGCACTCACCTTCAAGGAATCGGAGCCTTATACGTGATCGTCTCTCTTAGCAAATGGAACTAAAGGTCCAAAACTTTTGTGAACAGACACACAGGCTATTTAATAAAAGGTTGTATATATCAAATTTTAGAAATCTTGTGCTAAGTGTAACCTTTTATGGTGGCTTTTGTAATGATTTCTTCTGCGAAACTGTCACAGTGGCCCCTTGGGTGTGTAAAACAATAGCCCAGGCTGTCGAGTTTACAAAAACAAAAACAGTTTGGGCTCTTGCATGAAAAAAAATGAATCCTCTATCCAAAACAAAACAATTTTTGTGTAGTTTTCATTTGTAGTAATTATGAGTAGTATAGGGTGGCACTTGAGCGCCTTTTTTTATAGCGCCTTTTTGTCGGGTGTTTGGCGCTATAAAATTGGCCGTATAAAAAAGGCGCTCAAGTGCCCCCGCTGATCTGAACTGGAGTAGGCTAGGTGCTGTATCGTGTGTTATGTGGACTTTCGTGAAGGGCGGTATAAATTTTAAATTTTGTGGGATTATAGTGCCTTTTGTGGATGGCGCTATAAATTTTCAATTTTGTGGGATTATAGCGCCTTTTGTGATGGGCGCTATAAATTTTCAGTTTTGTGGGATTAAAGCGTCTTTTGTGGATGGCGCTATAAATTTTCAATTTTGTGGGAGTATCGCGCCTTTTGTAGTGGGCGCTATAAATTTTAAATTTTGTCTGGTAAAAGTTGAAAATGACTTAGTTTTTTGATGATCTTTCAAGTAGATCCTTGTGTTTTTGTGGATTGCCTTGGTCCCTATAAATTTGATGTTTGGTGAAATTATAGGGACCAAGCTTGAAAGTAACTTAGTCTTTTGATGGAAATCTTTGAAGAGGTCCAGGGATACCACAAGATGACATTATGTTGGCCTTGTGTCTCAAGACTTCATAGTGTCATGCTTATATATTGAGGCTATTTAGTGGCAAGTTTCTATTAGAAATAAAAATCTTGTATTTTATATTTCTTCAGCAATAGAAACTTGACTGTCAAGCGTCAAGTGTTCTTGGTGATAGTAGCAAACTTCTGGATATCGATCTTGTATCTCAAGATCTATTTGTTTCATTAGTTTGACTATGACGCGTCACTAGTTGTTATTTCTAGCCATCTCAAGTTTAGATACTACTACCTCTTCGTCATGAAGAGGGGGCGAAAAGACAAGAAAGATTGGTGAACAGTTTTAATTTTATTTGTCCCGCTAACTAACTTGATTTCGATGAACAAAGGATAAGGACCGTCCCTCTGTTATCGTTTATAATATGAAACCTTAACGTAGTTGTGAAATTGGTTTTAATAATGTCTTTTGATTTGTCTGTGGCACAGTCTCTTCTTCCTCGTCATAGGTAGGTGAATCATATTCATCCAGTGTCTTCTCAAAGAGAAATCTGCGTTTCTTGATGGCACAGTCCATGGATTCGTGTGCATCGTAATCTTACTCGTCCCTCAGTGGTTTTGCTGTGCTTATGATTTTCTTATGCACTGGATCTTTCTTCAGTGCTTCTGAATATCCAACCAATGTTCTGTAGAAGTTTACAAGCCCGTGTGTATATCTTGGTTTGAGTTCCTCATATGCCAAATTTTCTGCAGCTTCTGTGTCGATATCAGTATGTTCTGCCAAAGCTTCTTCCACGGTCTCATTGAATGTATCTTGTAAGGTTTCCTGGGTTTTCATAACCATTCGATCCCACGGTCTATACTTAGATTTTCTTTTTTTCTTTTTGGGTATCTCAACTTCGTCGTCACTATCATCTTCTTCGGTGTATTCTTCAGAATCATTGGTATAATCATATTTTCCAAATATATCTTCTCCTTTTCCCAAATTATAGCGTGGGCTTGAAGACGCTACACTTTCTTCGTCCTCTGACATATCTGTATTATCCTCTTTACAAACACCACTGGATCTATGTCTTCTCAAACTGTCAGATCTTGCAAACTCTCGAAAACACTTATGGCATTGATATCTCCCCATGGATGTCAAAAAATGAACTGATTTTTATTCAGTCTTGTCACTCCTTTTATACTCTTCCACAAAACTTTCTAACTTTCTGCACAATTTTCTGCAACTGTCTGTGACTGTTTGACTGCACTTCTTCTTTTACGCTTGATATTCTTTAGTGGTAAAGACGTAGGTCTCCTGGGAGTATCAGGACATTGTTGTTTCATTTTTCTTCCTGGTTCAGCCAGATGACGTCTTTTCGGATGTCTAGTTTTCGCAAGCTGTTGAATTTCTGCGTTACATATTTTGCAGAATCTGGGGGGTCGTCCTTCCCTGAGCTTTTTGCTCAGAACTGTGTTCAGTCTTTTCATCAAGTACCGCATCTGTCCATAACTTGTTTCGTATTTACTAGGGTTTTGTGTCACTTGTAACTTTTTGCATTTTACCATCTTTTTGCAGGATGCTTTTGTCTGTTTCTCTGAACTAACCATCTTATTTCCTTTCAGGAGCCTGATAAACTGACAAAGTTAGTATTAATGCAAAGTATTTATATCATTTTCAAAAAACTGTTTGTGTCTAAAGTGTAATTTAACCAAAGATTTTCCAGTCATAAAAGGTACACTTTTATCAGTGGCTGTTTTTATGCTGATATGAACTTGGTCAATGAAAGATTTGGCTACTGGCACATAGTGCAAACTTTTTAGTTCTGTATGAAAATAAGTAGAATACTTGGTATGATTAAATGGAACAATTCTCAAAATCGGTGCCTTCACATCACCAACATTTGTAAAATCTGCAATATCTGAATATATGAAAAAGGTATCATGTGGAGCATTCAGGTCTTAATTAAAAATAAATGAATCTTTTTCATTCCCAATAGGTTTTCCGAATAGAGAAGGATTGTGTCCTAATAATTTTCCAAACTCTTTGGAAAAATGTAACCTAGTTTGTCTTTCATCTTGACAAATTATTTTCATGCGTTTAGAATTTTTATCAAACACAACTGCAATGTCAACATTTACGTGTTTCAAAATTCCGTTCTCAAACGCATTGATAGAAGATTGCATTTCTTGTGCCAAATGACTGGGCGAAACATAATTGCCAGGTGGGATGATCAGTTTAAATTTGTCACATGCATTCTTATTTCTACACATTTCAGTGACATTTTCGAAACCGTGTCTTCTTATGTAGCTTGGATCAAGAAAAACCAAATAGAAAAAGTTATTTTCTTCACTGATGTTCAGCACTTGTGCTGAAGTCATAATTTCTACTAATGCAACTTCCCAGTTTTCTTCATTGATGTTAATGGGATGATCTAGTCTCACCGTAAAACTGTTTTGTTTGTTTGTTGGAAAAATGTCCAAGGAACTGTCACTTAGCAGTGTAAGGTAGAAGTCATTCATTATTCAGGTGTGGCGTCTGATCAGGGCCCACAATGTTTAACAATGACCCGCTGAATATTTATATACTTTCTTTTCTACAGAATGACAGTGTTTTAGTTGTGCATTTCAGTTATTTCTTAAGCAACACAAATTTAAAGTTACAATTATTATTCAATATCGTCATAAAAAGTTAGTTTTCTTTTTTCTTACTATTTATAATTATCGGAAAACCAATCTTTTTTTTTCGGGAATTGGCTACTTTCAAATTCAATGGACAAAAATCGCTATTGATCGATTTTCGGAAAATCCAATGGCCTGACATTTAACGGGAATGCGGTACCTTCGATATATATTCATAGTTTGTTAGTTATGGCGATAGTAATAAGAAAATGATAAAGTAAATAATCAAAGTTAAATCTGGAGATTCCTTAAGAATATGATTTAGCGTTTAAAACGCCTTTATAAATATCCACTCTGAGCATTTTGTCTTATTGGGGTTTTCCCAATAGGAATTCTCAAAATAGTAACAGATAAAAAATGATAAAAATCATTATCATTTTGCTATTTGTAGCTCAAATGGGATCAAATATTGTTTTTCGAAATAAATATAATACAAGCTTATAAATTTATACATCACTCATAGAACATAGTTTTTCACTTGGACATTCAACAAAACCATTATCATTGAAAATTGGTTTGGGTTGACTATATATACAAAGTGGTTTCTTGTTACAAACAGGCTAGTGCTCTAGCTTACTGGTGCATGGTTTGTGATTATTGCATTACGTATTTTTCCGGCTTGGTCCAAAGATGCGAGATTATCGAATATATGCTTAAACAGAGTAGAAGGTAGCTACGCTCAGGCTACTTTAAGGGGATCCACGGACATTGGAAAGCCTCCGCTCTGGGAATCACTCTGGTCCATAGAGACATTCAGGTGGTTCTAAAGTGTATTCGAGATAATCTCAAATCGCCAGGAGTCCCAAGTTGCAGGGAAACCCATTAATGCAATTCACAAGCACACTAGGGAGGTTGTTTGCCATCAGAGGTGGCATCTAATTCTCTTGTTCTTTTTTCCATAAACAGCTTGGTCCTACCAAAGTTATCTTAAGTTATATACCTGCCACCGGTCAGGTAATAAGAGTCAACTTGTTCAATGTGTAGATGTGGACGTGTGGAATCTCCACATTGTGGATCCACATTCTCCACATCACATCCACATTGGGCATTTTAAGCTGAGTCTTAGAAGCCAGAAAGGCCTGGTTGCAATATTGCCGAATGTGTAGATGTGGACATGTGGAATCTCCACATTGTGGATCCACATTCTCCACATTACATCCACATTTGCTCCACATTACCTCCACAATTTCAATTTGGAGATGTTGAGGTTCCACAATTTCAATGTGGAGGTTACACAATTTCAATGTGTAGATGTGGACGTGTGGAATCTCCACATTGTGGATCCACATTCTCCACATCACATCCACATTGAGCATTTTAAGCTGAGTCTTAGAAGCCAGAAAGGCCTGTTTGCAAAATTGCCGAATGTGTAGATGTGGACATGTGAAATCTCCACATTGTGGAACCACATTCTCCACATTACATCCACATTTGCTCCACATTACCTCCACAATTTCATTCTGGAAATGTGGAGGTTCCACAATTTCAATGTGGAGGTTCCACAATTTCAATGTGGAGATGTGGATGTTCCACAATTTCAATGTGGAGATGTGGAGATTATACATTTGTGATGTGGAGATGTGGCAGTGAAGAGACCATTATATTACATACAACATATATCAAGGCACTTTAGCTCAGTTGGTAGAGCGCCTGTCTATTAAGCAGGAGGTCATAGGTTCGAGCCCTATTCGTGCCAAACATTTTTTTTTCAATTTCAAGACTAAGTTATTTTCAAGCTTGGTCCCTATAATTTCACCAAACATCAAATTTATAGGGACCAATGCAATCCACACAAACACATGGATCTACTTGAAAGATCATAAAAAAAAACTAAGTCAATTTCAACTTTTACCAGACAAAATTTAAAATTTATAGCGCCCACCACAAAAGGCGCTATAATCCCACAAAATTGAAAATTTATAGCGCCATCCACAAAAGACGCTATAATCCCACAAAACTGAAAATTTATAGCGCCGATCACAAAAGGCGCTATAATCCCACAAAATTGAAAATTTATAGCGCCATCCACAAAAGGCACTATAATCCCACAAAATTTAAAATTTATACCGCCCTCCACGAAAGTCCACATAACACACGATACAGCACCTAGCCTACTCCAGTTCAGATCAGCGGGGGCACTTGAGCGCCTTTTTTATACGGCCAATTTTATAGCGCCAAACAGCCGACAAAAAAGGCGCTATAAAAAGGCGCTATAAAAAGGCGCTCAAGTGCCACCCTATACTACTACTATGGTAACAGAAACAATTTTATGCATAGGAACTTTTTTGACCGAGTATATTTCGACAAGGCGGTTCCAATTTGTACCCGCAATCTATCAGGGCAAGTCAATAAGTAACCAGCCTCTCCCATTTCCATTTGACCGAGACAACCAAGATTTTCATGCCTTGTTTCAATACATGTTTTAGGTATGAGGGCAAAATTGCACCCTTATCGTGTCATTCACTTATAAGATATTGAACGCCAAACATGGTTAGCGATGCAAAAGCAAGTTTTTCGTCAAAAGTTGAGTACCGTGCTGTAATTCGGAACTTGTATTTGAAAGGGAAAACAGGTCAGGAAATACCAATGTTTATGGGTCTTCTGCACCATCGCGTGCACAAGTTAAATATTCAAACACGGTAGAACGTCTCTAGAAGACGAAACCAGGTCTGGACGCCGATGAAGAAATGTGTCACAAAGAAAGGCATCTGATGTACTCTGATAGGCGAAGTAAGGTGGATGAAATAGCGAATGGATTACACATTTCATATGGTAGCGGTTCAACAATTTTACATGATCGTGTGGGTATGCGCAAGCTAACAGCCCGTTGGGTCCCAGAATCCCTTTGCGACGAGCAAATGGCAACCGGAGCATCAGTTTGTAGCGCACGGTTGAAGCGGTTTAGGTCAAAGGAAGATGATTTTCTTTCACGTCTGGTGACTGTAGATGAGACCTGGGTCCATTATTATGAGCCAGAGAATAAAACTCAAAGTCGCCGGGTCTCCGATGCGGGTATGAGCTTATACCGCACCCCGCCTATTCTCCGGACTTAGCTCCTAGTGACAAACTTGAAAAAAAAAAGATATCCGTGGGCGTCATTTCCGGTCCAACGAAGGCAGTTGAGGAGTGGGTCAGAGACAAGGACCTTGGCTTCTTCAGTTCTGGGCTGGTGACACTGCGTTGGTCCAAGTGTATCATTCTAGAGGGCAATTACATAGAAAAAGAAGATATTGATCTCACCCAGAAATAAGTTAGGCTGTTTTTTATTTACTCGCCCTCGTGTGTTTCAGAGAAATCTGGGAACATATATGATAGATTTATGATTTTTATTGGCACACACAAGTGTCAGAAACTAGAGATTTTCATTGTGCCTCCCTTCAAGACCATTGATATCGCCTCTATAATCGCTACTGATGGGAACAGGAATGGGCGTATACCTGTATTTTTAATTAATATGAGTTAATATTAATATTAACCATATCGAATGTTGTTTTTTTTAATAACCTTTCTTTAAAAAATATCGATGTCCGGGTGCTCAAAATATAAATTGTGGATACATGTTAGAACCGCCTCTTCGAGGTTGTTCTAACGACTACCCACAATGTATATTTTAGAGCAGAAATAAAAAAAAAATATATAAGGTTTACCCCTGCAAACCCCAATTTTACTGTATAAATGTAGGTTCAAGGGGGTCAAAATTATATAGGCGTGTTTTCCTGATGTCTTTCTTTCTTTTTTTCTTTTTTATCCCTCTGCGTTTCAGTTATGGATTCCTCCAAAGTAATATTGACAATTACTGACAATTATTTATTCGAAACTTGCATGCATGTTTAGAAAAAAAATGGATTGATCAGACATTGTTACTTATGTATGGCAGTTTAATGGCAGCCAGGTTGCATAAAATTGGGAGGTTTAAAAGAGAAATGGGCATAATTTCAGGGGATGCAATTCATCCGCCTTTCAATAATGGGTTTACTCTAATAAAAGGAAAGATGTCTACTCTTAAAGGGAAAATATTCTGTATCCCTTCTCTTAACGGAAAGAATTTGCTCCCCTTTCCTTTAAAAGTTGACCCCTATCAACAAGGAAGACAAGAATACTTTTGCAGGTGCTGCCTACCCTGAAAGTGTTCCCATTCCCCTTGAAGCAAAGAATTTGCTCCTTGCAAGAAGCATATTCTTTCTTTTAAGAGATTGGCTTTTGCTTCTTTATGATGAGGTTTTAATGCCCCGTCAACACTGTATAGGTCATATTGAAGGTGCTGCTTTTGATTTTGTGGGGCTTTTAGCCGACATTGTATTTCTCCAAGCCCCGATCGGTTTAGGCCCTTTAAGAGCACTCCCATTTGCGGCGGTGATCATTTTATAGGAATTTGTTGTTTGTTTAAGGGGAATATGAACACCTTCAGGGGAGGCAACTCCTGCAAAAGTATTTTGTCTCCAATGTCAAAAGGGGTCAACTCTTAAATGGAAGAATTTACTCCTGAGGAGCAAATTCTTTCCTTTAAGAGTAGACCCCTTTTAGTGGGACAGGGCTTATAGAAAAGCAAACAGGAAGTCCCGAAAGTTCTCCCCCTTTAAAAATGGCGGGAAAATGTGCCAGGTGTTCCAATTTCCCTTAGATGTTCTGTAGCCATACGGCCAAGTCAACTCTGTTTAGGTCATAACCAAACCACATTTCCTGTGCAGGCCTATGCATTAGCTGTTAACCAGTGCAGTGCACATTCTTTCGCCAGAAATTGACATCTGCCCTTCTGAAGCGGAAGGGAATGACAGAAGAAAATATTTTATGATAGAAGTTTTTCATGGTTTGTTTGTTTCACGGTCTTTTTTTTCAGGATTATTTCACTTATTAAGAGCCCATCTTTAAAACGACACCAAAGACTACCTGATCTTCCGTTGCTGAACTTGGCGTTTAACATTCGACTCGAGCGAGGCCCGAACCACAGCGGTGAGAGACCTAATGAGTAAGAGTCCGTGCTCTTACCAACTACACCACGGAGCCCGTAATGAAAGAATGTTGCCGACCCCAGCTAGTATCGAAATTTGGAAGTTGTCTTTCCTTGTAAAATGATGGAAAAATACGCCAAGTGTATTCTTTCCCCTTAAAACTTGGCTCTAGATCCTGTGTACTCTAAGGAACTAGACTGTTGAAGTAAACTGAGGCGGTTTCAACGGAGTAAAAAATGGTTTTGTGGGCCGCGGCAAGCGAAAATGAGTCTGAGAATGTGCATGCTGCAAATTCAACTTGATGATCATATGACCACAATAATCTTTTGTTTGTTTGTATTGGAGTTTAGCGGCCCAGTCAACATTATTTAAGGTCATTTTTAGCCGGTCAGTTTACCTGTCCACACTTTTCCTGGGCAGGCTTATACGTAAGCGGTGAACCGGTACAGTGCACATTCTTTCGTCAGAAACTGACAGATGCCCTTCTTGAATCAGCGGAAGGAAGAGAACGACTGAAAGAATATTGCCGACTCACGCAGGTATCGAACCAGCGTCCTCCTGAACACCTGTCAGACGCGCATCCGACTGAGCTACCGAGGCCGGCTACCACAATAATCTAATTGCTGAACTTAGAAAGAACGGTTTGAAATAACTGATTGAGTGAGTGTTCGAGTTTTACGTCCCATCAACAGCTAAGGTCAGACGGAGGCGGGATCTCGGTTTAAAGTCCGGCTTGAAACAACTGAGGTATCATTGCATTTTTTTCTCGAAAAAGTTTAATATTATCACATTTGAGTCACTATGGCACGTGTCGTCGAAGAAAACTCAGTTTGTCTTTACGAAAACACGCCTATATAATTCTGAACCTCTTGAATCCCACTTTTATATAGTAAAACGGGGGTTTACATGGGTAACCTAGTTTTTCTAATTTCTGCTCTGAAATTGTGGGTACTCGTTAGAACCACCTATATTTTTTTAGAAGAGGCTACATTTTTAGCAGAAAAAAAGAAAAACAAAATCATCTTAAAATTTTCGATTTTTTTTTTACAGTAAAATTTACAATGGTTTTGTATAGGCGTGTTTTCATAATGAGTACTGAGGTTAACCGCTTCGTATAAGCCTGCCCAGGAATAGCGTGGATAGGTAAACTGACCGGCTAAAATGACCTAGTGTTGACTGGGCCGTTAAACTCAAATACAAACACAAAATAGTGTGTACTGATGTCTCAGTGAAGCGGTTCTAACGCCGAAGTATCCAAAATACACTGCTTAAAACAATTAAAGGAGCAAACACATGATTCCTTATAATATAAAGATGTTGGATAATGTTGATGAAACAACGATTCAGAAAGATGAATAACTTTATCTGCAACATGTTAATGGCAAACATTGGCAACCAGTTCACAAATTACGGCCTTTAACCTGTTAAGGGAGAATTTGCATAAATGTTTGAGAAATCGCCATCTTTACGTCAGATTATTTTAAATGTCATATATATGCGCAAATCGGTAACTTTTTTCCTGTCAGTAATGTGTATGACCACCTCGAGCAGCACAGCACTCCTGGCATCGCCGAGGCATGCTACGAACCAAATTTTGAACAGTTTGTAAAGCTAGTGTTTCCCACTCATGTCTAAGGATGTTTGTGAGTTCTTTAATAGTCATTGGTGGATGATTGCCCTGTGAGATACGTCTGTAAAGAATGTCCCACACATGTTCTATTGGGTTTAAGTCAAGAGAACGTGCCGGCCAGTAGTCTCACGATTAAGGTTATCTATGCACACTCTAGCAGTCATGGGGGGGGGGGTCGTTACCCTGCATCAGAATGAAATTGTCGCCGATTGCCCCAGCAACAGGCCTCACAACAGGCTCTAGAATTTCATCTCGATACCGTAATGCAGTCAATGTACCTACGTTTATCACGAACAAGTCGGTTAAATTAAGAAATTCTACCCCATATCATCACTGATCCCCCTCCATAACTGTCTGTTTCCACAATGTTGCAGTCATCGTATCGTTCTCCGGGTCTTGTTCGGATTCGAACACGTCGATCACATGCACAGAACTGTACGCTGATGTTCTTTGGCAAACTCATGTCGCCGTGCACGTTGTTGCCTTGTGAGAATAGGCCCTCTTGCCGGACATCTGGCCCACAAATCACCTCCATGTAACCTGTTACGTATTGTTTGATCGGATATCCTTTGGCCAATTGCATGCTGGAAATCGATTTGTAGCCTTCTGGCCGTATACTGCCGATTTCGTTATGCTAGATTTCGAAGATATTGATCTTATGCTGTGTCAGCCTTGCTCTTCTCGTCTAGTAAACTCGCCCGTCTCCTGGTAGCGTCTCCATAACCTGGCAACAAAACTTCTCGATACATCAAAGCGTTCAGCAACGATCCTTTGGGTATACCCACTTTCAAGCAAAGCGATAGCTTGAGCGACCTCAACTTCGTTCGAGAACCGCCTAACACCATATGAAGTCACAATGAAGCCCAAAATAACGTATAACCGAAGGATTGACATGTTTCTGACCCAAACTCAAATTTGAACAGATCGCCCCATAACGAATTTCAGCCATTTTATAGTGGTATTCATGCTGTAGTTCACATTCTTGCTTTGCACGTGAACCTTGCTTCTTGTCGTTTGCATGAACATTGCTAAGAGATGTCACTTTAAAATAGTGCCTTTCCTTGAGTTTGAAAATTGCCAAGCGGCGATGTTATACAGGCTTAAAAGTTTGCTCCTTTAATTGTTTTGAGCAGTGTTTTACAAGAAAATACACTATACAGCCAACTTGCATCTGAGACGTAAAATGAATTCCTACCACATCGGGAACATTTACTCCGCTTATCTTTCATGAGTATGCGATATAAGTGTTTCCAACCCGAAGGAAGCCCGAACAAATTGGAACTGATGCTAAGCCGCAATGAGGCGGTTCTAACGAGCAACCTCAACTCTCTTTGAAGTAAAATAATTAAAATATCACATTTTTATAAGAAAAATTTTTATAAGAAAAGTGTTTGTTTTTTATACTGGAAAAATTACGCTTTGCTTCACAGATGCATTATCGTAATGGGAATGCTATACCCCAAGAAGCAAATGTTTTCACCAAAGAGTGTACGCTTTTAACGGAGGGATTCATTTTACAAGACTACAAATAGGAAGTCATTTTAGTTGTATGCGCAAAACTGCCAGAAATATGTCAGATGTTGTTATGTGTAGGAAATTTATATACAGTCAAATTCCGCGTTAAGACCACCTAAAATTGAGACAAATTTTGATTTAAAAATCGTATATAGAAGCGGGCAGTTATACTGTCTTCGTGAATTCAGCACACAATGTCTTCTGGTCAGGGGCCAGCTTTGGGACTGTTCAAAAGTGGTCTTTAAGACCACTTTTGAACAGTCCCAAAGATGGTCTTAATATAGGAATTTTACTGTATTTTAATGATGGATTCAATGACCGGACTGTTTATAAAATTTACATAATATCTATATTTGTACAGGAAAATAGAAGATTTGGTGAAACAAGTGGTTTACTTCACAAATTATAAAATTCTTCCAGAAAAAAACCCTGTGTACACTTTTTTTAACATATAAGCAAATTCTTTCTCTGAAAGGTTTTTGCAGTTTCCATGATACTATATAAGGAGAAAGATTTTCTTTGTGTTTAGTTTTGGCGTATGCTTCAACAGTGTGGCCTCCTGATACAGAAACAAACATTGCAAAACTTGAAGCCGCACAGCGCAGGACAGCCCATTGGGCCACCTAAGACTGCCAACGCATCTCTTCTGTGACACAGATGATGTCGTACCCTAGAACAGCGGCTATAGAACCTACGGTCTTGGAACCATACCCGCAGCTATCAGTTGCTATTCAAGTCAAGAGACAACCATCAACTAGCTTACAGGCAAATCCCTACTCTCAAAGATTATTACAAGTACACATACACACCCTGCATGCTCTCCCACCCTACATCCCCATAACCTACTGCGGCGCAGTTCAGTCACGCTGTGGGCCAAAGAGTCCATGCTTCACCGTAAATATTAGGCGTGCTTTTATCTTTTATCAGTACTAACCTCAGCCCCCACCCATAGGGTCTTGAAGAAATAGATGGGCTGCATGATGCTTCCGCGCAGAGCTGAAACCGACCGCACACAAGTACTGGTTAACCGCTTTGACGATCTAAATCTGTCCAAGCAAAGCGGTGCGAGTCGGACCGTCCATGCTTATAAACCATATTGGTTTCATTTGGCGACAGGATTTGAGATGTCATTTTATCTCAATGTCGGGTAAGAGTCTCAAACATTTGAAGCAACGTCTCCAAAATGACCTATTAAAGTGTTGACGGGGACGTTAAACCTCAAATCAATAAAGCAATCAATAAAAATCGTATGACCACACGTGTAATAACACTTTGGCGGGATTAGTAACGTCATGACGACGCCCATGTCAACCACGCATTTTTGTAGATAAAATTGTCAAATCAAATGGCGATAAAATTCAATTTAAAGTGGTCATATGATAAACAGAATCTTACACTCGTGTTCATTTCACATGGAATTTATGAAACTCGCCGAAGGCTCTGGTGCGACGATTTTCCCGATTATGGAAATAACACCAATGAAATGAAATCAATTGCTGAACACGATTTATTAACGAATGCTACACTGTTTGTAGCCCTTACGATTTTCCGTGACGATCTCAACACAACTATTAATTTCCTAGCAACCGACGTTACTTACGTTGCTATCCAAACGTCACAACGCATGTGACGTCGCGTAATAAACCAATTATCTGAAATAACGTTATAAAAGAACCGTATGTTATGAAATCGGTTTAGTCTTCATATTATCTTCTTTCCATTTTCCCCTCCTCAAATGTCTATCATTTGATAAACTCAAATAAATGATACAAAAGTCGCTATTATTGAAATGGTACGTGCACCTGCTTCGAAAGTTCATAAACTGTATAGACATACTTATTAAATTATCAAACTTAATATGAGCTTCACTATAATGTTGATTAGAATCTCAACTAAATTAAGTTAAACATTGTTAATCGTTTTTGCGATAAAAGTTCTTATTCTAGTGATACAGTTTTGTGATTGGTTTCAATGTACCGTACTGAATCTAGAGCTTCGCAACGCGGACATGCCATCTCTTGTTTTACATTATTCCTCTTCTTTTCAGCTGTAGTGTTGTCCTGTCCCAGTCGTAGTTTCTCGGTCGTATATTCCTTTATGTGCTCCAGCTGCCTTTCGCTGAGATCTCGCACTTCGTGATAATGTCTCTCTTTCTCCGGGATATTCTCCATGTTTGTCTTATTCGACTGTAGCTTTGTTCTCTCCCCTGACAGGAACTGGTTTACCTTTTTTGCCGGAACAGCCTTCTTTGTCTTAAGCGTAAGGTCGCAAATTATTCTGGCGACGTCTTCTCTGTTTGGAGAGTCTGTCTTAACTGAATGTCGAATGAGTCTTTGTGGTATCTTGGTCCTTTCCTTTTCGTTCCCATTCAGTACTACTTGGTCATGCTCCTTAGCTGATTCCTCATTGTGATATATTTCTTCCTTTTCATCCGTCATATGAAGAACGACTGTTTTCTCCTTGGCTGGGTTGTGCCTCTGATGTATATTCTCTAGTTTCGTTTGCTTCCGACTGCGTTCATGCTCAAGGCAGTCGCTTGCGTTGGGAGCTACTTCGAATTTAGCTTCAGCGACGGACAGTTTGCGAACCATCTCATTATAGTCCAGGTTGAGTTTCCCGATATCTTGTTTAAGACCCGTAGAGACATCTTCATTTTCCCAAAATTGTTCCAACGTCTTATTTATTGCCTGAATTTCAGACTGATTATTTACGCAGTAAGTGCAGGCAAAATTTGTGTGTATTACCTCTTGCTGATCTGAGCCGGTATTACCAATACATGTCCATCCCAGGGGTGTTAACCTGGCAATAGGTTCCCCTGGTCTTCCCCTCACCTCTTGTATGGCATAGAGAAGGTCCGCACAATCCAATCCTATTAAAATGTCGACGATAGGCCTTCTTAGCGAAGATGGAAAGTCGATATCCCTCAGATGAGCCCACCGTTCCTTGCACTTGTTCCAGTCGTCGACATGCATATTCCCGGTGACCCTGTTTACGGTGTAGGCGTTGACTTCCATGGTAACACTGCCTGTTACGCTCTTTAATTCGATACTGACTGGTTTGGTTTCAAAAGTGTTAGATTGACCATTCAACACATTGACAGTCACCTTTTCTGTTCTTCCTATCAGGCCTAGCTCGGCTGCGACGTCAGCATTTACGTAGGTCTTCGTACTAGCATCATCTAGCAAGGCATTAACTGTCAGTGAACGGCCTCCATTTTGAAGAATTACAGGAACAGTTCGCAGTCCAATGAAAACTGGCCGCACGTAGCTTTGACTCAACATCGTTGTCTGTTCCGCTTGTTCCTTCCCCTCCGTGAGGCAAGTGGCTCGATCTTTTGTTGGGGTTGTCAGGTCCGGACAAGAAGGACGTTTTAACTCAGTATTATCTTCCGAAAGCAGTTTCTGTTCGATGGGTCCTGGTGTATGCAGCAGTTTATGGTGCAAGAAGATGCACCCGTCTTGCCCGCATCGTCGGCTTCGGGGACACGACTTTCCTTGGTGTCCTTGCGCTAAACATCGGTAACACAGCTGTAGTAGTTTGGCTATGCTCCATCGATCTGGCACGCTTCTTCGAATAAACTCTTGACAGTTCCAGATTCCGTGCTGCTTGCCACATTCCGGACAAAGTGATTTTAGGGACTTCCGACTTTGGTGTGCTTCACCGAAGAATGTCTGCTGATTGCCATACCAAGCTGTTGATCGAGATGATTCATCATCGAGCTTGCCCGATAGACCACGCACCGTCTCTGAGGCTATTGTCTGGAACTCAGCTTCTTGCAGTATCCATGTTCGCAGTGCTATAACCGATTCTTCCTTGTTGTTTTCAAAAACCCAGCGATGATAACGTGCAAGCATCGCTTCCGGTAGTTTGCGTTGCAACTTGATGTACAGCGATCCGTCCCCCACTTCATATTGTTGTCCTGCCTCTTGCAGATTTATCATTGCGATATCGAGCAGATCAGCAAACTCCTCGATATCCTTTGCACTGCCTGGTCTAATCTGACGGAACTGCTCCAGCTCTTCTAAGTAAATAGCGATCTGTCTTTTCCGCCGAACTTCCGCTCCAGTCGATCTTTGGCAGCTTCATAACCTGTAGCAGAATGTCCTAAACTCGCGATCACTTTCAAAGCGTCCCCGGACAAATATTGACGTAGCTGCAAAAGCTTATACTCTGCCGTTGCTGGTGCGCTATCAATACAGGCGATGAAGGCAGCTTTCCAATTCTGATATTGACGCTTTTCTCCATTAAAAACAGGTATTTCAACACGTTTTAATTGCCTCCATAAATCTTGCCCGATTGATGGAGTATTGTAGCTAGCTGTCGGTTCGAAAGGCACAGCCTCAACCCCCAGTTTGCGTTCATTTACTACAGTATTTAAGCTGTGGTGTTCTACAGGTCTGTTTGTATTTGACAATGAATTCTCCCTATCGATCGTGTTCGTCATTCTGTCATATACAGGCTTTTGTTCTGTTTCATCAAACAAGGCCTTTGACTGTATTTGGGTAGGGTTTGCTATTTCGTTTGCTCTAAGTACCGTTGAGTAACCGAGAAGTCCTACCTTTTCCAGCGTTCCATGAGTAGATTTCCCAGGCTGAGAGTCTATACTGCTTTTCTGTGATTCGTTTTGCTGCTGCACATATACCTTCGAATGTTCTGAAATGTTCATTCTGTTTAAGTCTACCGTAAGTCTTTCTGATATCTCACTTGCTTGTTCTTTCTGTTTATCCATGCACCGTCTTGCTGCTTCATACGCCGCTGTTAATTCCTCCTCGATCTTCTCCATTTCTACGACAACCCTTTTACCATTTTCCATTTCGTTATTTTTCACATACAGTTCCGATAAGGATGACATAACGTCCAGCACGCTCTCCATTGCACAATCAAGTCTATCGCATGCACATTCGATCTCCTCGTTGCTGGCCGATTTATGTCTTTCTATCAAAAATAGCAACTTATATCTTGAACGCGTAAAGTAGGATTTGGTTCGAACCTTTTCTGTCTTGAGCTTTATTTCTGTATCCAAACTCTCAATCGAAATCTCGGCAGAATTGACGTTTTCGCTTTCACTATATGCGCTTGTCCTGTTCTCCGACGCCATTTTGTCTGTATTTCAGCAATATGTTTCCGTTTTCCTTAATTTTCCGTTCTGTTAACCTCGCTCTGCTACCAGTTTTGGTGCGACGATTTTCCCGATTATGGAAATAACACCAAAGAAATGAAATCAATTGCTGAACACGATTTATTAACGAATGCTACACTGTTTGTAGCCCTAACGATTTTCCGTGACGATCTCAACACAACTATTAATTTCCTAACAACCGACGTTACTTACGTTGCTGTCCAAACGTCACAACGCATGTGACGTCGCGTAATAAACCAATTATCTGAAATAACGTTATAAAAGAACCGTATGTTATGAAACCGGTTTAGTCTTCATATTATCTTCTTTCTAGGCTCGTTTAATAAATTTCATATGAAATGACCACTCGTGTAAGATCTTTATATAGTGTTGACGGGGACGTTAAACCTAAAATCAAACAAAACAAACAAACAAACAAATCAGTGCTTCATTTCACTTAACTGTTCACTTCTTTTATCTCTACGGAGGTCAAGACGTAGTAAAGGAAGAAAGAAAGAAAGTTTTAGGAAAGTTGTGCCAGACTTTGGTTCTATAATTTAAGGATTAATATTCATCTTGGACTTGGAGTATTAGAATAAAGTAGAAATTAAGTCCCTTAAGCAATGAAAACAGTATATAATCATTATCTACAATAATATACATTCATTTCAATTAGAGATCAAGGTCTGGATATCATTTAAATGTCTAATAAACATGAGAAATTATTTCTTAATCCAATTCTGATTCCAAAATGGCTAAAAGTCGTTTGATGTCGGAAGCACCGGTCAAAAATAGCTTGATTATAGAACCTGATAACTTTATTACAAAGTTTCTTACGAGTAAATAACTCAAATAATGTATAACAATACGAAAGGTGTTGCAGTTAAGTGGCTAACGTCATGTCAAAAAAAAAAAAAAAAATGACCAAAACATGATCACTGGCGCGTAATTTCATCACGCCGTCCGTTACAACCCTATGTTTTCTATTCAAGTTTTTCGGCAATAAAATGCACGTTATATCAAAGGAAAATAGAATCTTACACTCAGAATAATTTCGTATGAAAGTTAGGAAATGACCACTCGTGTAAGATCTGTTGTAAAATCTATACAACGTGAAGGTTGCCCTCCGCACACGGGGTATTCGACTACCTGGAACGCAGACGGATACCAAAAACGCCGACTGAAAAACAAATAAACATTCGTGGTGAGTTGAATAAAATCGCATTTTACAGGCATATATTGAATAGATGCCCACACAGGTGTTAGTAACGTACCTGTGACCCTATATATTTTTTTTAACACATGTCTTTTTTTCTCAAAACATGCATAAATCTAATTTTTTTTTTTTAATTTATGCATGTTTTGAAAAAAAAAAAAGACATAACGTGTTAAAAAAAATATATATAGGGTCACAGGTACGTTACTAACACCTGTGGATGTCCACAGATATTGATAGGTATCCGTTTCGCAGTGTCTCGGAATACTTTCCACGAACTACGGACGTAAATCCTTCTGTCAGTGACGAATTATAACCTTTTTTAGTCGACAAAATATAGATGTTTGATGCAAGTCAACAGTTTTTTTTTAGTTTTACAGCAATAACTCATACATAATTATCAATGTTTCTTGGATAGCATAAAATACTTATGCATTGAGTACCTGCCATGCGTTCTTAGAATTAGCAAAACGCAGGATTTTAGAATTACAGATGTGAAATTCATGATGAGGGTGTTCGAATAAGGATACCAATGACGACCCGCACAGATACCACGCAATGCAGACGGCACAAAGTTATGGTTACCACTGACGTAAAAAACCACAAGCGTGGAAAAATGAATAAAATACAGTAAAATACATTCGGTTTCTGTTCAATTTGAAAGTTAATCCAGGCACTGGAGTCTTACCACAGTGTACCTCGACAGTGTACCTCGACCCAAGAGTGTATTCTCAATTTGGAAGGGAAGGCAATGACCAGGAATCGATACGATTGCCTTTCGCCTTTCGTCAAAAGACACCAACAGGGCGGCATGTCTTAATACCGAATGTGAGTCATATGCATATGACTTTAAATAGCGCATATGACCTCATTACAATAACACACCCCTGTGACATAGTGCATTTTTGGTTACTTTTCTGGGCAAAATTCGTGACATTTTTCTTATAAATACTGCAAACATAGGTTGTGTGTGATCGTTAGAACCGCCTCATTTAGGCGGTTCTAACGAGTACCCACAACCTATGTCTTGGAGCAAAAATAAGAAAAATAATGTATACCCCTTAAACCCCAGTTTTCTCTATATAAATTTGGGTTTATAGGGGTGTTCGTTACACGGACCTCTTAACATGGCGTGTCACTTTTTTATTAGGTGTCATAAATCTGTGATTTCATATTGTTAGATACTTTTACGATCAAATCACACTGGTCAATACATACGTACAGGCTGTGTAGCGGTCATAAAGGCTTCGTATTTTGGACGCATAGGCTTCGTTGAAAAATGGCGGATGACAGTTCGTCAATGCAGGTAAGAAACTGTTTTTACGTTAATCTAACTGTTGTATAGCGTTGCCCAATACGAACGTCTGCCTTACGGACCATTTTATTAATCTGCGTCTTCGTCTGTTGCAAGAAAAAGTTTGAAAAACGGAATATAGATAAATAGACCCCAAAAGAAATTTGGCATTCAACACAGATTTACCTGTATTTTCACTTTGGCCCGATTGCCCTATGTAACTACACGTTTTTGGCTGGTGTTCTGGCCGATTTATTGTAAGTAACGTTAATGAAATCGAAAAGCTAATATGCAACTTTTGTCACATCTTTTGCAAAAAGGAAAAATCTTGATATTTCGATACAACGCACGTAACTTCGTTACCGATTACAACGCAGAGGCTGCGAACTAAATTTGAAAGCCCTGTATTATGTAGAATAAGTGCGAATGATATTAAATTAGTGTCGATTAATCAGTCAACCAGTGTCAGTTTGTGATGCTATAGACACTCTGTATCATTTATACCGAACACATTTTCAGTCTCAGCTATGCAAATACAGCATTTTGTTTCGAATGCACAAAATTTGTCAAGTTACAATTATTTACACTACCGTTCATAAATTTGGTACTTCTTCGTCAAAGTATTAAGCCAAATAATATTTGCACTGTATGAATTTCTGTCGTGTTTTAATACAATGCACGTGACTTCGGAATTTACGACGCGCAGGTTACAGAGCTGGGAAGACGTATTACGAAAACACGCCTTTTAAAATACCACAAAAAAAGATAAAGCTTTCAGATAAAACATTCTGATAGTTTTGATATTTCTGCTCAAGACATAGTGTGTGGAAACTTGTTACATCCGCCCGGGCCAGGCGGTTCTAACGCGTAACCACAATCTGTGTTTCTGAGAAGAAATAAGGAATGCACAAAATATGTCAAGTTACAATTATTTACACTACGGTTCACAAACTTGGTAAGTCTTCGTCAAATCTTGGAGACAGGAAAGCAATAATCGGTTACAATTAATAGGTAAACATCAATAAATCCTTTCTTCTACTGAAAACTGCAGGTTTCGGAGTGGTCTGATAAGGATTTTATCACAGCGTAATCTCCAGTTATTTATTCTGCTACTGAACTGATCTTGATATTTCCGATTAACCACATATATGCGCTGACGTCATCCATGAGAAATCTAGAAGCTTGGTGTGTACTGAATAGGCAGATTTAGCATAACTGAAGTTCAAAACAGAAGCTTAAAATGGAGCAAAATAATCAAGAACTGGCCACTCTTTCAAGGGACTTCAATTTAGATACTGTCTGCTGAAACTTGTGATCAGGATTTTAGTAAGGGAAGCAGCAGCTCTGAAGATAGCTATCTTAGATGTCAATCGCAACAATTGTCGTCTGCTCTATCATCTGCTGCTTACTTTAAATGTCATTTGGACCAATCTCAGACTGCTCCTCGATCTGGGTCCACAGTGTTTGCCTATATGCGAAAATATTATTTAAACAAAAAAACTTTAAGAAGATGTAGCAGACAGTATAAATAGGGGCCATTTTACAATTCTTACGGTTGATTAGTCCGGTTTTCCACGCATGCGCACTCATGAGCACTCCTTAAAATGGAGGTAGCAGTCTTCGTTTTTGATTGGGTGTTTACGGATTTGCCTAACTTTGACCCTTGCCGTAGGCGTGCTATAGGAATATAGAACAGCAACCAAAGTAGCCAAAGCTAGCCATTGTCTCAAGATGTAGTCGGCCTCAGTTGGTATCCCTAACGAACGGTTGTATGTCAATTCACTATTGGTAGAGAATCCCCTCATGTCACTGCGCATGACTCAGTAGAACTCTTTTGTTTGTGTTGAGGTTTACGTCCCCGACAAAATCATGCAGGTCATTTTTTAGACATTGCTTCCGAATTTATGGGACTTTTACCCGACACTGGGACGAAATGACATCTCAAACCCTACTGCATATAAAGCATACTTGCAATTGCTAAATATACTAATCAAAGTTTGATAGGGATCACTTTTTATACATAAAATTTTGTACTGAAAATTTAAAATTTCTTGACAGAATTTGTACTCGGTATATTGATAAATACTTGTGTGCAGTTCAGTACTCATAAAAGTGCACACTTCTCACACTTCGCAAATAAATTTATGCACCCCTAAAATCTTGCGTAGCACTGCTTTCCAACAGACCAATCAAACTTGTCAGTGTTCCTTTACCAAGCGTAAAAAGGACTTCAATTGATTTGTGAAACACTAACATGCCTATAGGGGACAATTAAGAAACCGTCTGAGCCCCGAAGTAATGAATCATGGCGTCGGAATGTTGGAATCTGGCGTCTCTCAACGTCGTGTTGCTGGCAATCTGAATGTGTCTCAGAGCGTGGTTTCCCGAATGTGGAGTCGGCATTTTACACACGGAAATCCTTCACACAGACACGGCGGAGTCGAGAAAGGGCTACAACGCAACATCAGGGCCGTTTCTTGTTGATTCAGTCTCAACGTCAAAGGTTCCTGAACGCTACGCGTTTGCATAACGAGCTTAGGAACGGAACTGGAGAACGAATTTCTGCACAAACTGTCAGCAACGGGCTCCACGAGTTCGGACTTAATTCCACGAGACCTGCTGTACGTGTTCCGTTGACGAGACAGCACGTGCTAGACCGGTTGGACTTTACTATAACTCACGTCAGGTGAACGGTTCGTGACTTGACGCCAGTACTGTTTACTGAGGAGTCCAGATTTTGTCTAGACTTAACTTATAAACGTCAATTAGTGCGGCAAATGTCTAAAGAGCGATTCGATGACTTGAATGTGGCAGAGCATGGGGTCAGTCATGGTTTGGGCTGGAATGAGCGTGAACAGTAAAACTGACTTGTATGCCGTTGAAAACGGAACGTTAATGGCAGTGAGATACTGTAGTGATATTCTTGATGAGTTTATAAGACCATATGCAGATGCTATCGGCCCGGACTTAATTCTGATGGACGATAATGCCCGTCCAAATCGTGCCAACGTCACTGATTCCTATCTGGAACGTGAGACAATTGTTCGTATGGACTGGCCTGCTCGGTCACCGGACTTAAATCCGATTGAGAATGCGCGGGACATGCTACAGCGTGCTGTTTCAGCCCGACTTGTGCATCCGAGGACTTTACAGGAGCTCAAAGATGCATTGGTTGCTGAATGAAAGCTGATTCCACAAAACCGGATACAGACTCGGATTACGAGCATGCGCAGGCGATGTCGTACTGTAATTGATTCCCGTGGACGCCATGCACGTTATTAGGCACGTTTGTCTAAACAAATTTGGAAATTTGTGAAAAAATCAGTTGTCCAAATCCCTTTGTGTTACGGCAAATTTTGGGGGTGGCAAGACGGTTGTTGTTGTTACGCTTGAATGCAGTACCAGTTGACAAAATTAATCACTAGGTTTTGTGAAGGATACGTTATCTATCATTATGTATCGAATTTGGATTCAAGTGATTAATTCATCCAAAAATATTTTGCATTAAAAAAGTGATCCCTATCAAATTTTGAGTAGTATATAAATGACCCGTTTACATTTTATGAAGGCAAATACTAGTTTTTGTGTAGATTATTTATCAATCGACACAAAGTAAAAAAGTTCAAGTAGCTCTTCAGTGTTGTAAGTCCATTGGTTATTAAGTTATTACTGTTTTGTCGGAAATTCAGGGAACTTGCTTACAGAAAACAGCAGCGTTTATTTTATCGCAGAGAGTTCAGTGCTTAATATGGCTATCCATAAAATCTGGACCGGAATCATGGGTTGGGCTTTTCGAACAGTGTATGTCCAGATCAAATGCCACAGAACGCGGCGTCTAATCAGGGTCTACACTGTTTGCTCACATTACATGAACTGAAGGGCCAAACGCAGCGTCTTATCAGGGCCTTAACTTTTTTGCTTTAAATTGTAATGTAAGGATTAAACGAAACAGTTTATATCCATGAGTATGCATCCAGCCGACACTTTCTTAAAAAAGTAAATCTTTAGGCCGGAGCCGTCATAGGGTTTTGAAAGGCATCTTTTTGGTGATATTTTAATAGGCGTGTTTTCCTAATGCGTCTTACGATCTCTGTAAACTGCGCGTCGTACATTCCGAAGCCACGTGCGTTGTAATAAAAACACGACGGAAATTCATACAGTGCAAATATTATTTGCTTCATACTTAACAGATTTGACGAAGACTTACCGAGCTTATGAACGGGAGTGTAAATAATTGTAACTTGACAGAATTTGTGCATTCGAATCAAAATGTTGTATTTGCATAGCTGAGACTGAAAATGTGTTCGGTATAAACGATACAGAATGTCTTTAACATCACCTACTAACGCTGGTTGACTGATTTCTTGATATTAATTTAATATCATTCGCTATTATTCTACATAATACAAATCTTTCAAATTTAGTTCGCAGCCTCTGCGTTGTAATCGGTAACGAAGCTACGTGCGTTGTATCGAAATATCATTTTTTTTCTTTTTTACAAAAGATGTGATAAAAAATGCATATTAGCTTTTCGATTTCATTAACGTTACTCACAATTTATCAGCCAGAACACCAGCCAAAATCGTGTAGTTATATAGGGCGACCGGGCCAAAGTGAAAATACAGGTGAATCTGTGTTGAATGCCAAATTTCTTTTGGGGTCTATTTATCTATATTCCGTTTTTTTTTTTTTTTTTTTTTCAAACTTTTTTTTTGCAACAGACGAAGCCGCACATTAATAAAGTGGTCCGTAAGGCAGATGTCAGTATTGGGCAACGCTATACAACAGTTAGATTAACGTATAAACAGTTTCTTACCTGCATTGACGAACTGTCATCCGCCATTTTTCATCGAAGCCTATGCGTCCAAAATACGAAGCCTATGCGACCGCTACGCAGCCTGTACGTATGTATTGACCAGTGTGCAAATAGGCAAGATTTGTAAATGTCCTATGATCTATTAATAGCGTAATCCCGCAAAACAACTACGGAAATGAATTCAGTCCTTATCTTTTCCTTTTTGTTCATGCAGAATACTTTTAATTTCTTTTTTTTTTTTTTTGACAGATAAATATGATTAAACATTATTATAACGACGTTTATATGACGTTGTTTCAGTGTGTGGTACGTGTTGTTAGGGTCGGGTCTTAGGCAATTACGAATCGGTCTCATTAGATAAACAATGTGAAATTTATAGAAAAATTCCGGGAAAGAATGACGCACATGAAAGAATGGCAAAATAATTAACCCATATATGCCTAGCGGCCCTTTTTCTGGGAAATTGGCAAACAGTGTTGACCCAGATCAGACGCCACTGAACACGGCGTCTGATCTGGGTCTACATTGTTTGCTAAAAGAGCATTTATTTTTTGTAAAATTTGCCACCAAAACAAATAAGCCTGACACCCTTATAATTGGAAATGACCACTCCAAACTTACTTGGTGGAAGATTCCGTTAAAACATAGAAGAATAGTTTGTTTCCTCACCCCACCCCCTTCAGCAGAAAAGAATGAATGGCTAAACAGGTGTCCAGAATTAAATATTGCAAAGATATTTGTTTGTTTGAATTGAGGTTTAACGTCCCCATCAACACTATTTAGGTCATTTTGGAGACGCTGCTTCAAATTTTGTTGGACTCAGATTACCCGACAGTGAGATGAAAAGACATCTCAAGCCCTATCGCCTAATGAAACCAAAATGCTTATATGCATTGGACGGTTTGACTAACACCACTTTGCCTGGGCAGGCTTAGTCCTTCTAAACGGTTTACCAGTACTCATGTGTGGCCAGTTTTAGGTCTGCGTGGAAGCAGCCCATCTATTTCTTCAAGCCCCGATAGGCAATTGCGTTTGAGTTTACGTCCCCAAGGTCATATGGAGTCGGGACCTCAGTTTAAAGACTCGCCCGAAAGTCTGGTGAAGCCAGGAATCGATCCCACGACCCCTGGTTTGTGAGGCGAGTAGCTTATCCTCTACAATTCTAACTGGCATATTGGGATACAAGTATTAGCTTTTACAAAAAGCTTGAGTCTACGCTTAGCACACATTAATTTGTGTAGTCATAGGATTGGAATGTCAAATGACAAAGCTGCTCGTGTGTATTCTGTATAAGTGTGCCAGTGAATACTGAAGCCACAGATTCCAACAGTGGACTCCAGTTTCCTATATAAACAAAACTACCAATCTTTTACTATACGAACCCCTCGTACTAAGGAAACGAGAAATCAGTAGAACAGATAAATCTGCCTTCTTTTAGTAAAAACAAACTAAAAAGGAGGGAAGTCGACATCATTAGAGGGTGTGATAAACTTACGGAAGTGTTCCGGTCAATCCCGGTTTTTAATCATTATAACAAATAACACTGCTGATCAGTCATAGAATATAGCATTTAGTCAGTAATGGCCTTTTCTTTACTGCTTCTGGAGCAAATGTAAACCTAAGGCAGTCTACAAATAGAAGCGTAGACAATAACACGGATGACATGCTAATAGAAAATAACATTCACCTAGTTATGACCTTTTCTAAAATGCTTCCGGAGCAAACGTCATCCTTCAGATTGGCCCCCGCCCATAGGGGCTTGAAGAAATATATGGGCAGCATGATGCTTCCACGCAGAGCTGAATCCGGCCCGCACACTAGTACTGGTAAACCGCTTAGAGGATCTAAGCCTGTCCAGGAACCGCGGTGCGAGGCGGACCGCCCATGCTAATTGAACCTATTGGTTTCATTTGGCAACAGGGCTTGAGATGTCATTTCATCTCAATGTCGGGTAAAAATCCCACAAAATTGGAAGCAACGTCTCCAAAATGACATTTACAGTGTTGACGGGGACGTTAAACCTCCAATCAAACAAACAAAAATCATCCTTGAGATTGTCTACGCCCGTGGGCGTAAACAATAATAACGAAGCGGAATGAATGCAAAGTACCCGCATGTAACACATGGTGTTTATACAGATGCATATGCAGGGAATGCCAAGATGAGACCTCTCATTCGGAGCTGTCTCATCGTGATCTACTTTATCTCGCATTTTGATGATTTTAATTGAAGCATCTGACATAATAACAACTATGCATGTTTTTCGCGAAATTCAAAGATGAAAGTAGCAGAAACTCATGCCTTAAGTGTAAAGTTTTTGTCAGCTGTCCGAGCGATTAATTAAGCTATGTAGTTTGAGGTCATTTGTCAAGAGTCCCAAATATGGCAATGCAGATCAAGATGAGCTGCCGCAAAATCGGTAATTGGTATACACAGTTTGCTTAAACCGCCAGTCTATTTGTAAAACGTACAACAAGTAAAACAAAGGACAAAGCCGTCTGTCAAGAATTGTTATGACGAATATTCTGTTTGTCATATGCGGGGTTCATACACCATGAAAGGGGCCTGCGACCAGGTAGGAATCATATCAACCTGTGCAGCTGTACAGTCTGATTGCTTTTAGATGCATCTCGGTGCAGAATACTGAATTCTTAAATTGCGCCGATGCGAAACATGTCCAAATATTTCGAACAAACAGTGTCATATGAGTGTCTACATTTTGCTAAGAATGACAGTAATGAAGAAATAGCACGCATTTTGTGCACTTGTGCAAGCCAACTGGTTTGCAGATGCACAAGAGTTTTTAACGATGAACAGGTTGGAGCAACGTCTATCCGTCAGCAGTTGAAGCCTGCCTTCTCCCGAACAATTTTGACGGATTGCATTCACATTTCCTATACACGTTCATATCGTGTAAATTCCGCCACTTTTATCTGTGTGACGGTTCTTCTTCTTCTTCTTACTGCTACTACTACTACTACTATACTACTACTACTACTACTACTACTACTACTACTACTACTACTACTACTACTACTACTACTACTACTACTACTACTGTATGAGGTACGGCCCCTATTATGATAATTTCACTTATTTTCATCCCAGCATTAATCAGAGGTGGGTGAAACCCTGATAACCAGGAAAAGACGACCTGACAATCGGTTGCAGAATTTGGCGTCTCAAATGTGACCCGCACGTGGTTCGAACCCACAGCAACGAGAGACGATATGATTAAGAAATAGCACTCTAACCCACTAGCTCATGAAGGCCCATTGTTGGAATTTGAAACAGTGGGTTTATGGGTTTTGATATAATATTATATAGACTAGCTGAACGAAACCCCCAATAAATGCAGACCTTTAGAAGTTTCAATGTACATGTATTTGCACAAGATCCACCACTGTCGATCCGATTTCTTCAGTTTCCTGCCCTTCAAACATCCGAAGAACAAAATGGTTTGGGTCTAGAGATAGACTTCTAAATAGAATATCGGAATGAAACGTCAAACATTAGAATACCTTTATGAAACCTCGAACATTTACAAAGTGACTAAAGTGCGGGCTGCGGGTTGTGAGACATAAATAATAATAATAATAATAATAATAATAATAATAATAATAATAATAATAATAATAATAAATAAATAAATAAACTTTAAGGCTGCAACATGATATGATATCTTATAGCTCATGTGCGAAATTAAATAAGCAGTTTTAAAGCCACTTGAAGCCAGAATTTTATTTTCTTATTTTATTTTATTATTTTTTAGCACTTTTTATCTGCCAACATGCTTGCAATTTAATATAATTTAACGGGGCATCTAGTATTTCACAATTAATCAAAGTGCTGACAGCACTGGTGGGTGCATAGGCTGTTCATTGGATTCCTGAACTTTAAGTGGAATGAATACACAGCTTCATGGGAGGCAACTCCTGCAAAAGTATTTTTGTTTCCCATGTCAAGAGTGGTCAACTCTTAAAAGAAAGAATTTGCTCCTCCTCAGGAGCAAATTCTTTCTTTTAAGAGTTCAACGCCTTTTTCCATGAGACAGAGTTTATAGAAAAATGAACAGATGGGCCTGAAATTTGTTTCCCTGTGAAAAATTGCGGAAAAATCTGCTGTTTGTTCCCATGCTCCTTAAACCAGTATTGTATACCCAGATCTAATGTCCACTTCCTGCAGTGTCCTGATGTATTTTGCTTGCCAGTGTTCCAGCACATATGCCTAGTCCAGGGTTTACAGATAACCCGCTATACACAGCACTCTGTGGTCACAGTGACAAGAATAGCATAGCCATAAGCATTGATACCAGGATTACTGGTCACATGGACAATTGGTTGTATTCAATTGGTAGTTTAAAGGAATCAAGGCCCAAAGATGCATTGCTTGACAAGGTATTATGTCTGGCAAATGAAGTCACTCCGATCTATCACAGACTTGTAAGTGTCCTTAGTTTATACTTATATAATAGAATTCCAAATAATGTATGGCAGGAATAATAAATAACAATTCTTTTATTTTATTATTTAGCTGCAAGTAATTTACTGTTTATTCATAAAATAAAAACACAAAATTGTGGCCAGCAGCCCGCGACCCGCAGCCCGCGAAATAGCAACTCTGGAACATTTATCAGCCTATTTGGGGTCTATCTGGAAAATCCTGTATGAATGATTTATCTGGAAAATCCTCTGTGAATGATAATTTCTCATTTTTATTATTTTATTAAATAAAATGTGAAACTATTATAGTTAAAAAATTTTAGTATCAAGGAAAGGCTCTCTGACTGTTCCTATTCATCAGTTATCTTCTTAAGACACTTTTGTAAGTAAAGGAACCATGAACTATCCATACATTTCCTGAAATGGAAATTGTTGAAATTCATAGTTCCTATACCAGGCACAGAGAGAGAGAGAGAGAGAGAGAGAGAGAGAGAGAGAGAGAGAGAGAGAGAGAGAGAGAGAGAGAGAGAGAGAGAGAGAGAGAGAGAGAGAGTAATCATTTAATTTTCTTACGCTGTTTATATAATTTTCTTACGCTGTTTATATACATGGGAACTATTCAAGACTGTTCATAACCGTGCTTTTTGACCCTCCAAATTAAGGAGATATGCAAGTAGGTACCGATTTAGGCATAAATTGTAAATCCGTCATTGGTATCCATTGTCTGCGTTTCATGGTAACATCAAAGGAATGCGTCTGTCGGAAAGATTATCTTCTTTTAGTATGGTGCACTCAAGCCCATGCTTATTGCTGCTCGAGCAACGTGTGACCCAAGTATATAGGAGTTTATTTTTTAACAAGAACTATTTCTCTTTCAAGCTTCAATGATATTTTGGATAAATCAGTCGCATTTCTGGTAATTATACTATTTTCTTTTTAGAAAATTTGCATGCTTTGCATTTTAGTTGTCTGCAAAGACGCTTTCATGCAATCTATCGAAGCAAAAACGCCATTACGAAACAGCTGTGACAGTTCCAGAAGAAAACAGCAAAAAACATAACAGATGTTTTTAAACAGGGTCGCAAAAAACAGGATTTTATCGACTCACCCTCTTTCAAATCGAAAGTAAACAGTCGGCGTTTTTGGTATCCGTCTGCGTTCCAGGTAGTTGAATACCCCGTGTGCTCCGTGGCCTAATTGATAACAGCGCTGACTCTTCATCATTAGGTCAGTCACCGCTGTGGTTCATGCCAGTTCTGCAAAGGTTCTCCGACTTTCGCTCTTCTCCAATCAGTGTCTTCTAGAAAGAGACCATCTTTGGGACTGTTCAAAAGTGGTCTTATAGACCACTTTTGAACAGTCCCAAATGTGGTCTTATTATAGGAATTTTAATGTATGTTGTATCTGTATGGGCATTTTCAGATGGTTTGTTTTCCACTTCAAACAGAGAGTGTTAGTACTCCTTACAACCGCCTCATTGAGGCAGCTCTAACGTGTACACCTGCACCGAAGATGAACCACGGTCACGTCGCTGCTGAAGAACGAGTTAATGCTATATATAATATGGTAACGAACGAATGATAGAAGAGAAACCGTTGAGCACATTAAGCACATTGGGATACGTTTTGGGTAAGCCCAATGCACTGTGTCATATGTCACTGGCGGCAAAATGGGTGAAGAAATATTAGCTTTTGGCACGGTTCAAGCAGAACCAATACAATTTCTGAAGAAACATGTGACCCAGGATGTCACACGGGCGCATCATTTTGTTTTTGAGTCAAGAGTATACAAAGCAAACATCAAGGATCCCCACCCGAAAAAGACATCTGTTGGTTAGGTTATCGCCGGTTTTCTTTTGGATTGTGAGGGTGTCGTCATTGCACAATACGATAACACAACCGTGCGGCATAGGGCATTTTTTTCACATCGCACAAATAGCTAATTTTCTGATGAAAATCCGTGATCTTTCTCATATTTGTACTGCAAACATAGGTTGTGGGTGCTCTTAAGAACCGCCCCAAGGAGCAGAAATAAGTATAATAATGTAAACCCCCGTAAACCACAGTTTTCTCTATATAAAGTGGGGTTAACGGGGAGGCTCATTGTTACAGGCTTGTTAATGTGTGGTCCATAACACTTCCTGATGAATAAAGGCAACGGAAAGAGAAAATAATGGAGAAATGGAAGAGAAATCCCGAGGCAGATATTCTCTGGCTCCAGGACAATGCACCTGATCACAGTATCTGCAGTTGACGATTCTGGCTTCCCTGCGAGGAAGGAATTTTGATGATGACGTCATTGGGACTGTTGGGGGCGTTGTCGACCATCAAGCTGAAAAGTTCTTTCGATGTGGCATAATGAATTTGGGACATCGCTGGAACAAATACATTGAATTAAAGAGTGATTATGTCGAAAAATAATGCAATCAAATTTCACATCCGGTTTTGTTTAAAAAGTTAGACCAGAATCGTTTTTATTTACCAATAAATCTAATTAACCAATAAACCTAATTTGCCGGGACCAGTCCATTTCCAGGTATAGGGGTAACAGCTTTGTTTTGTTTGCGGTAAGTTTTGCAAAAATGCGTGTACTGTAAGCAAATACTTTACGATAACTTATCCGTGTGAAATATTGCATTCTTTCAAACCTCCAAAACGGTCATTTTTCTGAAGAAAACTTGTAACATTTTCCTTATTTATACTCAAATCATTTTCACATCTCCAAAATGGCTCCTTTGTGAGATTTTTACTGCAAACATAGGTTGTGGCTGCTCGTTAGAACCGCCTCGTTGAGGCGGTTCTAACGAGTACCCACTACCTATGTCTTGGAACGAAAATAAGAAAAATATTGTATATCCCCCTAAACCCCAGTTTTCACTCTAAAAAGGGGTGATATACGGGGGCGTTCATTTCACGGACTTGTTCGTGTGCACGATGAGCGACGACTCATATAAGACACCTGAGACCGGCTAACGTTGTTTAAAGCATTGCTAATGAGCTCGTTATTGGCAAAATTGTTAGCGGTTCTAGAAAGTAGAATACCCAATTCAGTGGTATTTTTGCTGAAACAATGTGAATATTTTTCAGCAAAGATATTTATATATTTGTCATATTAAATTATTAAAGTTTTAACGATATGTTAACTAACGACGCTGTTAGTTTTTAACATCTGGCCCCTGATCTGGATCATTGTTTCATTTGAGGTTTAACGTCCCCGTCAACACCATATAGGTCATTTTGGAGACGTTGCTTCCAATTTTGTGGGACTTTTACCCGACATTGAGATGAAATGACATCTGAAGCCCTGTCGCCCAATGAAACCAGTAAGGTTTATAAGCATGGACGGTCCGGCTCGCACCGCATTGCCTGGGCAGGCTTAGGTCCCTGAAGCGGTTAACCAGTACTCGTGTGCAGTCGGTTTCAGCTCTGCCTGGATGCATCATGCAGCCCACCTATTTCTTCAAGCCCCAATGGGCGGGGCCGCTGATCTTGATCAACGTTAAAGAAATCGGTCGCTAGACATATATGGGCTAAATGAGGATTGTATCCGTCAGTCAAAAAAGGCGAAACTTACCATAATAATCAAAGCTCCAGATATAGAGGTGTAAGGAAGACAATTAAGGAATGATTTTCGTTACATGTATTTTTGGTTAGAAACATGGGTTTTTGGAGCTTGTTAGCCTAGCCACTAGGCGTTAAAATGGATAATATGGAATTAAAATAATCTTTTGCACTAAAATGAAGTGTATAAAAGTTTAGCTAGTCTAGTCTGTCTGGACAATTTTAAGCTTGGAGACTCTACCAAATAGACTTGCCATTACTTACAAGGTGATAAATTTTCAATATAATAAAAATACAAAAAATGATCAGACTTTGATTATCAGACTAGTAGCTAGTCTAGGAGCTTGTTAGAATCGCATAGATCACCACGTGAACAAGTCCGTGAAATGAACACCCCCATAAACCCTACTTAATATAGAGAAACGGGGTGTACAGGACTATACATGTACGTTATTTTTCTTATTTCTGCTCCAAGACATAGGTTGTTGGTACTCGTTAGAACCGCCTCAATGAGGCGGTTCTAACGAGCTGCCACAACCTATGTTTGCAGTATTTATAAGATAAAATATAACGGATTTCCATAAAAAAAGAAACCATTTTTTGATATGTGAAAATCCACAATGTCACACAGATGTTATCGTAGTGTGAGTCGATTCTAACAAGTATCAACAGCATTATTTTTAGAGAAATAAGAAAACATGTACTGAACCTATGTTTGTTACGCCTACTTACTTGGAACAATGGTGCTGTCATGTGAATCAGTTGGCAACAATGCAAATATCTGCATCAATAATTTTGAAAGAACTTGCAGGTAAATGGAAAATAATTAACAACGACAAGTATTAACGATAAACAACAATATGAAATGATTAACAACGACAAGTATTCACGATATATCACAATAAAAATGTTCGACACAACACTTTTCCTCGCCCCCGCCCGTCGGGGCTTGAAGAAATAGATGGGCTGCATGATGCTTCCACGCAGAACTGAAAACGACAGCACACGAGTACTTTTGATTGATTGATTTGAGGTTTAGCGGCCCCGTCAACACTGTATAGGTCATTTTCGGGACGTTGCTTCCAATTTTGTTGGACTTTTACCCGACATTGAGATGAAATGACATCTCAAGCCCTGCAGCCCAATGAAACCAATATGGTTATCGCTTTGCCTGGGTAAGCTTAGATCCTCTAAGCTGTTTACCAGTACTCGTGTGTTGGTCGGTTTCAGCTCCGCGTGGAAGCATCATGCAGCCCATATATTTCTTCAAGCCCCAATGGGCGGGGGCCGTCACACGAGTACTGGTAAACCGCTTAGAGGATCTAAGCCTACCAAGGTAAGCGATGGGAGTCGGACCGTCTGTGCTTATAAACCCTATTGGTTTCATTGGGCGACAGGGCTTGAGATGTCATTTCATCTCAATGTCGGGTAAAAGTCCCAAAAAATTTGGATGCAACGTCTCAAAAATGACCTAAACAGTGTTGACGGGGACGTTAAACCTCATATCAAACAAACACTTGTTTGTACAACAAAACAAAAACAAGTTGGCTTCTTTAAAAAGAATCAAAGGCAAAGGTCCGCTGCTGTTTAGTCAGCAGAATAAAAAGAGCAATATCGCCAAAAACCTTACGTAATGTTTGTCTTTTGCAAACATGATCAACACTTAACAATTCACGATACAACCCATTTCCTTTCTTTAAAACTTCGTTTTTAGCTGAGACCTAAAAACAAATCAGTGGTAGAATTAGCAGCCACACTTATAACTGTCACGCTTCTTGCCTGCGCTCTTATGTGTAGGAAAAGGCAAAATAAACTAGAGAAAGTGACGAAGGGGTCGCAAATACCATCGGCAGGTGTTACCATGTACTGCAGAGCACAATTTCTATGTTTATGACCTTTTACCAATTTCTAAATTAATGACCTTGATCTGTTGGTAGCAGTATCTTTTCTGAACCCATAAAATGTACGCGTATCAAACCTAATCATAAGTTTAGGTATGCAATGAAAAGCCAAACTATACAAAACTTTAACATGAATATCTCAATCAAAGTTCAAAGTATGTTATCTTGACAGCAAGAGTCAAATCATTATTACTATTCTTTGTCAGCTGTAAAGTAATACCAAATATCAACTCCCAATAACACAGAGATCAGGGCCCAGTTGTTCAAAACTAATGGCATCGTTAGTTACCATATCGTTAAAAAATTTGAACATTAAATTTGGCAATCATGCTGATATTTTTGCTGAAAAAATGAGAGCAGTTTTGTTCTCATTTGTTCAGCAAAAATGGTACTAAGTTAGCAACTAGAGTTGCTAGAACAGTTCACAATTTAAACATTAACAAGCTAGTTAATCTAACGATGCCTTGAACAACTGGACGCAGATGTTTTACAAACATATATAACATGGCTATCGTACAAAGCTCAGCAGCAGAAGTCACATGATTGTAATTGTACATTATCTGCTGTGAAGTATAATATGACATGTCAAAACCCAATTCAATCAACACAATGAAGGGCAAAACTCTGCAATAACAATTCAAAAGTTGTGATCCCTGACCTTCTTTCAGCAGCAGCAGCCATATAACTGGAACTACACATTTTAAGTAATACCCTTAAGGCATTATAAGTTTACAATGTAAAGTTAATGAAACAAAACCAAATGAGAAATATACGCAAACTCTAGAACTTACAATATGGCTATACCCTAATTACTGACCTCAGCCCAACCCAGGCACTTGACCCAGGGTTCTTACTAACCCATGTTAAAGGCAATGCTATAGAGATATCATATACCAAATATGAATTGAATTGGACAAATAGCAAGCAAGATATGAAAATTGAAGCAAAACTTGGAAATTAAGTGTTAACAGACGGACAAACGTTCTCACGAAACAGTACTGTGACTTTTCGTAGACAGGACTGATAGTTATGTTATACATTTTATATGACAGTGTTCTCTATTTGTTCTCACAAGACGGAATGTACTCGTACGACGGCATTAACTGCAAGTGACTGTGTTGCTGTAATTCTATAGTGACCAGTTACATAACTATCATTTCGCAGGCTCAGACAGACAGAACACGACAAACAGACGAAAAAAAAAATAAAAAAAAAAAAACAGACACGGGACGAAAACTACATGCCGCTCAACAATGCATCTCCAAACTAAGCTATTTTAGAAGATCAAGCTGTAGGTGAGACTCATATGAAGCTCAATTTACGGTAACATGCACGACCCAGTGGGTATGCCGCGTAACCCGTATCGGGTTCTAGACGAGACGTATTCCATCCTTTTTCGTATTATAGTTCGAAGCCTTCGAGTGTTTGTCCGTCCGTCCGCCTCATGACCGATTGATAACTAGAGTACTTTTTACTGATTTTTTGTTTTAAAGTTTGCACACATGTTTATACCGGGGGTGAGTGATATGGGATTGTTAATGCTCAAAATTCGTCAACATTTAACAGAGTACTCTTAGTTCATATAATAATATTAATAAAGTGTTTCAGTTGATCTTTAAAGATTTTCGTTTTCTATTTTGAGATCTGGTGGCCATCTTATTCAATGGAGATGAACTCTTTCTAAGTAAGTTTGAACCAAATAGGAGAAGTTCGCATTTAAAGCAAATTGTAATGTTTTTTCTATTTTCATCTCTGGCGGCCATTTTGCTCATCAGAGCAGAACCTGTTTAGCCATTTTGGAAGAGGGCCACCTAAGCAACATTCCTATGGAGTTTGAATGGAACTGGTCCAAAGATATACAAGCAGTTGTTGTTTTAAAACATTTCTATTTTTAGCGCCGTGGATAGCTTGTTCATCACAGCGGAACCGTTTTAGCTTTTTTGGTAGAGGGCTCTCTAAGCAACATTCCTTTGGCTTTTAAAAGGAATTAATCCAGGGGTGTAGGAATAGGAGGAGTTGTCTTTTAGAGATTTTTTTCTATTTTTAGCGCTCTGGTGTCGGCAAAACCATTTCAGCTATTTTGGAAGGTAGCCCCACCCCCCCCACCCCCCCACACACACACACCCCTAGGCAACATTTCTGTGAAGTTTGAATAAAATTGGTCCAAAGATTTGGGAGAAGTTATCATTTGAAGCAAATCTTTGATTTTATTTCTAGGTCTGGCCGGCATTTTGCTCATGAGAGCGAAACCATTTTGGCTATTATAATAGAGGGTCACCTAAGCAAAATTGCTGTGAAGTTTGAATGAAATTGACCCAAGGGTAAAGGAGGAGTTGTCTTTAAAGCTTTTCCTAATTTTAGCTCTGGCGGCCATCTTGTTCATCAGAGCAGAACAATTTATGCTATTTTGGTAGAGGGTCAAATAAGCAACATTCATATAAAATATAATTGGAAAAGCCCAGGGGTATAGGAGGAGTTGTTTAACGGTTTTTCTATATAGTGGCGGGGTATAATGTTATACCTTCGAGTGTTTGTCCGTCCGTCCGCATCATTTCCGATCGATAACTTGAGTAATTTTTTGACTGATTTTTTTTCAAGTTTGCATACATGTTTATACCGGGGATGAGTGGTATGGGATTTCTGATGCGCAAAATTCGTTAATATTTGATAGAGTTGCGGCCCTTGTCAGTTCCTAACAAGTGGCCCGGGTGTTCGGGCGTTTCTGAGCGATAACTTGTGTATTTTTCACTGATTTTCTTCAAATTTTGTATGTACATTGGTAAGGGGAATGTGTGGTTTTGGACTATTAATAAGCAATATACGTTAACATTAGACGGAGTTATGACCGTGAACAATTCCCATTAAAGGATTTTCGACAATTACACTTTACTAAATGGAAAATATAGATTGAACTTCTCAGGTATATAGACCACTATAGGAAACATGTTTGGGGTTGTTAATATGCAACATGTTTTAACAAATACGATAACATTTCAAATGAATGGTTTTGTACACTTATTCCTTTACTAAATGGATGTAACTTCAAAAGATGTATAGACCATTATAGAAAGCATGCTTGGGATTGTTATTGTTCAAATGTATTGAAATATAGAAACTAGGCTGTTCACTTACATTTTCCCAATAGTAAGCATACGGTACATATTAGTTGCCATAGCAACCAAAGTTCTGGAGCAAATTTCCTAAAATTGCATATGCATGCAATCCTCACAAAAGACATGCTGCAGATCAAAGCTGCTTGAGATCGCAAAGATATTCCGATTTGAAAGTGTGGGCGACTGACGACGACGGACAAATTGGTTAGGATTTGTCAATATACATCTGCATGTCAAAATTATTGAAATATACATTGCGGATAATACGTCTGCAATCAGCTTGTGATTATTTTGCCTCGGCGAGGCTACTTTATTGAAGAAGTCTGGCATTAAATACATGTAATATTATTGATTAGATTTTATCATTATAGAAACCGCTGTGGTGTAAAGGTTACGCAACTCGCCTTGTAAATCAGGGGTCGCAGGATCGATCCCGGGCTTCACCATACTTTCGAGTCTTTAAACCGAGGTCCCGTCTCCGTAGGACCTAAGCTGTTGGTGGGACGTAAAACTCAAACACTCACTCAATCATCTTATCAATTTTCATGTGCATACCAAAATCTAATCATAATATTCCTTGCGGTTTGAAACTTACAAAGACTGTGTCAGTTAGTGAAATTAGACAATCACATTGGTTAGGTCTTGTCAATAAACATTAGCTCGCGAAAACTTAACAAAATATTCTTTGCAGTTTAAACGTTATATGCTTGTTATCAGTTCGTGAATATTTTGCATTGGCGAGGCTATTCATTTAAAGAAATCTGGCGTTAATTATATCTAATAATTATACCTTTGCCAAACATTATAAGAAATATTCCTAACGGTTTGTGAGTTATACGTCCGTGTCAGTGAAAATTTTGCTATAACCAGCATCAAACATACGAAAATGGCGTTGCCACACGGCTCTACAAGTTGCGGAAGCTAGAATACTGGAGCCATTCAATTACAGGTGCGTTGCGTAGGGCAAGCTTTTTGTAAAACCTCATGCTTGTTAACTGGGACCGACTTCGACTGGAACTAAAGTAGGTACTGTATAGTAGCTACCAATGACATGCGCACTAGCTATATCAGAGGAACGCCTATGGTTGCTACTTTAGTAGACTGTCATGACAACATGACGCTATATCAGACACAGGCCCTTCGTTGAAATAAAACCATCAAATATTGAGCGACAAAAGCATTTTGCAGCCTTCCACTGACCGTTCCAAGGCGGCTCTTCTGTGGCGATTTATTTATGTTGTTGTTTGTTACTTACTGTGTGTATCACTTGTGTCTTTTGGTTTTGGATGGCCATATGGCCATTTTGTGGGAAAGTAACTGTCCTTATGGCCTTCCTTTGTTTAGGTTTCCATTATGGTCTGGTCGCTTAATGTTTGTATTTCTTTCCCTTTGGTGTCTTTTATGGGTGGAGTAAGTTAATTGTATCAATTACTGATCTTTGTTTTACTTCTACTTTCCAAACATAAAAAGAATCAAGTTTCACAATACCAGACATCTATGACTTGTACATGCGCAGATATTGCGTTTCAGTCACAACCGCCATCTTTAATACTCTTCAGTACCTTAGAAACTCTACCCCAGAGGTGAACTATGGTAGACCGATGACGTCACTTTGGTAGCTACCTTGAATGTTCGGCTGTAACTTTGGTTCCTAAGGCAGCTACCGTTGTTCCAGCCGAAGTCGCCCCAGACTGGTTCACATTGGTTCCTCACATCGACTACGACTGCAATTAGCAAATTTTAGAGAGAAGTCTGCACTGGAGCGAAATTTTTTGTCCATTTTTTTGACGTCTGCATGGACGTCGCACTAATGAAATGCAAGCACCTTAAATATAACAGTGCACATCCATTAGCTACCATATAAACAAATTGCAAACAAACTAAATAACAATTTAATCATCATAAAACTTACTGCAATCTATGAAAATATGCTTTTGCACTAATGCATCAATAAACAATAGGCCTACCCAGCCCACCTCCGACTGCGGCCAATTTTATCCAAAAAGGGGGGAGTTTCCTGAACTCCACGGGAATTTCATGCCCTAAATGACAGGTCGCCTACAGAATATTACTTGTATACAGAAATGAATAGCTTAATGCCATGTTTCTGCATCGAATTCACTCGAAGGGCGTGTACCACTTTTGACAGGGCAAAAGCCGACCTCAGACAAAAATCAACAGAGTCGTATTTAACATACAGTCTTTGATAAAAAGGTCATGTGACCGCAAGAAAAGTCTTTCTTTTTTCAAACTTTACAAAGACTGACAAGCATAAAATTCTAGTTTTTGCCAAATTGTCCAGCAGCAAAGATTTACAGACTGGTTTCTAGCCCAACCCCCAAGTAGTTACATATTTGCCCAGATTCAGATGTATGAAACTGTGGAATGCACCCTCAAATTCCACATTCTAACACAGCGCGCCTATATAGGCAATGGAAAGGAACTGTGAATTATTATGCAACAAATCACACCTCAGAAGAGCGTGATAGGTGACGTCATTAAAAACTCCAAATTTATTACGTCACTAGTCGATTTCCTTGACGTTAGACGGTGTAACGTCATTTTCTCGCATCGAAAACGTTAGAAAAGGATATACATGCATGTGTTCCAGTCGACAATTATAGCGGGATTTCTTCTAACAATGGCGAAAAGTTGTGAGATTTTGAAGGAAACAACAACATTATTGCCGATTTTCAGCCTGTTAGAATCGAAATAGATCAGCTCTAGCCAGTGATTTGTTGGGTAATAAATCACAGTTTGTCGGTCAGTTGTAATAAAAAAAAATCACGCGCGCTACGCGCTTGTGATTTGTCTACTTTACAACTGACCTCCAAACTGTGATTTATTACGCAACAAATCACAGCTAGAGCTGATCTATTTCTTAAACAAAACTGCGGAAAGGTCCTGAGCTGATAACACAAATAAATAAATATAAATAAATATAAATAAATAAATAAATAAACATGGTGGTGGCGGCGCGGATTGGTTCGGGAATTCGATATCCTACTATCTGGCAATTCACCTTATTTGCATTTATCTGCTGGTTCCTAGTCTAAAGGTTGTCAGTGTTGGACAAACAGGTAACCTGTTTTCCAATATTGACAATGTGCAAGCTGGGAGTCAGCAAATAATGCAAATATGGTGAATAGATCGTGGACTACTACGTACAGTGATTCATTCCGGTTTTGTACCTAGTATGGGTGTTTTGTCCATCGACCCAAAGTTAATTATACTGTTGCCGTTCACTTCAATATTGTCCACGCGATTATGACTGACCAATGAAGTTAGCCCGTGCGCACATTTAAACATGCTTTACAGTTGTTTTATATTTGGCGGTGTCTTGAATGAAGTGGAATTTGAAAATGGTTCTGCTCCGATACGAGCAATCTAATTGCACTGCAAATATCTGACGTGTACCGGGAAAATGACGCAAGAAGTCACCGTCCAATCAGATCGCTTATAGCAAAACACGAAAATAACAGAAAGCGGAAGTGGCTATCGAGTCGAAGAATGTTTGTTTCTGCTAAAAGCAAATAATGTCAATTTTTTCATGAAAAGGTGAGTTTCTTAAACTTGTGGCCTATATTCCTAGTTTGAGTAAGCACTCCACTATCCACGATAATCGGGTTGAAGGAAAATAATTTGTTTGAGTTAGGAAAAAATGCGTCGGATCGAGATGACCCAATTTAGAGTTCAAGACCATGTCCATATTTTTACGTAGTTAAACGGGAGCTATCTGTAGAAAGTTGATATTTTTCGATGTTTTCATACAATTTGAGGTTTATTGATATACAGCTGGTGCCTTCGATCACTTTATTCAGGAATGAGGATCAAGTGCCAGTGTAAAACTCTTCCACTTCGCGGAACAAAATGGCCACCAGAGTTAAAACTAGAAAAAAAAAAAAAAAAAAAAAAAAAAACCTTTAAAGAACATTTTCAAAATATTTTCACAGAAAGTTCCTCTACCAATATTGCTAAATTATCTCCACCTCACTGAAGAAAATGACTGCCAGAACTAAAAACAGAGAAAAAAAAAACCCTCTGTAAATGACATACCCCCGCCCCGCTAGGTCAATGGCGCAATTTTAAACCCAACTTATAGAAATGTTTCCCTTATACTTTTGGGTCAAAATTGATTAAAGGGTATATCTCTGCTAAGGTCTGTTCCATTGAAACATCCCATCTCAAAGTTTCTCCCAGCCCTACATCATAGTGTAGATTATATTTTCTTGTCCTTTGGGATCATTGATTCCATTGTGGAATTTCGAAAATATCTGAGGGTCACTGATGAGGCCTAATTGGCCGAAACTAGCTAGTCTGGCCCAGAAAACATGTACACTCCGTATTTTCACTTCTGTGGTGTATTCCTTGCTTCCAAAGGATAACCCTTTTATAGAACATATTCAACTATACTAACTGTCTCTCTCGATCAGAGGGATTTGCCGGCGTGCTCTTTTGATGAATTTGTAACATGGCGCTTCAATCTCAACCATAGTTGAACATTAAAATAATGGTTCACAACGAAGATATATTCGAGATAGGGAAGATTCAGGCCACTGAGGTTTAAACGTAGTACCAGAGTAGGTGGCATAATGGGCATCACTTAAGGGGAATGATTACGCCTGGAAGTGTTTTTTTTTTGTGACTTGAAACTGATGAATGGCCTAAACTGTTCATATGTCACTAATATTAGAGTTTTTAAGATTTCAACACGGCAATTCTTATACATTTTCTTTACACAAGTAGTTCTTGAAATGCAGCAATTCTTACATGATCTTCTAGCTGTTCAGCAAGAAAAGGTTGCACATCACATTTTATTTAATAGCATAAAGACTTACTCTAATCATTTTACACACTCAAGTACCATATAAAAAGATCAGTTGATGAATATTATAAGATTGCGTAAGGAACTTAGTGGACACTTTGTATGGTTGTGTTTCAAACTTACCAACTTGTACTTTTTGCTGTGCCCTGGCTGTGGATATGCTCACCTAGAAGACGTTTAACTGCTATAAGCACTTTAGTCCCAAAAGTAATTTAAAGCTGTCCACAAGATATCCTTTTATTATGTTTCTCATTTAAATTGTTTCAAATGATGTTCATAAGGACAGAAAGCATATTTACAATTCATCCATAATAATCAGGTAATGGTGTGTTTCTTGACTGTAAAAATTCCCTTTTTTAACAATTCAGTCGAAGGTTGTTGGTTGAAATATTGTCAAAATAATGCAAATAACATAAAACAGGTTTTATAATGGCACTACAAGAGCATGTTTATGTGATGAAAACGAAATTTGATAAAAACTAGCCAATATTGTTTGTAGGAATGTACATACAACTAGTAATAATAATAATAATAATAATAATGTCACAACAGCAACTACCACTTCTACTACTACTTATAATAAAACGATGATGAAAAGAATTAAACTATGACTACTACTACTACTACTAGTATTACTACTACTACTACTACTACATGGGCCGCTGCCCATCGGAGTTTGCAGAAATAAAATGTGCTGAATAATGTTTCTACCGGAAACCGACTACACCTGAGTACTGGTAAACCGCTTAAAGGGTCTAAGCCTGCCCAGGCAAAATGGTGCGAGTCGGACAGCCCCTACATATAAACATTTTGGTTTGTTTGGGCGTCAGGGCTTGAGATGACGTTTCATCTCAATGCGGGATAAAAGCTCCACAAAATTGGAAGCAACGTCTCCAAAATGACCTAAATAGTGTTGAAGGGGGGTTCAAACAGACTACTACTGCTACTTATTCTGCTATTTATGTGTGGTAATTTAAGGTGCTTTATGTAACCAATACGTTAACGTCTTTTCAACGTCTGTTCTTCTTTCTTGGAGGAATTAACTCAAGGAAGAACAAATATCACTTTTAGTTTCTTTTATTACATATGCTTCATTTACTTTAATCAGTTTCAATATAATAAATTTCTTTCATCTTCTTTATTCAGTTCCCAACACTAAACTTAAATAATTTCTATGTTTAAATTTTCAAATAAAATTTAGGATGGTAAAAGCCAAAATATATAAATAGCCAAATCTTTGAATCCCAAATGTTTGAATGCCAAATCTCTGAGAAGCCCCCCACCCCCTTTATATATGGTGTCATGCTGCCAGCTGTCCAAATATTTCAACTCCATTAAGGCTCAAAGAGTTGATTAGGGACTTACCACACAGAGGGGAAGAGAAACTTTTGTGATTAAGAATGACTAATTAATTCCAAAGTGAAATGGCCCAGAAATTAGAAGATAAACATATCATGCTATGTTACATCATGATATGTTACATCCTCGGACAAAAGAAAATTTAAATCCCCGTGCACATTTAACCAGATAAAAGAACTTTATGAAAATATTTGGAGACTAGAAGCATGGCAATTAAAAACTGATATGACAAAAAAAAAAAAAAAAAAAAAACAAACGATTGTCACTCTGCATATTTTTGCACCAAACATTTTAGAAATGGTAAAACATGAACAATTATATTACTAAGACAATGCATTTCATGAAATTGTAATATTCAGTATCAACCTAATACTCATTAATTTCTTTGCATCATCAAAATGGTACAGAAAAATGCACAAAACAGGTTATCTTCCATAAAAAATTTATATGCATAGTATGAAAAATTGAAATACACGCACATGAAAGCATACAAAATCATGGCAATATGACAATACACCAAAGCACACACAAACATATAATATGACTTGCTGTTATGACTTTTGGAAAAATACTGATGCATTTACTGTCTAGTACCTCAGGGTGTCAAGAGTAAATAGCAGCAAATTTAATGGCATGTCTGTTCATTAAAGAGCTGAGAAGTTTATGGCCTGTCTGGTGATTGATAAATAGCCATTAGTTCGAGAAGCCCAACAAACCCCGCAGGTTTCTTGAAAGCATTAGTTGCTGTAATTTGTTTGCATAACATTTTATATTTCCTCCAATGTTCTCATGAAACCATTAGCATAGGATAACATGTTTTCCTTAGAATTTATTTCATAAACAAAGAAAACAAGATTGTAGGAAAAGTACACAAATATTTCAAATGAGTGCAAATAATGTAAAATAACACATTACTCATGGACTAATACAGACTGTGTATCTAAAATACATTGTCAAAACATAGTATATAACATACATGACATTTGAATAAAACATTAGAAAATTGTCGATATAACATAATCTGCAGATTTTCATGTCAAAACTACATGTTTTAGCCATTAGACATAATAAAGATATGCGTATCAGTTCAATATAATGTAATATAGAGTATACTTCTTGGTAATGTAATAAAACTGTAAATACCAAGAAATCAGCGGGTCAGCCTTTGAACCTTAAAACATAAAAAATGTTTATTTATTTTAGGCTTTTTCTGATTAATATATTGATAGGTTGATAGTTGGTGTCTATTGGCTACGTCACAATACCATTATGATCTGTGTCCCGCATCAGTCAGTCACACAGTCATACATTTTCAAATTCAACCTTATCTATTCCATCTGAACTATGGTTGGCGGGGGCTTTTCAGCGAGAGCAATCTTTAATTTGTCATTCAGATTTTCAAATGGCAACCAAAGTGGATTGTCAGCGGATTCACCGGCAAACTGAAATAATCTGCAGATTATGTTATATCGACTGTTAGGACTGTGTGAGGAAAGTCGGGCTATGTCGGATTGTTCATTTTGCACAGAAAAATCGCTATGCGCATCTTTCACAACTGAACTGATTTGTTAAATACAATTCTGTTCATCTGAAACTACACTGTCTTCCAGCGAAGGGGCTTTGTTAGCTAGTCAGATGTTTTCATTTTTACTATGGGGCCTGGGAATTTTCCTATGTGTTTTCCCACGGTGGGAAGCTTTACCTTTGATGTTACTATGTTTGACCTTTGGAAGGTCAGTATCCCCATCATATGCAGGGTCAATATCTGGCTGCATGTTTAATGACATTTCTGGGGCAATTAACGTAGAAGTAAAACAAAGATCAGGAATCGATACAATTAAATTACTCCCCCATCAAAGACACCAAAGGGAAAGAAACACAAACATTAAGCGACCAGACCATAATGGAAACCTAAACAAAGGAAGGCCATAAGGACAGTTACTTTCCCACAAAATGGCCTTATGGCCATCCAAAATAAAAAGACACAAGTGATACACACAGTAAGTAACAAACAACAACATAAATAAACCGCCACAGAAGAACCGCCTTGGAACGGTCAGTGGAAAGATTCCCACTGGGGGGCTTAAATCGATTTTACGTGGCCACAATCCTCGCCCTTACTTCCGTCGCGATTTAGACAAATAATTTGTTCAGTCCGCATGAAGGCCTCCTATATCCTAATATCTAATAAAGCACGATTAGTGCTTTTGTGCTGATAATTTTGCTCAGAACAGATAACATCTTTTTATTTGGAGCCATTAGGTAGGCTAATTTGATTGACTGGCTCTGGAACAAAAGTGATCATCTGGACTGGACTCAGCAGAATCAGGCGAATGTACAGGCTTAGCCATAGATAAGCTATCACAAACAACCATAGATTCAGCAGGTTTATATGAAATGTCGAAATTGAATTCCTGTAAAATTGCAATATGTTCTATAAAAGGGTTATCCTTTGGAAGCAAGGAATACATCACAGAAATGAAAAATATGGAGTGTATATGTTTTCTGGGCCAGACTAGCTAGTTTCGGCCAATTAGGCCTCATCAGTGACCCTCAGATATATTCAAAATTCCACAATGGAATCAATGATCCCAAAGGACAAGAAAATATAATCTACACTATGATGTCATCTTTCATATATCGCCCTTTTAGACTTTTCTGAAACAAAGGCTTCAAGGCTTGATGGTCACATTCAACAAAGAACTTACGGCCTCTTAAATAGGAAACGCAATCTAGGACACTTGTAACTACCCTTAGAAGCTCAAATTTAGTCGGCCCATATGATGTTTGATATTGTGAAAGTGACTTTGATCCAAAGCGAACCACTAATAGTTTCACTGTCATTTCCATCAGTGTGTTTTTGGTATAACATGTAATCAATACCTTAATTAGATGTGTCAATCCTAAGGTAGAAAGGGAGATCATACCTTGGAAATGCCAATGCCTCAGAGCTGAGAAATGATTGTTTTAACTCGTCAAATGCCTTCTGGTGTTCTTTATTCCAAGCAAATTTAACACCTTTCCGTAGAAGCTGATACAATTAAGGCGTAACTATACCTAAATAATATGCTTTTGCACTCTAGTTTTGTATGTACTTTTTAAACCAATCCATAAGACCAAGATATCGCTTAAGCTGTTTAGTGGTTCTAGGTACAGGATACTCAGAGACTGCTTTCAAACGGTCTGAGGGTTGGCTTATGCCTTCTTTGGAAATTTCATGCCCAAGAAAACACATCGATTCTGTGCAAATCTACATTTGTGGGAGAAAGTTTCAAGCCCGCTGCACGGAATCGATCAGATACCTCTTGCAAATCAGACAAGTGTTGTTCAAAAGTTTCTGAGAATATCAACTCATCATCCAAATAGCACAAAGAAGAACGGAAAGACAACCCTGTTAGAATTCTGTCCATTAACAGCTGGAAACCATTTGGACTTGTTTTGAGCCTTAGAAATTCGTATGTACCGAAACATGTATTGAACGCAGTATACTTGGTCGCGTCACAAGAAATTTTCATTTGAATAATACCAGAACTTTGGTCAGTAGATGTTATACAATTGGGTGTTCTGTGTGTGAAAGGCTCAGTTAATTCTTGTATGTCAGGTATAGTGTAAAGTGTAAATCTTGACATTGCGAATTCAAGTATCGAAAATCAACACAGAAGTGGTACATTGATAAACTAGCTTCTTTGGATGCCGGTTCGACTCCCGGTTTGGGCTTACTGCGCTTGGAAACTAAAACAATAGGGCTAAGAGATTATAACACTATCATATTCCTTTTCACTTACATGTGTAATAATACCCTGGCGCAACAACTCATCAAGCTGATGCTGTAAAACTTCCCGTTTTTCTGGTGTTAACATGTAAGGCCTTTGATGTTAAGATTCAGCATTAGGGTTTAAATGGATGTGATGTCCGACCACTGATGTCAGATCCAGGGGTGGATTTTCCCCAGTAACAAATAAATCGTTGTTACTAACTAAACAGTCACCCAGCCTTCTCTTCTCATCAGAAGACAACGGAAACGCAGTTGTACTGTGATGAAAATAAGATAAAAATCTTTCCCTGTTTATACTGCTATCAGTGGTTTCGTGAACATTTTCGGACGAGCTCTGTGATTTGACATTTACATAAAAACAAGTGTGCTTGTTTGCTAGTCTGTTGAAATTACAGGCTCTATTTTCATGCTGGTCAGCTGATGTTACATGGAATGTATCATCCATTACTTGAAAAGACCCCAGCGATTTGTTTTTATGAATAGTCACAGTCTCACTGGTGGGATTTAAGATTCTTAATGGAACCATATTGTCTGATGAAATAACAGATACTAATCTGGCTACAAACAAACTCTTTTTGGAAACATGAGCACTGCCAGTACAAAAACATTGAAGACCAGGATGTAAAATTTTAGGAATTTTACCACAAATTAGCATTTCGGAATTCGGCTGCACAGTGACCTTTTTCATTGACCTGACAACCGAGCTGCTGGAATGCACAAGTACTCTGTTCCCAAAATAAGAGGATGTGAAATATCCTTCAAAACATAGACATTCAATGATTGCTGCTGACCGCTGATTACTGCTGATACAGTTGCAAAACAATTGATGCTAATTTCTTGATTATTTGCCAAAATAATACATTCATTACACTGTTTGACATGCAGGTTATGTTTAGATGGAATGGTATCAAATAACTGCTGAGACATTAAATTAATAGAACTACTGGGTCAGTGTCAAGCAATGCAGAAACATACGAAGATGAAAAGTTTATCTGTAAATACATAAAACCTGAATCATCATAATTTTTATCACAGGCATTGTCACTAACATGTATATGTTTCTCACCTGTTATTCTGTCAGGTGCTCTAGATCTGGCGCGATTAGTGTCTATTGGTTTCCTCCAAAGGGGCCGTGCCCTGTCTTCCTTATAATCTTCGCGCTTCCCGAACTTGGATTGTTAACAAACAGTTTGCAGTGGTTATCCCCATGTCCACGCTGAGAACAGAGCTGGCAACTTGCATTCGGATCAGGCGATCCGGATGCAAGATTACAGCTTAGTTTGATGTGTCCAGGGGCAGAACAAGAAAAACACGTACGCGAGCTACTGTTTCTTTGGGCACTTTCAGACGTGTTCGTAACCCGACTTTCACTTGAAATACTCAGTAGCCTGTCCAGTTTTTGTGATAAATCCATCACAGTAGTCTCCTTTGCAGAAATATTGCTCTATGTGCTGACCAGGTAGTAAACACAAATTTTGGAACCAGAAGCACTGGTCTGTTGTCTGTTGGTGAGTATTTCTGTTGAAAGGCATCATAGAGTGCCTCCCAAGATGATTTGTCTTCCAGGCAGCAGAACCAGGTCTAGATCCTCTGTGTGGTAGCCATTAAATTTCCGCAGATTAATTTTGGCGTCCATATTTGGTATCTGCTGATGCACAATTGAATGTCCAGTTGCCGGATCAGGGTTAAATACGTTGGTGAAACTGTCCTCCTGATCACTTGAAAAAGATAAATTCCTCGAAAACGACCACATGTTGATGCTAATTGTTCCACTGTCATATTTGTTCAAAATATAAATTTAGATTTATAGTTTAAGGTTCGTTCTTGTAACCAATACGTTAACGTCTTTTCAACGTCTGTTCTTCATTTTGGGGGAATTACCTCAAGGAAGAACAAATATCTTTTAGTTTCTTTTATTACATATGCTTCATTTACTTTAATCAGTTTCAATATCATGAATTTCTTTCATCTTCTTTATTCAGTTCCCAACACTAAACTTAAATAATTTCTATATTAAAACTTTGAAATAAAATTTAGGATGGTAAAAGCCAAAATATATGTTGCCAAATCTTTGAATCCCAAATGTTTGAATGCCAAATCTTTGAATGCTTCTCGCAAAGAAGCCCTCCCTTTATATATGGTGTCATGCTTCCAGCTGTCCAAATATTTCAACTCCATTAAGGCTCAAAGAGGTGATTAGGGACTTACCACACAGAAGGTCAGAGAAATTTTTGTGGTTAAGAATAACTAACTAATGCCAAAGTGAAATGGCCCAGAAATTAGTAGATAATCATATCATGCTTTGTTACAAAATGATATGTTACATATGATAATGATAATTTTAATACTAAAAACAATAATAATAATTATACTCTAACTACAACTCTTACTACTAACCAAAGTGGCGCGAGTCGGATCGTCCATGCATATAGACCCTTTTCGTGTATTGGTTTCATTGGGCGGCAGGACTTGAGAGGTCATTTCATCTCAATGTAGGGTAAAACTCCCACAAAATCGGAAGCAGCATCTCCAGAAAGACCTAAATAGTGTTGTCGGGGACGTTAAATCTCATATCAAACAAACAATACTACACTTATTACTACTCCTACTACTTCTCCTACTACTGCAATAATAATAATGGTAATAATAATTTCAATAATCCAAACAAAGATTATAATAATCATACTTACTACTATTTCCACCATTACTTAAACTGCTTCTGCTACTTTTTCAACAAGTACTATGATTTTGATTATTATTATTGTTATAAGTATTATTATTATTATTATTATTATTATTGTAATATATGTGTTGGAAAAAATGATCAGTAATAATAATAAATGTAGGAAACGATGATTGAGTTGATAATAATAATAATAATAATAATAATAATAATAATAATAATAATAATAATAATAATAATAATAATATATAAACATGTACGGAATTAATGGACTCCTGTTGTTCTTGGTGTTGAAAAAGGAGGGTGCTAAGTACATGTATAAAGAAGACCACTCTCTCCGTTGATTGCGCTTGTCGGTTTGTTATACCCCTAAGCTGGGCCCATTGACCGGTCATTGTCGAATTCAACTCTGTTACACTGTTAAATTCAACACAGTTTTCCACAAACATGATCAAACTGACAAGACAACCGGTCATGTTGAATATGGTACTGCTAATTCAGTTTTCATGTCGACGCGGTCAAATAATTCAAGTTTATATGTTTATAACTGAACGGTTGAATAATAATATTTCATTGCCTGTTCATTTCCAAAATAGTGCAATGCAACCACAATCGAGTCACTTGATATGGCACTCGGTGTCATATCTTTTCTTGTTTTAGCTTTTATTCAAAGGGCCCAGACAATTTTCGGGACTTCCTTTTTCTCTTGTCTATAAACTCGGTATACCACGAAAACACGCCTATATAATTCTGACCCCTTGAATCCCATTTTTATATAGTAAAACTGTGGTTTACAAAGGAAACCTTGTTTTTCTTTTTTCCGCCGCAAAATATAGATTGTGGGTACTCGTTACAACCGCCTCGATGGGGTACCCACGATCTGTATTTGAGCAGAAATATGAAAAATATCACAATTTTTCATCTTGATTTTTTTTTCTGCGGTAAAACTTACAATGCACTTGTATAGGCGTGGTTTTGTAATGAAACTGGAAAAAAGGTGTCTACTCTTAAAGGAAAGAATTTGCTCCTCAGGAGCAAATTCTTTCCTTTAAGAGTTGACCCCTCAAAATACTTTTGCAGTAGTTGCCTCCCCTAAAGGGTTATCCATTCCCCAAAAACGTCTTGAGCTTCTGCATGTGCGTACTCATTAGAATTGCCGTATTGTTGCAATTTAAATGAGTATACACAACATATATCGGCCCCCGCCCATCGGGTCTTGAAGAAATAGATGGGCTGCATGGTGCTTCCACACAGAGCTGAAACAGACCGCACACGAGTACTGGTAAACCGTTTAAAGGATCTAAGCCTGCACAGGCAAAGCCCATGCTTATAAACCCTATTGGTTTCATTGGGCAACAGGGCTTGAGGTGTCATTTCATCTCAATGTCGGGTAAAAGTCCCACAAAATTGGTAACAACGTCTCCAAAATGGCCTATACAAAATGATACAGTGTTGATGGGGACGATAAACCTCAAAACAAACATACAAAGCATATATTTTCAAGATGAATAGAAAAAAGTGTCTTTCACTATTTGGACTTTGAACACCAGGCTCCGAGGTTATTAAACTTTTTTCATGCTCATCTCAGCTGAGTATGAAATTTTGAATGCTTATAAATATTAAAATACAAACGAAAGAGTATTTACCTGCACAGAATGCTATTTGTCCTGCTCATAAATTTAAAAAAAATGCCAAGAATAATTGTTGCTTTTAAAAGTTTATGAGAAGGACCGGTTTCATGCTCAAATGAGTTCGGCATAGAAAAAAAGTTTTATAACCTTGGGGCCCAGGACTTATCATTACGATTACACACCCGTGTGACATAGTGCATTTTTTCATATCTCCAAAATCGCTACTTTTCCGATGAAATTGTGTGATATTTTTCTTATTTATACTCCAAACATAGGTTGTGGGTGCTCGTTAGAACCGCGGTTCTAACGAGTACCCACAACCTATGTTTAGGTGTGAATGCGTGTTTGAGTGTTACGTCTCACCAACAGCAAAAGTCATATGGAGACGGCACCTCGATTTAAAGACTCATCCGAAAGTCTGGAGAAGCCAGGGATCGATCCTGCGAGCCCTGGTTTACAAGGCGAGTAGCATAACCACTGCACCACGGAGGCTTCTTCTATGTTTAGGAGCAGATATAAGCAAACTAATGTATTCCCCTGTGAACCCCATGTTTTGCAATATAAAGTGGGTTTTGATTGATTGATTTGAGGCTTAACGTCCCCGTCAACACTGTATAAGCCATTTTGGAGACGTTGCTTCCAGTTTTTTTGGGACTTCTACCCGACATTGAGATGAAATTTCGGCACCTCAAGCCCTGTCGCCCAATGAAACCAATAGGGTTTATAAGCATGGACGGTCCGACTCGCACCGCTTTGCCTGTGCAGGCTTAGATTCTCTGAGCTGTTTACCAGTACTTGTGTGCGGGTCAGTTTCAACTCTGCGTGGAACCATCATGTAGACCATCTATTTCTTCAAGCCCCGACGTAAAGTGGGGTTGATATTAGGGGCTGTTCTTTTCGCGGACTGTTCCACGTGATGTGCACGACAAGTTCGACGCAGCCATGATAGACAAGTATTCGGTGTTCACTGTAATTGGATGTTTTCATCTTCGTTGGAGGCATATTAATGGGCCATTCAAAAATATCAGTGAGGTTGTTATGGTTCAAAATAACTTATTACATCTGGGGCCTCTTTTATTGCCGCTTCTTCTCTTCGATACGTGCCAGCGCATGACAAAACCTACAATAAGACATGTGCGCCCAACGAAGACTCAGATTAGCCTACGCATCCGCACAGTCTGATCAGAGTCTTCGTTGTGCGCTCTAAGGATAGCTAAGGGTCCAATGCTCCTTCATGCAGCAAGAGAAGACTCTGATTAGACTGTATGGATGCGCAGGCTGATCTGAGTCTTCGGTGGGCGCACATGTTAATTGTAGGTTTTGTCGTGCGCTGGCTCATATAATAAAACGCTTCTTCTTTTTTCCTGGTATTACATACCGCTTTATTGATAGGCACTGACAGAAATGATGTTACTGGGGAATATATCTTTCAGAAAAACCAGAAGATGAAGAAAAAAGTGGAATATGTTATTAATTGCAATGCTGAAAAACAATTGTACGAAAATAAAATTGTCAGTATGAGTCTCGTATATATTCAGTGAAGATGGGTGTGTCACAGTTATGCAGCGAATGAAAATTGTACATTGTGGCTAAAATGTGGATAAAAATTAATAGGTTGTGTAGTTCCTGGAGAAAATGGGATATAGTGAAACTTCGATGGCTAGAACACCGATGTTTCGTTTACTATAGCTAATTCGAACACGTTATTGTGTCCGGTTTAATGAATTCATCCTCAAGTTCTAGATACAGCTATGATAAACGCAGGACAATTTAGGGAGGTTTTATTCATTTTGTCCTGAAAAGGTATGATGTGTTCACTCATTAGAATCGCCTCAACGAGGCGATTCTAATATGTTAGCCCAAAATTGACTGATTTGGGGGCCTGTGAACTTGACAAAAAAGTTAAGGTCACCAAAATCTAATCAAATATGTGATATGTTGTAATGATATATTGTACCAAAACAGAAGTGAAGGCAATGAGTTTGACTAAAATTAATCAATTCGTTAATAAAATAGAGTGCAGACAAGCCATTTTCGGTCCAATACTGACTTTTTGGAGGGCCTGGGACAAAGGTCAAGGTCACCACAATCTAATCAAATCTGCGGAATGTTGTAACGATCTATTGTATCAAGTTTGACTAAAGTTAATCAATTCGTTAATGATATATAGTGCAGACAAGCCGTTTATGTCCCAAAATAACTTGTGTGTGTGTGTGTGGGGGGGGGGGGGATGGGGCTAGCATAAAAGGTCAAGGTGACCGAAATCTAATCAAATCTGAATCTGCGGTATGTTGTAATGATATATTGTACCAAGTTTGACTAATATTTATCAATTCGTTGATGATATAGAGTGCAGACAAGCCATTTTTTTTGTCTCTTTTTTTCTTGGGGGTAGGGGGGGGGGTGCTGTGACCTTGAATAAAAGGTCAAGCAAGGACCCAAAAATCTAATCAAATCTGCGATATGTTGTAATGCTATATTGTACCATATTTTATTAATCAATTCGTAATCGAGATAGAGTGCAGACAAGCAATTCTGGGCCCAAAATTGATTTTTTTTTTTTGGGGGGGGGGGGGGGGGGGGGTTGCTGTGACCTTAAAATGGTCAAGGTCACCAAAATCTAATCAAAACTGCGATATGTTGTAATGATATATTGTACCAATTTTGACTAAAATTAATATTTTCGTTAATGATATAGAGTGCAGACAAGCCATTTTTGGCTAAACATTGACTGTTTTGGGGGACATTGAAAATGATGTCACGGCTATCATAAGCTAATTACTGTTATTTGTCTACAAAAATGCTCATCCTAATGATGTAGCCATGCACGTTTGGTCAGAATACATCCATAGGTTCAGGAGATATATTGCTTCAAACAGGCTATGTCAACGCCAACGCCGACGCCAACGCCAACCAAGGCGGGATCCGCACCAAAAACAGTATGTCCCCCTCACCACCGGTGGAGGTGGGGGACATAAAACCTTTATGCCTCAAAACCATTACTGAATAAAACCCGCTTCACTGCCGGCCTCAGTAGATCAGTCGGATGCGCGTCGGACTGATGATCAGGAAGACGCGGGTTCGATACATGCCGGAGTCTGCAACACTCTTTCGTGGAGATTGATCATCAAATGTTTGGAGGGCAGTTGGCAGTTTCTGGCGAAAGAATGTACACTATATTGGTTAACCCAATGTAAAAGTCAGTTAGCGCGTTCGACTTTTGATCGAGAGGTCGTGGGTTCGAATCCGGCAACTGGAGGCGAGGTGTGTCCTTGGGCAAGACACGTGATGCCACTGCCCCACTCCACCCAGGTGTAAATAGGTAGCAATGGTGTAAAAGTCACCGCCTCTCTCTCGCGCGCGTGATAACATCCGGAATGAGTGATCGAGAGCGCTTCAAATTAAGCTTTAAGCTTTCATCGCAATCGAACTTAAACTAATGAAGATTGCATCGTTCTCGTGACCCTGAGTAGCCGTATGATAAAATTGTGCATTTTATATTGCAGTTATACTATTCTAGTGAACATATAGAGACCAC